>JAQMRL010000001.1:279467537-280122537 GCA_035578175.1 Catonia carolina | reverse complement strand
GGTATTTATTGTTCAAAGAAAATTATGACGTAGATATTTATATAAAAATAAAAATTACAAAACAAATTAGACAGAAAATCCTTAAAATAATTATTATATATCTGGTAAAAGGAAGATAAATTTTACATTTAACCAAATTTTAAAAAACACAAATTTTCTGTTTCTGATAGTTTGAAACAGAGAGCTTAAAATAGGAATAATTGGATAACAGTGTGGTAGGTGTTTTTCCAGCAGTGGATTTAAACTGCTGGTTGATTATTATTGAACGAAAACTGAAAAATGTAGTTTTCTGCCCGTAATATTTCTTGTAATAATACTTTTGGGTGTCTCTCCCTATTTCATACCTTTAACGGTATACTAAATTTCAATATTATGTTCAAACTTCTCTCTGATTAGGGTTGAGTATAAGCTGCAGGTTGGATATTTAAAATGAATATTTTTTCCTCGTTCAGACTACGTGAGGTGACTTCAGACGTTTCTGGAAGCTCTTTTTGCAGCCCTCATTCTCAACATTCATTCACTGTACGCTTCTTCTGCCCATTTTATGCTCTGTTTTTGCTCTTTATGGAAGCTCTTAAAGTCCGTAATTAGTTGTCAGAATTTAATTCGTTAAGTTTTATTGGTTTATTTCGGTTTCCTCAATATTCTTTCTGACTTGTTTAAGGGTACCCGGAACGGAGAAAATTGAAAATTTACACATATCCGGGTTTTTGAACATTATTAAAATTCAGAGTTTTCTGCATCCCATGATGTATAATTTGTTGGGGTTTTTGCAATTTTAATCCCCCCAAAAAAAATTATTAAAAATATGTTGAACCCTTACGTTATTTTCTAAACGTTACCAGTTTCCATAAACAGATCTTTTTTTTGAATAACGAACGATAACACCCTAATTTTTTTATTTAAAACTTTACGTTAGCATTAGACCAGCTGTGAATGTAACAGTTGAGGAATTTCCAGAGTATGATCCTGGAATGTATTTGAGGTAACTATTTTGCAGTATTTATAATGTGTTACCGTTTAGTATCTGCTTATTTCCTGTAAATAATAATTTTTGACACATAAGGAACATTTTCTCAGCTGTGAACGGATTTTAATGACATTTTTGCGCAGACCTTTATACCACAATAATTGCAATGTATTAAATTAACAGTACAGTAAAATAATGTGTATGAATATTTAATTTCTACTTAAATACGCAAAATAATTTTCAAAAGCGGTAATTTCAAAAAATATTTTCTTACCTTCCTAACAATGTATAAAGATGCTATTAATTATGTCGGTGTAGAATACTCTGTAAAGTAACCACAAAAAATTGGACTGGATAACTGTAATAGTTTTTTGAGAAAATGTTACTTACATTAACATTACCGAGATAGACATTCCGAGTGCCCTTAATCTATTTATCCGACATATTCGGTCTATTATTTAGTATCTTAAAAATTTGTTTTGTTAACCATTTGTTATCCATAAAATTTTGGCCCTCTTTTAAATGAGTGTATTTTTTTATATGTATTGTGACAATATCGAAGAAGGGCATGGTTCGCGAAATTTCTAGTACTTCATTCATAAAATGGTAAAGAGTAGATAATAGAGTGAAAAAGTAACAATAGGGTCAGTTATAAAAGGATACCTATTTATAAAGGGTCTTTGTTGTACAACTATTTATGAAAGGGTCGGTTACCTGTAACACCTTTTATTCTATTTACATTAGATCTATTTACTTGTTTACAATAGTTAAGAATTTTCCAATAAAAAGGGTTTTTTGTACTTTATTATTTGCATGGAATTTCTCTGCTTCTCTGGAATTATCTTTTTGAACCGCCTATATAAAGAGACCCCCGAGGCGGTCAGTGAGTTAGTATTCGTTTGATCTTTGACGAGTGTTTATAGTGAGCTATCGGTGCGTAGTGTAGGTCACGTACCCGAGCATTGTGTTGGGCAACTATTATTATTCAGTTTTTTTGTATGAGCATTGTGTATTCAGTTTCATTGTGTATGTGCATTCTATATAATTGTTTTAAGTAGTATTAAGTAAATTATTAGGTTTTTTATTGTATTACTTCATTATAATTAGTTTATTATTTATTTTGTAAATCTTGTAGTTGTAATACATACTTGTAATTTTAAACTTTCGTGTATTAATTATTTAATTACCTAGATCCCGAAACGGACCTTAGCGATAAGTGTCACAGTATGTTTATAAATTTTTAATGTATCAATAATTTTTGTTGAAATTGCTATACTTTCTTTTCACTTTTCTAGTCATTAATACATTTGGTGTTGATGTGACTCCGAAACAAATAATATGTAATAATAAAAAAGTACTTCTTTATTATTTTTTGTTTTTTAACATTTTCTTTGAAGTAAAATATTTATGTGTGTTAAGTGAAACGAAAAGGGTAATAATATATTGCCCTTTAACATTGCATCAATATTATACAGTATGTTTTTGATTTAATTTAAAACATTACTAGGAAATAAGCTTACGATATTTTTTTTCTATTAATCGTAAAAGTAAACAAAAATATAACAGAAAAAAAACAGTCCGTAATGTAATTACATCAAATGTATACGAGAATAAAATAGATTTTTTATTTAATTTTTTATCCATGTTTGTTAAATATATAAAACATGCATATCTAACGTTTTATAAGTTATATCACCCATAAATTACTGTATTATTGTTATTGTATAATGAATACATTCATTAAAAAGAGAAAGAACGAATAGTATTTATGTGCATAATAAAAAATTATTATTAAAACAGTAGAAACAGTAGTCTGTGTTCTCCGTTAATGCCGAAATAGCGTGCTCCTTCTGTTACATTATTCAAACACCACAACTACCCCTTATATTCATAATATACATTCTTCTTTTCTAAGAATCATGTTCTTGTGGTACATAAGATGTACTGTCAAATTTGTGGTGAGTACTAGTTAAGTGGAAGAATACCTTTTCTAGTGGATAGTTACAATTTTTGTCCGCAATTATTACTTTCTCTTGCCCTATATGAATATAAGGAAGGAAAGTATTTTATCATGTCGATTTTTCACAGGAAATACACGTTTCCAGGTCCCCTGAACCCAAAACACATATTATTAGTGATTGATCTCTGTGTCTCTGTGTGTGTGAACAAAATATTCTTGTCGCAAGTTTTTCCTACTGTAAACTTATAAAAACCTCCATATTTGAAAATTAACTTCTAATAGACATTTTGTATGAGTAAAATTGATGATGACTATGATATGAATGTCATTATTAGCACATATTTTAAATCATATATATTTTAATAGTATATTATAAAGAATAAAATAAAATAATAAAATTTAATATCAAATAACGTATTATAATGCTGATTATTATCAATGCTTTACTATTGATAATGATAATGATAAAATTATAGAATAATATTCTACAAATGAAATATCTTTATGTATTATACAACGGTATTGAATAATATATTTCATAAAATTCCGAAAAGCAAGGCAATGTGATATCTTGAAAAGAGATATAATAATCTTTGTGAAATGTGAAATATTTTCCACGGGTTCTAAAATAATGCATAATATATTTCTAGTGCAACATAGAAATAATATTTGCATATAATATTTATATAAGTTGTATTATGCTGTATGCGGTTTCGTTGTTGCCTTAAATAATCTTACATATACTATATTTCCAATTACACTAATACAGTAGTTATTTTCATTTTATAGTTATTCCATAGAAATTCATTCTGTGTGTTGTAATTTACTCGTAAACGAAATGGTAAAGATATTTATCAGAATTAAAACATACCACAGAATAATATCCTTTAACATCCTTTATATTGAATATATTACTACAGGTCATGTTATGAATGCAACCCAATGTTTTAGAAATATTCCCTATGCAGTATTCCTAATATTATTTTACGTATGTTCATCGGTAAATTTAAAATACACGTTACTAAACAAACGTTGCCATTACTTTAATATCAAAAGTCACTTGGTGAAAATTACTTTACTTTGTTCATAATTCCACGTGAAAAAGTGTGTGTGTTATAAAATATTTATCTCGTGTGTAAATTCTTTAGAATATATCTAACATATAAATATACAGGGTGATTAAAAAATCACCACAATCTCTGGGGAGATAATTCTATAGCTAAAAGTAAGAAAAATTATTCAAATAAACATAGATCCGGAATTGCTTCGTAACGAATACGATTTTAACCCTATAGCCAGCAATAACATTTTTCTAGACCGGCAAAGAATTTCTAGCATATGGGTCACCGAAACGTAAAGAAATCATTAAAAATTTGCTATAAATCACAAACCTTATCATGTGACGTATCAAAATAACAGGAAAACTTAGGAAAATAGAATAAATACATTATTGAAATTTTAATCTGACAGTAAACATGCTGAAGCTGTTTGAAAATAATTTTTAGACAAATATTTTTCAAAAATTTCAGATGACACTGCTTTTTAAAACTTTCTCATGCTCTACTTTCAAAATTCATTATACATACGGAACGTTACTAATAATTTTTATTTCAAAATAAAACAAAAAACGATTCGATGTTCAAAACTGAAGAAAATATATATACAAAACCACATCAAGTAAACCAAGAAATAACCAAATTCAGCTCACGGATAGCGTGGTTTCAATAGAGAAACGCAGGCAGAATATGCAACTAAAACTATTGTATTATACGTAAAAATTTACTTTATACATTTCTAAACTATTGTACATAACAGCAACGCTGTCTGTTAATGAATTTAAAACTAAAACGATAACATTGCAATGCTATGAAGCAAATCCGATTTCGCGACGCGGCCGGTTTAAGAAGCGGTAACATCGTCTCACAATCGACGATTGCCAGTTCTAGGGTAAAATAATCAACGCGTCGATTTCTAGCAAGGGAAGAATGGAGCCTGTTTCTCCTTTAATTCTTCTTCGACGTCAAAATTGTCCACCTGTGATGCTGAATAACATTCATATCCTACAGGCGAGACTGGTGCGATATCTTGGCTTATGGCTTGACAGGTGACTGACGTGGAAGCATCATCGGCGTACAAAATGTTTAGAACTTAACCGTCACCAGAAGCTACTCTTCTGCTTAATTAACCCTCGATCAAGATTGAACCTCCGCTCCAAGATTTTAATATACAAATACCTTTTAAGACCAATTTGGACTTCTGGTGTCCAACTCTGTGGAGTAGCGGAAGAGAATAATTTAAAATCGATCCAGGCCTTTCAATCAAAATTCTTAAGACTTGCTTTGGTGCTTCTTTTTATGTAAGCAATAAACCCCGCCACGTCGATTTCAAAATTCGGGCAGTAAAGGAGCTAACCGCCTCTTTGTATAGTACATTTCACAAAAGACTAGATGCCATCCAAACCAACTATCCCGTGATATAAGGAACTTCCCAACTGTGGGACGTCAGGGGAAATTAATTCTAATTAGAGATGAAAAACAAAAAGCGAAGATTCAATAATGATCCTATATGCGACCAAATTTTTGACGATGAAATACGCGTAGAAATATTGTAAAGCAGTACTTAATTTTATCGATTTATTGTTTAGTTCTATCATCAAAATTAATCCAACAATGGAGTCCTTAACGTCGCAACGACATTTTCATTGTACAAAACATCATCAGTGTTACTACTTGTTACTTTCTCTTGCCTATATCAATATATAGGAAGGAAAGTATTGTTTTCATGTCGATTTTTCGAAATCGAGTTTTCACCGGATCTACACGTTTTCAGACCCCCTGAACCCAAAAAACATGTTTTTAGCGGTTGCTCTATGTGTGTGAACAGAAAATCTCAAGAACGGAACATCGTACAAACTTGTAACTTAAAACTTAAGTTAGACACCACTACCGGGGACCCGACACGAATATTTTCACCAAAATCGGTCAACCGGAAGTAGTAGTTTATTCGTGTAATTTTTTACTTTTTTGCGATTTTCTTAAAAACTGTCCTTCAATTTTGTTTTAAAATCACCTGCTTTACTAATTTTCTTGTGCTCTACAAGACAGGGTAGGCGCCATGTTTGCTGAAATTCATGGTGAGGCTGTTTGTTTTTGTAAAAAAAGATTTTTTAAGATTGCGACTTTAATATGCATTTTAGCCAAAAATATATATAATAATAGTTGTAGAGAATATAAAATCCTACAACTTTTTTTCAAATATTTTTTGTATAACGCTTAGTTGAGCGGTAATTAGCGATTTTCTGTTTTTTTTTCTCACGAAAATGTGTGAAAAATCGAATTTTTAAGATTTCGGCTTTAGTATGCATTTTACGACAAAAGTGTCTTTTCTTCTTTGGCCTCGCCTCTTCCCGTTACGCGGGGTCGGCTTTCCCAATCAGAGAGCTCCATTTGTTACGCTCCTGTGCGTCTTCCTCGGATAAGCCCAACATTTTCATGTCTCTTTGGACATTCGTCATCCACGTGGTAAGGGGTCTACCCCTTCCTCTCTTCCCCGTAGCCATGGAAAGGCACCTCTTCACGACATGATCATCCGTTCTTCTGAGCACATGACCATACCATCTCATCCTGGACTCTCGCACCTTTTCTGCTATATTAGCAACTTTGAAGGTTCCCCTTATATGCTCATTCCGCACCTTATCCTTCAATGTGACTCCTCCCGCCCATCGCAGCATGCGCATCTCTGTAGTGTGGAGTTTCTGTTCATGCACTCTCTTAAGTGCCCAAGCTTCGCTGCCATAGACAAGTGCTGGTCTAACTGCCGCTCTGTAGACTCTTCCCTTTATTTTTATGGGCACTTTTGGGTCACACAGAACCCCAGTCAGCATACGCCACTTGTTCCAGCCCGATGTTATTTTATGCACTATTTCAGCCTCCATGGATCCATCCTCTGAGATCACTGCCCCCAGATACTTGAAAGTTTTAACTCTGGGCAGGGGGGTTGCCTCAAGTTTGATGTCTCCACTCCATGAGTCATCAGGATCAAAATTACAAAACATGTACTCTGTTTTTGTTCTACTGATGCGCAACCCATTTTGTTCCAGTGCCTTTCTCCAATTTTCCAAGTTTTCTTGAATCCCCTGCAGGCTATTTGATATAAGGGCTACATCATCAGCATACAAAATGTTCCATGGAGTCTCCTTTTGAATTTCCGATGTCAAGTAGTTCATGACAGTATTAAACAACAAGGGACTTAAGGCACTGCCTTGATGTACACCAACCCTAATATTGAAATACTTGGATGATCCAGCTAGGGTTCTAATGCCTGTTTCAACATTGTCATACATGTCCATAATAAGTCTGACATAACATTCAGGGAGTCCATGTGCTCTCAGAGCCTGCCATATAATTGTTCTCGGAACTCGATCAAATGCCTTTTCAAGGTCAATAAATACCATCCACAGATTTGTCTTGTTATCCCGAGCCTTCTCCATGACCAGTCTGATTGCATGAATAGCATCAGTGGTCCCTTTCCCCTTTGTAAAGCCAAATTGGTTTTCCGTCAGAACAGCATGGTTTGTGAGGTGCTCACTTAGGACTCTTTCCCAGATCTTCAGGGTATGTGAGGTGAGTTTGATCCCTCTATAATTACCACAATCACGAACATCACCTTTGTTTTTATAGAAGGGCACAAGGATACTTTTCCTCCAGGCATCTGGCATATTTCCTACCTCAATTATTTTATTGAAAAGTTCTGCAAGCCATACTTCTCCATCTGCCCCTAGTGCCTTCCATATTTCCGCAGGTATTTCATCTGGCCCACTAGCTTTGCCGTTCTTCATTTTGGAAATAGCCCTTCTCACATCCATCGATGTGATTTCATTTATAGGTCCTAGAGTTTTGAGTTCCTCCTTTTCCTGTTGTCGTGGAAATTCCTCATTGAGTAGCTGATTATAGTATTCATACCACCTATCACATATATCCTTATCATCAGTGAGTAATATACCCTCTCTATTGTTCATGTACTTTGTGGTTGAGAAATCCTTTGTACAGTTATGCCTATACTTAGCAATGCGATATATTTCATTGTCCCTTGCTAGTTCCAGATGCTTATATATGTTCTGATCTGCTCTATCCTTTTCAATTGCCACAGTTTTCCTGGCTTCTTTTTTGGCTTTTTTGTAGGCTTCCCTGTGTTCCTCCAAGTGCGTCTCCTGCCACACTCTAAACAGATGCTTCTTCCTAGCTACAGCTTCCTTTGAATTTTCATTCCACCATTTAGCATCCTTTTTGTTCATAAGTAACCCTTTGCTAGCACCCAGTAGATCTTTTGCAGCCCCAACAGAAAACTTTTCAAAATTCGACCAGGTATTGTTTGGAGATTTGTCTTTAGGGCAGTTGTTTTTCATATGCAGCCTAATGCTATTTAAGAGGTCATTTCCTTTCTCAGTGGCAAAGTTCCTCCATTTTATCTTTGTTACTCCATTTCTCCTTTGTTTTATACGCTTTCCAAGTTTCATAGCCATTAGTAACAATCTATGCTGTGATGTTAAAGGTTCCCCTGGAATCACTTTGCAGTCCTTTATCTGCCCAAGATTACACCTATCTATCAAAAAATAATCTATTTGAGATTTTGCAGTCCCACTCTTGTATGTAATAAGATGCTCGTCTTTCTTTTTGAAGAAAGTGTTCACTACAGACAGGCTCTGCGATGCCGCGAATTCTAGGACTGTCATTCCTTCATTATTTCGTTCTCCAAAGCCAAAACCACCATGACATCCCTCAAAACCATCCTTATCCGCACCTACATGTCCATTCAGGTCGCCACATATAAGCCTCCATTCATGTGTTGGAATTTCGCTCAGATACATGTATAGCTCATCCCAAAACTCCTGTTTTTCGGATTCTGGACATCCACTTTGTGGAGCATAAACACTTACAATGTTCAGGCATGGTTGCTTAGCTAGCGCCAGTTTCACAGAGATAATACGATCACTTACCCTCTTCACTTCCACAACATTTTGACTGAGGTGCTGGTCCAATATTATCCCCACACCATTTCTAGTACTTTCTCTTCCATAATAGATACATTTGAAACCGTTCCCTACATGTCGTGATTTGGCCCCCCTCCATTTTGTCTCTTGCACACAGCAAATGTTTATATTACGTTGATGGAGGACGCTACTTAATTCCGCCCCCCGTCCAGTCATTGTGCCAACGTTCCAGGTGGCAATGCGCAATTCAGACATTGTCTCAGTGTTTTGTTTTCTCATTTTTCCGTCGCTTGTGGGGAACGCCCTAGCCTTTTCGTCGCTTACGGGGTACGCCCTAGCCTTTATACTCTTTCTATATATGGACCTTCTCATGATTGGTATATTAAAACGGCTATTGGGTTTTACGGCCGGTTGCCACCTGACACCAAGGTCTTGATTCTCCTGGAGAACCTGAGAGCCGCCGTTGACCAGAGTTGGTTCATCCGCCGCCATCTCTAATGAACCCTCAGACCTAAGAGCTCATCACACTCATGGACTTCTACTTTGATCAACCCAAAGAAACTCCTAGAGTGGGTTTTTGTACGGAGTTTTCTCTCCGGCTAGGTTTGGTCCGCCCCGGGTATTTCATTTCCCCGGTACCACCCATATCTGGGAGGCTTTCCTCTATCCGCCACCTGAGGAGGCGCCCAGTAGGGGTCCTGCCCCCCTGGGTTTACGACAAAAGTGTATATAATTAAATTTATAGGAAATTAAAAGATCTATAACTTATATTTAAAGTATTTTTCTCTACAGAGTGTAGCGCGAAAGAGTGTTATTCGTATTTTTAAGCCAAACTGAGGTCGATTTTCATTTTGCGTCTTTCACTCATGATGAAAATTAGGTTATGTTTATTGAGGTTAGTTTTTTGTTTATTTCTAAATGTTTTATTACTAATGTTAGGTTTATTGTTAATTATTTGCATCGGCAAGAGAAAGTTGTGTGTGTTTCACACCAGATTTGATTTTACAGATGTGGGTATAGGTCTATAAACTTAGTTAAAAAAGTAAATAAGGTAACATTATACCTACTAATTGTTTAGGTGCTTTATTTTTGGAATTTGACTAATCAGAATAAATAAACAGATTTTCATTAAACTTCATAATAATGAATATAGAAGGCAGTAGGCAATAGTTGCTAAGTAAATTTAATCCAAAATTTTATTGATAATAGTGTACTAGAGTGTAAATAGTACTACTATTGTAAATAACTTAAGTAAGTAAATGCGTACTTGAAGGTAGCACACCTACGTAGTGAATTTATAGGAGGTATACGATGTATAACGTGAAAATTTGAAACAAGTAATCTTAAAGTTCTTCAAAGTTTAATACGTATTATAATGTAACAGTAGTTCATTTTCGAAGAAAATTAACTTGCTTTACTGAATCAAGTGGCTTCAGGCTTTTCCTACTTTCTGCTACGTTACAATTTCAAATTTAAATACAATGTAGTTTTATATGCTAAAGAGTATTGTATTTACTTTATTACAAATGTAAATGTTTGTTGTAAAACTCGTTTTATTTTATTATCTTTTATACCGCTAGATAAATGTCTTCACAATTATAAACAAAACTTAAATTTATTACAAATTGACATTTAATTAGTTCTTTAATTTATTAATAAATGTTTTATTCATCGCATTTTTAAATTTTATTTATTTAATATTTTTCTCTGCACGATCTAACTATTTTAATTATCTATTTGTTTTATTTAATTAACTTCTTGAATATATTTTTCCTATTTGTCGAATTCGGTAAAACTGGCAATAAAAAATGAACAATATAACAAAAATCACCTACCTTTAAAAAAGATATTGTAATTTTACTTACAGTATTTTTACATCTTTATTTGTGTACACCTGTCCATAACTGGCAGGTGGAGTGTTAGATTATTTGCACTCGATCTACTAGCTCCAAGGCTGTTTCGTATCAAATGGTCGGGAAATTGTATGACTGAAGCATTTAAGAACGGAAGAGGTAGAAGTGTAAAAGACACTAGTCAGAGTTATAAACTTTCCTGAGCTTTTATAAGCTTTTCTGAGAGTAATAAATTTTATCATGCACCCAGACCATGCGGTGAATGAAGTGGAAGTGTCATTTGTATGGGTACCATAAATAGATAAAATATTGAATACCTTTTTATTTGTAGATTACTACCTCGTTTATCCGATTGATTCGGATATGTATGTATGAAAAAAATGTACTACTGTATGTTGAAAAAAATGGGGGCCATTTTGAGCACCTTATGTAGGTAACTAGTAACTAATTTTTAAGTTCATTTTAAACTGAAATTAATTAATTTTATGTTAATTACAGTTTTGATCGAACGGTCAGCTGTTATTTCTAACCTATTGACAAAATTAGTTAGTATTTCATGCAGTTAAATTTTTTTCACAATTACATTTGTTTTGTTTTTAATAAAGTTATATTTCAGTAACTAGTATTAAATTTCTTTTTAAGTAATTTACATGAATCTTTTCAGAATTAAGTTTTCTACACATCTAATTAATAAAAACTACGCCTTAATTTACCTTATACAACCTAAGTAATTTCACGTTAAAAACAAAAACGTGTTATTCTTTTAGCCCCAATTCTAGTGTTTTACGTAAGATATCTTTAAAACTGATAAAGGTGCATTACTGGGACTAATTTTTGTTTCAGTTTATCAGGTAAAAATACATAAGAAACAATCAGGTTTGTCTCTTTGTTACAGTCTTAAAAATGTCAATATGATCTAAATTCACCGATGGTTCTGAATTCTCGGCGGTATTTGGTCTAGCGGTAAAGTAGCTTCTGCGAGTCAGGTTTTTAACAACTGATTTTTGGAGACGAAAGTTCCGTGGTTCAAATCCTAGTGAAGGTATTTACTTGTATATAGATTTGAATACTAGACAATGGTTACCGGTGCACTTTAATGGTTAGGGGTCAATTAACCTCTCTGGGGTGTAATTGAAATACGCTATCAGGAATGGTCGGCCTGAGTCTGTGCAAGACAACACCTCATATCCACTTTATACATAAAACATCCTCATCTTATTGAGTCATTGGGGTTGCTTATTTTTAAATTGAACAGGTTGCAACTTTCACACGTTAGAATCCCTTTTACCCCGACGATCCGATAAATCGTATTCTGTTTTTTCGCCGTATAAGACGACGATCCGATCTGTCGGATTTTTTTTAAATCGTGTTGAATATATTATTTTAAATTATTTATGGCTTTTTTTAATATCAAAATGTCAGAAAACATATAAATTTTATTAATTTTAACTCCAAACATTTAATTTTGTCACGTTTGTTTGATAAAAACACATTTTAAATATTGAGTTGGTTACACTGTGTTGTTTCACAAAGTTGTGTACGCACAGCTGTTTAGCGCGGCATTGTTGGCCACGTGCTTCTTAGTAGTAGATTATTTTTGTTTGTATTATTCTTATTTTAATTGTGTTTTTTAGTACTTATATTATTTAGTGTTTATATTATTCTTATTTTAATTGTGTTTTTAGTACTTTATAGCCCGTGTTGTATTCGTAGTGTATTCAGTGTTGCGAGGTTATACCGGTACGGCAATGTTTACAGTAGAATATTAGCTTTTATATTTTCTTGATCCTTAGTGAGTGTTTAAATTTAAATTTAGTTTTGTTAATCATTTTATTTAAGTGTAGTGTTCCATTGTCTTATATTGTGTATTTATTGTAGGCCTATAAAATGAGTAAACGAAAGTTTGTGTTTACTGAAAACGATGATGAGGAGTTGGCTGAACTTCTTGAACGTAGTGAGTTAAGTGAATTAGAAAATTCAGATAATGAATTGTTTGGCATGGGAAGTGACGATGAGTATTTTCCGGAAAATGGAAACCTTACTTCATCATCTTCAGAAGATGAAGATTGGTTGACAATGCCTTTGCCTGTTAGTGACTTGGGACCGTCAGCTTCAGCCATACTACAACCAGTTGATTTGCCTGTGACTGATTTGGGACCATCAGTACAGAAAAGAAACAGAGGTCGACCTAAAAATAGTGCCAATCAAGACTTGAATTCAGGTAGCTGTGATAATGTTCCTTGGGTAGAAATACAAGAAACCGAAGACGATAACAATCATTCTTTTCAGTACAATGAATTACCTGGTCCAAAGCATTGCCCCCCGCGAAATTCAAAACCCATCGATTATTTCAATCTTTTTTTCACACTTCCACTTCTTGAAATCATAGCCAGTAAAACCAACCTTTATGGAAATAAATTTATCAGTTCTAACAAAAATAACCTCAGTCCTAGGAGCATCTTTTCAGAGTGGAAACCTGTAACTGCTGTAGAAATCAAAGCTTTCATTTCAGTTATTATAAATATGGGGCTCAATCGAAAGCCAACCCTCAAATCTTATTGGTCTCTTATAGGTTCACAATGTATCCCATGGTTTCGTAAAATGTTCAAACGCACCAGGTTCGAAACAATTCTATCCTTTTTTCATGTAGTTGATACAAACAATCTTCCAAAATATACCGATCCGAACTATGATCCATGTTGCAGTTCCAGCCCCTCTTAGATCACGCGAATAGACTCTTCAAATTCTACTATACTGCTAATGAACAGCTTTCTATCGATGAATCTTTGATTGGTTTGAAAAGCCACACAAGACTCATGCAGTACCTACCCAATAAACATCACCACCGTTGGGGAGTAAAACTGTGGGTACTCTGTGATTCAGTTACCAAGTACTGCATGTCATTTTTTGTTTATCGAGGTGCAAATTCTGACGAAGACAAGGAAGAAATAAAGAAATATGGACTGGGATACCAGGTTGTTGCCAAACTTCTGAAGTCATGCAATTATTTGAATAAAGGCTTCCATGTTTTTCTTGATAACTTTTTTTCAAGTATTCCTTTATTAAATTATCTGTATGACAACAATACACACTGTACAGCAACAATAAGAAAAGCCAAAAAAGGACTCCCAGCTGATATTCAAAGAAAATTCGCAGTTGGAGAAAAAAAATACTATCGGCAAAATAATTTGTTAACATATGCGTATAGAGAGAAAAAGACACAAAGCAAACCCGTTGTACTAATTTCTACAGATTCTAGACCGACAAATTCAGTAAAATTTCAGAATAAACATGGAAAACAAGCATCTGTTAGCAAACCTGAAATAATTCATAATTATAATTCATATAGGCCTATGGGGGGAATTGATTCAAACGACATGATGTTGTATGCTTATTTGGATGAAAGACGCACCAATAAGTTTTGGAAAAAAGTAGTTTTTAATATATTTGCACGAATGATTTTAAATTCTTATATTTTATATAAACTAAATACTGACAAACCACGCACTAGATATCAATATCTTGTTAGCATCGTAAATGATATAACAGATGAGTGGCTAGGAGGAAATGAGCTGGCAGACGAAGGGAATAATACGGGTCCTCGAAAACTTGAAAAACTTCCTGGGAAAAAAGAACGGGTGTGTTGCGTTTGTAGCAAGAAAAGTGTTGAAGATGGGGGCAAGAGAAAAAGAAGCAGGACAGTTTGTTCAAAATGCCAAAAAGGGCTACATGGCCAGTGTTTCCCGGAACATGTTTGTTGAATATGTGTAATTTAAGTATATAGAATATAGTAATTTAAGTTAAATTAAGTTAGGGTAGTGTTTATAAAAAAAAGACTAAAGAAATTCAATTATCAACAAAACTATCATCAAAAACTCTCATGAAGTCGGATACCATGTCAATGAAGTAAGTAAATACGAGGGTAGGCTGATAAGTAATGCACACATGCTTGTAGAAGACAACTAAATAAACTTCAGTAGCGCGCCTGGTGGCATGTGGAAGTACTATTTCTCCTCTACAAGCCTGCGCAGTTTGAAGGCGTTGCTTTCATTCAGTTTGTTTTGAGTAGTGGAAGTATGGCGTCGTGTTCTGGTGCTATGTCAACGAGAATTAAACAACGCGCTGTTATCGAATTTTTAACTGCTGAGAAAGTGAATCCTAGTGAGATTTATCGTCGTTTAAAGGCTGTTTATTGTGACGATACTGTTGATAGGTCTACTGTGAATCGTTGGGTAATAAAATTTCGTGATTGCCAACCTGGAAAAGCCTTAATTGTTGACAAAACACGCAGTGGACGACCAATCACTGCCTCAGACGATAATCGTCGCAAACTCATCGATGATTTGATTCAAAATGACCGGCGAATCACTCAACAGCGTATCGCAAACCAAATTGGAATATCTAAGGAACGTGTTGGCTTCATTATTGAACAATTGGGATACCGTAAAATCTGTGCACGATGGGTACCACGCCGTCTGACAGACGAGAATAAACAGCGTCGATTGGAATGCTGTGAACAACTTTTGAAGCGCTACCGTGACGAAGGAGACGACTTTCTTTTGAATATTGTGACGGGGGACGAGTCATGGGTTCATCATTACGATCCCGAAGAAAAAAGGCAGAGCGCTGAATATCGTCATCCACATTCTCCTGTTGTGAAAAAGTTCAAAACACAACCGTCCGCAAAAAAAATTCTTTTGACTGTGTTTTGGGATGCTCGCCGAGTTTATGTGACTGATTATCTGGAACGAGGGGCAACGGTAAATTCTGCTCAGTATATACAGACTCTGAAACACCTCCGACGTCGAGTTTGTCGTGTTAGAGGCAACCTGGCGCCAATAATTTTGCAACACGACAATGCTCGTCCACACACTTCGCGTGCAACTGGAGAGGCTCTGAGAAACCTGAAGTTTCAACCAATTTTACACCCTCCGTATTCTCCCGACCTTGCGCCTTGCGATTTTTATTTTTTTCCTCTACTGAAGAGAGACCTTAAGGGTAATCATTACAGCTCGGACAATGAGGTGAAGGCAGCTATTGCGTCCTGGGTTCGAGGAAAGTCGGAAGAATTTTTCAGTGACGGAATGAAAAAACTTGTTAAACGTTGGGAGAAATGTGTAATGCTTAACGGTGACTATATTGAAAAATAAATAGATAATTTGGTAGGTTAAGATTTGTACTTTAATTTGTTATTTACCCCATCTTGCTATTTCTTTTTGTTCGTCTTCTACAAGCATGTGTGCATTACTTATCAGCCTACCCTCGTAATTAACTCATTTTTTTACTCAATCAGTAGAGGCGTGCATGAGATTACAAAATGTTGAATAAAAAATTTATTTTTTAACATTTTATTTTGAAATTTTGGGGTTCTTTGTAAAATTAATTTTTCTTTTCAGTAGAAGAAATGGCTATTCCAGTATTATTTTTTTTAATGACGTTCTGTGACCATAAACTTAATCTTTCGTCATTTCAGTTTTCTTTTTCCAAATTTATTTAATTGTAAAATACACAAACTGGACAATTTTCGCTACTTCATTTTATATTATATAAACTACAATTTATTCCTAACAAAACAAAAAAAAAATCATGCAATTATACTGAATAGTAATCGAAATATGGGTTTTTATAAAAATTATTACAAATGTACAGATAACACCTTCGTCCTCAACTGCTAAAAAATTAGAAAAATGCCCGGGGTAAAAGGGTTAAAAAAATTTGTTCTTGGTCGCACCGTTGATATAATATATGTATTGCGGTAGGCGTAACCCACTATATACAGTACGATTTCTTATATGTTTTCTACATCATGTGATAATAACTTTATTTTTATTATTGTTACTTGTCTTTTAGGAAATCATTTTATGTTCTTTATTTTACTTGTAATAACAAAATATTTAAGCCCTGGAAACCTTTATTCTACAAATAACCAAATTGATAAATTTACCTTCACTAATACTATATAATGTGTTAGTATATTTTTATATTTTTGTGGTTATATGTAAGTTGTACATGTATTTTATTAGCGGATAGCCCTAAAGGGACCACGCAAATATCATTATCTGCCTTTTTTCTTTTTTCCAGAAGTTCTTTATTCTGTCGGACTGCTTAGCTCTTTTTTCTTCAATTCATTTTCTTCTGTTGAGTTTTCTTTTCTCTTACACGAACCTTTAATTCTAAAAACTTTCCTTCGAAACTGTTTTCGATCCAGGCAGTCGTTTTCTATAATATGAAACTTCTTCAGCTGTTCTTTCACCTGTTTAATAACCGCCTTGTTTTGTAGCTCAAGCGTTTATCACGTATCGGCTTGTTAAGACTTGATTTGTTCATTTGAACAATATGTTCATCGAATTTCGTCGTATTTTTCTTACTGTTACTCCAGGTGTTTAATTTTGTTTTGTCTTAAATTTTCCAAATCTTCAGTTACTGTATTATTAGAATAATAAAAGTGGGTTTTAATTTAACACAAATAAGTTTAAAACATTCTCTCATTCCCTTTTGAAAACATGCCCTGTGTATGCTCAGTTACACTAAAGAGGTTAAAAATATTTTATTATAATACCTGTGAAATTAGTCTTTAAGTATTGTTTACTTTTTAAATTCTCAAAAAGAAATGTAAAATTGTTCGATTCAATCTGAGAGATTTGTATTGGATGATGAACAAACGTTCACAGCTGTCATTAGAGAGCAAGTTCCTGCTGTACAAAGCCGTATTGAAACCGCTGTGGACTTATGGGTTACCGTCTTGGGGATCAGCTGCAAAATAGAATCTTGCTATCACCCAACGATTCCAGTCAAAAGTTTTACGGATTATAACAAATGCTCCATGGTATGTGACAAATGATGCGCTGCATAAAGACTTACGTGTCAACACCGTGAAAGAAGAAATTACGCAGCTAAGTTCAAAATATCAAGAAACATCTGGTGTGAAACACTTACACAATTTTCTCTTGCCAACGCAAATAATTAACAAAAAAACCTAACATTAGAAATAAACAAAAAAACTAACCTCAACAAACATAACCTAATTTTAATCATGAGTGAAAGACGCAAAATGAAAATCAAACTCAGTTTGGCTTAAAAATACGGAAAATCTTTCACACTAGGCACTGTAAAGAAAAATGCTTTAAATAAAAGTTGTAGATCTTTTAATTTTTTATAAATTTTATTATATACACTTTTGTTGTAAAATGCATACTAAGGCCGAAATCTTTAAAAAATCGATTTTTCACATATTTTCGTGAAAAAAACAGAAAATCGCTAATTACCGCTAAACAAAGCGTTATAGAAAAAATGTATGAAATAAAAGTTGTAGGATTTAAATTCTCTACAACTTTTATTATATAAATTTTTGCGCTAAAATGCATATTAAAGTAGCAATCTTAAAAAAAACAATTTTTTACGTGAAAACACCCTCACCAAGAATTTCAGTAAACATGGCGCCTATCCTATCTAGTAGAGCATAAAAATTTTAGTAAATGAGGCGATTTTAAAAAAAATCGTAGTAGGCGTTTCTGAGAAAATCACAAAAAAGTGAAAAATGACACGAATAAACTACTACTTCCGGTTGACCGATTTTGATGAAAATTTTCTTGTCGGGTGCGGTAGTGGTATGTAACTTAAGTTTTAAGTTTCAAGTCCGTACGATGTTCCGTTCTTGAGATATTCTGTTCACACACACAGACCAATCGCTAAAAACATGTTTTTGGATTCAGGGTATTAGAACAACAGAACTCTTAAGTTCAAAGTATGATTTACCATACTAATTACTAAAAATGTTCTTCTAGTATTTTTTTCTAGAAAATAATACTATAGAAATTAAATACTAAAGATGTAATTTATTCTTTACAAAAACGAACAAAATAAAATTAAATACATTTTAAGCAAAATAATATATAAATGCATATAGTGCAACATACAGTGCAATGATGTATTCATTATAATATTCTGTATTAAGTAAATGTTTTACTGTAACTACAAATAAATTGTTTTCTTATTTCATATCTTTAACCTTTATGTTATCCTTCAGGTTAGTCTTTATCCTTTTTGTTTACTTGTTTGTCTCTCTCATACAAGTTCTATCTCTTGTATATAACTTCTCTTTGTCTTGTATTATCTTTGTTTTGTTGGTTTCTAGTATAATATATTTTGATACTCATTGCAATAAACAGCAAAATTTGCCAGTCCCATGACTCTCTAGTATTACGGTATGTAACTTCCACTACGGTATTACCTATTACCCCTTGTTTATATAATACTATGTGTATTAACCCAGAGTAAGTGACTTTGTTTCTACGTTTGTTGTATACTAGAATTATTGTCTTTTTGTTTGTTTTGCACTAGATTATTTATTGTGTATGAGTCTATATGCTACATTTGTTTGATTATGTTATTATTATTATTATTAGATACATAATAGGGTAAAGTAAATACTTGACTTAAGGTAGGTCAAGTACTCACTAGGACAAATACATAATTCCGTTTATATATTACAGTCAAGTTTATATTAAGTGACCACAAAAATTTAATCTTAAGATATGAAAGAAAATTAATGGTTTGTCTTTTAGATCAGTATTAATAAAAAACTATAAAAAATTCATATTCACTTATTCAGTTTTAATTTTTAGATTTAAACAAAGATAAACGGTTAAAGTAAATAAGTAGAAGAAACAAACGTTGAACGTTAAGTTGATGTTTAGGCTGCCTTCAAGTGTTTTGAAGTCTTAACACATTCAATGCTTAGCAATTACGAGGTATCTCTCCCGTCGGGCTGATTAATCATGCAGCGTATTCTCCCCTTGCTTTATGTAGGACCTACAACTGTTACAAACGTTTTTATAAATTTATTTTATCTGCGACCTATACATGTAAGTTATTTATATTTGCTAATAACATAAAAGAAAACAATTCAATGTACTTTTTAGGTTTATTTTCGCCTGTTATAATAAATTCATTTCTTTTCTTTATTTTTCCATTTACCGTTACGATTTACGCGTAATTTCTTATATAATTTTAAACTTTAAAAATATACTTTTAAAGTAAATCTAAAAGTGTAAGCTATTTTGAATCGGTACTTGCAAAGATACTAAATTCACGGCTTCAACTGTACTCTGAAAACCTGTTAAAAATACTGAACGAGTATTTACTATACGAGGGTAGAAGATTGTTTGACGAAATTCAAAAATGAACTACTCGGTTATACAGAAAAAACCTTTCTGATGGCTATTTAATAGCAACAAACTGATATCAGGCAGGCGGTGTTCCTTCGGAATTACTTAAAATGATAACAAAACAAAACCCGCTAGGTGAGACGGCAGCGTGGCGATAACGCTACCCATGACTCGCTAGGCGAGTCTCTAGCACTGAATGTGTTAAGAATATTTTTGTAAGATATACAAAATCCTGATTAGACTACATGATGGTCCTCAGTGTTAAACAATCCGGAGTAAAAAACTTCCCTCAATCGGTTGTGCGGGAGGAGGGAGCAATGAGGCATCAGGTAGTGAAGGAGGATGTGCGGGTTTCGAAGAGTGGAGGTAAAGAGGGTGCTGCTAGAGTCGATGAGATGGAGGAAACACAGGTGGCTGAGTCACTGGTTGAGAAAGAAGTATCTGATTGTAGACATGCTAAAGGGACCAGGAAGGAAGGCAAGAGGGCCCAAAAGGTACAAGATGCTTGATGTTGTGAAACAGGGAAGACGGTACGAGGTGGTGAAAAGGTTGGCGCGAGATTGAAAGGGATGGAGGACTGAATGTAGAGATCTGTTGTGAAGCAGAACACAAATGATGGTGATATACAAAAACTATAAGTATGCGTTCTGTTGTGAAAACTGTGTTATAATTATGGCTGTTTTTTGTACTAATTACAAATGTTTAAAGTAAATAGGTACAAAGTAGGCCTACTAGTAAATTTATGCGTTTAGGCAAGTTTCAAGGGTTTTGAAGTCTGTTTACTTTGTGATCTTTTTGTAAGAGATACAAAAACTATAAGTATGCGTTCTGTTGTGAAAACTGTGTTACAATTGTGACTGTTTTTTGTACTGAGTACAAATGTTTAAAGTAAATAGGTACAAGGAACTAGTAAATTTGTATGTTTAGGCAGGTTTCAAGGGTTTTGGAGTATGTTTACTTTGAAATATTTTTGTTAAGATATACAAAAACTATAAGTACGCGTTCTGTTGTGAAAACTGTGTTACAGGAGTGGCTTTATTTTGTACTAAGTACAAGTGTTTAAAGTAAATAGGTACAAGGTACTAGTAAATTTGTGTTTTTAGGCAGGTTTCAAGGGTTTTGAAGTCTGTTTACTTTGAATATTTTTGTTAAGATATACAAAAACTATAAGTATGCGTTCTGTTGTGAAAACTGTGTTACAGGTGTGGCTTTATTTTGTACTAAGTACAAATGTTAAAAGTAAATAGGTACAAGGTACTAGTAATTTGTGTGTTTAGGCAAGTTTCAAGGGTTTGAAGGCTGTTTACTTTGTAATCTTTTTGTGGGAGATACAAAAACTATAAGTATTAATTCTGTTGTGAAAACTGTGTTACAAGTGTGGCTGTTTTTTGTACTTAGTACAAATGTTTAAGTAAATAGGTACAAGCTTCAAGTAAATTGGTGTGTTTAGGCAGGTTTCAAGGGTTTTGAAGTCTTTTTACTTTGGTATCTTTTTGTAAGATATACAAAAACTATAAGTATGCGTTCTGTTGTGAAAACTGTTTTACAAGTATGGCTTTATTTTGTGCTAAGTACGAACGTTTAAAGTAAACAGGTAAGGTACTAGTAAATTTGTGCGTTTAAGCAATCTTCAAGCGTTTTAAAGTATGTTTACTTTAAAATCTTTTTGTAAGATATACAAAAACAATAAGTAAACGTTTTGTTGTTAGAGCAGTGTGACAAGTGTGGAATTTTTTTTTATACAAAGTGCAAACGTATAAAGTAAATAGGTACCTACAAGGTATAAAAGTTTACGTTAAGTAAATTCTATTGGTGTTTAGTAAGTCTTGAAGTTTTTTGAAGTTTGTTTACTTTAGAATCGTTTTGTAAGATATACAAAAACAATAAGTATGCGTTCAGTTGTGAGAGTTGTGTTACAAAGGTTTATTTTGTTTATAATTTTTATTACGGTACTGTATATTGAGCTCCGCAATTTCCGTATATGATATGTAATTTAACGGGCGGTGGGGAATTTTACCTTCAGGAGAAGATTGTATTCTCCGTTTAGAACTTCAGGTGTTGTCCGTTATTCAGACCATGAGGTCTCTGCTCTGTTTTCGCTTTAGATATTGCGCAGTTGGGAAGTTCCTTGTAGCTAGGTCATAGGCTAGTTGGTTGGGATGGTCGTCTAGTTTTTCGCGAAATTTGTTATAGAAGGACGCTGAGGGTTTTATTGCTTACATAAAAAGAATCGCCAGAAGTAAGTCATTAAAATTTTGGTTGAAAGGCCTGGATCGACTTTAAGTTCTCTACCGCTATTCCAAAGAGCTGGACACCATAAGTCCAGATTGGTCTCAAAAGGGTTTTGTAAATTAAAATTTTGAACGGAGGTTGAATTTTGATCGAGGGTTTATTTAATAGAAGAGTAGCTTCTGGTAGCGATTTGGTTTTAAGCGTTTTGTACGTAGATGATGCTTCTAAGTTAGTCACCTGTGAAATCACAAGCCAAGATACCTCACTACTCTTGCCTGGGGAATATGAATCTTATTTTAGCACCACAAAGGTTTAAGTTTGACGTTAGGTGAACGCAACTTGTGTTGATTTATTTCGATTCATCGTAATACGCCAACAGGTAACCCAGTCCTTATTAGTAATAGATGTCGCTGTGCCAACCTGGAAGCTTCATCCGTGGTCTTTTTCATTACAAGAACTGCTGTGTAGTCAGCTTATGTCGCGGTTATCGATGTATCCAAAAGAGGCATATCCGATACAAGTACGCTGTACAAAAATGGGGATGGTATTGCCCCTTTGGGTATTTCGGCATTAATTTTGTGCAGCTCAGAGTAAGCAGTACCGTATTATACCTTAAAAAATATATTTTCTAAAAACGATTTTATTAACAAATAGTACGAGTCACTTAAAAGTCTTTCAATTTAAACAGAAGTCTGTCATGAAACTTTGTCTAATTCAGAACTGGCATCCAAGAAAATGCCAGTGGCGTACCCTTCCTTTCTAGACTCTCCGAAATGAAATCCACAACTCGGTGTAGTTGCTATGTTGTCGAATTTAGCGGCCAAAATCCAAATTGATGAGGTGGAATGATGTTGGAATCTTCACGTTGTAACTGCTAGCGTGTTAGTAGATGTTACAAATTTGGGATTTTTCTTTATAATTTTTCGTTTTTTGTAAATAAATAAATTTCTAAAGACCCAAGTAAAGGTTAAAGATGGAATTTCCATATAAAATTTCATTAATGTGAAAATTTCTAATGTGATATTTTAAATCTATTTTTTTATGTACATGTATAAATATTTTTATTAGTTTTATAAATTATATACGAAACAATTATCTGCTATACTGGAAATGATTGTCATTTAATTGCATTACAAATAATTAATACAAAGTAGCTGCTTTAATGATTGTAACTTTATTATTCTTCTGTTACAATAATAAATTACAAAATAAATTTAAATAAATTATGTAATGTTTTACATAATCTCTCAGTATTTTGCTGTCAGCTTTAGTTTTAATCATAAAAAAACATTATTAATTTATAATTATTTAAAATGTATATTTTTAATATTTTAAAAGTTGTTCGGGAAAATAATTACTTTTTATACATTAAAAGTAGTTTTAATCTATAAAACTTTTTTTTGTAATGTGTTTGAAAAAGTTGTCAGGATAACTTTTTTTAATAATAATTATGACGTGTTGGCATAATTAATTTTCATTTATTCCAAGAAAAGTTTTTTTACATTCGCATTAGTATTATATTTTCTTTTTCGTGTTAAGTACGAGAAAACATATTTATTATAATCCATCATACAAATTTTTGGTACAAAAAATCATCCGTGGTCGGTTTAAAAATGATAGAGTTAATGTGAGTAAAACAGAGGTTTTCCATTTTAGGAAGGGGGTCTGTAATTGGAGGCTAGTGCAAACGCCTGTTGCTGTAATCAGCAGACACAATGCCGCTAGGCAAACGCTTCCACTACTACAACGCCATTTGAAACTCTCTTTATCACTGGCTCCTAGATTTCACCCTCTTTATACAACAGTGAAATATATGCGCCTCTCTTCAGTACAAAAGCAACATTCAACTCACACTTGTGTACGCTAACACGTACTATATTGTCCTTTCCTCACACCTTTCTCTTTAAACAAGATTGTTTTCTTACGACCGACCCGTCGTATCTGCCTCTACTGGTTTATTATATTGGTACATGTAATTCTATCACTATTCTTACAATTTTCACAATTCTTACCTGAACAAACGATGCTTTACATCGTAATAATCAACTGCTTTTCAAACTTTTATTGGTGGTTTTGAAATTATCATTGTAATATTTTCCGATGTCCATTCGTCATATCCTGTCAGAAACTACTGTCAGTATAGGTGGATACGTTTATACACAGGTGGAATGTTAAATTATTTGCACTCGATCTGCTCGTTCCAGGGCTACAAAAAATAGTTCTGTTTCTTATCACATGGTCAGCCAATTATATGACTAAATCATTAAAGAATAGAAGAGGTACAGGTGTAAAAGACGCTAATCAGAGTTATCTCCTCTGAAAGTAATGAATTTAATTATACAACCAGACCTTGTGGTGAATGAAGGGAAGTGTCATTTGCAGAGTGGAAAATATGTGTTTCTCAGAAGGCCTGGCATGCTGATAAGCATACTTGTCAAATCTGTGAGAAAGGCTACAGTAAACCACCTCACTCCTTGTTTTACTTAGTAAAACCTCTTCAGGTTCAATCCAGCCTTTCGGCTGATGACCTAAACAACAACAATCTAGACAATCAACAATCTACGTTTGAAGTTCCGGTTTCGACCGGAGGGGTCCAAAACCGGAAGTGAAGAAATCAAGGTCGGAATTTGGAAACGAAGATAGTGTCATTCGATTTATTTTAAAGAGAGATACAGAAATTATTAGTAGTGCCTGAACTAGGAGGTTTGTGATGAGGGAAAAGCTTAATTTGCCTCTTCCTCTCTATCAATATTATGAAATACTTAAATCATTTTTTTTAAGATGCAGTGGTTGAAATGACAACACCATTCCCTTATATATAATCAAGAACTTTTATATATTCATTTATTAGGCCTATACTTATAGGAAAACGAATACAGTTACATTTTTACTTTTTCTTGCCTATATGAATGTATAAAAAGGAAAGTATTGTTTTCATGTCGATTTATGGAAATCGAGTTTTCACCGGATCTACACGTTTTCAGACCCTCTGAACCCAAAAAACATGGTTTTAGCGATTGGTCTCTGTGTGTACGGGTGTGTGTGTGTGTGTGTGTGTGTGCGCGCGTGCACGTGAATAGAATATCTCAAGAACGGAACATATTACGAACTTAAAACTTGAAACTTAGTTCGATAATACTACCGGATTCGACACGAACATTTTTATCAAAGTCGGTCAACTGGAAGTAGTAGTTTGTTCGTATCATTTTCACTTTTTTGCGATTTTCTCAAAAACGGCTCCAACGATTTTTAAAAAATTGCCTCATTTAATAATTTTTTATGCTCTACAAAATAGAATAGGCGCCATATCTGCTGAAATTCTTGGGGAGACTGTTTTTTTGTAAAAAAATTAACACCACTACATACCAGCTATACAAGTTATTCGGTGAACTGATTATCTAATTATGTTAATACATTAATGTTTTATTTAATGAACTATGTATACATTAACTTGCTTTTTGTACCATTCAAACATTTGCTATTTTTTCGCCGACACAAACATACTTAAAAATGTATTACTATGACTTCGGTACCATTCCTATATATTATAAGCTATTGGTTATACTAAATTGATTATTTTCTTTTCTTAAAGCTACTTACATCTTTTAACGGAAGTACTTAAAATGAACTATTTCCTTTGTCTGTTAAAAAATACATTTACTTATAAGCTACATAATTAGAGTCTCTAATTATGTGCGGTACAATATATATGACGTGTAAATGAAGTGTAGTCTCGTACAGGCTCAGGCCGATCATTCCTGCGAGAGTATGGTTAATTGAACTCCAACTGTCAAAGTATACTCTACTACTGTATCGGTTACTACTGTCTAGTATTCAAATCCGTATAAAAGTTTACCTTTTCTAGAATTTAAACCACGGAACCTTCGACTCCGGAAAATCAGCTGTTAAACACTAGTAACAGTATTGATATTATAACCGCTGTTTGTGTTAAAATGTTAGACAGTAGTAGTTTTTTTTATCAAATAAAGTAAAAAATAAATAAATAAATTGTGGTAGAAATTTAGTTTGAATGAAAGTTTTCTGTACTTTTGAAGTCAGTTTGTAATTTTACATCGTTTATTTTTATTTTAGTTCTTTCACCATTGATGCAGAAGATTTTATTTGTTAATCTAACTTCACATGCACTACTATACCTGCTGTAAGCATTTTTACATTAAAACTACAGTTTTAAAAACTACAAAATAGTATTTAGTCTGAAAAGTAGCTGAACTTAATATCTTTAATAAAAACTGCTACCTGTATTGTAGTGAGTGTATATCCAAGAACGTTACTTTAGGGGATTTGTTTTACATTTTCAATTTCGTTGTTTACTATTACGAGTATTTTCTAAATAAATCATTTTCATGTGAACTGTGAAAATTGCATGTTATGGTCGCGGATTGTTTGGAACATTGTCATTTTTTTTTATTTTATACAATATCTATGTTTTCAATAATAACCCTCGTATAAATATTCATTGGATTCCAATGAATGCGTATCGCAATGAAATAAAGGCCTACGGTATTTCAGATTTTTGTTTTATGAATTTTTTTATAAACTGATTATGAAGGTGTCCAAAGAATTTCGTTGTGAGATTGAATTTATCTCTGGTGATACAATCAACAATACATTGTTGATACAATAAACAATCAACAATATTGTTTATATTGTATTCGATTGTAAATTTTTATTGTTTCAGACTCCCATGAATTTTTTTCAATTGATGAAAAATATTTTATTGCTTTCAATACTTGTCCAAATTTCACTTTCTATGTTGTATTTATTACAATTTATTTATTCATTACGAAAAGGTGATTGTCCATGAGTGTTTCTCTTCAATTCACCTATACCGACATGGATTTTAGTTGAAAAACTTTTAGTTTAAAGTTTAGTTGAAAGATTTTAGTTTGATGTTAGGTGAGACTGTATGATGGTTTTTACTGAAAATTTCGCTTTACGGTTTTTTATTTTTTTCATTAGTTCAGAGTTTGTTAAATTTGAAAAAACCTTGAACCAGAAAAACATTAAATACGTCAAAAACATTATTTTAACTAAAACATTAGGTTTTTAGCAGGTTTTCCCAGAAAATTTTTACGTATTTATGTATTTTTTTTAAACAGTTGGTAAATAATTCTAAACAGTTATTGAAAAATATATTTCTTTAAATAATATATCCCAGTGGATAATAAAACGATTGATTACAAAATAAAGAAATTAATTTATATGAAACATTTATAATGTTTTAAAACATTGGACTTAACATTTACCATTTTGTTCATCATAACTCACAACTCACTTTTGTTCATCACAACTCACTTAATTTTTTCGTCTTCTCTACTATTCGTCTTCATCGTATAATCGGCATCATTATCATCTCCATTATGGTCATCATCATCTTCAGCTTCAATTACTTCATGTTTCAAGATATTGTAGCCTACAGTTCAGAGTCAAGTTAGTTTTATTTTTTGTTCAGAGTTTAGTCTGTTTTTACTTTCTCTTGCCTATATGAATATATAGGAAGGCAAGTATTGTTTTCACTTCGATTTTTCGAAATCGAGTTTTCACCATAGCTACACGTTTTCAGACCCCCTGAACCCAAAAAAACATGTTTTTAGCGATTGGTCTACGTGTGTGTGTGTCCAAAATATCTCAAGAACAGAACATCGTACGAACTTGAAACTTTTAACTTAAGTTACATATCACTACTGGACCCGACACGAACATTTTCATCGAAATCGGTCTACCAAAAGTAGCCGTAGTAGTTTATTTGTGTAATTTTTCACTTTTTTGCGATTTTCTTAAAAACTGGTCCTACAATTTTTTTTTAAAATCGCCTGGTTTACTAAATTTCTTATGCTCTACAAGATAGGGTAGACGCCATGTTTGCTGAAATTCTTGGAGTGGCTGTTTTCACGTAAAAAAATTGTTTTTTTTAAGATTACAGCTTTAATATGCATTTTAGCGCAAAAATTTATGTAATAAAAGTTGAAGAAAATTAAAAACCTACAACTTTCATTTCAACGGTTTTTTGTATAACGCTTAGTTTAGAGGTAGTGATTTTCTGTTTTTTTATCACCAAAACGTGTGAAAAATCGTTTTTTTTAAGATTTCGGCCTTAGTATGCATTTTACGACTAAAGTATATATAATAAAATTTATAGAAAATTAAGAGATCTACAATTTTTGTGTAGAGCATTTTGCTCTACAGAGCCTAGTTTAGCATGAAAGAGTGATTTTCTGTATTTTTAAGCCAATCTGAGGTTGAATTTTATTATGCGTCTTTCACTCATGATTAAAATTACGTTACGTTTATTGAGGTTAGTTCTTTTGTTTATTTCTAATGTTTTATTACTAATGTTAGGTTATATTGTTAATTATTTGCATTGGCAAGAGAAAGTTGTGTGAATGTTTCACACCACATTTTTTTTATTTATTCTAAAAATTTTATTAATCAGACTTTTATCCATCTTTGCTTAAAGTTTACAATTGCATTAAAAATGACTGGTTGCAAAAGAATTACACTTTCTTAACAAGAAATTCAAAAATAAATCTTCGTAAAAATAATTAATTTTTAAAATTAAAACAAAATAATAAGGTTGAAAATTAATAAAAGGTTAAATAATTTTGATAGAAATCCATTCAAAAATGAACAAAGAAGTTGTTCAGTCTGTTGAAAGTCTTTTTTGTTCAGATCGGAGACCTCTATTTCAATTTCTTCATGCGTTGAGGTATCAATTTTGCCCTTACATTTTGCTGCATTAGAGGATTGATATGGTCTGTTAATTTACTGTTAAATTCCAAATAATTATTTGATTTTAGTTACTTTTATTACAAAAGGATTTTCAGATAAGCATTTAATGTTTCATATCAGGCGTTGTATTTTTTGAAGCAATTCCAAATCGAACATAATAGTCTTTATGTGTTGAAAGTTATAATTTAAAGGTAGATTTTGTTATAAAATTGAAAGTATTTCGTACAATTATTTAATTTCAAAGGTTTTATTTTAATATGGCTCGTAAATAATTCTACTGTTCAAATGGAAGCTCAAAGATCGAACTTTATTTAAATTAACTAAAAAAGATAAGTTTTTATATCTGAGTTTTCTTATAGTTTATGGTATTTAAGTAAATGCAAATTAGAACATAATTTATCAAAAGAAAACTTTGACTTCCTTTTTTTGGTTTAACGTCCGACTGTTCTGCAATTACCGCTAATGCAGACGGTGAAGGATGAAATAATTTTTGTAACGTATGAAAATATGCCGTGCCTGAATGGGATTCGAACCCAGGACCACAAAAAAAGACTTTGACTTGCCTAAATATTTTTTTTAAATCATTTGGAGCAGCAGTTTTTTGAAAAATTTCTGATATAATTATATTAGAAAAATTATTTTGTAACTACAGTTTGTTTTTCTTATGTGGTCAAAATGCAGACGGTGGAGGATGAAATGATTTTTTGTAACGTATGAAAATATGCCGTGCCTGAATGGGATTCGAACCCAAGACCGCATGATGAGAGGCGAGCACGTTCCCAACTACGCAAATGCGGCCGGCAGTGTGTATAAATGTGTATTTTTGCGGTCAAATAGGCTATACATTTTTATCATTTTGGAAAAATCAACAGAATTTTTGTGGGCCTTATTAAAGAAAACATAAAAATTTCTAGACTCAGCCAATAAGTTGTTATTATAAGTACAAAACATTTAACAGTTTAATTTTCTTGATGAATAAAACAAGGGAATCATAACCTAAAATTCACATAGTGGGTGTAATTCTAAAAAACCAGAAACTTTGGTTGACCATTTGGATTTTCGAATAGTTTGTTACAGTTAAATTAGATTGAGATTGTTTACGATCACAATGCTTTTATTTTTTTGAGATAGTTTTAATATTTAGTAAAATAAGAAGATAACTGTAAAATGTATACCGTTTATCCATGTGTTCTGTTTTGTAGTAGGAGAGACAATTCATTGATTTTTGGTCAGCGGTTCGACTAAAACAGTGGTTTCAAAACAATTGCCACACGGCTTATATTTGTGCAGCGGTTCAGACCACTGGCAAATCATCAACCGCTGTCAGCTTAAAACCTTGAAAAAATGTCATTTTACTTCACTTTTGAGTTTGTAAAATTTTTTAAATCATCTCGATAGCCTTTTAAATTTCAGATTTAAAGTTCGGGAATCGAACCCGTGACCTCTAGTTTTCAGGTTCACAAACTAACCACTGAATCAGGAATACGGCTTGAAAAAAATTAAATTTAAACTTTTAATTCTGTTAACTGCAGAAAAAAATATTTTTAGACAAATTTATAAGATCATCAAAAATCACTATCAATCAATTTAACAGACAATTATTTACTTCAAATTCCTTGTTCAAATATTTGACTTTTTGTACGTGTCTTGTAACAGTTGTAATAAAAATCTGGTGTGAAATACACACACAACTTTCTTTCCAATGCAAACTAATAACAGTAAAACCTAAGTTTAGTTATAAAAGATTAGAAATAAACAAAAAATTTAACCTTAAAAAACGTAACCTTATCTTAATCATGAGTAAATGATGCAAAATGAAATCAATCTCAGTTTGGTTTTCAACCTTTCCTTAAAAATAAGGAAATCACTCTTTCACGCTTAACTTGGATCTGTAGAGAAAAATGCTTTAAATAAAAGTAGTAAATCGTTTAATTTTCTATGCAGATTAAATACACTTTTGTCGTAAAATGCATACTATGGCTAAAATCTAAAAACATCGATTTTTTTACAGATTTTCATGAAAAAGAAAACAGAAAATCACTAATTACCGCTAAACTGAGCGTTATACAAAAAATGTACGAAATAAAATTAGTAGGATTTAAATTCTCTATAATTTTTATAATACATTTTTGTGCTAAAATGCATATTGAAGCCGCAATCTTAAAAAACAATCCACGAGAAACAGCCTCCCCAAGAATTTCAGCAGATATGGCGCCTACCCTATCTTGTAGAGCATAAAAGTTTAGTAAATAAGTGTAATTAATTACAACTATAAGTAATTAATTACAATTATAAGTGATTATTAATAGTGTTAGTAATTTAGTAAATAAGTTTATCGCAAAAAAGTGAAAAATGACGAATAAACTACTACTTCCGGTTTACCGATTTTGATGGAAATGTTCCGGTCGGGTCCGGTAATAGTATCCAACGTATCAAGTTTCAAGTACTATCTTCCGTTCTTGAGATATTCTGTGTACACACATACACACGCACACACGCACGCACGCGCGCACACATACACACACACACACACACAGACCAATCGCTAAAAACATGTTTTTTTTTGGATTCAAGTGGGTCTGAAAACGTGTACTATATCCGGTGAAAACTCAATTTCGAAAAATCGACATGAAAACAATACTTTCCTTCCTATATATTCACATAAGCAAGAGAAAGTAAAAACTCGCCCCCCTTTGCGCTTCGTACCGCTTCCGTGTCTCGCATCAGTGGGGTAGGTGTATCAGAATTCGAAAGTGGATCAGAACCATGGAAGTGGGTGCGCTGCGCATCCGCGCTTTGCCATAAGGTGAAGTTTGGCCGCCAAAGAGGCTAAGTGGATCAAAAAAATAGAAGGAAAATATAAAACCATAAAGGAAATTCTTAATTTATGTTTATTTTCTGTCAAAAATCGATGGGTATTTTAGATTTTGCTCTTTGTTCTTTTAATTACTCTGTACCATTATTCAAATAAACGTAAGTTAATTAATGTAATAGTAGGTTAAAAAGGTGAGCTACCGGCAACAGTATTTAAGTGGTGATAAAATAACATAATTTAATTAACAAAAGTTTCAATTAAAAAAATACTTAAATTTTAATTTAATTTTTCTGACGGAATATTTTATAAGCCCCTTTACATATACGTTTTTTCCATTTTTACATTAGTTAAGATGTAGTTTACGGGCTTTGTACTTTTATACGTTTGTTAAAACGAATGAGTGCGTAACACAGAATGAGTTATCCAGCTGCCATATCAGTTCACCCCACTAGCTGTCATATCTGTCAAAACGCTTTGTGTTTGTCGGGCAGTAGCAACAACACACTGCACTTGTGGGAATTGTAATTTACCTATTACTACGTTACTGTTAGTTTCCATTCCATTTTAGATATTATAAACCACAAATGAACTGACTTGTATTATAGTCATTGTAATTATAATATTATATAACATATAAATTTAAATTATTTACTTGATTTTCATTTTGTCTACTAGAAATTTAATTAGTACATGAAATTTATTCTCATTTATATTAATTAATCAATTATTTACATTATTACATTAACGAAACTGACTTTACCAACTGTTAGTTTGAGTAATATAATCATTCTACAAAACAAAGAAGTTTAATATCACTGAGCGTAATTTTCAACTGTTTATGCTTAAGACCCATTCTCACGACGCTAATACTAGATCCCAGTTGACTACCAGCTAGCAAAATAGCGAAATGAGAAGGAACAACTAGCTACTAGTTTAGTTAAAGCGCTGATATTCACTAGCGCACTAGTGACTTCGACATATTTTAATTATGCTATTAAGATTTTAATAATGCTAGGAGAGGAAAAAATATCTCGAGGTAGAATAGCGCTAGTAAACTATAGTTCGGTGTGAACGTTTATTAATATTTATTAATAGTCAAATTTAAAACTTCCTATTCCTACCATGTCAGATAACGAATGGATTTTAGATAAGGAATGTGATCCTCTTCGGAACAAAACCGGCATACCTTGCTCCAATAAAACATTTCTAGCTTTGGGTTAAGAACTTGTGCACTGTTATAGTTACTTGAGTCACGAGTTTGCCTTTTTTTGAGGGGTAAAGGGGGAAAAGCATCAGTGCGCATGCGCGACTGCTTTAATTTCAGTACAAAACACAACAATTTACATTATACCCAGAGCATAATTTACACTATATCACAGAACCTTTTGTAAGTTATCTGTACAAGTATAACTGTTAGTTACCGTAAACAGAAATGTAAGTTTCTCAAAAACGTGGGCAGACTATTCACTGTGCTGAACGAAATCTAATATGCAGTGTAATAAAATTCTGTGAAGTTATAGCTAAAGAAAATTGCCTTTCCTGCCTGTTAACATAAGCCATGAGCGAGTCCCTAACTACTGTGATGTTTTTTCTTTCCACAATTCAAAAAATTAAGAAGGAAATTTAAGACGTGAAGAAGCTATTCTTCTACAGTTTTGTTGACACCGGGTAAAAAAAGAAACGGTTGGAAGATACTAGTAAGACTGATAGTGAAGACGGCAGTGACAGCTACAGTAAAGAAGGCTATTAATCGTAGAAAATTTTGTAGCTGGTAATTCCAGTAAATCAAACATTTCTAGTCATGTAATTATTAAACTATAGGCAATTTTACAAGTCATATTTATTTCTTATAAGGTTTATGAAGAAAACATTTTCTCAGAATTAAACACAGCTTACAAAATGTATGTAGAAACTGCACGAAAGTGAAATGTACGAGTAGTGTCTGACTGTTGAGGTTGTTAGCCGTGTCAAATTTTCACTTTCCTTCCTCACAGCCCATCCACACGCAAAAGGCAATCTCGTGACTAAAACAGTGCGTAATGAACCATTTAATTTGTTTCCATCTCAACTCTTAAAGCTTTGATAATATTTATCTCAGCTTAGACTTAGCTTCGATAATATTTTATCTTAGCTTAGACTCTCAACCGGCTTCCCATGGGTTGGGAACCGGTTTTCGAGCATAAAAATCCAGTAGGTAAATAAGGTGATTCTTAAAACATTTTAGAAGCCAGTTTTAAAAAGAATTACAAAACAGTGAAACAGTTCGCGAGAAAAATTACTACTTCCGGTTGACCGATTTTGATGAAACAATTTGTATTGGGTCCTGTAGTGGTACTTACTTAACTTTCAACTTCGTACGCTTTTCCGTGCTTCAGATAATTTGTCACACACACACACACACACACACACACACACACACACACACACACACACACACACACACACATACAGAACAATCGTTAAAACCATGTTTTTTGAGATCAGGGCCTGAAAACTTGTATTTTCGGTGAAAACTCGATTTTGAAAAATCGACATTAAAACAATATTTTTTTTTCCCTGTATTGTCGTAGAGGGCAAGGGAAAATAAAAACTAAGCTAGTGGTTTAATAAAATCATTACTGGTTTTCATCGATAAGTGACTAAGCCTGGTGGTTTTTTAAAAATTTGTAAACATTTACCTATAGTCATCGAACGGATTGGAAATATCAGTTAAAAAATATTGTAGGTACGGTAGGTAAAATTTTAGTTTAAGACAATGTTGAGCTCTTGCAATACGTTCCCTTTAATAAGAAGTAAGAGGCGTTCCAAAGTACAAGCATATTGTATTCTAATTCCGAATGTTTGATTACATGGGCTTTGTTTCAGTGCCAACAAGTTGTTGAATATTATGTTATGAACCAATATATAGGTGCGGTATTAGGTTGTTTGCAGCCGACAGGTTCCTAGCAATCTGTCGTAAACTCCACAAATTAACGACTTAACTAACCCCCACGCCCTCACCCTTGTCAAAAACCTCGGTAAACCCCCATCCTCTTCAACAATTCACACCTTTGACGTCATTGCGGGCTAACTTTTCTTCTGTTTCTCTTTCTCAGTTCAACTTGGTCAAAATAGATGAATTTTGGTTACACAATTTAACCTCAAAATTTATTTTAAGTTTAGTACACTTTCTTTTTGTCACAAAATAACAATAAATTAATCTTAAACTAAATATCAAGTCCTGTTTTAGTTTTTTTGCCAAAATCTCGACAAAAGTTATGGAAACAATCTTTAAATATACTAATAAATTATTCATTTATCTATTAACATATCTAATACACGAATAAATTGTTAAATTTATCCTGCAGATCGTAATTTAAATTTTAACAATGATATTAGTTTTCATGACCCTTTTATTTTATTTTTACTCAATATTTCACTTAATATGTTTCTCTGCCCATGCCATACAGGTAGAGTGTTAAATTATTTGCACTCAATCAGTTCCAGCGCTTCAAAAAATAGTTCTGTTTTTTTTTATCACATGGTCAGCCAATAAAATTACTGAAATATTTAAGAACAGACGAGGTAGAGGTGTATAAGACACTAGTCAGAGTTATCTCCTCTGGGAGTTTTGACGTGGTTCATACGTTTCTTTAACAAGGTGTTATTCTTTTGCCCATAACAGACAGGTAGAGTGTTAAATTATTTGCACTCAATCTGCTAGTTCTAGGCCAACAAAAGATAGTTCTGTTTCTTATGAAACGATCAGGTAATTATAAGACTGAAGTATTTAAGAATACAAGAGGTAGAGGTGTAGAAGACACCAGTTAAGTTATCTCATTTGAAAGTAATGAATTTCATTATACAACCAGACCCTGTGGTGAATGAAGTGAAGATGTCATTTGCACGGTGGAAATTAGATGCTTTTCAGAGGGCCTGCCATGCTGATAAGCATACCCAGTCAATGAGGAAGGCAACTGTAAACTTTCTCACTCCTCGTTTTACTTAGCAAAACCTCTACAGGTTCAAACCAGCCCTTTCGGCTGATGAACTAAACGACAACAACATGTTTCTGTGGTCAACAACCATCAGAGTAAATAAAACTTAAAAGATTAAAACTAATTATTTATTAAAAACGTTTTCAGATGATGTTATATTTTCATTTACTTGTATAAAACTTTAAACGCTTTTGATGATCGATCTACCGAAACATGTAATTTTAACACCGTGAAATAATTAATGAAGATAACTTTAACCAGGAATAAAAGTTCAATGAAAACTAAATTATTTTTTCATTTGAATTCATAACATATTAAAGCTATTCAAGTACTGTATTACACTGAGATGACTGCCATATACGTTGGCTACACTTTTTTGGGGAAAATCAATAGCACAAGCATTTTAGCTAATTCGGTGAGAGGAATAAATAAATTAATAGTATTAAACTTTTATTGCCATGTAAATAATATAAATTATATATATGATGTTGAAGTATATGAATAATCATCGTCATCCCGTAACTAGCATCATCATCATCTTTATCATGGTCGTCGTCGACATCGTCAGCTTCATCTACTTCATGTTTCAGTTAAGTTTCATCTACTTCAAGTCAGGTTCAGTTAAGTTGAGTTCAATGTTTGACAAACGTTACTTTTTTTAACCGTGTTTTTTTAAGTTCTAAGAACGTTATAATTCAGATTCTTATCACTTTTGCTTATATTTGAATTTAAGAACTGTTTACAAAAGAATTGTTATTGTTTAGGTAATCAGCCGAAAGGTTGGTTTGAACCCTAGATGCTTTACTAAATAAAACGAGGAGTGATGTGGTTTACAAGTGCTTTATTCACTGAGAGGGTATGCTTATCAGCATGGCAGGCCCTCCGAAAAGCATCTAATTTCCACCCTGCAAATGACACCTTCACTTCATTCACCACAGAGTCTGGTTGTATAATGAAATTCATTACTCTCAGAGAAGATAACGTGACTGGTGTCTTTTACACCTCTACCTCTTCTGTTCTTAAATACTTCTGTTAACGCCACTTCGTACTGTCAAAATGCTTCCGTAAATCCCGCCTTGTTAATATTTCAAATTCGCTTGTTCCTTCCGTATGACCTAACCGATCACGTCATTTCTCCCTCTACTTCCCTTCATATCCGCCTTCCCTAATTGCTCATTGTTGGTTCAGCATTCATAATGAATGGGTGCGCGCTATTCTGTTGCGTGTAACGCATGGCTTGGGGACGCCACCTCGCCACCAGCGTCTACAATCTTGTTTCGTTCGTATATTCATTTCGTTCGCTATGAACTCAAGTCGTTTGTTGCTATTTAATTTGTGTGAATTATTATATTCGATTGCTCATGTTTATATATTGTGAACTTTTGCTTTTATTCTTTGTGCTGTTTGTTAGTGCTGTCCGGCATGCGCTTCCTGCAATTGTGAATTTTCATTACTGGATTAAAGGTAAGTGCGTATTTGTTTATTATGTATTGTTGACCAATAATGTGCGTTCCCATGTAATTCTATGTCCTGTCACTTCGTTTCCTACCTATTTTGTCAGTTTTGCTTAACCGTCTATTTAATCATTTCGTTTATTCTCTCAGTCGTTTAGTTGTGGCTGGCAACTACTTAAAAACTAGCCTGGTCCTCCTGGTTAAATCGTTTAATCGTCTATTAATTACGTTAGAAATTATTCACCTCGATTTTGCTTTATTTTGTTTTTCAAAAATCGTTTATGCTTTAACAACTTCAGTCATATAATTGGCTGACCACGTCATAAGAAACAGAACTATTTTTTGTAGCCTTGGAACTAGCAGATCCGAGTGCAAATAACATTTTAACACTCTACCTGCCTGTTATGGACCAAAGAATTATACCTAGTTAAAATTAAATATACGTCAAATTTTAGCGTAGGAATGGAGAAGGATGTTTCTTTTTAAATAACTTTTTCTGCTTTCCATAAAGAGAGGGCATGAATGTCTAGGAAATCTGCTGACCGATATAAAGTTGACCATGTGCTGAAGTATCTGTTGAGTTCAAATCTAGTACCAATTAATAGAACTTAACCTTGAGATTTATTGAAGAGTATTACAAAAACGATGCTGACTGGAAATTAAGGGCTTTAATCTGGAAATTGCTGAGAAGTATAGGACTGGTACCACGTCGTCGGCCGTAAAACATTTGCTTCAATTAGGTTCTAATATACGAACATGAAAGTGAGTCCCATTTCAAATTTGTGTTTGATAAAATGTGTCATATTTTATCATTAAGAATCTCTACAGGATATAAATGCGGTAATTTTAGTTGTTTACCCTCAAAGAATTTATATTTGATTTAATTTATATTAGAAGAGTATTTTTTAATTCTGTTGATTAAATAATGAATTCTGAACGGCGATTGATGCGTCAAAATGTTTGACTTTGCGTCGTAGTAGGGTGAAGTATGGTAGGAAGGAAGGGACATTCCTCTTATTTTACTAAGAAAATATTTTTTTATTAATTATTTTGAGATTTACTGTGTTCTCGTGAAGAAAATGTGTAAGATTGCATAAAGTTAAAACTGAATACATCCTTATCATGATTTCCCTATTGGTATTGTTGTGCTTTTTCCATTTTAACTAGATTTCTCACCCTTCTGCAAGGAAAGTAAGAGATTTTTACTGTGCGCATTTTTCTCAGTGAACAGATAAAATGTTTCATTTAACATTAAGAATTCATTAAGTAACTATTTTTGCCGTTATTTAAAGATAAATAAAATATTATACATTTAAAATGTAATACATGTTTACATTGATGATTATATATTATTACATATATTAAAATACTTTTTTATAATATTTACAAATTATGGAAACAAACACATTACTCAAAAATTGGCATATATCTGGAAGGTAAATGGCTTTATCTATCATCATTATATGAGAGTTAAGAAAAAAATATACACTTATTTCTTAAAATTTTGTAATTTTATATATTTTTGATATAGCAGAATCTGAACGTGATTTACAGAAAGGGGTTTATATTTTTGGTAAAATAATTTAAGATTATGTTTTTGAAATCTCCATTGCAAAGACAAATCGATGACCTTCTGGATGGGGGGGGGGAATTCCGTGTGAACAAAAGTAGTTGTCATAGGGTGTCTGATAGAAGATGTACAGCATTATAAATTCATTGAATGTAACTTATCCTACGCTAAAAATTATAGAAATGCAGATATGTTGAATCTGAATCGTTTTCAGTATATTTGTGAGTCAATAACAAGATCAATGAAGAAAAATTTTTAAATAAATCCAGGTGAAATTTTACGATATTATAGGTATTCTACTATTGATGTACGGTTGCAAATCCTGGGTACTTGAGAGGAAAGATGAAAGCCGGAGTTAGGCGGCAAAGATGCGGTTTTTGAGGTGAGTTAAGGGATGTAGTATGATGGATCACATTATGAATGAAGAAATTCGTGGCCATTAAATGTCTTCTCTCTCTTGTAAAAAGTTGGTGAGTACAGAAAGAAATGGAAGAAACATTTGATATGAATGAGTAAGGATCATTGGGTGAAATGAGCATTGAACTTAATTCCTGATGGACGAAGAAATGTGGGTAGGATACGGAAAATATGGGCAGTGAAGTAGGAACAGGTTTGAAGGCCTAATTCGTGAAAAATAAGAAAATTTTTATTTTTAACATAGGTATTTTTTATTTATTCCTGTTACCGTAACAACTACAAATGGGCTGAATGATATGATGAGAGTATGATGTAAGTAATGTAACCGTTGTTACATATTTTTTTGGTTTGATATTTTCCGTGTTGGACGTTTGTAATTTTGTTTGTTGGCGCTCGCTTATTTTGTGTTGATATTCTTCTTGAGAGCTGCTGCTATCTGCCGGCGTTCAAGTTAAGTTTTCCCCTTTTTCTCTCGTTGACTCGTGCCTGCGTTGTTAACGTGAACGGTCGTGAACTGTGCGTTTTTCCTTAAGTTATTATGTAGTGAAAATTTATATTTTTATTGCTTTTTGAATAAAAGCAATGGCTTTGTGTTACATCGGTCTTCGTTTACCCGTTTTGGATTGAACTTTTATTACATGTTTTCAAGTCTCAAGATATCTGTAGATGATATTTTCAAATTAATGTTTGCTGAATACCTTTTCTTAAATTAGTATTTGCGTTTCCAAGCCTGATTAAATAAAATTCAAGTATCATGAAGTTAGGTGACCGGCTGTGGGACTGTGGGGATACCAGTGGATGTTTGTACGTATCCAAGAATTTTTGCTTAAGTGGATTTCTACTGTAAGTACTTGTTCCTATTATTAATCTTTTGGAGGAGATTTGTCTCGTCAAGCTTAAGGGAGTCTCACCTACTTGAAGTTTTTTTTATCTATTCTACAGTCAGTTCAGTTCTAATCGCCTTTTTTATATTATTGAACATTTATCTTGTATTCACTTTTCAATGACCTATTAAAAGATGTGATTATGTACATTACGGTTACTCTAAAATTTTGTTATTATTCATAACTATGCATTCCGTTTTAAAGGTTGTTTTGATGTAATTTTGCCTTTTTTGGAGCAACTCTTTTGGTAAATTTTTTATGTAAATTACATTGTACGTATTTTGGTATAAAAAAGTCTTACTTCAAATAAAACTGTTTTCGGTTGGCCAACCATAATGTATTTTGCACATTAATTATTATATTTTATTACATTCTTTTTTTTGAAAAACAAAAGGTTGTAAATTTGATATTTGTAGTTGCACACTAATGTATTTATAATTGTTAATGTACAAACCTAATAGGTATTTACTTGTGCTCATATGTAATTCATTTTGGTTAATTTTATTTTTACTACCTTTGGTCTAAATTGTCTTATACCTGAAAATAAATTTTTTTTAAATAATCTTGAATACCTTTTTTTCTTTTAATTTTGTGTGGCTTTCTTACCTAACGATTTCTTACGGCTGGGTTCTATGGGCTGAGTAGGCCACAGTAATATGAGGAAGCTGATCGCCCACGTGAAATTTCATATTATGTAACATGTATGTATGATTGTAAGTGTGGGTGTTGGGGTGCGTGTGGGTGTGAGTGCCGTAATTTGTAAGTATATAAAGTGTTAACTGTGAAGTAATGTAAAAATCATGATTTTCATCAGCAATTATGATTTTTTCATCAACTACGGAGGGAAGATGAGAAGCTAGAGTCAGGCGGCATATATGCGGTTTAATTGTATGAATTGTGTCGATAAAGTAATTTTTTATTTGTTAGATTTTCGGTGGAATAACTTGTTGTGTTATTTAATTATATTAATAACATAAAAAATCTGGTGTGAAACACTCACACAACTTTCTCTTACCTATGCAAATAATGACCAATATAAACTAACATTAGTAATAAAACATTAGAAATAAACAACAAAACTAACCTCAATAAACATAACCTTATTTTAATCACGAGTGAATAACGCAAAATGAAAATCAACCTCAGTTTGGGTTAAAAATACAAAAAATCACTCTTTCACGCTAAACTAGGCTCTGTAGAGAAAAATGCTCCAAATAAAAGTCGTAGATCTTTTAATTTCTTATAAATTTGATTATTTATACACTTTTGTCGTAAAATGCATAGGTACTAAGGGAGAAATCTTCGATTTCTTCGTGCGCGCGCGCGCACACACACCCACACACAATCGCTAAAAACATGTTTTTTTTGGGTTCAGAGGGTCTGTTTACGTGTAGATCCGGTAAAGAGTGTATTTGTTGTTATCGACATGAATACAATACTTTCCTTCCTATATATTCATATAGGCAAGAGAAAGTAAAAATTTTAAGGTAGATGTCGAATAATTCTGTAGAGAAAATTTGTTATATTTTACAGTGTTTGACGTTTTAGTTAAATATGATTAAACCAGGCTAAACGTTTATCAAGTGTACACATAAATATTTAACCTAATTTTATTGTGGAATGTTTGAGTTATTAACGAAAATTTGCAAACGAAGAGAAAATAAACTATAGAAATTTATTAGAATTTACGGTACTTTTACATTAACGAGGGGGGCCACTCTGATTTCAGTTGGAAATTCACTAAATGCACACTCACTCATTAAACACTGATATACTTACATTATGAGTTGATTTCTGGAGGATTGAAGTCTTTAACGGCACCCAAAATCGCGGTAAAGATATCATCTCCAGCTGTAAGCTGCCGCGTGAACTCGACTAGGTAAGACTCAAAATGGTGTCTAGCCGCTCCGCGATGTCGTTTGTTTCGCCATTTAGCACTGCACCACAACCGCTCCATGGTATGCGTTTGCGTTCCTGTTTCTGGATCAACGAAATTGTATTAATGATTCAGTTTAAAGTGGTGAAAACCGATATTCTCTAAAGTGATAGTGCAATACGAACGCCATGAGTCAGAATAAACTATGGAACCTTCGGCGATATTGTTTATTATTACTTTTGTGAATGCGTTTAAGCTTCGGTTGAGAATTAGTTGCAGCAAAACTTGCGTGTCTCCCTACATATTCCACCAAATACCCATTGTTTGTGGTAGCTCATTATTCAGCGTTGTTCTTTCGCCTGGTACTTCGTCATACTTTCGTCAACCTCTACAACCAAACCCTCACTTCCTATTTTCGTAGCAGATAACCTCACTAGAGCATCGACGCATACTTCTCTTATATGATTGTTTCAATCTTCATGGAGTCATATCGAGTTACCGTTGAAACCGATGTCATTTCTTCACCTCAGCCATAAATTAAATAAACAACAGTGAGGAAACTCAAACGGGATTTTCAAGCTATGTCTTTTGAACCGTTATCTTCGATGATGTTACGATTCATGACCGGAAATAAACGTCATTAAATAACAATATAAAAGTAAATATTAATGTAAAAGTATTACCAACTGATTAGGTGAAATAAACTTCATTAAATAACAATGATATCATGTTAAAACTACTAATCAGTGTGCTTCCCCCCCCCCCCCCGCCGTTAACGTAAAAGTACCGGATTTTTTTTAATTTCCATTTTTTAAGCCAAATTATTATACCAAAAAATTACACATGAAATCTTGAAAATTATTATGAATAATCACAAAATTTCCTTTGTGTTTTACCTGAATAAAATGGCTTAAATAACGAATTGATCATTGTTGATATTTCAATTAAAATTTTATTCCTTTTATTGCTCAATCATATACTATTTCATTAGTAATTTAATTTTCCTGTTATCTTCTTGATAATATAATCATGTTTGTATTCGTCAGATCACGTTATTAATTATGCATTATGTTGTCTTTGATTTCCCCTGTAAACTGTTTCGTTTTTATGTTTGTAACTAAATCATTATATTAATAATAATAATAGCAGCTCTCTTGTTTAATACGCTCAGAATTATGTTTATAAATTTGTAATTATTATGTAACGATACTTGATCTCTTGCATAGAATTTAAATATAGGGTAAAACTCGATGCATTTAATAATATGATCGTGTGTGTGAATATGTCACTCGATTTAATCTCCTAGGTAAATTAATTTGATGATAATACATAACGGTATTTTCATGATATAATTGATTTAGAAAACAATTTATTTTAACAAAGATCATCGTTTGTCGGTTTAAACATGACAAAATTATTTATAAATGCTACGAAGAAGTCGATTGGATAATTTTATCTTATCACCACACTAATTTTGTTGTCAATGTCACACGCCTACCTCAATGACGTAATTCTTTAATAACAGCGCGCCCACTCCAATAAAAATCTCTCTTCGACATTCAATCTACGATGTTACCATTCATAACCAAAATCCTCCCGATATTAATCCTACATAATATGGATATACTCGTATAATTATAAATGTCCTGAGTTGACTTTAAGATAAAGAACTCCATAATTGTATTTACCAATTTTTACTTGTGCTCGGATCCTGAAGATTTCTCTGTTTACTGCATTCCACATCTTATAATTTTTGTCTTCCTAGTTACCTTCCTTAAAATTTCTTGTTACTATACCAGCTTAGATTTTTTGTACCCATGTTTCTTAGAGCGACCTCTTCTTCTTTTTTTTTGGATGGTAAAGAAACGCTCTTTCGGGTCATATGTCCACTTCCATTCTTTGTTCATGCTCATAATATCTTACCAACTGTCTGGTCTCTAACCGTTGTATTTAAACTTGTTAAATAAAGGATATGATATGGATTAATTTTGTAAACGAAGCAGTAAAGAAAAACACCTTTCATGAAAAAGAAGTTTTTTTTTTTTTGGATATTTGGGGCAATTCCAAACTCTGGAATAACCCAAACTTGGGACCTTTTTTCGATCAATCGAGTACACAACTGAGCCACCAAAGAGTAGATTTGTGTTGTATTCGATAATATTAGAAAAGTTTTTTCAGTATCCAATTTAACCTGTATTTTGATTTATTAATTATCTTCCTCTAGTTTCTGATCCATATTAAGACCTTTAGTCATATTTATTAGGTTATGTATTGTTTTATAAAATCCTTTATGTTCCTTTTCGTACAAATCCACAAACAATAGATGATTGGATAAATAAAACAATATACCTTTTCTCTGCGTGAAACTTTTTAGTGTGCTCTGTTTTCAAGTAAAACATTTTTTTGTTCGTTCATTTGTTTGGCTTGCTTTTATATAATTTAATTTTAACAAAGGAACTTAATTTACATATAGATGATTTGATGGTACAATGCATTAAAATTTTCTGAATGTTGTTAAAGACAATAAAATAAATTAAATACTCTATTACTAACGTTTTATACGCCCATACTCGTACAAAAACCCGCTCATACACATCTTCTACTGTAATAATTGTGAAATAAAAATTTTATTTTAATAATTGGTGGTAGTTATATACACAAATATTTAGTAATTACATAACTATTATTTTATATACTCCTGATTAATAAAGGTAATGAAAAACAAACAAGTACAAATTGCAGTTTTCCTGTGAACAGGAAAAGTAGCAAATTACATTTTATGGAAAGAAGAAAGTTGTAAAAACTTTTAGTGAAGTTCCATACTTCTAACCATAAGATTCTACGTTCAATTCTAGAGAATTTTTTTTTTTTTTTTTTTTTGGTTTAACGTCCGACTGTTTTGCAATTACTGCTAATGTAGACGGTGAAGGATGAAATTATTTTTGTAACGTATGAAAATATGCCGTGCCTTAATGGGATTCGAACCCAAGACCGCATGATGAGAGGCGAGCACGTTACCAACTACGCCAATGCGGCCGGAATTCTAGAGTAAGGTATGAAATTTTTTAAATATTCAAAACTCATTGTTACTTTCCGTCACCGATTGCGTTTGATCCTAATTTCTTGACGAACCGAAATCAATAACAACATATAATTTCAGATTTCATTATTATTATTATTATTATTTCGGATATCTCCCCTGGCAAGATGTGTTAAAATTATGAATGTTGTTGACGGTTGCGGGGTTGATATATTTAACAAGAATATATCAACGTTCAAGAGAAAATTGTTATGTTGGATGGGTGATCCAGTTGGGACAGCCACATGACAAGTTGGTAGGTGAACTGAGTAGTCTACCAGCGTTATTAAGTCATATAGGACTCCTGTTTTGATAATTGGTTTTGTTTTACTTGGCTGTTAGCTTGGTTTTTTTATTTATTTTTAGTGTTTGTTTGTTTCTTTCTCATAGTTATCTTTCCACGCTGTAGGTGTGGTATCATTGCTAATCCCTGCACAAATTTACTTATAAGCTTTAGACAAATGAGTTAGTTTTTTTTTCTTTTGACGTCCCTTGCATTTACGTCCCGATAGGTAAGTGCAGCGTTTCAAGGATTTCTTTCTGTTGCTGCACTTCTTCAACTCATGTAGGTTGTCCCCGCTTCCCTGTTAGTCACTTTCATGGAGGTTGGGATGCCTGTAAGGGATGAGTGGAGGCCATCAAAAATAAAATTATTATTGTAGCGAGTGGTTTAGAGCACTAGATCATTTACCTTAACCAAAAACTCCTTTCATTCCAATTGAACAAGAGTTAAGCTCATAGACTTCTCTTCTCTATAGTCATGCTCTCATAACGACATCGGTCACTTTCTCTGGGTCGTCCTCAGTAACTCCGTTTAGCTTAAACCCAAAACCAATTCTTCTGTATCAGTCTGTTTTCCTCCATTCTCTACAGATGACCGTACCAGATGAATTGGCTGTCTTCAATTTTATCGATATGTAAAATATTATGTCAACTTTATTTTTAAAATTTCTTCAGTCCTAACTCGATGTAGCTCAGTCAACTGACTACTTCTCCAGAAACTCATTTCTACAGATGTTATTTGGCTTTTAAATCTTGATGGGAGAGTTCAAACCTCTAAACGATAAATGGAGGAGCTTTCAAAAAAATCCGTTTAAAAATCTTAAATTTTTTTCTTCTTAAATATTAACGAGAAATTAGTGTGGTTTGCCGACAATTTGTAATATTATATTATATCGAGTCGTGGGTTCTACTTTCCAATGCTGTAGTCCGTAGCCATTTTGAGTATGTCAAGTTATCTGGCACTGGGATAGGGCCTGTTCTGCTGATAAAATTGAAGGCGTGCAGAACTTTCTACACTGGGTAAGATGCAGATTCCTGGACTTTGCTTAGATTAGTGTAGCTGAAATACGAAAAGATCTTGGTCGTTCATCAGTGCCATCTAGATGTACTACAACCGACTTGTTATTCTTCTACAGTTGTCTGCATGGTATAAATAATCAACCTGCATTCATCATTACGAGTACCTCGAAGACAGTTAATTAAATATAACAACTTTGTTAAAACTAGCAAATATGAATTAATACATTTTCTCAGATGTACAATGGCTACAATAAATTTCTAGAACTATACTGATTTATTATCGATGTGTGTACAAATAATTTCAAATTTAAAAAATTTTAGGGACTGATCCTGCCAGTATTGAACTTCGTCAGCTTGTCAATTTTTCATTATTATTTCTTGATATATTCGTATTTTAGGCATATTCGATTAAGGGCAGTAAAGCCAATTTTGTCTATTATCATTAACACATTGTACTTGATATATTTTTTTCATGCAGGGCCAATTTTAGACCATGTGAGGTGACTTTAGACATTTCTGGAAGCTCTTTTTGCAACCTACATTCTCAGAATTCATTCGCTGTAGACTTTTCTCCTTTCTTCTGTCCACCCGATGCTCTCTTGTTGCTTTTCATGGACGCCCTTAAACTCCGTTGTTAGTTGTCTGAATTTGGTTTGGTTCATTATGTTTCTTGGTTTATTCTTGTTTTCTCAACATCCTTTTTGACTTCCATTTCAACATCCTTTTTAAACCATTTATCCGATACATTAGTTCTATTGTTTAGTGTCCTTAGAATTTGTTTTGTCAACCGTTTCTCATCCTTTCTACACTGGTGTCCGTAAAATTTTACCCTGTTTTCTAATAGTTTCCATTAATTGTTCATTTTCCTTGTACTGTTCTTCTCGTCCTCGTTACCTACATTGTCTGTCTCCTACCTTCGGACCTATTATCTTGCAGAGGATCTTTCTCTCAAATTTCTCTGCTTCTCTTAGACCAAGGTTCCCGGTTATTTTAAGTCACTCACTCGCGTTAACTTGGTATTATTTAAATACCTATTTAAATAAATTATAAGATCAGCACATTAAGTATTTTTTTTTTTACTTTTCTACTGATTTAAAGATAAAAAATAAAAAATATCTATGGGTTCAAAATTTTTATTGTAAGGGTCAATTATCAAGAAATGATTTGAAATTAATTTATTATTATGAACGTATAGAAATGCTTTTCCCTATTACTTTTATTTCTTATAAATCTATAGAACTACCGCATTACATTAGAGATGAATGTAAACATAAACTACGTAACTTTTCAACTTTTTACAGTAGCTACTTTTTGAGAGTTTTCGATTCATCTGATGCAGGACAAACAATACCCTTTTGTCTGGTTTCGATTGAATAGGCGTTCTTTATGTTGAGGAAATCTCGTAACTTATTGTTACACAAGTATAAGCAGTACTTTACAAGAAGTAGGCTACTTGTATTTCTAACGATAATGCTTCCTTGTTATATCGTTAAGTTTACAAATGTGGTTTTAGATTATTGTTACTTATACCCATATTATATTTTTTATTAAAAACATTTCTACGTATTTATTCATGTGTAAAACAAAAATATCAGCCAAGATTATTTTTTCTTCCTCGAATTTTATAAATTTTTGGATCATCTTGAAAGTATCAAATCAATTCTTAAATCTTTACCATTAAATATTTTTTTAAATCTTTATTCGGCTCCCTCCGTGGTCTAGTGGTAAGTGAGCTACTCTTCAAAGCGGAGGTCCCGGTTCCGATTTTCGGCTTGGGTGTGAAAAATTTTTACATGTTCAAATCCATCGTTCCTTAGTCATCCATAATTAATCGCCAATGGCCTAGATGTTGATTCAACTTCAAATAAACTTTTTTTAACGCTATTTATTTATGTCTGTACAATAAATTACAATGACAAATGTCCTGAAGGTGACAATGATACAAATGGTAACATTTTTACGCTGAATAAAATGATAGTTTGCCTGTGCCGAACGATCGAGCGGTTACCGAGATACCAAGGGTTCAGAATATTGTTAATAAATCAAAACTTAAAAAACGTACGAACTTGAAATCTCGTACACGCTGTAAGAATATAATTGTCTATCTTGTGTTAAAATTTCAAACGTTTTGGTCAAATAGTTATCGAGTTAGACGCCTCTAAACACATGAAATATATTGCGGTAGCAAAAAAACCGGGTCTTTTTGTCTTCCAACCTCGATATGGCAATTATTAAACAACATTAAAAATATAGGACTATTGCAGGTCAACGCAGAATAAAATAAGCTTATTTTTGATGTAAAATATGTTGAAATCCAACTCATATTTTAGAAGATGCAAGGGTTCAAACTCGGGTGTCTGTGATTATGAAACCGATAGTAGTCACTGTTAGCTCCTCTGAGATGAATTTCATTACTATACAGCCAGATCATGTAGTGAATGAAATGAAAATATCATTTATAGGGTGAAAAGTAGATGCTTATCGGAGGGCTTGGCATGCTGATAAGCATACTTTTCCACTCAGTGAGGAAGGAAATTATAAACCACCTCCCTCCTCGTTTTACTTATTTAAATCTCTAAAGGTTCAAACCAGCTTTTCTGTTGATGATCTAAACAACAGATGATCTAGTGCAGCAGAACGGCCGTTATTATTATTATTATTAGTCGTAAAGCTCCTGAAGTGGAAGACGCTAAGTAAATCTGGTTTGTTTTTGGGATTTCTTATCCTTTTTATCTGCCCACCAGTTTTTCATTCTTTGTGAGAATTCAGCTTTTCTCTGTTCACTCCACTTTGTTCCGGTTCTTGGAGCTTTTGTCTCTGGTTTAACGGCTAGAACGGCCGTTATTATGTAATAAATAAATTTAAAATTTTGTTATGAGTATTATTACTTCATTGATTGAATTTTATTTCTTTTATAAAAATATAATCTTAAGATCTGGGTGTTAAAATAAATGGAGTGGCGTTAAAGAACGTATCATAACGTTGAGGGCCATTGGTTTTAGGAGGTGAAATCACTTTTAATATTACCGCTTAACAGTCTTCTTCATGTATTATCTTGTAATAAAAATCTAAATAAACGTACATATAAAATTCATTTTGTTTTATATATTTTTAAGTAGAAATCTATACTTATTTGTATTCTCTAATATTATTACGAGTATATTGATTTTTTATTTTATGGAGGTCGTATCAACCTTTGGTTATTACAAGCTCCTTATTTTCAAATTTTATGAAGTTCATTTTATAATCTCTATCTATACAATATTAGTACTGTGTATAAAAAACGTTATTTTGAAATTTTCTATTGCTCGTACAAGATTATTGGTGGCAACTTTTACTTTCTCTTGCCTATATGAATATATAGGAAGGAATATATTATTTTCATGTCGATTTTTCACCGGATCTACACGTTTTCAGACCCCTTGAACCCAAAAAACATGTTTTAGCGATTGGTGTGTGTGTGTGCGCGCGCGCGCGTGTGTGTGTGTGTGTGTGTGAACAGAATATCTCAAAAACGCAACCTCGTACTAACTTGAAACTTAAGTTAGGTACCACTAGAGAACCTGACACGAACATTTTCATCACAATCGGTCAACTGGAAGTAGTAGTTTATTCGTGTAAATTTTCACTTTTTTGTGATTTTCTCAAAAACGGCTCCTACGACTTATTTTAAAAAATCGCCTCATTTACTAAACTGTTTATGCCCTACCAGATATGGTAGGCACCATGTCTGCTGAAATTCTTTGGAAGGTTGTTTTCTCGTAAAAAAATTGTTTTTTTTTTTAGATTGTGACTTAATATGAATTTTAACGCAAAAATGTATAAGAAAAAGGTTGTAGAGTATTTAATTCCTACAACTTTTATTTATAACACGTTTTTGTATAACGCTTAGTTTAGCTGTAATGAGCGATTTTCTGTTTTTCTCTCGATTTCGTGTAAAAAAATAGGTTTGTTTAAGATTTCAGCCTTAGTATGCATTCTACGACACAAGTGTATAATTAAATTTATAGTAAATTAAACGATCTACAACTTTTGTTAAGAGCATTTTTCTCTACAGAGCCTAGTTTAGCGTGAAAGAGTGATTTTCCGTATTTTTAAGCTAAACTGAGGTTGATTTTAATTTTGCGTCTTTTTCTCATGATTAAAATTAGGTTATGTTTATTGAGGTTAGTTTTTTCTTTATTTCTAATGTTTTATTACTACTGTTAGGTTATACTGTTAATTATTTGTATTGGCAAGAGAAAGTTGTGTGAGTGTTTTAACCAGATTTTTTATTTTATGAAGGTCGTATCAACCTTTGATTATTACCAGCTCTTTATTTTCAAATATATGAAGTTCATTTTATAATCACTATCTATACACTATTAGTGCTCTGTACAAAAAAACCGTTATTTGTGAATTTTTCTATTGCTCGTACAAGATTATTGGTGGCAATTTTTAAAATTGTCTTGTATCAGTTTGTTTTGTCCGTCGGCCGTCTGTCCATCACGTCCAGATTTCAAAAACTACAAGAGATAGCAACAAATGGTTTTCCGAATTGTAATCTGCACAAAAAAAGGTGGGCCTACATTGGGTTTGAAGTTCCGGTTTTGTTCAGAAGTCAAGAAATCAGAGTCAGAAACTACAAGAGATAGCAACAAACGATTATCGGGTTCATAATTTACACAAAAAGTTATTGGGTCAGGATTTGGCTTTAAATTCCGGTTTGGACTATAAGTGGCTCAAAACCGGAAGTTAAAAATCAAAGTCGAAATTTGGAAACAAAAATAGTGTTATTCGATTCCTCTTAAATAGTAGATACAGAACTCATTGGGTTTGAAGCTCTGGTTTCGACCGAAAGTGGCCCAAAACCGGAAACCAAAAAATAAAAGTTAGAAACTAAACTACAAAGATAACAATAAATGGTTAGCGGATTCGTAATTTACATAAAAATTTAGTGGGCCTGAAGTCGACTGGAAGTGACCCAAACTGGAAGTCAAGAAATCAAAGTTGGACTTTGTAGACATAAATAGTGTCATTCGATTCCTCTTAAATAGTAGATACCTAAATCGCTAATAGTTTATATCAAAAGTCAAAGGTAAGCCTTTTTTTTAAATTTCCAGCAGCCATGAGACGCGTCGTCTCATGAAAAGGATTTTTGTAAATTAGTTATATTTTCTTCCAATTTTTTTTAATAAGTTATTAGTAGCAGTCATAATATGATTAGTCATAATTGACTAATCATGTGATAAGAAACAGAACTATTATTTGTAGTCCTGGAACTAGTAGACCGATTGCAAATATAATTTAACACTCCACCTTCCTATTATTGGCAATATAGAAATATATCTAATTCTAAATCTGTGGGTTTTCTTTTGCACCTGCTCGTTGAGTTTTTACATTTATTTCGGAAATTATGGTGATTAGAAATTACTGTACTGGTCTGGTGTTTTGGCTGTTTGAACCTTACAAAAGTACAGACTATATGATGTAGACAGTAAAAAAATAGAGAAATATGAAGAAAATTATTAATCAATTAACTGTATGGAAAATAGAAAATAGAATAGTGATAAAAATCATCTCAATACTTCATTTCAATCTCATTTGAAAAATATACGTAAGCGTATATAAAAATGAAATATATATAATGCTATATTTCAGATAACTCTTGGGAATAAACTTATATATTACCCGTTTACCCTTCATCTTCTAGTCTCGATATTAAAGCGAACTAAACCAGGCACTACGCATTTATAAAATGTTTTCCACGATCGGTTATACTATAGTTCATCATCATGTGTGAGTTTTATGTTTATATAAAAAGTCAGTACATAGCGCAAAGTAACGAATATAAATCATAAATGTCAAAAAATTCATTCAAACCTCTCTCTATAGGCATTACTATAGGTTCTAAAGGTTCTGTTTATGTACACCGTAAATACTTTAAAAGAATTGCTATTGTTCCACTGAAATGTTATTTCAATGCTATTGAAAACGTTTGATAAATTGTAAATACTCAGAAAATTTTTACTGTTATCCGAATCTATATTGAAGTTAACAATTTCATTAGAAACATTTATACAAACACAAATGTTTACCTTCTCTTGCCTATATGAATATATAGGAAGGAAAGTATCGTTTTCATGTCGATTTTTTGAAATCGAGTTTTCACCCACTCTACACGTTTTCAGACCCCCTGAACCCAAAAAAACATGTGTTTAGCGATTGGTCTGTGTGTGTATGTGCGTGTGTACAAAATATCTCAAGAACGGAACATTGTACGAACTTGAAACTTGAAACTTAAGTTACATACCACTACCGGACCCGACACGAACATTTTTATCAAAATCGGTCAACCTGAAGTCGTAGTTTATTCGTGTCATTTTACACTTTTTTGCGTTTTCTCAAAAACGGGTACTACGTTTTTTTTAATCGCCTGGTTTACTAAATTATTTATGCTCTACAAGGTAGTGTAGGCGCCATGTTTGCTGAAATTCTTGGTGAGGCAATTTTCACGTAAAACAATTGTTCTTTTAAGATTGGGGCTTTCATATGCATTTTAGTGCAAACATTTAAATAATAAAAGTTGTAGACAATTAAAAATCTTACTACCTTTAATTCAAATATTTTTTTGTATAACGCCGCAATCTTTTAAAAAAATAGAAGTTTTTTTTTCTACGAGAGAATAGCCTCCCCAAGAATTTAAGCAGACTTGGCACCTACCCTATCTTACATAGCATAAAAATATAGTAAATGAGAGGACTTTTAAAAAATAGTAGGAGTCGTTTTTGATAAAATCGCAAAAAAGTGAAAAATAAAAATAACACGAATAAACTACTACCTCCAGATGACCGATTTTAATAAAAATGTTCGTGTCGGGTCTTCAAGTTTCAACTTCGTAAGATCGTAAGATGTTCCGTTCTTGAGAATTTTGTTCACCACACACACACACACACACACACACACACACACACACACACACACACACACACGCACACGCACGTATGTATATATATACGCGCGCGCACGCACACACACACACACACACACACATACCAATCGTTAAAAATATTTTTTATCGTATATACCCGGCGAAAACTCGATTTCGAAAAATCCACATGAAAACAATACTTTCCTTTCCTATAAATATTCATATACGGCTAGAGAAAGTAAAAATAAATGCCGTATGCTTTTAATATAATATTTTTTGGTTCTTCCTAAATAACGTAGGTACCGTTTTTTTTTTTTATTCAAATGGATAAAACAAAATAATCAAAAAATAAATTGTTCTATTGTGACCGTTTTTAATCAGTTTTCCTTGTGAATGGGAGAAATAAAATTCCAATAAATATATTGAACTCCCCTTGCTTGCAACCCACTATCATGGAAGTATATTCATTCATTTCTCTCTATCAGGTTTTACAAATTTACAGCGTTCATAAATAACAGGATTTTGTGAAACGATTTCGTTTTTAGATTTGTACGCCTACATTTTACTCGCTTAACTGCTTTATTAAGAATAAACAATTTCGTCTGTGCTTTGAACGGACTAATGGCCAATATATATATTGGTTACTACTGAGCGTGCAAAGGAAGAAAAACTCTTTTGGTTCGTTTTAATCTTAAATTTTGTTCAGATGTAAATGTTTTAATTATTATTTTAATTTCCTTAATATGTCCCTGTAAGACAAACCTGTAGCCAGAAATGTCTGTCTTCCCACGAGACGTATCTCTCAAAATATTAAAAAAAGGTTTCGTAAATTAAATTTATTGGTAACCTCTTACATTTAAAGGTAAATTTATATTTTTACTTTCTCTTGCCTATAAGGAAGGAAAGCATTGTTTTTATGTCGATATTTTGAAATCGAGTTTTCACCGGATCTACACGTTTTCATACCCCTGAACCCAAAAAACATGTTTTTAGCGATTGTTCTGTGTGTGTGTGCGCGCGCGTACTTGAGCGTGCGTACTGTGTGTGTGTGTGCGTGCGTGCGCGCGTGTGTGTGTGTGTGAAAAGAATATCTCGACAACGGAACATCGTACGAACTTGAAACTTGCAACTAATTACCGGACCCGACATGAACATTTTCATCAAAATCGGTCAACCGGAAGTTATTCGTGCTTTTTTTTACTTTTTTACGATTTTCTGAAAAACGGCTCCTTCGATTTTTTTTTTTAAATCGCCTCGTTTACTAAATTTTTTATTGTCTACAAGATATGGGAGGCGCCATGTCTGCTGAAATTCTTGGGGAGGCTGTTTCCTCATAAAAAGATTGTTTTTTTTAATATTCCGGCTTCAATATGCATTTTAGCGCAAAATAAATTTTATTGTATAACGCTTAGTTTAGCGGTAATTAGCGATTTTTTGGTTTTTCTCACAAAAACGTGTGAAAAATTGATTTTTTTAAAGATTTCAGCCTTATTATGCATTTTACGACAAAAATGTGTAACACAATTTATAGGAAATTAAAAGATCTACAACTTTTATTTCGAGAATTTTTCTCTACAGAGCCTAGTTTAGCGTGAAAGAGTGATTTTTCGTATTTTTCGAAACATGTCGGATAAACAAAATTTGAATAGGCCTAATTGTTTAGTGGTAGCGTCACTATTTGAATTATAGTTTTTAGGGTTGAAGGCACCTCTGTCGCCTGTTTTATTCGCTGACGGCATTCGCTAGCCAGTATTGGCCGTATTCGGTTGGTCCGTTCACTTTATTATTTGATATTACGCGCACCCGGCTTATAACCGTAATACCTGAAGTGAAGAAATCGCTTGGAAGAAGATAGCAGTTCAGTGGGTATTCATATCCCTATATTCCTGTCCGTCTCCTTTTACCTCCCTACTCATCATGAGTATTCACGCTGCAGAAGGAGATAAGAGGCTACATCATTTCTTATTTTTTCATACTGCATTTTGGGTACGCTAACTAAATAAAAATTCCAAAAGACCTACAAGCAGGCCACGCATACGTCCACTCCTCAGGAGGAGGGTCCAGCGGGATTTTTCCTCTATTCGTTTATTCTCTCCGCTCGGGGACATACGCACGCACAACCGCGCTACCATTTGTGAACACTCAGAATAATTTTTAAACTCTTAGAGGTTTGATTTTCTTATGGTGCCCTGAAGAGAAGCCAACGGTTTGAGGATAAGAAAATACCATAAACAATTGTATTGAAGATTAATTTGTAATTATTTACATGAAATATTGTCTAATACTTAATTTAAATACATAAATGTATTTAATAAACAAAGCAAAGTTCTTTTTATAGATGATTACAAAGTTAAGATGGTTCTACGGATATATGCTTTAGTTAGTATAGATTTTCACGTTTAAGTAGTTTATAGTAACTTGTCTACATTGTCAATGATAACGGAAACGTTAGAGTGTGGAAATTTATCGGTAACAAGGCTCATTTGCAGCTGAATTCATAGTTTGTCTTCAGGCTAGCCTTAAGGATAATAGATACTTTAGCGGTATTGGTGAATAGTATAACTCTCTCCCATACTATATATATTCCCCGTCTCTCTTTACCTCTCAAACTAACTCTCTTCAGAGTATCTTCTCTTTCTGTTAATCTCCCTCTTTCTCTTACTAACTTGGTGAATACTATAGGCAATATTCGACCGTAGAAAGGAGAGACGTGAGTGAATGCTTGAGGAGAGAGATGTAAGCATATAGTGTTTTAATAGCGAAACACGCCCCAGGGATCCTTGGCGACTGAGAATGAATTTGCGTTGAGAAGTGTGTACAAACTCGAAGAGCAGGCCAAAACAGGAAGTGAGTGTGATTTTGACACGAATGTAATTATTTTGGCCGCGGGGGAGAAAAGTGAACAACCCTGAACAACAGAACAAGAGATGAACAACAATATTCTTCTTCGTCTTCTTCACCAATCGTACTCTCTTTCTTCATTTATATTATGTCACTTCATCAAAATTGTGCTTGTATATGTAGATGAGGTGGAAACTTAAAAAAGTATATTAAAACTTCTTTTTAAAAACCTTTTTTGAAAATAGTTATAAATGTACTTATCCGCTACAAAATTTTGTACAAAATGTACAAAATGTAATTATCCGCTAATTAACCTGTAGCAAGATTGTACAACGGTTTGTATTTTGTCTAATCGATTTTATCATATAAGTGTATTCAATCGTAAAAAGGTAAAAATATTTCCGTAATTTAAATAATTCTTTATAGTGCATTATTCCGAAAAGTAAAAAATTTGGTGGTACTGAACTATAGAAGAAGATTACCTTTGTGCACTGTATTTTTGTTAAGTTTATTTAATAAAACCTTTTTTATTATTAGATATATTTGGAATACATCACTTTTACGGAGGTTTCGAACTTGTAACGTTTTTTCATATCCTAACGGGATTTGAATCCAAGACGTACCTTCCAATTAGTAGTTCAGCGTAGTAATCAAACATACAAAACCATTACGTTAAGCCTTGCCTCGTTTAAGCCGTCCATCTAAAAACTTCGTAATATTTATGTTTACCACTCAAGAAAAAAATCGCACAGAAAATCGTAAAAATTTCCGTTCCTGTGCGTCGCACACAAAAAAAAATGTAAATTAAATAATACAAAATTTCTGCAAAAACGTAAATTCTGAGTGTGGTTCAGATCGGATGACGATAATGGGCGTAGATATAGATGAATATTGTGAGACTTATTTCTGAAGTCCTTTTTGGGATCTGGGTAAAACAAATAATTAACAAACTATCGATTAAAATTATTAGTATTTATTACTCATTATAAATACAACCGTATCTATATCACTATAAGCACTCGTATACAAAGTAATACTAAAACCAGTTTGGACTTTTGGGTTAGAGCTATGGGGTACAGCTAGTTCATCAAATATAGAAATACTGCAGCGCTGCCAATCAAAATGCCTGAGACTAATCACTGCAGCGCCATGGTAAGTAACCAATTAAATACTACACAATGACTTAAACCTGCCCTTCATAAAAGAAGAAATTAAACAACATAGCGAAAAACATTTACAAAAACTAGAAGACCATCAGAATCCATTAGCGATTAACCTCCTCGACAACAGTGAAGATACTCACAGACTGAAACGTTTTAAAACACTCGACTTACCTCTACGATTTTTTTTATCATTTAAACTCTTTTTTCTACTTCAACTAATAATCATCGTCATCTCATAATAGGCATCGTTATCATATCTATCATCGTCATCATCTCCAGCTTCAACAACTTTGTGTTTTAAGACGTTGATTCAAAGTTCATCGAGTTTGGTTTTGTACATATACGAGTATATATTTCTTCACATTTAGTTTTGTTGAAACACACTCTTGAGTGTGGTTTTATTTTAATTCTAAGAACATTACTCAGATTTTCTCGTCTTTGCTTAAAGTTTTTGTATTTATAAACTGATTGTAAAAGAAATGTAATGTTACAAAAAAAATACATAAATGCAATCAATAGTGTTACCTAAATTTACAGATAAATTTCAATTGCTACAATATTGAATTGATGATTATAATAAATAATAAACTAATTATAATAAAAAGTAAATCAATGACATAAAATAAACTTAACTAGTACAAGATTATTTTGCACTCAATTTCAACTAAGTCTTACTTAAATAGATTGTACGATGTTTACAGTATACGCTTAGACCTTTACCAGAACGTAAACTGTTACGGAGTAAACAATTCTCTCACTGAATGACAAATCAAGACTGACTAAAGACCAACCCGGCCGCACTTTTATACCTAAGCTATAGAAGTTACGAGATTCAGAAAGATTTTCAATATAATAATAATAAAAATACTAAGTTTTTCTGTCGGGTTCTGGAAAAACTTTAACAAAACACCTTATGGTTGAATCACAATACAGCACCATTACAAATGAGTTAATTTTCTTAATAGATACGCCGACCCTTCTCAGGTAGCCGTCTCAATAATCTGCCTATACTAACCATTTATAGACTATATTTCTGACCATTTCTTGGAAATAACCCGATTTATTAACTATTACTATTTAGGCTACATTCGATCCGCGGATAGATTTAATTCCGAATTACGAAATTAAGAGAAGAATTGGCGTACAAGGAAATATCATGGATACCATATCCCGGAAGCAGTTAAAATGTTTTGGCCATTTGTAGAGGATGGAGGATGGTAAGTGGTCAAAGAGGGTATGGGAGTACACGCCAGCCGGTAGAAGGAGAAGGAATAGGCCGTAAATAACATGGTTTAATGGGTGCAGGAGCCAATGTCTTTGCGGCGGCTCTCCGATGGGGACTGGCGAGACAGAGAGAGGTGGTGCTTAGGAAGCGAGATACGGCTGGGGCTGTAAATCCTCGCATGAATATATAATTATTATTTACATTAATACTTTTAAAACTCAGTCCTGCTAGATAATTCTGGAACAACATTTTACCCTTAGATATTGTCACAATATACATGAATTTTAGCAGATCTCATTCAATGAATTTCTAAATTCTTAATTTGTAATGGAGGATTTTATTGCTCTGAGAAAAGTTAATGTTAAAAGCAAGTCTTAAAAATTTAGATTAGATGGCCTAGGTCGACTTTAAATTAATAATAAATCAGTTAATCAAATATAATAAAAAGTGAACGAAGAAAGTGGTTTAGTTTTAATTGTATAATATCAAAAATACTTCATTTTCACATAGTTACGATGAGCATGTACACTCGAACGAGACAATTGAACCCAGTTTCTCAAAAATTAATTTCAGCTAATATTAAGGAATTCATTAATATTATGAAGTTACAATCGTGATTTAAAAATCTTATTTTTTGTACAAAAAACAATATATATATATATATATATTATAATATGACTTAGTATTAAAACAAGCAAAAGGTTAAGGTTACGTACGATAAAGGAAAATGTTAATATCTGAAAAAGCACACTCAATGGTACGCTTTATATTGATTTATATCTTTCATATAATATTACACAAAATTAAACAAACATTTTTGATTGTTTCTTAAGTCGTTGTTACTTGGAAAACGGAGGCTACAAATAAATAAAACAAAATAATTTAAATTCTTATATTCTCGCTCTTTATCTATTGTAAATATTTAGTGTAAGACAGTATTACAATGGGGAAAATTTAAGATACTGAGTTTTCAAATAATCATTGGTGTGCAGTTAGAGGAAGCAAATAAAGCACTGCCTTAGTAGTGATGAGAGAAGAAATTTAAAAAAAATTCCTTTCATGAGACGATGACTCAAGGCTACAGGTAAATTTTTAAAAAGGCTTAGGGCTTACCTTGATTTATGGGGAAACCATTCGTGATTTCTGTATCTACTCATTAAGATTAAACGAAAGATGCTACTTTTGTTTCCAAATTCCGACTTTAATTTTTTGACTTCCGGTTTTAGGTTACTTCCGATCGAAACCGGAACTTCAAACCAATGATTTCGGTATTTACTCTTTAATATGAATCAAATGGACACGATTTTTGTTTCCAAATTCAGACTCTAATTTTTTGACTTCCGTTTTTGGGCCACTAATGGTCAATACTGGAACTTTAGGTTCAATCCAAGCCCACTAACTTTTTCGATGTTTAACGAGTTTTGAAGATATAGGCATTCTAACTTCTTTAAGAAATACTAAGAAAGATTAGGCCTACTAAATTTGGAGTTGGCCGTCTCCGTAGTGTAGTGGTTAGCGCATTGGCCTGCCACGCGAAGGTCCCGGGTTCGATTTCCGGCCAGGGTCTGGAAATTTTCACTTGTCAAATCCCACAGTTAATGTAACACAATAAACCCTAGTCGCTAATGACCGAGCAGTCGATGCGACTTTAAGTTAACTAAACTTAAAAAACTTTTAAATTGGAACGGAGAAGACATTTGTTGCGAATGCCAGACGATCAAAAACCTAAACAGGTTTTTAACTTGCAAGCCAACTGGGCAACGTGTTTGAACGATCTTGGAAGAAATGGACATTCTTACTTCTTTAAGAAATGACATTTTATTAAGTTTGATATTGGAACGGACCAGGAGGGTAATCTCTATCATTTATGATGATGAAAATACAGTAGTTATCGCATACAGTGACATCGGATACAATGACCTATCGGATAGTGTGAAAAATATTCGAGGAAAGGTTGGTTCGCTATTACGCCGAATATAAAATGTATCGTTTACATTGACGTCGGTTAAAATCACATATCGGTTTTAGTGACAACTGTATGAATTTTCAACTATGCCGGTTATCTGTCAACAGTAAGTCAACGTATTACTCATTGTTTTGTCTAATTTCAACTTTTTTTTCCTAATGGGGTTAGACTCAACATCCATTTACAGAAGTTTGATTACTAATAGGGATATCCTTTCTTTTTGTGTGTTAAATACAGCACTGATCTACAGGTTTTTTGTCCTGTTTACTCAAGTTTAGTTCATATATTTTATGTAAACCCGTCCGTTATTCGTAGTAGCGTCCGGTAGTTTTGTGTTTTATACAAACTTTAGTATGGCGTCATCGCATAGACATTTTACTGTGATGGAAAAAGCACACATTACAAACACTATTTCAAAAACGGAACATTGTACGAACTTGAAACGTGAAACTTAAGTTAGACACCACTACAGGACCCGACACCAACATTTTCATCAAAATCGGTCAACCGGAAGTAGTAGTTTATTTGTGTAATTTTTCACTTTTTTGCGATTTTCTCAAAAACGGGTCCTACGATTTTTTTTTTAAATCGCCTGGTTTACTAAATTTTTTATGCTTTACAAGATAGGGTAGGCGCCATGTTTGCTGCAATTCATGGTGAGGCTGTTTTCACGTAAAAAAAATTGTCTTTTTTAAGATTGGGGCTTTAATATGCATTTTAGCGCAAAAAAATTATATAATAAAAGTTGTAAAGAATTTAAAATTTTACAACTTTTTATTCAAACATTTTTTTGTATAACGCTTAGTTTAGCGGTAGTTAACGATTTTCTGTTTTTTTTCTCACGAAAACGTGTGAAAAATCGATTTTTTTAAGATGTCGGCCTTAGTATGCATTATACGACAAAAGTGTATATAATCAAATTTATTGGAAATTGAAAGATCTACAACTTTTATTTAAAGCGTAGTTCTTAGCACAGTTTAGCGTGAAAGAGTGATTTTCCCTATTTTTAAGCCAAACTGAGGTTGATTTTCATTTTGGTTATGTTTATTGAGGTTAGTTTTTGTTTATTTATAATGTTAGGTTTATTGTTAATTATTTGCATTGGCAAGAGAAAGTTGTGTGAGTGTTTCACACCAGATTTTTTTTGATAATGTGTTCTTATAATATTATTGTTAATAATAATGCCGTAATAGAGAGAATTAGTTTAGTTTGTGCTTAATTGTGTTTCAAAGCAGAATCATGTTTAATCTAAACATACTTAGGTTTCATGAATGCATTTTACGGTATGTATACGTATTAGGATGATGGTGAATTGCTACAATTTACGGACGAAGCTCAGCCTCTGTCTAACAACAATGTTTTCAGCTTTCCTTCCCTTGTTTCGACTAAAACCAACTTGATTAGCCTACAACATAACTTCCCTCTTGTTAAGATACGGCTGTTTAACCTTTTGTAAATGGGTTTAGACCTTATACCTTTACTCACGTATAAAACATATTACCCTTGTTTGTTAGGTATGGCTTTTGTTTGTTAAGTATCTAATAAGGCTTTGTAAAAAAATTTTATGAAGACTAGTAATTATGCTTGTGTTTTACGCTTGTTTATTTCCAGTAATTTTATATTACTTTACTCAAGATGTAAAGAGGATGCAACCTCGGTCATGAATTATGAACAACCGTTCTCAAACAAAAGTAAAACTTTGATACTCTTTTATTGAGTTAGAAAGTACAGCTATAGTACTAATTTTTCTATAATGGGATTATAATTATTATAATTATTATTATTATAATTATAATTATTATATTATTATATAATTATTATTATAATAATTATAATTATATAATAATTATAATAATTATATTATTTATTATTAATAATTAATTATTATTATTATTATAATTATAATTATTATATAATTATATAATATAATTATTATTATAATTATAATTATAATAATTATAATTATTATAATTATGTCATTATAATTATTATAATTATAATTATTATATTATAATATAATTATAATAATTATAATGACATAATTATAAAAATTATAATTATGTCATATAATTATGACATTATAATTATTATAATTATAATAATATAATTATAATCATAATTATAATGTCATTATAATTATGACATTAAGTATGTCATAATTATAATTATGACTTGTATGTCATAATTATAATTATAATTATGACTTGTATGTCATAATTATAATTATAATTATGACATATTATAATTATGTCATAATTATAATATTATGACATACAAGTGATAATCTAGAAATAGTAAAGCTATATTTTTAGCTTTAAGAAATTGTTTATCGTAAGAAATTAATTACTAGTATATTGTAAAAATATCTGGTGTGAAAAACTCACACGACTTTCTCTTGCCAATGCAAATAATAAACAATATAGCCTAAAAAAAATTAGAAATAAACAAAAAAACTAACTTCAAAAAACATAATCTTATTTTTATTTTGAGTGAATGACGCAAAATGAAAATCAACTTTTTTGACTTAAAAATACGGGAAATCTCTCTATCACGCTAAACTAGGCTCTGTAGAGAAAATGCTCTAAATGAAAGTTGTAGATCTTTTAATTTTGTATTAAATTTGATTATATTACACATTTGTCGTGAAAGGCAAAAGGGAAATCTTAAAAAATCGATTTTTTTACGTATTTTCATGAAAACAAATCAGAAAATCACTAATTACCGCTAAACTAAGCGTTACCTATACAAAATAATGTTTGACATAAAAGTTGTAGGATTTTAAACTCTCTACAACTTTTGTTATAGCTACAGATTTTTGCGCTAAAATGTATATTCAAGCCGCAATCTTAAAAAACAATTTGTTTACGAGAAAACAGCCTTTCCAAGAATTTCGGCAGACATGGCGGCTACCCTATCTTACAGAGCATGAAAAATGAAGTAAATGAGGCGATTTTTAAAAAAAAATGGAAGGAGCCGCTTTTGAGAAAATCGCAAAACAGTGAAAAATGACACGATAATCTACTACTTCCGGTTGACCGATTTTGATGAAAATGTTCGTGTCGGGTTTTCTAGTGGTATCTAACTTAAATTTCAAGTTTGTACGATGTTTCGTTCTTGAGATGTTATGTCCACACATACACACACACACACGCACGCGCACACGCACACACACACACACACACACACACACACCAATCCAATTGCTAAAAACATGTTTTTTGGGTTCAGGGGTCTGAAAACGTGTAGATCCGGTGAAAACTCGATTTCGAAAAATCGGCATGAAAACAATACTTTCCTTCTTATATATTCATACAGGCAAGAGAAAGTAAAAATTAATCGGTGATTGTAAAAACACCATAAGTGCCATTTCTTAGCAAATACACTTTTTCCTCATTAACATTATACAGATCGAAATACGTAGTTCATTGTCAGAAGCCGCTATGTTTCATATTTTGTTGTCGAGTTACAAGGTTTTCAAAACCACGGTGGTTGTAAAAACCCCACAAGTCACTGAACACGTAGTGTTTTTGCAATCAATTATTTGGAAAACAGCTGATCTTGGAAACATTTGTATTCAAGGTTATGTTGAACTCTTGTTTAGTACTAATTTAAAGACTTTAAACTTATATTATAGAAATTACATTATAGATTTCAAAACAGGTGGTCAAAAATATACAAACGTTCCTGCTTGACTTATTGTTCTTTTGGCAGAAATGTAAAAAAGGACAAAAAATACGATTTAAAAAATCGAACTATTTTGAGTTTAACATCATACATTTGTGGAGAAAGTACAATGTAAAGAGTTTATTGATCGTGTGCAAACTATATTATTTTTTATATCAATATATCAAAAGTTAGTCTTTCTGAAACCTTCATTATTTTCTCAAAAATTAGCATAACTCGACAAAGTCCCAATAAATTTTAAGAAGATGACTGACTTTAAAAAGCCGATACAATATAATTTATCAGATAACGTAAAAGATTACTATCTTGAAATTTATGACTGGCTAATCAAGGAGAAGATTCACTAGAAGAGTGAGAAGATGAGATCGCTGACCAGATTGCTAAATCAGTACAATTTCTTACAAAGTCAGTCCTATTTAGCATAAAAATCATTACTGTAGTAAAAAATATTAAGAAATTTGACAAGTTTTTACAAAAAAGGTTGGATATCTTCAATTTAGCTTATCATATTTCACCTTTACATAAAAAACAAACGTTGATTGTAAAAACACTACAAGTTCTAGCTCACTTTTTCCTATGTATTGGTTGATGTAATGAATAAAAATCAATGACAACCCAAAGTGAAAGCCAGGATTGGCTCCCTAGTAACATGAATAAATAAGGTTTTAAGTAAAACCAACAGTTTTATTTAGAAACAATTTTTTTTTTAGTTTACCACAAAAATGGCAAAAAGCTACTTATGGGGCAATCACCGATTTCGGTGATTTCAGTGGTGATTTCGGTGATTTCGATATCGGTTTGATCACCGATTCAAATGTAAAGTAACTTTGGATATTTCTGAAAGCTTTTTTTGCAACCTACATTATCAACGTTCTATCACTGTACGAATTTCTTTGTCTTCCGACCATCCGGTGTTCTGATCTCGTTCTCCGTGGAAACCCGTGAATTTCGTAACCAGTATTCTTAATTTTGTTCATTGAAATTTATTTTTCAGTTTATACATTCATTATCTGTAGTGACTTCTTGAACCACTTATTCGATTTTATTTCTGATTATTTCCTTAATCATTCGTTTTTCTTGTAAGAACAGTCTTCTCTTACCTGTAACCTGTATTTTCCTTGTACTGTTTTTGGATCTATTATCTTTCAGAGGCTCTTCCTCTTGAACTCCACTCCCTTTGTTATCACCGTCATTCTAAGGCATTCACTCGTGTACGGACAAGTAGGTTTACTGATCTTGGCTTGTCTCGAAAGTGCTTTATTCTTGCAAATAGTTGTTGGAAGTTCTTAGGAGTGTAGTGGACATTTTCCCTAAACTTCTGTTGTTCTTTTCTTTGTCGCTTGTCTTCCACTTTTCAATCTCTCAATTGTACCTGAAACTATTAAGTTATCCAATTTTATTCAAGGAAACTAAGGTAATAAATGAATTTCTTTATATTTTATGCCAAGCTCTTCTCGCATTTATTACCGGTTCTAAGTAATCATAAATGCTAAACTTTTTATATATGACATTTATATAGGCGTTTTGTTTAACGCTATTTGTAATATAATGCGAAAGTTGATCAGTATTGATTAAAAGTTATTTTTTTATAAAAGAGAATAGTGTTCAACAAAGAAGTTAGTTTTGAACACTTTTCGTTTCATCTGTGAATAAACTCAGCTGTTTATTATTGACAGTTATCTGTCTAACATAACGTACATAGTACTGAGAAATCAATACGTCATAACCTATAGATATTTTCACAGCTTTGCACTGGTTTTGTTAACTATTGCGTTATTTTTCACATTACAAGATATTTAATATGTTTGTTATTGTATTCTAACACGCAGTTTTACAGAACTTTTGCGCTCTTGTAAAATATATTTTTGTTGAAGTTATAAACTACACTAATAAAAAGGTAATGAACTTTTTGCAGATTCCATTTTATATTAGTACAGAACGAGCTAAATGTTAAATGTCATAAAATTTACTTCACAAAAATCTAATAACCAAATTTTCACTTGTAATGAAAATCTCATTAAAAATTATCATACCAACTAACAGCTGGTTTTAGACAGGTGACTGATGTTAAGTGAATACTTCAAGAGGAAACATTTTTAAACAAATAATAGCGTCAGACAGACATTTATTCCATAATATGGTTAAATTTAGATCTGGTCTACCACTGAAGTAAAAAAATTGATATGTACAACACTTTGCTGAAACCACTGAATCAAGACATTTGGCACTGCTTCATGAACGAATTCAAACAGAATCCAGGTGTTTCACTCTAGATACTTAAGGATCGTTACTGTAGCACATTTGAAACAACTTTATTTATTCGGACCTTTGCATTCCCTACATAAAGAACCTCGCAAGACACTTAACAAAAAATTCTTTAATATACTTCAAAATCATGAAAGCAACCTTGTTCAATATATGAGCATTCCAATTTTATAAACTTTTGACGCCTTCGTCGTCTTTGGTGTAGGGATCTTCTTAAATAATACTCTTTTGACATTTTATCATCATTATCACCGTCATGTCTTCCCTATTTCGTCATCGTTGGCTTTGCCGTTTTATTTTCATCAAGTTCGTCTCTTTCGTAGTGTGACTACATCGTCCTGGAGGAAAAGCTACGGGGTGTGATCCCCTCCTTTCACGCTTAACTAATACTTACATCCATTCTAGTCAAAATGCTATAAGTTAGAGTATAGTTCTGAATTGAAAAATAGACAAAATAAATCACAATAAGTATCGTAATCCAGTTGTATTGGACGTAAACGTGGAAATTTTATTCTTTATAGTAGATGTATTCAAAAAAACTTTTCCTAAAATTATTCTTTGTTCCGTTCATTTTCCTACATTTTAATAGGTTTGCCATAACGGCTGAGCTCCGAAAGCCCTGACTGATTCACTCATTGCTAATCCTCTAACTTCCCAATTTCCTAGAGAGTTTAAGTTTGCTAAATGTTTTCCATAAGGGTTAAACAGAAAACCTGAATCAATTACGTTTCGACCACTTGCATGAATAGGTAAAAAAGGTGAAGATAATCTTCTTTTTGAATCGCATATAACTCATTTTTGATCAGTTATTTTTATTGTAGGCCTACTTAACTGGTATATACCGATTCTATCTGTCAGTGGAAGTTATATTTTTATAAAACCGGTTTGTTCCTCGGTCGACGATTCCACAATTCAAATGGGATGCCTATGTTAGTATTACACATTGAAACAGAAAGAAAAATATATTTTGACGTTTATTTCAGTTTCGTTCAGTATCTTGTTGTTTATAAATTACAAAAATTTGTTTTAAATTCACAGAAAATATTTATTTACAAATTAGTTACTTACACTATTATGAAAGTTATAATTAATTACTAAAAATTTACAATAAACTGCTCAACTTAATAATAGACTAAACTAATTGCAAAATGTTTTAAAAACATGTGAATAACCTAAACTGAAATATGGCCATTTATAATATAATAATTAATTAATTTTTACATACAAACTAAAATGGTTGTACATTAACTGTTTGATAAAAATAACTGCTACAATACGCAACGTATACAAAAAAATTCACTTTGCTAAACACTAACTTCACAATAGGTTACTCATTACTGACCGCTTTAGACAAGATTGTCAGCCCTATCTGTTATAATACATAAAATATATTTCAGATAAATCAATACGCAAAAGAATATAAAGAAAGAAGATAAACCCATCCAGATATTAAACAATAAAATAACATTATAGAACTTGATAAAAAATCTTTCTACTCTTAACTAGAAAGTCAATAAGATATAGCCGTTTATCCAGAAGGCAATAAAGTACACCTGTCAAAACCCATACAAAAGCACTAATGTCAATAAATTTTTTCCATATCAGCCGAAGTGACACAGTTGCCCTATTATCGAGAACGGGCTAACCCTAGACCTAGACCAACGGACCGGCCCCTTGGCGTTTAGGTTAGTGCAACTGGCTTCTACGCCGGGGTCCCGGAATCGATTCCCGGTCAGGTCTGGCATTTTTTCATCACTCATCGTCATCTATCATCCTTCTCACCTTCTGCATTAACAGCAATTGAAAAACTGTCAGACATAAAACCAAAAAAAAAATTATCGAAAAACACGCGCACTAATACAAAGTGTGCGAGGTGTGGCTATTAAATAACGATACTGACGCTGTAAAAAAAATTTACTTTAATTTTATACATAATCACTTATTGTCACTTTCAATATACACTCCTTCTCTATCCCTACAACGCTCCATGCGAATTTTCCATTGTTGGAAACAGTGATGGAAGTCATATTCTGTCAGCTCCTTCAGGACACGTGCCGCTTTCTCTTTTACAGCTTCCACAGACTCAAACCTTGTCCCTTTTAATGCAGATTTCATATTAGGGAACAAGTAGAAGTCACATGGTGCAAAATCTGGTGAATAAGGTGGATGTTCTAACACTGAGATGCTGTACTTGGCTAGGAACCTCTTGACAGATAACGCAGAATGACCTAACGCATTGTCTTGGTGGAGAACCCATGATTTGTCCTTCCACATTTCGGGGCGTTTTTTTCTTACTCTTTGACGTAGTTTAGAAAATACCTCAAGGTAGTAATATTAATTAATTTCTTGACCTTCAGGAACCCAGTGAAGGTACACAATACCATGGATATCAAAAAAAAACTGTCATCATTGCTTTAAATTTTGACTTGCTCATTCGAGCTTTTTTGGCTCTCGGTGAAGTTCAAATCTTCCAGTGCAGGGATTGGCGCTTCGTTTCCGGATCATAAGTAAAAAACCACGTTTCAGCACTTGTTATTATCTTCTACCTGTTCCCTAAGGTGACATCTGCATTAAACGGGACAAAATTTGAGTCTGTGGAAGCTGTAAAAGAGAAAGCGGCACGTGTCCTGAAGGAGCTGACAGAGGATGACTTCCATCACTGTTCCCAACTATGGAAAATTCGCATGGAGCGTTGTAGGGATAGAGAAGGAGTGTATATTGAAGGTGACAATAAGTGATTATGTATAAAATTAAAATTAAAAATTTTACATCAGTTTGTTATTTAATAGCTACACCTCGTATGTAATGTAACTGGAATCCTGGGGAGGTCAGACCCCAAGTAATTTTTGCCCCTGTAAAAGTTATAAATAGACCTGAAAATCATAATATTTTGTAAACAACCATCTAACACACTGACTTAAAAGTACTCAAGGTCACATCTTTCAGCCGTCAACTGGTTGCTTGGAAACAATATGATATAAGAACGTTTGGGGTTCCACAATTTCTAGTGAAAGGTTTAAAAATTATACTAATTAAATTAGCGTATTCATTGGGCTGAAAAACTTTTAATTTGTTTTAAATATTTAATTAATTAATTAGTGGAATTTAATTAAATAAAAGTGATTTTGTTATTCAATTCTTTTTCAATGTCGTTTAATTTTGTTTACTACGTAAAGAAAGAAACGCAATAAAAAATACAATATGTATGTAAATATATTAAAATGTATGCAGATCGCTATTGTTTCCGTACGACCATCTAGTATAAGATTTTTGAACAGCTATTAGTCTGAGGTTAAATAGAGTTTTCTTTCGGGTTTTTTTTATCGTCATTATTACTATTATTATTATTATTATTTAAAGGTAGTCTCTAAAGCACTTTACTGTTGTTCACTTTAATTAATTCTATTAAGAATTCTTTGGAAAAGTAATTTTAAATATTGTATTTTCAATTGTAATTAAAATTATTTAAACTGTTGTAAAGAAAATTGATTAATAACTTTTTTAATTTGATTCGCCCTGTTTTTATTTATATTTTTTTATATATTTTTTAATTGGATGTTTTTAGTTTTATTTTTAGTAGGCCTATACTGTATAAATATTGCAGTTCAGATAATGGCTTCAGAGCTTAGCATATTCAATAATAATTTAAATCGTATCTTATCTTAAATTATAAATTAATGAATTAATGGAGTAGAATAAAATCAGCTCAGTACGTTTTATAAATAAAAAAAGTTTAAAGATAATTTTCTTGAAAGAAGACGTCATCTTCATGAAAATTTATTTTCGTTGTGAATAATTATGGTCAGAATTAGATGCAAAGAGCATTGTGAGAAAGAAACTTTTTGTCAAAAAATATTTCTGAATATCCTGGGTTCGATACCCCATAAACATAAGTTGAGCCTGGAAATTTTTACACTTTCAAATCCATCATCTCTCTTCGTTTTAGTTTCGAAACCATCAGTAGTCGCTAATAATCAAGCTGTTGGTAAGAATTTAAATCAAACATAAACATTATGTTGAAGGGTGGTTCACACAGATTGCGATCTGCGTTCTCCGTTCCAGGGAAATGAACGCTAATGAACGATCTGCAAGTGCAGTCTTCCCAGTCACACAAAATTCGTTCAGTTGATTCGGTCAGCCGCGATGCGTTTTTCATCAGAAAGAAAGGAGCTGTTAATCTTTTGTTGTTATCTCTAAAAAACAATAAAAAAAAGTTCAGTGTGGGTACACGATATAAAAAAACCGATTACAGTTTGGAGAGTATAATATACATGTACAAAACTTTGATCACATGAAGACCGCTTTTACAGATATTTTAATGTCATATAAATAACGGCAGCAACGACTGCCTCAATGAACTTTTCCATTTCGAGTGATATATGACAACTTTGTGACAAACAGTACAATTTCTGTGACGAACACAATATGTGGACCGCAATGCGTTCAGTTTCAGACTGTCCTATAGATGCGTTGACTTTCTGCACGCAGCGTTCTGCTGCCGCCCGCACGATCAGAACACACTCTGTGTGCCACGCTTCGCTACTTACCACAGCTTACAAAAAATATTTTGCACTCTACGATTATTAGCCCGGAACGTAGGACGTAGTTCGAAATCTTTAAGTTCTCATCCTGTTTTTGAAATTCCTAATAAGTCATCAATTTCTTAAGATTCCTGATAATTAGTTTTCTGATATTTGCCTCGTACTACCGACTGGTCGTCCAAAGGTATAAATCCAGGGTTGTTTTTAAAAACAGTTTAAAATTGTCGTAACGTTTGTGACTAACTATCACACTAACCTAAATAACTAAAAACTTTTTTGTTGTAATAAATTTATTATTCTATTACTATGTGTATCAACCCACTATGCATAAATAAAGTGAGAAATAATGGTAAAGAAATTATATTGCCTGAACAGTTCAAATATCTAGGAGAAATCATCGACTGCAATCTAAAAGAAAAATCCACTTGGCAAAACAGAACTTCCAAAATAAAAAAGCACAAGGAATTACCTGACAAAACGTACAAAAAATTCTTTCAATGCATGCCAAAATTCGCGACTTCAAAACAGTTGTTCTCCCAGAGGCGCTTTACGCTGGTGAAACTAATTTCCAAATTAAGAATGAAGCTAAAACTGACCAACTTCTTAAAAAAGAACGCAGAATTATCAGAATCTGCCTAAACAAGAATTATTAAAAAAATGGGGTATGGCGAATTCCTTCTAATGAAACTGTTTATAAGGAAATTGATCCAATTATTGGCGTGATGAAGAAGAGGAAGATTTCCTACTTTTTCCACATTTTAAGAATGCCGAATGATAGAATATTGAAACAACTGATCCTCAGGAACTTGAACAGGAAGATTACGGGAAGATACATCGAAGAGATTAAGAGGATCTCAATGAAATTGGACTGGCGATTGAAGACGCGTTTGACAAGGAAAAAAAATAGTGCTCTCAAATCACACAGGTTTTTTTAGGGCAAAGCAAAAAGACGCACGGTGGAGATTACAGATGAAATACGGAAACAGAGATCGGACCGTCTCAAAAAGTACTGGAAAAACCGAAAAGCTAGACTAAAACGTTATCCGAAGAACATTAGACATTATTGGCTTAGTGGTCCAATGTGGCCTCAAAAAAAAGTATTATTCTGAATCCGTTTATATATTTATTGGTCATACGAGTATAATGTACAGTAATTTACTAGAATAATCACGGATATTCTTTTGACGTTATTCAGCCCATTTTGCACTCCCTATTTTACCTCTCCACAGATTTTCTAAACAAGACATCAGTTCTAACAAAAAATGTCGTTTATTACAGAATTGTATAGGGTGATTAAAAAAGAGCGCCGGTTTTGATATATCAAATTAAGAGATTTATTTTATTGAAAAACTGAAAATAAATACATCAACAAGTTCATCCTACCTTCCGATTTCATGTATGAAAAATGATGTCATGCATGTGTTCTCCTCTACTGCGCTGGCACGCATCAACTCTGTTCATGAAATTGGATATTACTGCACGACAAGTTTCGACTTCCATTTGCCCGATAACCCGTCGAATTTCCTCCTTCAAGTCATTGATGTTTCGGGGTTTATTGGCATACACCAATGACTTCAGATGACCCCAAAGATGAAAGTCACAAGGCGTCAATTTTGTTTGCGAAGCTGTCATCATCCTGCCGTTTTCTCAATACCCAGTCAACAAACTGTCGTCTCTTCTGGTGGTCTGCCACTTTCAAATGTTGCGTCAACTGAATTTTATACGGGTGATATTGGAGATCGTACCGAAGAATTCTCCGTACAGAAGAACATCGTAAACCCAATTGTTGAGAACGGCGACGTATTGATTTTGCTGGGCTAACAGCCACACTGTCACGAACCAACGCAACGTTCTGCTCAGTTCGGCCAGAACGACGACGTCCAGAACTTTTAAGGTCGACTGTTGAACCCGTCTCAAAAAACTTTTTCATGAGCCTGCGAACTGTTGATTCATTCGGTGCTTCATTACGTCCTAGAGTACCGCGAAGTCGCCTGACAGTAGCCGCATAACTCTCTCCACTCTGGTAAAATGTTTTGACGATTAACACTCGTTGTGCAATAGTAAACTTCTCCATGGTTAGACACAGACTGCGAGAGTACTACACTGCGAACAAGAGAAACTACAACTGAATCGTCAATCGGAATGTTCTCCGAAATAGAAATGAGGTCTAACAATGTTGCCAACCGATAAACAAAAATTTACCAGCCGTTTAAAAACCGGCGCTCTTTTTGAATCACCCGTTACGTGTAAACTCTAAAATCCATCGTAAACTCATAAAGTGCCTCGAATAACACTGATTATTCCACTGTTACTCTATTCTTCCTCACAAAAATAGTATCTAAGCGTTTTTTTTTCTAGATAAATAAATTTCAAAAATATTTAGCTTTAAATATTTCGTTTTACGACGAACAAAATAGTATATCAGCAGTATGGCGGTCGTTTTTTCAGGAATTGAATGGTCACGTAATATACATGTGATTCCAAATTTATTTATTTATATTTTTTTTACGTCTGATTGTTTTACAATTGCTGCTGAGCTGCTGATGCAGACGGTGTTCCAAATTTAACATTGCTGAATGTTGTATTTTATATTCGTGCTGTTCTTGTTAATTATAATATCGATGTTCTATCAACTTTCGGTTGTTCTTTATAGTAGTACAGTTAAAGATTCAAAATAAAATATAAAAAAATATGTACAATGGTCTTAAGAAAAATAAAATCGGTTCCTCAAAAAACTGGTCGTAGACAGGGTTGGTCATTAAAAAAAATTTAACCGTGATTTCTATCTTAAATTCAAGTAATATTTTTAAAGAAAAATATTTATAGTAAGTGAAAATTTATGTATTTTGTAGCGAATAGAAATACTGCGTTATATTATATTACATGCTTGTAGAGGCCACAAGTAATAAATTATAATACTTATTATAATTTTGTTCTTAACATTGTAGGCTACTATGCTTTGTAATTAACATTATAAATAACATAAAGTTGCAAGTTTCTGGACAACGACGTACCGTATATTAAAAGCGAACGTAAGCACTCATCTAATTAGAAACATGTTTTACGTATTATTTTCATAATAAAAATGAATTTATGATTTAAGTTAACTCTTAAGGTCTATACTGTAATTAATTATGAAAAATTAATAAGTTTTTAACTTACAAGAATATTGAAAAATATTGCAATGATATTCTATAAATGGCTAAGAGAATAATTCTCCATTGTAAGAAATTTTGTCGAGAAGTCATTATTTGCACAGTCTCAAGTGGAACCAGTGTTATTAAAGAGTTTTAGTAGTTGAAACCAGTTCAGTGACACGTTGAGATCGTTTTCAGTCCTTTGTAGCAAGCAATAAGTGTAAATTTTATTTTTGGTTTGAAAGAACGAGTTAATTAATTTCTTGATGATAAATGGTAGTAGTTATAGCTGTTATAATTAATTTAGGGAACTAATTTTTAAATAAATACTATTTATAAGCGTGAAGGAAGTTTTCTCATTTATATATAACCAGATCCTTTTTCCGAGGCTAGTTGTGAGTTTGTCAGTAAATGTGGAATCCCCCAGCCGCGCTACGAACTCTGCGTGAGTTAAGCTTGGTAAAAGGGCAGCAGTCTCAAAGCCTCCAAACCTGCTCGATTTTCTGTTAGGGTTTACTCCCTTAGGTTCTTCCGCTCTCTCCACCGTTGGGAACCTCCTCATTCGCCTTTAAGACCGTTGACCATTTGTCACGTGTACCCTAGGCAGGGGCCCTATAACTAGGTGCTACCAACCGGAGCCAGATCGACCCAGGTTTTTTAGCGAGGTTGTTACTCCTCCTAGTCCTGCTTCTTCATCACTTGCAAGATGAGGCCCCGGGCTTGCAACCGGCGGTATTAAAAACACCGTTGGCGGAGTTACAATGGAGGCAACATTTGGAACGGATGCCAGAAGAGATAATACCTCTAACAGTGACGGAATATGTTCCAGTTGGAAGAAGGGAGGTGGGAAGACCTCGAAGAAGATGGCAGTAGTCAAGATGTACGGTGTTTATGTTGACGCACAGGATGGTTTGTGAGTTCGGAACACGCTTATGCCTAATCCTTGATAGTAAGAAGAAGAAGAAGAAGAAGAAGAAGAAGATATAACCAGATCCCGGAAGAACCCGGAGTAAATGATACATTATATTTTCTATATTTTTTCCAATCAAATACGTTATATAGGCTTAAGTAATAGAAGAGCCCATAATATACAGGTGGAGTGTCAAATTATTTGCACTCAATCTATTAGTTGCAGAGCTTAAATAATGTTCTGTTTCTTATCACATGGTCAGCCAATTTAATTACTGAATTATTTAAGAGCAGAAGAGGTAGAGGTATAAAAGGCACTAATAAGAGTTATCTCCTATGAAAGTAATGAATTTCATTATACAGCCAGACCCTATGGTGAATTAAGTGAAGGTGTTATTCGCAGAGAGGAAAATATGTGCTTTTCAGAGGGCCTGGCATGATAACAAGCATACTTTTCAACTCGGTGAGGAAGGCAATTGTACACCACCTTACTCCTCGTTTTATTTAACGAAACTTCTAGTGGTTCAAACCAGCCTTTCGGCTGATGACCTAAACAAACAATAGAAGAGGTAGAGTTATAGTTAAAACTTATCAAAATTATTGCTTGTATTTTATTCGAAATTCATTATATTTTGTAATATATATTTCATTACATTTTTCTTTGTTTTTAAATGACGTTGTTAATAGTAGGGTGGAAAAGTTAATTCTTTCATGATACCATACTTATAAACGAATATATCTATATTCAATCCAGTCAAAAATGTCGGGGGATTTAAACCAAAATTGAGGTCGTAGATTCAAACAAAAAAAGAGTTTTGAAAAGTAAAAAATACTCTGAAATTTTTAATAATCTAAAGATATCAGGAATTTAAAATATTTTTATTAATTAAAAATTGGTATCATATATTTAAGAAATATAGTCAGTATATAATAAGTTATTTCAAAAATACCGTAGGCATATTGAATACCAAACTCCCCAAGAGAGTACTTTAATATTAACAACAATTTAAGTAATTAAAAATGATTACCAACATTTTAAGTATTAAGTACCTCTTTCAATATCCATTGTTTATAAATTTCAATTTACCGAGGGTTTTTTTAGGAATGTACATTATTTACAACAGAAGATATCATGAAATAATTATGAATTATGTCTACTCAATTGGGAATTAAAAATGTAACATACTGTAGAATTTCTAATAACAATAATAATAAAAAATAGTTGAAATAAAAATAGAAAAAAAGTTAGGGTTATTCATTAAGCAGAACCAAAAAAAACGTTGCAAAATGGTGTACATGCAAATAATATAAGAGACTGCAGTGTTGCTCTTGGTATGGTTAGTATTGTGTATAATACATGGTGAAATTGTGTAAAACGGTGGAGTTGTGTGTGCGTTCAATTTGACGAAGTTCTCTTTATCTCACTCTACTTTTGCCCTTTTTCATCTGGCTTTCTCTTTTCTTTCTCTTGGGGCTGTACGATTACATCATGAATAAGATATAGAGGTTAAGTTAAGTAGTGTTTTAATATTTTGTTGTACAGATTTCATTTCTGCAATGAATCATCTGTGCAGGAAAGAGGGAAATCGGGTAAAAGGTAATACTGTGTAACAGAGACAGTTATCATATACAAGTTTGAGAGAAAGAAGGAAGGAAAATGGTTTAAGTTTCCTTTTCCATTTCAAATTTTGTTTTGTTTGGAATTAATACTGTATGGATTAATAACGTAAATTCTTCTGATTCAGTATTTATTTATAATGATAAATATTTAGTACCCTAACGTTTATAAAATCTTTTAATATTTATAAATTTTAAATTACATTTCGTTAAAATTTTAATATAAGGGCTCTCTAAAAAAGTGTCTTTTAAGTAAAATGGAAAAATAATTTTCTCTAACGTATTTGAAACTGAAATTAGGTATTTTTACTTTTTCTTCTCTGTATGAATATATAGGAAGGAAAGTATATTTTCATGTCGATTCTTCGAAATCGAGTTTTCACCGGATATACACGTTTTCACACCCCCTGAACCCAAAAACATTATTTTCGTTATTGGTGTATGTGTGTGAAAAATATTTTAAGAACATCGTGAGAAGTTGAAACTTAAAACTTCAGTTAGCTACTACTAGAGAACCCGACACGAACATTTTTATCAAAATCGGTTAACCTGAAGTAGTAGTTTATTCGTGTAATTTTTCACTTCTGCCATTTTCTCAAAAACGACTCTACGGTTTTTTTAAATCATCTCATTTACTACTACGTTTACTACGTTTCTTATGCTCAACAAGATAGGGTAAGCGCCATGTCTGCTGAAATTCTTTACAAGGCTGTGCTCTCGAAGAAAAATAAGTTTCTTATAAGGTTGCGGCCTAAATAGGCATTTTAGGGTAAAACAGTATATTTAAAGTTGTAGAACATTTAAAAACCTACAACTTTTATTTCAAACATTTCTTTGCATAACGCTTAGTTTAGCTGTAATTGGCTATTTTTCATTTGTTTTTCATGAAAATCTGTAAGAAATGGATTTTTTAAGATTTCAGCCTTAATAAGCATTTTACGACAAAAGTGTATATAATCTATTTTATAGAAAATTAACAGATATACTTTTATTTTAAGCATTTTCTCTTCAGAGCCTAGTTTAGCGTCAAAGAGTGATTTTCCGTATTATTAAACCAAACTAAGGTTGGTTTTCATTTTGCATCATTCATTCATGATTAAAATATTAGTTTATGTTTTTTGAGATTAGTTATTTTGTATATTTCTAATGTTTCATTACTAATGTTAGGTTACGCTGATATGGAGTCTAAATTACAATGTTTTTTATTTAAATGAATAACTAAACTTTATTAATGAATTAACTAATAAAACTACAGTAAACCCCCGCTTCACCGAAATATAGAAAAACTGGTCATCATTCTGCAGTAAATTTAATGATCGGCTGAATAACCGCCCGAAGAAATTAGCTAGTAATCTAGTATTTATCAGTAACTACTCCAGCGGAAGTCTAGAGCGGAATTGGAGCAGGGATCTCTTGATCTGAATAGTTATTAACATTTATAGTTCCTACTGGAAACAATATTCTTGTGTATCACTTCTCCTGGTAAGAAAATTCACCTCCGTCCATTAAATTTTGTAAATTTGTGTTATTATGAGTTATAAATTTTTATAACTCATACATGTGGGAATCGTGCTCGCTCACTTTACGGTACCGTACTCAAAAATCAGAGAAGAAAAATGTACTCTGTTTAACATTTGGAAGAAATTAAATAAAGATCATGTAGAAAGAATTTTACTTTCTATCAGGAAATACTTTATTTTGAAATAAACGGTTATTGAGATTTCTTGGTTTTAGCGTGATACGCCTTGAAATTAAAGGAACACCCACTGGTGTTATACTATCTGCTAGCTGACTTACTGGACTGGCCCGGAATTAATTAAAAACTTACCTGTCGTACATTCCTTGTATAAGAGAATAAAAAAAGTAGATGCTTGGTTATTGATTATTATTAGTGTGACTATTAAAAATTTATAAGGTAATAATTTCCAGACTCAATCTGAGAATCGAACCCGATATCTTCTGTTTTGTAACCTACTGTAGCACGCCGTCCACTCCACCATAGAAGCAGTCTTTTTCCTTCTTTTTGGGTTTCTTTAATTATGAATCTAATACCAAGAGTCAGAGGTTGTACCCGGTTAGATAGAGTACGTAACGAAGCTATACGCGCCGAATTAAATGTTTAGTCACTATGGGAAAAATTAAGAATATATAAGAGAAATTGTTGCCCGTTACGGGCAGGTGGAGTGTTAAATTAATTACACTCGATCTGTTGGTTCCAGGGCTACAAAAAATATTTCTGTTTCTTATCACATAGTCAGCCAACTATATGACTGAACTATTTAAGAACAGAAGAGGTAGAGGTGTAAAAGACACTACTAAGAGTTATCTCCTCTGAGAGTAATGAATTTCACTATATTCTGTAGTGAATGAAGTGAAGGTGTCATTTGCAGGGTGCAATGTGAGTGCTTTTCAGAGGGCCTGGCATCCTCATAAGCATACTCTTTCAACTCAGTGAGGAAGGCAATTGTAAACCACCTCACTTCTCGTTTTTACTTAGTAAAACCTCTAGAGGTTCAAACCAGACTTTCGGCTGTTGACCTAAACAACAACAAGAGAAATTGATCCAATCATTTACTTCGCACGCCAGCACACAAACTTCCTCTACGAGCAAGGAAATATAAACCTAGAGGGAAGCGAGGCTAGGGAAGACCTAAAAACAGATGGATGCCGGAACAGGCCATTGAGCCTAATTCTTGAATGATGATTATGATGATGAATCAAGTAGTTATAATTTTTTTAATATATCCATTAGAACCTGTTTAATTCTGAACGGTAAAAAATATAGACTAGATTGTAATAAATCTTTTTTACTAGAAACCTTGAATTGAATTATACATTTTGAAATACCCACTTATATAATTAAACAAAATTAATGCTACTTTAATGTCATCTATCCCTATAAATTTTGATAGGTATAACAAGTACAGGTGTGATATTTAACCAGCCTGATACATTTCACTAAATTGCGACTGAATAATGAAATATCAGATCAATTACTAAATTTTTGTTTTAATCTAATTTTATAAAATAACCAACTAATTTGTTTATTATGATAACAATAAACCGAAAGTGTTTGTAAGTTCATGTTGCTAATTTAAAATGATTGGCAGTAATTTATGCATAATAGAGTTACATTCTCATTGTAATACATTACCTAGTACTTGTCAATTTAACTAATAAACATACACGGTTAAAATACAACATAACGTACGCAAAAAATCAAACATTCCCGGAATTAATAAATTAAATTAAAATAAAATTTTTAACGAAACAATATTATTTATAAATTACTATTTTAGTAAATATCCCCGAGGATCTCTAGAATAAAAACTTGTAAAATGCACATATTATACGAGGTGTGGCTATTAAATAACGAGACTGACGTTGTAAAAAAATTTTATTTTAATTTTATACATAATCACATATTGTCACCTTCAATATACACTCCTTCTCTATCCCTACAACGCTTCTTCGAATTTTTCATGGTTGGAAACAGTGCTGGAAGTCATCTTCTGTCAGCTCCTTCAGGACACGTGGCGCTTAAAAATTTTTAAAATGAAGCTCGCAAAAATTTTGTACTGACACTTTGTACGCGATTGAAAATGACCCAAATTTTTTTGGAAACGATAATAACATGTGATGAAACGTGGTGTTTTACTTATGATCCGAAAAAGAAGCGCCAATCCATGCACTGGAAGAGCCGAACTTCACCGAGAGCGAAAAAAGCTCGAATGAACAAGTCAAAATTTAAAGCAATGATGATTGTTTTTTTGATATACATGGGATTGTGTACCTTCACTGGGTTCCTGAAGGTGAAACAATTAATCAATATTGCTACCTCGAGGTACTTTCTAAACTACGTCAAAGAGTAAGGAAAAAACGCCCCCGAAATGTGGAAGGACAAATCATGGGTTCTCCACCAAGACAATGCGCCAGCTCATTCTGCGTTATCTGTCAAGAGGTTCGTAGCCAAGTGCAGCATCTCAGTGTTAGAACATCCACCTTATTCACCAGATCTTCCACCATGTGACTTCTATCTGTTCCCTAAGGTGAAATCTGCATTAAAAAGGACAAGATCTGAGTCTGTCAAAGCTGTAAAAGAGAAAGCGGCACGTGTCCTTAAGGAGCTGACAGAAGATGATTTCCAGTACTGTTCCCAACAATGGAAAATTTTCAGGGAGCGTTGTAGGCTTGGAGAAGGAGTGTATATTGAAGGTGACAATAAGTGATTATGTATGAAATTAAAATAAAACTTTTTTACGTCAGTCTCGTTATTTAATATCCACACCTCGTACATAGAAATTTAGGTGCAGTAAACTGGTAGACTCGCGTCAACCTGTAGTCGGATGGAGAGAGCTAGGCGTGCGGATTTACCGCAGATGTCATCGTAGCCATGGTGACTTGCTCGCACTGGAAGAGCAGCGGCGGCCACTCGTCTAACTCTTCACTTGGACGTTTATTACGAACATTAAGGCCATTATAAGGAGTATTTAAAACATAAGAAAGCGCTCTAAGCAGATACAATAATTTTATGTACTTTTTTACATGACAATTCTTCATTTATTGTAAAAAAAAATAATTATAACACAAATTATACTTATTTTGTGAGAGAAATAAATCTCGATACAATCCAAAAATAGGAAAGAGGCTCTTCGCCTATTTCACCTGAATAGCCACTGCTGCTTCACACCAGATTACGGTTGTCTAGCATCTGGATTGTTTCAACATTGACAAGGTGGTAGATTCATTCCTCATGTTTCTTTACGAACCTCTGGATTTTTCTGGAGAAAAAGTCCATTTACAGGTATCTGTGTAGGTCTGCGTTCCCAATTTTTATGTGTAAAACATTTTTATGTGTGCCCGTTATTAATCTTATTTTTTAAGTAGAAATGTATTTGTATAACTTTTCTTTGTTTGTTCCAGGTATGTCCACATTATTCTATTACAACTAAGTTGCAGTGGCAGCTGAAATATTTCTAAATTGTAAGTAATTTGTTTAAATTAGTTTTATCCTGAAAATGTTTAACGTTAAGTAACATTGGCTAAATATGATGTAACCGATGGCAGACTACTGGTTAGATTCCTTTGGACTATATAATGCTGAGCCAAAGGTGTAGATCAGATGTGCTTTGTCCAGCTGACCTGGGAGTCGAAGCTCTGAATATTAGAACCAGTGAATACAGATGGGAATGAAGGGATCATGTTTAATAGATTCTCCCATAAAAAATCCCCTTCTGGGATTGCATCAGAAGCACTGATGTACAACCCTGAAGAAAATTAAAGTGAGGGTAGGCCTTGAAATATATCAGTGTAAACCAGAACAGGGTCGTTTTTCTAACCGTGGGAGAAGAAGAAATCTTAAAACCGAAGCTTTGGAGATTTCTTGACACATCTTAACAAACTCAGAGCAAGATTAGAACCAACTGACCTCATATTATTACAATGTTAAAATAGTTTTCATTAAATCTTAGATGTAGCTTCAGTTTACCATTTTGGAGCATAAAAATTGCTCAAAAACTACCTAAAATTATCAGTTGGAGTGGATATTTCCAGTTTTGTAAAATCATGCGCATAATTATATTTACTAAAGCAAAATTTCCAAAGAATTTCACTACATTTTTAATGGTATACTTTCGTGTGCTTGTTTAGTTTATCTGCACTATAATATAAATTCAAAAGCTCTCACTGACTGATTCTCTCACTCATTCACTCATCGTTTACTTCTGGCACAATAGCTAAAAAGCTAAACTTTGTGGGAATATTCCCTTTATGGTAAATAGAAAAGTTATACCCTTAAACCGATATTTTCCGTTTACTAATTTCCGGACTAGCTAGATGGCTGAAACGTGGTGATGTGAGGCCTACTTATAGTTCAACTACAAAAATTATTCCTTAACTAGTTCCAAAATGTACCCCTAAAATGATCAATGGTGTTCGAGGAACTGAATGGTTTATTTCAAAATAATGACGTTGATATTTTTAGACTCGGCTTACGCTCCTTAAGCAAATAGTCTCACGTATGTTTATTAAAAAGTATTAAGTGTTTTTAACTCTATTACATCTTAAGCTCTTAAATTTTGGTCATCGAGGGATAGTCCGTGTGACAGAAATTGTGTGATAGGCCCGATTCTGTCGGGTGAATCGAATAGCCCGGCAGTGTTACAAAGTTACATTGGACTCCCGATTACAGAAGATTTTCCGTACGTATCCTCGTTTTGGGTCGCTATTATTATTATTTTTAATTACTATTTGTATTTATTTATCTTTGGTGTAGATATTTTTTTTATTGTTTTGTTACAATTTTTATTGTCACCATGTGAATTAGGTGCCGCACTTGATACTTAGTCCACGATAGGTTTGCAGCAAATTAAGGACTTCGATCTGTTCTGCTGCCTTTCTTCCACTAAGTAGGTCCGTCCCGCTTCACTGTTTGTATTTTGTTGCTTCTCGGAGGCTAAGGATGGCTATAAGGGGTGATTTGGAGGCCATCAAAAAAACCCTTAAACTTTATTGTTTATTTATTTTATTTTATTATCGTTTATTTATTGTTTATTTAGTTCCAGTCGAGTTAGATTGCTGAACTTTGGTCGTGCGATTAATAGTGCAACTAAAAAATACCCCTTAACAATTTCCAAAATTGAAAAGAAAGTCCAGATTGAAAAGGGTCTCGAACCGTTTAACCAATATTTTTTATTTACTAAATTCGGAATGAACTAGATGGCTAAAACTCGTTGGTCATGTTACCTCTAATGCACTTAAAAAAGTACCACTTAATAATTACAAAAATGTAACCGTAACGAGTTGAAAAGGGTGTTCAACCCTTAACCATTATTTATTCGTTTAATAAGTTCCTAACGAGGTAGATGGCTGAAACTTGGTGGAGATGTCCAAATATAAATAGATCAGATTTTTCCAAATCAAAAAAATTTATTATTGATTTTTTTATAACCCTAATATAAAAATTATTAAAATAAAACAAAATTACACCTGCGTGAAACCGGGACGGTCTAGTTTAACATTCTTGGTATATACATTCAGTGTAAAAAATGTCCCCTTATTTCTACGGATTCCTTTGTAATATTCTTTTATATTTTAAGCTAAGTTGAAGCTACTTAAATTTGTAAAAAAACCTTGTCATAATTATACCTCCTTTTTTAAATTTAAGGGAAATTGAAATGTAATGATCAGGTTTAACATTATTAGGGTTTGTTTGCTAGTAGTGATTTTTAAATCGGTAAAAAAATAAAATGGAAATGTCGTTATATAATCAATAGAAACATTAAACATTTTGTAATATCCGACTAATTAATTTAATAACTTAATATGAAAACAATTACGACCACCACTTAAAATTCATGGAGAACGGTCAAGTTTCTTGTTTGAAATAACACCAATGACGACAAAAACAAGTTAACTTGTATTAGAACAGATAAAGGTTTTGTCTTGTTTTACTTCTACTATAAGGAAACAGACTAGACAAAAACATATTAAAGTTGTAATTAGTTTGTAATGTTAGTGAAACCCTGTTGTGTTTCACGAACGAAACTCTTCGCTAATGTCTTCGTTATTTCCATATTAATGATTCTTAATAAAATAGTTTTAGTTATTCTTTATTCTATTAAATTTTTAATGGAAATTTATTTCATAAGTTTATTTAAAGAATTATATTATTTAGTTGCTCAGTCGGTAGTGTTCTGATTGCTAAGCTATTAGGTTCTTTACCTGGAATCAAACAGAAAGAACTCCTAATGTCTGAAAATTTGTTCGGTTACTTGGTTTTGTTTTTTTATTATCTATTATTTAAATTTTTTATCCCTAATGTATGCACGTTACAATAAAATTGTTTCCATTCGAAATGAGGTGTATTCTTGTAAAGACTCAGGCCGACCATCCCTGAGAGAGTATTGTTAATTGAACCACAACCATCAAAATATACTGGTAATCACTGTCTAGGATTCAAATCCGTATCAAAGTAACTACCTGTACTAGGATTTGAACCATGGAACCTGTGTCTCAGAAAATCAGCTGTCAGACAGCTGGCTCACGGTGACGACTTTACCACTAAACCAATTGGGTTGGTTTAAAAAGTTAAACCCACTGGGATGGTCTAGAGGTAAAGTCGCTGCCTTAATCAGCTGTTTAATAGCTGATTTTCGGAGACGAAGGTTCCTGGTTCAAATCCTAGTGAAGTTAGTTACTTTTATACGGATTTGAATGCTAGACAGTGGTTACTGGTGTACTTTGATGGTTGGGGTTAAATTAACCATACTCTCTTAGGAATGGTCGGCCTGAGTCTGTACAGGACTACACCTCATACACGTTAAACATATCATCCTCATCTCATTGGGTCGTGGGGTTGCTTGCTGTTCTGAATTGAGCAGATTACAACGTACACACATTAGGGATAAAAAAAAGTTAATACATCTTCTTTTTATTTTTTTTAATTGTGCAACGGGCATCTTAAACTTCATATTTATCCGGCCTGTTTGGATGTATGCCTGCCAAATCTATGGAACGGCTAATGCATCCTAATTTCAAAAATCCAACGATTTCAGTCAAAATTCTTACAACAAACTAAAAATGCTCCCTTTTACGTTACCAATGACTGTACAATGACCTCAAAATTCCGTACGTAAACAACTTATTCGTAAAACTTACATAAGATTCCATAAGAAATTATCTAATCATAGCAACGAACTTGTATGCAACCTATACCTTCCCGGAAATTCCCGCAGACGTCTACGCCGTCGATGGAGTAGGAACATCATTTTTATACTAAGTAATTTCCAATAGTTCACAAATTATATAATCAGTTTACAGAAAATTTCCAGCTGGGCCCACTGTTCAGTGGTGATCTCTTCTGAGTCTTTAAGCACATTTTATATAACTTCATAATCATCTCATTCACTCGTTGTTTTTATGTGCATTTGTCAATTTTTCTAATAAAGTTAAAAAAAAGAATTGTGTGTTGCTTAGTTTAAAAGAAAAAATTTTTTCTCATAAAACTGCATCAAAATCGGTTCATTCATTGACCCAATATAATAATCCTGTTTATATTGCTTACTCAGGAAGTTTGTCGGGACAATTTTTAGCTGCCAAATGAACATGATAAAAAGTTTTTACTACCTAATAGAAAAGAAGATGCTTCTATTTACATGAGTCCACAGTGTTGTACTTCCAGTGAATAAAATATTTATAAATGCGAAGCAAAGCGAAGGAGATTGCTAGTAAATACATATTTTCAAACGGTTGAAAATATGTCGGTTATTTTTCCGGTTTTAAATAAATTCGTAGGTTGTATTCATTGCTATTGTAGAAAAGGGCATAACGTAGCATTTATACTATTATAGAGCAACATACATATGAAAGAATAAAAAGCTAGTTTTATGTTATAAGTTCAACACATTAATGTAGGAAGAAATCATAAATCTACGGGTTAAAATGAAAGTAAACGACGTCCCTTTTGTGATTCGCAAAGATATTTGAGTGAAAATGCAACGTAAATAGAAGAGTGTGGACGAGCAGTATTCGCTAAATTATGTACTTTTATCACGACCTCCATAGGGTATCGAATGGGTGCAGAAGGCGATTGTAGTCCTGGCCTGAAGCTATGCACAGGCTCTTCTTCCACATTGAAAGCTGATAAAACTGCGTCCGCTATTTCTCCTGTATCTATTTTTCAAAATCCAACGTTGTGACAATGTACTTTTCTACTCTTACATATGCTTTTCACTGCTTCATATTGGACCCTGTTAAGAATTCTTTCATTCTCTCAACTACTATAAGAAAGGGAATACATAAACACTTTTTCTTTCTTTTTACATTTGCAATACTTTACTTAGAATTGTTGAAATATAAAATGAAAATGTACAATGCATTGAAGTAAATAACTTTTTCAATTCATTTATACAATATTGTTTCTTATTCCTATGTAAATTATTTATTTTACTTATACACTGATAACACTAATATAGAATTGATTTGGTACAAGATCACAAGGTTATGTGAAAATTACAATAAAAATTTCAGAAATAAATATTCCAAACGTTGTCGCGCTTCAGTAATGATTTCTTTTAAATAATAAAACTAATATCTTTTAATAAGACGATTTTTTAATCCAATATTACAAAAACAATCAAGATCAATTTTTTCACTTAATTTTATTTTGCATAATTGTATAAAAACAATCAGCCAAAATGTCTACAACTAAATAAAAAAAATCTGGTGTGAAACACTCACACAACTTTATCTTGCCAATGCAAATAGTTAACAATAAAACATTAGAAATAAACAAAAAACTAACCTCACTAAACATAACCTAATTTTAATCATGAGTGAAAGACGCAGAATGAAAATTAACCTCAGTCTTGCTTAAAAAATACGGAAAACACTCTTTCACGCTAAACTAGGCTCTGTAGAGAAAAATGCTTTAAATAAAAGTTGTAGATCTTTTAATTTCCTATAAATTTTATTTTACACTTTTGTCGTAAAATGCATACTAAGGCCGAAATCTTTAAAAAATCGATTTTTCACACGTTTTCGTGAGAAAAGAACAGAAAATCACTAATTACCGCCAAACTAAGCGTTAAAAAAACAATTTTTTGATATAGAAGTTGTAGGATTTTAAATTGTCTACAACTTTTATTATATACAGTTTTGCGCTAAAATGCATATTAAAGCCGCAATTTTAAAAAAACAATTTTTTTCGTGAAAAAAACCTCACCAAGAATTGCAGCTAACATGGCGCCTACCCTATCTTGTAGAGCATAAAAAATTTAGTAAACCAGGCGATTTTTAAAAAAAATCGTAGGACCAGTTTTTAAGAAAATCGCAAAAAAGTGAAAAATTACACAAATAAACTATTACTTCCGGTTGACCGATTTTGATGAAAATGTTTGTGTCGGGTCCGGTAATGGTATGTAACATAAGTTTCAAGTTTCAAGTTCGTACGATGTTTCGTTCTTGTGATATTCTGTTCACACACACACACACACACACCAATCGCTAAAAACATTTTTTTTGGATTCAGGAGGTCTGAAAACGTGTTGATCCGGTGAAAACTCGATTTCGAAAAATCGACATGAAAACAATACTTTCCTCCTTATATATTCATATAGGCAAGAGAAAGTAATAACCGCGTTATTGGCTTTGAGAAGGACACCACCAGGATACCTCTCCAGATAATAATAAATTGTGTTAAATTTTAATTTATAATTTTTTATTTTGCAATTAATGTCAGAATTGCGATGTTGTATCATGTATCTACTCCATCGACGTTTCAGTTGTCCTAATGCGATTCCTGGTATGTCTACAGAATTAATATTGCATATTAAGAAATTATCATGATTTTGAAGTTTGTCTCTGAACCTATGGTACAATTTTAGATGTGTCGTTGACGTAAGGAACGCGTAAGTCATCGTGTAGTGTTTTCTATTGGATACGTAACTCGGGCAATTAATCAGTCGCGAGAATTTACTTTGGAAACTTTGTATTCGTGAAATGACTAATGGCTTAGCTACAACATAAATTTGACTACCATACACCCAGATCGGTTGAAGATAACTTTTTTTATATAGCTTTTATTTGTTATCGGGAACTGTACAATATTGACAACTACCCAATTTGATCGCTGCTTTTCGCTGTATTTTTTAAGTAGATTAGGCATGAGTTTGAATAGGGACCCCAGTAGAGTTTGTTCATAAATGGCTGTCACTGGTCACCATACAAAGTCGCTTGCCTAACCGGTGTTACTTAACAAATAAAAGCGCCTTTCTAACAGCTGACTGACTGGGCTGGTCCGGAGGCCAAGATAATAATTTAATATTATAATAAATATTTTCTGTTTATTTTTCACGTCATTTGTTTATTCTAAATTTTATTAAGCTTTTGGATGGTTGTACAGTATTGTATAACTGTATTAAATAAAAAATCAAAGCTAAAAAAAATTTATATATATATTATTTTATTAAAAGGTCAGGGCATTATATAAAATCAATTGTGGCGACTGCAATTTTTGTTACATCGGAAAAACTAATAGATCATTTTAAAAAACGATTTTCTGAGCATTGTGCTGCTTATTTAAAGAAGGAATGTAAAAATTCTAATGTGGCAGAACATCTGCTAACGAAAGGGCATAAAATAAGCAGTCACGAAAATAATTTAGAAATCTTGGAAATATGTTTCGATAGTAACAAATTATGGCAGTTGGAAAAATATTATATTTATAAATTTAAAAATAAGAAGATAAATTTAATGAACAGCCAAACAGAATTCGATAACGACAAATTATTGCAAATTATTAGTCGCGATAAGAAATAAAACTAGGTACAAATGATTATACCGCCATTCGGCCGAATAACCGCGCGCGGAATGGTTTATGATATAGGGAATAATTGACGTGGTCGTTGACCATAATTGTTTTAATGTTTTTTGTTGTATATGTGTTTGGTGTCTTTTAATTCCTGATGATGTCTCCGTGAGAGACGAAAGATCTCGAAAGAATATAATACTCTGAGGTGAGTTTTATATTTAATTTTGTTTTGTTTTGGCTGTTCATGATCATATATATATATATAATCATTCTTGCAAACTTTCCTTAGCAACTAAAAATAACAAACACAACATTTTCTTAGTAACCAAATAATTATCGAAACAGCTGTTTTATATGAAATAATATAAGGTAAAGTCATATGTTTGGGATGTTATACACAAGCTAGGCTTTCCTACAACAACTTAAACAATTAATTGTTAGACTAAAACAGCGATTAGCATTTTCTTTTAAAATTTCTGTGAAACATTTTGTAAAAGGCTTCGCCTTCCATTCAAATTCAAATACATTTGCAATTGAATTCTTAGATCAAAAAGAATAGATCAAACACGATTCTCAGATCAAAAAAAAGAATGAAAATAGAAAACCATGAGTTTTTTTTGGAATTATTAAACAGAATAATTCCAAAAAAAACATCAACACGGTAATTATATAGAATCAGGGCCCGTCACCGATTTTTTGGGTGCTGAATCCGAATATGAAATTATTTTTCCCCACAAATCACCATGAAATTAATTATTAGTCTTTTTTTATCATCTGCTGATATAACCTCACTTTTTATAATTTTCAATTTTGGCGTTATATTATATCTTTCATTATCGTATAAATGCTCACAACCAATTAATAATGTCGCTATATTTACAAATTTAATTTATTAATAATTAAAAAATATATTTATTAATGATTTACAACATTTCAAACTATACGTAACCTATGACGTCATCACTCCTACCACATAATGGAGTACACCGAAAATTAACCTTGACTATTTTATTTGTAAATGGTGATTAGGTTATCGGTTGTTCTATTCAGTTATAAATGCACTTAAAAACCGTTAACCTACCCATAATAAGGTTATTGGTTATCATAATGCAGTTTTAAATTAAAGGTTATTGCACACTGAAAATTTACCTAACCTTGATTAGTTAGTGAATGGTGTGTAGGTTATCGGTTATTATAGGCAGTTAGTTATAAAGTGCACTAAACACCGATAACCTACCCGCAATAAGGTTATTGGTTACGATGTTGTTTAGGTCATCAGCCAAAAGGCTGGTTTGAACCTGTAGAGGTTTTACTAAGTAAATCAAGGAGTGAGGTGGTTTACCAATGCCTTCCTCACTGAGTGGAAAAGTACACTTATCAGCATGCCAGGCCCTCTGAAAAGCAAATATTTTCCACTCTGCAAATGACACTTTCACTTCATTCACCACAGGGTCTGGCTGTATAATGGAATTAATTACTTTCAAAAGATAAATTCTGATTGGTGTTTTGTACACCTCTACTTCTGTTGTTAAATGATTCAGTCATTTAATTGGCTGACCATGTGATAAGAAACAGAACTATTTATTTTAGCCCTGCAACTAACAGATTGAGTGTAAATAATTTGACACTCCACCTGTCTGTTATGGGCAAATTGGTTATTATATGAGTGTTTAAATTAAAGGTTATACATATTGTTATTGTGCACTGTAAATTAAACTTGAATAGTTAGTAAATAGTGAGTAGGTTATAGGTTATTAGACGGAGTTATAAATACACATGACAACCGATAACCTATTCATAATAAGGTTATTGGTTCCTATATCCAGTTTTACAGGCTAATTTTTTTTATAAAAATCTGATGTGAAGCACTCGCACGACTTTCTTTTGCCAATGCAAATAATGAACAGTATAACCTAATATGTATTAGTAATAAAACATTAGAAAAAAACAAAAAACTAATCTCAAAAAACATAACCTGATTTTAATCATGATTGAAAGGACGCAAAATGAAAATCGAACTCGGTTCGGCTTAAAAATACGGAAAATCACTCTTTCACACTAAACTAGGCTCTGTAGAGAAAAATGATCTAAATATCTTCAATATACACTTCTTCTCTATCCCTACAACGCTTCATGCGAATTTTCCATTGTTGGAAACACTGCTGAAAGTCATCTTCTGTCAGCTCCTTTAGGACACGTACCGCTTTCTCTTTTATAGCTTCCACAGAATCAAATCTTGTCCCTTTTAATGCAGATTTCACCTTAGGGAACAGGTAGAAGATAATAACATGTGATAAAACGTGGTTTTTACTTATGATCGGGAAACGAAGCGGCAATCCATACACTGGAAGAGCCGAACTTCGCCGAAAGCCAAAAAAAGCTCGAATGAGCAAGTCAAAATTTAAAGCAATGATGATTGTTTTTTTTTATATCCATGGGATTGTGTACCTTCACTGGGTTCCTGAACGTCAAAAAATTAATCAATGTTACTATCTTGAGGTACTTTCTAAGCTACGTCAAAGAGTAAGGAAAAAAAACTTAAATGTGGAAGGACAAATCATTGGTTCTCCACCAAGACAATGCGCCAGCTCATTTCGCGTTATCTTTCAAGAGGTTCCTAGCCAAGCACAGCATCTCAGCGTTAGAACATCCACCTTATTCACCAGATTTTGCACCATGTGACTTCTACTAGTTCCCTTAGGTGAAATCTGCATTAAAAGGGACAAGATTTGAGTCTGTGGAAGCTGTAAAAGAGAAAGCGGCACGTGTCCTGAAGGAGCTGACAGAAGATGACTTCCAGCACTGTTTCTAACAAAGGAAAATCCTTATGGAGCGTTGTAGGGATAGAGAAGGAGTGTATATTGAAGGTGACAATAAGTGATAATGTATAAAATAAAAATTAAATTTGTTATAACGTCAGTCTCGTTATTTAATAGCCACATTATTTCGTACATATTGACTATATCTAATTTTCAGTTAAGTGTAATAATAAGATGAATTAGATTAGTTTTCTATTTACGAATAAACATTATATTACTGAAATGAACAAAAAATTATTTTATTTAATATAAATTTATATTTGAGTAAATAATTGATAAGAAAATATAAGAATAATATTTTATGTAAAAATATAATTTATTTTGTTAGTTAATATCAATTTTTATTTAGTTTTGTTTTCATTTTTAAAATGTAACAAAAAAGTTATACCGTATTGAATTGTAGCTATATTGAAAAGTTGCAGATTGCATTTGGCATTCGGTGGTATAAATATATATCCATTTATACCAATGGAACGCTTTTTAATATCCTGTTATATTTGATTGATGAGATCTTGGAATCATTATCCGTACCTCCGCAATGAATTTTTTTTGTCTTTCTCAGCTTGAGGTCCAGTATTTCAGTATTATAATTTGTTCTTCCCTCTAACATGTTTTAGAGGTAACAAAAAGTTTAGTTTCGTATTTTTTTATTAATGCTAATGTATTTTTAATTAAAATAAATTAATATTAATAACACAGGAATTTGTCAGGAAAAATGTATTTTAAATCAGTTTGTTTATGCAAATTTTATCAAGAGTCAGTAACGTTGAAGTTGGTGGCACTCGGCAAATGTATTATAATTTTTAAAAATAGTAAAGTTATGAACTTGGGTATCAATTCAACCGAGCTAGTCAGCTGGTAAAACGTCGCTACAAAGTTACTTTACATTGATTGGTTGAGGTACGAGAAAGATGATATGTTGACAACGTCGAAGCACTTTTCATTGGTTGTTCTGTTTAAATTCAAGTCGTCAACAGTCATTCAAATCAGGGAAAACCAACTTTGTGTTTGAGTTAGTAACAAACTTGAATTGAAGTTGGCTATTAGGTCCAAATATAAGCATTCTCCAATGTTTTTAGTTTGTTCATACTTCTTGAGACCTTTTTACTTTCTCTTGCCTGTATGAATATAATAGTAAGAAAAGTATTGTTTTAATGTCGATTTTTCTAAATCGAGTTTTCACCGGATCTACACGTTTTCAGACTCCTGGACCCCAAAAACAAGTTTTTATCGATTGGTCTGTGTGTGCGTGTACGTGTGTATGTATGTATGTAAACAAAATATCTCAAGAACGGAACATTGTACGAACTTGAAACTTGAAATTTAAGTTAGACACCACTAGAGAACCCGACACGAACATTTTTTTCAAAATCGGTCAACCGGAAGTAGTTTATTCGTGTGATTTTTCACTTTTTTGCGATTTTTTCAAAAACTGGTCCTACGATTTTTTTAAATTGCCACTTTTTCTAAATTTATTATGCTTTACAAGATAGGGTAGGCGTCATTTCTGCTGAAATTCTTGCAGAGGCTTTCACGTAAAAATTTTTTTTTAAGATTGCTGCTTTAATATGCATTTTAGCGCAAAAATGTATATAATAAAAGTTGTAGACAATTTATAATCCTACAACATTTATTCCAAACATGTTTTTGTATAACACTTAGTTTATCAGTAATTAGCGACTTCCTGTTTTTTTTTCACGAAAACGTGTGAAAAATTTATTTCTTTTTAGATTTCAGCCTTAGTATGCATTTTACGACAAAAATGTACTGTATAATCAAATTAATAGAAAATCAAAAGATCTACAACTTTTATTTAAGCATTTTTCTCTACAGAGCCTAGTTTAGCGTGAAAGAGTGATTTTCCGTATTTTTCAGCCAAACTGAGGTTGATTTTCATTTTGCGTCTTTTAGTCATTATTAAAATAAGGTTAAGTTTTTTAAGGTTAGTTTTTGTTTATTTTTAATATTTTATTACTAATGTTAGGTTATATTGTTTAATATTTACATTGTCAAGAGTGTTTCACACCAGATTTTTAGTATTTTCTTGGGAATTTGATTTTTTTAGTTTGCTTATTATTTTCTCCTGTATCATCTTATGCTATCGTCTTCGCCGACTTAGGAACACGTTAAATGACCAACTCAAGCTGGATGCTTACTGCTTTTATTGCTTTATTTCGTATTTATCAAGCTTTATCCTTTATTTTTTTCGTGGCTGACTGAAAGTGTAATCGTCAGTGCAACTGGCTTCTAAACCAGGGATCCCGGTTTGATTCCCAAGCATGTTTTGATCACTCATTTATCTATCTCCCTGAATCGTCTGTATTAGTATTAATGTGCGAAAAGTCGGACTTAAAACAAAACAAAATATATTCGTTTCTTTAAACCATTTTTTATTGTAATTTTTGTTTTTTCTTGGACTCTCTTGAATTTTATAACTTTTTTAATTCGCATCTGTTTTCTATCCTATCTAAAAAATTTATCTCCGTATCTTTTTCAGTGTCTATGAACCATCTATTCTGTGTTTTGTCATTTTTGCATCTATTAAACGATTGTTTCGAAAATATTTTCTGGTATATTCTGTAGATACGTCCATAAAACTGAATTTTACTTTATGTCAGAGGCTCCTTTCTTTTCTGTTTTACTTATTCCCATATTTATATCTCTTTACTACTTCTTAACCTATATTCTCCATTTTCATTTTGCTTTGAACCCGTATTTTCCTTAGAAATTTTCTCTCTTTCATTTCTATTGTCTTCTTAAAACTATTATTCTGATGGAGATACATTCTGATCCATATAATGCTTCTGGTTTAATAAGTGTATTGCAGTGTCTTAATTTTAATTTTCTCTTTTTTCATTTTTTCACTGCATTCTTTCATCCTTTCTTCTGTCCATTTTTTGTTTTTATTTGTTGTCTTCTCTTTCTACTGAAACGATTCCGATTCTTTAACTTTTTTTTAAAATCACTTCTGCCCTATATTCTAACGAACATCTTCATTACCTTCAATGCCGGCCGCATTGGCTTAGTTGGTAATTTTCTCGCCTCTCATCATGCGGTCTTGGGTTCGAATCCCATTCAGGCACGGCATATTTTCGTACGTTACAGAAAATCATTTCATTCTTCACCGTCTGCTGCATTAGCAGTAATTGCAGAACTGTCAGACGTTAAACAAAAAAACAAAAATCGTTACCTTCATGTTTCATTTTTGTTTTATAAAATCTCAACCTTGTATCCCTACTGGTGTTGTGTTTTTAAGGTTCTGTGGATAACCCCGCATATATGTTGTAATCGGTGCATCTTTTTGAAGGCACCTCTATCTTGTTGATATGTTACGTTCAATTATTTTTATCTTTCAATTCGATTATCTCCTTTCTCCTGTTTCAATTGTTTGTTGTTTAAGTCAACAGCCGAAAAGCTGGTTTGAACGTCTAGAGGTTTTACTAAGTAAAAACGAGGAGTGAGGTGGTTTACTATAAAAGAGTATGCTATCAGCATTCCAGGCCCTCCGAAAAGCACCCACTTTTCACCCTGCAAATGACACCTTTACTTCATTCACCAAAGGGTCTGGCTACTTAATGAAATTCATTAATCTCAGACGAGATAACTCTGATTCGTGTCTTTTACACCTCTACCTCTTCTGTTCTTTAATAGTTCAGTCATATAATTGGCTGACGTTGTGATAAGAAACAGAACTATTTTTGTAGTCCTGGAATAAACAGATCGAGTGCAAATAATTTATCACTCCACCTGCCCGTTATAGGCAACTGTTTCAATTATTAAGTTTTAATATTTTCGTCGTTTATTTATTAGATATTCACAATTATTTTTGTTCGTCAAAAATTCTATTCAAAATGTTTGAGACATGTTACTAATAATTATTTTCGATTTGACCTAGTGACATATTATGATAGAAGTAAAATGTACCAGGATACCTATTCCCTGAAAATAGTGGGCCTATTAGTGAAAGGGGACTTGTAGACGACGGTAGGTAGAGGAAGGAAAGCTTGCAGGTGAACAAGGCAGTAACATCCTTGTCCCATGGGAACCTAAAAAGGGAAAGGGGAAAATATTATAGTGCAGAAGGGGTAAGAGGAAGGTGGAATACTGTACACAAGCCTCATGCTAATGGATTACTCTGTTTATGAGTTTCCTTACGAAACTATACAACACAGTGCGATGTAGTTGTTATACACTAGTATACTGCTATACTTATTGTGGGATACCTTACCGTTAGCGCTGTGCTGGTAACATGTTTTATCCACTTTTGCTACCCTTTCCATTCACAACGTTTCACTATACTCCACTACTACCCCATTTTCACCGTTAACTTATATTATTGTACACTAAATAACGACAGTTGTAAGGTATTTATAACATTACATGGAATAATAACGGACTTTGCTAAACATCAAAACTATATACACTAAACCTTATGTTCATTATAAGTCATTCCGGTGTTCAACCATTCAGTATCAATTAAGGTACAGTTTGTAAATTTATAACTTTGTTCATTTAATATTTATTTGATAGAAATTAAACAAATTATATTTTACACAAATTATAAACAAAAATATAGTGTGAAACACTCACGCGACTTCTCTTACTAATGTAAATAATTAACTAATCTATGTTTAATCATTAGTAAACAATATAAAATGAAAATTATTACTTAATTTTAATCTTGAGTGAATGACGCAAAATGAAAATCAACGTCTGTAGGACTTAAAAATACAGAAAATACTAATTTTAATGCTAAACAAGGCTATGGAGTAACAAATGCTTGAAATTAAAGTTGTAGGTATTTTAATTTCCTATAACTTTGATCTTCTTCTTCTTCTTTCAAACAGGGATTAGGCCATGGCCTGTTCCGACTCACATTCAGCTTATATTAATAATTTTAGAAAACAGTTCCCTCAATATTAAATATGTAATTCAGTTTGATTAATATTTTATCAATGATAAATTTAATTCAATCTTATAACATTTGTTTTTTTTTATCCTTATGGTAATAATCATTGCCACCTTTTCCGTGGCCTGCCTATATCTCTTTTGCCTACCGGCTGATACTTGAAAATTTTTAGTGGAAGCCTATCGGCTGACATTCGTTCAACATGTTCTTTCCATTGTTGGCGATACGATGCAACTCTCTCATTCAGGCAGAAGATGTTCAGCTCCTTCCTTATTTCCTCATTCCTGATGTGCCCGTAGTTCTGCGAAGAAATCTCATCTCCGCTGCCTGCACTTTACTCTCAAGTGGTTTTGATGTTACCCAAGATTCACTACCATAGAGGAGTATTGGAACTGCCATTATTTTATAAAATTTCATTATTGTGTTTGTGGTAGCTTTTTTCCCCAATGTCCTACTGATACTTCCACAAATCATTTGGAACTTTCGTATTTTCTTCTCCACATCCATTTCATCTTTGTAACTTATGTCACAGCCCAGATATGTGAATTGAGACACTTGCTCCAATACTTTGTTGTCTATCACAATTTTAGATCGTATTGGGTACTTTCCTTTAAAAGCCATGATTTTTGTTTTCTCCTTTGATATTTTGAAATTATATTCTTTCAAATTTCGTGGAGGATATGTACAGATTTTTGGAGGTCATTTTCGTTTTTCTGTATTACACACAAATCATCAGCAAACAACAGTGCATTTAGGTAAACATCTTTACCCAGATTGATTCCTAAATCTACTCTACATTTCCATTTTCGGAAAATATGGTCCACATATATATTAAATAAGGTGGGCGATAAACTACACCCTTGTCTAACACCTTGGTTGATCGTGATTTCATCTAGTCGATTATCACCTGTATTGACTATTATTTGAGTATTGTGGTAAAGAGATCTTATTGCGTTTACAAGATGTAAAGGATATCCTCTTTCCATCAGAATTCTCCACATAAGACTTCTATTCACTCTATCAAATGCTTTTTCAAAATCAATAAAAGCCATATGCGTTCAAGGTTGAACTCTCTTCTTTTCTCTATCAGTCTTTTAACTGAGAAAATGTTGTCTGTGCATAAACGACCTTTTCTGAACCCACACGGCTCTTCATTTAAAACTGCTTCAGCGATACTTTTCACTCTAGAATTGATTATTTTCGAGTATATTTTATATCCTGCATTCAAAAGACTGATACCTCTATAATTTTTGCAGTCATTTCGTTTGCCTTTTTTGAAGAGAGAGCTTACTTCTGCTTTACTCCACTCTTTCGGAATTTGACATTTCATCCAGCATTCATTTATCAGGTGTAAGAATCCTAATACTAGTAACAAACCACCGTACTTGAAAAGCTCACCATTAATTCCATCCAAACCTGCAGCTTTTCGGTTTTTAATGCTCTTTAGTGCTTGTTGTAATTCAGCCATTGTTATTAAATCCACTGAATTATTCCGGATTTGATTTTGAGGTACATTTACATTTTCATTATCAGAATACCAGAGATCTTTGTAATGCCGTATCCAGTCATCATCCGAAATCATACTCAATGCAGCATTGTCTTTATCACTCCTATTCAAAGACCTCATTATTTTATACGCGCATTGCTGTCGTCCATGAATATCTCTCTCTATAACACTAATAAACTTTTCCCAGGACTCCTGTTGAGCCTTTCTCACAACTTGCTTTGTAATATTCCTTTTTTGCATATAGTATTCTCTAGCTTCTTGCGTTTTCTTCTGCAAAAATATAAGATAGGCCTTTGCTTTTCTTTTATGGCAGTTTCCATTTGTGGGTTCCAAATTCTTAGACGTCTATTACTCCTTCTCTTCAACCTTTTACCAAGTGCTTCATTTGCAGCTTTTTGAATACACGACTTTATGTTTCTCCATTCTGGCTCTATATCATCTGCAGTTGGAAGTAACAAAAGATTCTCCTGCAACCTTCTCTGGTACAAGTCCCGTACGCTGTCATCCTGCAGAAGTGAAATCTTGAATACTTCGGTTCCCTGTTTTTTATTTCTCCTGACAGTTCTCCATTTCTTTAGGATCAGCACCGTACTCATTAGAAGGTAGTGGTCGGTATAAATATCACAGCCCCTATAGACTCTTACATCTTGTACTAAACTCTTCATTTTATTATTTACAATGATGTAGTCGATGATGAATTTTGAGCCTCTAGCACTCCAGGTGAACTTATGGATATCTTTCTTTCTATAAAATGTATTTGTTATCTTTAGGTCATTGAAGGAAGCAAATTGTCTTAGTTCTTGTCCATTCTGGTTCATCACTGCTTCTCCAAAAGTACCTAGTACACCTGGAATAGGGATGTTTCCGACTCTTGCATTGAAATCTCCAACAATTGCAACGTGATCTGTTTTGCATATATTCTGCACTATTTTCTGGAGATTGTCATAGAAGGTTTCAGTCTCTTCTTTTTTCCCTTCATCTGGAGCATATATTCCGACTACCGTTAGATAACCTCTCTCAATTTTGAGTCTAACAGATACTGTCCTCTCATTTATATAGGTGTAATCTTGAATGGCATCTTTCCATTTGTTATTCACCATTATTGCAACTCCTGCACTTGCTCGTTGATTCTGAGGTACTCCCTTGTAGACCATCCAATAATCATTCAAATCCATTGTTCCCTGCAACTTTTTCTTTGTCTCAGTAATCACTGCTATGTCAACTTTCTGCTTCGCAAGACAATCATTCAGTTCATAAATCTTATTTGATAATCCTCTAACATTCCATGTAGCTAAATTCAAAATATCCATAATCCCAAATCGTTTTTGTTTTGCAATCCTATTTGTTTTATAATCCTTTAAACCGGTCGTATTTCCGAGGCTGTTTGTGAGTTTGTCAGTAGTTGATTTGATCCCCTGGCCGCGGTACGAACGCTGCGCAGGTTAAGTCCAGCGGTGCGGCCGCCACCTTGCTGCGTCTGAACTCACAGGATTTGTGTAGGGTTTTCTCCCCGAGACGAGTTGCTTTCACTACAGCTACGAGCCTTGTCTACCCGTTGATTCTCTCTTCACAGTCATATTTCCTTCGTGCCTGCTACTTCCTGAGACGCTACTGGTGTTAGGCAGCCTTCAGGTTGAGAGAATCTGCTACTGTGAGTAAACTCACAGCCCCCAGCGCTGATCTGCTTGTCGACCCAGCTTCCCGCCTGGATTGGTTACCCGACCTTTCACTGGGTTGCTCGACGTAACAGGGGGCACCTCTTGTAGGTTACATGCTGGAGTTGAAGTGTGAGAGGCTAGAGGAAATCTCTTGCATGAAGTCCTTAGATTACGCATCCGATGTTAGGTGCTTACGCATCAACACTTCCATTGCCCAGAGCCATAGCTCCCCCTAGGTTGATTCCTAGAGCCCCTAGAGTTATAGAGACTATAACTTTGATTATATAGTTTTTTCATAAAATGCGTATCAACACCTTAATATTAAAAAATTCCATTTTTACCGACTTTGGTAGAAAAATACAGAAAATCTCTTTAACTCTGAACTAAGCGTTGTAGAAAACATTCTTTGGAATAAAAGTTGTAGGTTTTTTGATTTTTTACAACTTTAATTTTATATAAAACACTTGTCATTAATTGCATATTAAGGCTGTAAAATTAAAACAAAACATTTTCTACCACGAGAGCTCAGCTCCCCAAGAACTCCAGCCGACTCGCTTATTCTATCTTGTAGAGCATTAAAAATGTAATATCTAACTGAGGCGATTTCTTTTTAAAAACCATAGGTGTCTTTCGTAAGAAAATCGCAAAAAAGTGAAAAATTTCACGAATAAACTAGGCCTATTACTTCCGGCGGCCGATTTTTATGAAAATGTTCGCGTTGGAGATTAGAATTCCGTTCTATGTAAAAGAATATAAAAGATGTAGACCAAAAATGTTGTCTGTCCCAACTGTGGCTTGAACATCCAGAGGTTTTGCTGAGCCAAATAAAGATAGACATCGTTTGCCAAAGCTTTCTTTGCTAGATGGTAAAATATGACAGCACAAATTGTGACTATGAAATCTTTACATTCAGAAGAGATATCTTTGTTTACACCTCTACCTCTTGAGTTTTTGAACATTTCAATCATTTATTTGACTGAGAGTAAGAGATGAAAGTGATAAACTAAATATCAGTAGAAATTCAGCTAAATCAAGACGAACAAAAATTTATTTTTCTCTTCTCGGCATAAGCCACTTGTTCTGTTCCAACATCAAAATGTTTAATTTTGTTCTGTTTGTTAGAAAGAAGCCATAAATAAAATACGAGTTCATTTTTCCAAGCGTTGTAGAGGTCTTCCAAAGCATCTCTTTCCCTCCAGAACCCATTTTCGAATTTCATCTGTCTTCATTCTTTGAAGATGCTCCATCAATTTATTTCGATTATTACAGATTCTCTCATTTAAACTTTTTGTCTGTAACTCTTTCATCACATCGCTATTTCAATTTCTATCCTCCCTCTTACAACCCGTGATTCTTCTTAGAAAACCCATTCTGCAGCTACCAATTTCTGTTTCTTAAGATGTTTTAAATATTGTTTTATGTTAAAATTTAATAAAAACAAATATTTTTGAGTGTTAATTTTTGTGCTGCTCTGACCAAGGTTTGCCCCTTGATTCCTTTAGGTGTAATCCTGGAACAGTTACTTTTGATTTTCATGGAGCAGCATATTCTTATTTCTTTATCCTAAATGACTTGTCTCATTTATAAATGTATTTTTTGTTTGTAGATAATAAAGATCTTAATCTATTTATTTATGAAGTAATTGTTAAGTAATCCGTAATTCCAAATCGTTTATTTTCTGACATTTTTGAATATTTTTACGATTCAATCTAGTCCCATTCAAGGAAATTTTAAGTGAGTTAGTAACAGCGAAAATGCGGTTCTTGAGAAGAGTTCAGGGGCGTAGTTTGATGGATCAAATTAAGAATAAGAAAATCCGGGTCCATGTAAATGTCTCCCCTCTCTTAGACCGGTCTTGGATTCGAATCCCACTCAGGCACGGCATATTTTCATACGTTACAAAAAATCATTTTATCGTCACCGTCTGAATTAGCAGTAATTGCACAACAATCGGACGTTAAACCAAAAAAAAATCTCGTAGACCTACTAACAGTTGGTAAATACAGAGAGAAGTGGGAGGAACATTCAATACGAATGAGTGAAGTATATGGGTGAAACGGGGATTAAGTTATATACCTGATGGCTGAAGAGATTTAGGTAGACTGAGAAAAAGATGGACAAAGAAGAAGACAAAGAAGATGAACAGGTCGGAAGGTCTAATCCATGACAGGAAGATGAAGAAGAAGAATGAATCAATCACGTTAACAAACCTTTGCACTATTAGATTTAAATTTTGAGGCAACAGGAAAAATTGTTGATCATGGCCTAAAAATGATTCTTGATTTAAATATTAACTTAATAAAGAAACAAAATTCTACTTGATAAAAATATCAGTTGATAAATCTTTTCCTCTTTGTAAGCCTGTCATGAGATAAAAATATATCGTTTCGTTTTGTCTTTCTTATAATAAGGTGTCTATATTATTAGGGTATATTCCTTTCCTAATGTGACAGCTTATTTATGAGTGAAGTGTAACTGATTATATATAACGTTAAACTGTGAATCAATCAGAGTTACAATGTTACAATATAGCGTGTAACTTTTGATGGGCATATTTGATGGGTAAGTAAAGTAGACTTAGTTCTATAAATGGAACTTATTATCCATTTTAATGTTTTGTTAAAATGTACGAAGTCAATGTATGTATGTGTTTGTGTATACACAAACACACACACACACACACACACACAACAGAACTGTTCACCAATCAAAAGTACATCAAATTAATTGAAAATAATGTAATAAGACTAATAGGAGGTATACTAAGAATTTATGACCCATGACTCATTAACAACTCGTACAATACACCAGGTGATATCCATCCTGACTCACGGACATGACTCACACCACTTCTAATATAACCCCTCTTAAAATCCTCCCCCGTCTAAAACCATTTTACTTGCCTGTCCATTTCAACCCTGTCCCTCCCTGTTTCCTGGCATGTAAATTATTTTCATGGGGTGAGATTGTTGTTTGAGCGCATATTTCTTACATGAACGTCGTAATACGTACGGCCTTTCTTACTACGTGAATATATTGTCTCTAATAAAGGACATGTTTATAAACACATTTTCTAAACTAGCACATACCTTAAAAACATGTTAATATTTTATTTTTTTAATTAATTATTATATTAATGAAAATGTAAAGAGCTTGTAATTTATATCTTAATGTATATAACAAGGTGCTTATAATTCCTGTATGCCCTATCTTTTGAACATCATATTTCTCTCCTATTTGCGGTCAAATATGGACCTTAATGCATTTTAGGTTAAACTTCGTGGGCATATTATGCACACAAAACAAAAATTGTTTCCCCCTCACTTATTAATTTTTTGTGTGAGTGGACTACACCCTCCGGTGATTCTCACATTAACACCTTCATTTAAACCTACCCTACCAGTCATTCAACTTCAAGTTTCAAAGCCTAATCAATCAACAAACACTCTGCCATCAGAATAACTTTGTTGGTGTAGTGGTCAACTCAAGTGATTTCAGTGCCAAGGGTCCCGGGTTTGATTCCCGGTCAGGTCTGTCATTTTTTCATCACTCAATTTTATCTATCACTCTTCATCGCTTTCATTAGACTAAATGTGAACAACAGTTGGATTTATAACAAAAAAATCTGGTGTGAAACACCCACACAACTTTCTCTTGCCAATGCAAATAATGAACAATATAATCTAACATTAGTAGTGAAACATTAGAAATAAACAAGAAACCTAACCTCAATAAAATATATAACCTAATTTTAATCATGAGTGAAAGACGCAAAATGAAAATCAACCTCAGTTTGGCTTAAAAATACGGAAAATCACTCTATCACGCTAAACTAAGCTCTTTAAAGGAAAATGCTTTAAATGAAAGTTGTAGATCTTTTAATTTCCTATAAATTTAATTAATACACTTTTGTCGTAAAATGCATAATAAAGCTAATATCTTTAAAAAAAATCAATTTTTCACCCGTTTTTGTGAGAAAAAACAGAAATCGCTAATTACCGCTAAACTAAGCGTTATACAAAAAAAATGAAATAAAAGTCGTAGGATTTTAAGTTTTCTACATGTTTTATTATAAATTTTTGCCATAAAATGCATATTATTAAAGCCGTAATCTTAAAAACACAATTTTTTTACGTAAAAACAGCCTCACCCAGAATTTCATAAAATATGGCGCCTACCCTGTCTTGTAGAGCATAAAAAATTTAGTAAACCAGGCGATTTTTAAAAAAATTGTAGAACCAGTTTCTGAGAAAATCGCAAAAAAGTGAAAATTTACACGAATAAACTACTACTTCCGGTTGACTGATTTTGATGAAAATGTTTGTGTTGCGTTCGGTAGTGGTATGTAACTTAAGTTTCAAGCGTACGATGTTCCGTTCTTGAGATATTTTTTTCACACACACACAGGCGCGCGCGCGCGCGCTCACACACACACACACACACACACAGACCAATCGCTAAGAAAATGTTTTTTTTTTTGGGTTCAGGGGGTTTGAAAACATGTAGCTCCGGTGAAAACTCGATTTCGGAAAATCGACATGAAAACAATACTTTCCTTCCTATATAGCCTATTCATATAGGCAAGAGAAAGTAAAAATGTCAACCTCGGTTTCTCTTACCCACACCTCATCTCTAATATCCACCTTTACATCCCTTGATTTTATCTTCGTTTAAGAATCTTCCTCATTTGTCTCATACCAGTTTAAACCTTTTAAATACCATTGTTTCCACAACACTAACATCAATTCCAGATCTAGTCCTAACAATATCACATCTAAGACTGTCTCATCTGGTAATTCCATAACGGTAAGCCAATAGTTCATTCCCACAAGTTTCCAGCGTTTTGAATTTCTACCTGTTATCTCTTATTTGCTAAATAAAATTTACTTGTAACTCAACGTAAAAATTTACTTACATATTTTTTATGTTTAATTGTTTTGCCAAGCCAGAGATCAAACACACTCACTTTGGCCAAATTAGCTAATTGTAACAACTTTATTTCTGTTTACAGCGAAATATTATCTACCGTAGAATAAAAAGAATAAATTTGTAATCTGGGTTTTAGCCTATCTTTTTTTTAATAAACCGAATATTTTACGTTAGGTAAATAAGCCTACGGCTAGTTTAGTTTAGTTGTATTTTGTGTCTGTAATTTATTTCTAGCTGTTCGCACTTTCCGAGGATTTTAGCCAATTTTAATTGTACTACTCGAAAATTGGAACAGAATGTTTTTGTTTCTAGTACAACTAGATACCAATACTGAACGGTAATTTGTAACGTTATTTGTACTAAAAGCAGAACCGAAAGGAGTAGATACTACACCTTTGCAATTCCATGTAATACTTTACTAGGCACCTTTCAAATGCAAACACTGGAAAATACGCGTCGATTAGCTTCACTAATGTATTTGAAACAATTATTGTGTGATGAAATAAATGATCCCTATACGCTTAGAAAATCCTTTTTCGCGTCCTAAGTTTTGATAACCGTTCAAAAAATATGTTTTATCACAAATCTTCCTCCACTAATTATGCAGCTTATTCGCCGGTTAACTTTATGATTGTTAATCATAATATCATGGGCAGAATTGCGACAATAAATCCATTTTGTCAGAGCCGAGCATCGTATAGGTCAGCCATTCTTAAGTCTTTCAAGATGTAAGTTTTCAAGCAATTCCACATTGTGTGTGTGTTAATTTTTTTTGTTTTATTTTGTTTTGGACCTCCATCATGAGTATTGATCAGTAATTTATTTGTAAAATCTATGTATATAATACTGTTTTAGGTATATTTAATTCTGTTTCCATTATTGACTATTTTTACTTTCTCTTGTCTATATGAATATATAGGAAGGAAAGTATTGTTTTCATGTCGATTTTTCGAAATCGAGTTTCCACCGGATCTACACGTTTTCAGACCCCCTACACCCAAAAAAAATGTTTTTAGCGATTTTTCTGTGTGTGTGTGCGCGCGCGCGCGTGCGTGCAACCGGAAGTAGTAGTTTATTCGTGTCATTTTTTCACTTTTTTGCGAATTTTTTAAAAACTGGTCCTACGATTTTTTTAAAAATCGCCTGGTTTACTAAATGTTTTATGCTCTACAAGATAGGGTAGGCGCCATGTTTGCTAATTTTTGGTGAGGCTGTTTTGACGTAAAAAAATTGTTTTTTTAAGATTGCGGCTTTAATATGCATTTTAGCGCAAAAGGTTTTTATAATAAAAAATGTAGAAAATTTAGAACCTAACAACTTTTATTTCAAATATTTTTTATATAACGCTTAGTTTAGCGGTAATTAGCGATTTTCTGTTTTTTTTTCTCACGAAAACGTGTGAAAATTCGATTTTTTAAGATTTCGGCCTTAGTATGCATTTTATGGCAACAGTAGACTATATATAACCAAATTTATAGTACTAAATTAAAAGATGTACAACTATTATTTATAGCATTTTTCTCTACAGAGCCTAGTTTAGCGTGAAAGAGTGATTTTCCGTATTTTTAAGTCAAACTGAGGTTGATTTTTATTTTGCGTCTTTCACTCATGATTAAAATTAGGTTATGTTAAAAAAAATAAATTGAGGTTAGTTTTTTTTTTAAATCTAGTGTTTTATTACTAATGTTAGGCTATATGTTCATAATTTGCATTGGCAAGAGAAAGTTGTGTGAGTGTTTCACACCAGATTTTTGTTTGTGTTTTTCTCTCCTTTTCTTTTCATTTTACTTTTGTATTGTCTTTTGGTCTGTAATGAAATATTGTTTCTGTAATTGGGCCGTAGTCGGCCTGTTGCAAACAATTAAATTAAAAATAAATAAATAATTGATGCAAAGTACTTGGTACTTATTGTTCGTTGTATCTATAAAGAATTAGACTACATTGTGAGAGAAGAAAGATTACTATTCTCGCTGTACTCGGTTCAATTGGTACATTTAAACACCCCAGAAATAAACCTTTAAAATTCAGGAATTCCGGAATATTATTGATTACACTTAAGATAGGCTTCATTGGTGTGAGGTGATGCATCTGAGCAAGATGCATTGTGAGAGTGTATTAGTGTAGTTTTGTTAATATCTTAAACTGTCATTGAATAATTAATAGTATTTCAACCCCAATTATAACGGTCAATTAGCTTCAGTGGCAGATGGAAGCGTGAAACCATGTAAAGCAAATTGCCCCCACTTATATAATACACTAATAAAGGTAAGTAGTGCAACAGCAGGAGCTAGCAATGTGCTTAAACGACGTACATATTCCCCTGTGTGCGCCCATGTCATTTATGTATACGCAGCACTTCATCACCTTATACTAATGTAGCCTGCCTCCTTACTGTTCACTTACTTAATATTATTACCTAAGTATTAAAATATTTTTAATCTTCTTGATTGTTCTATGTATATTTCATTTTTTAGAGATTTTCTTAAAACTCCTTTCTTAATCTTAATCTTTCGTCCTTTATGTGATCAACTTTTAATCTTAAGAGTTATTTTATTTTGTTGTATTTAGTTCAAAATCTTAAGAGAAAAGTGCTTAACTTTAAATACTGACAGTTTTTTAATCTTTTCTCTTATCCCCCCCCCAACAGTAATTTTATCTTAATTAATAAGTGTCTTTATTCATTTGCATTATGAAATTAACCAAGAAACTTACTCACTTGTCCAATTTACCTTCTTTTAATCCATCTTCAACACGATACACGCGGCTGCGACAACGCTATAAGTCTATTTTATCACTAAGCAAAAAAGTCATAGGTCTTTTATGACCTTTTCCTCAGATGCGCTGTTTGTGCAGAATATTTCGGTCTCGTAAATATTCCACAGCCGTTTTATATTTATTTTTTTTTTTTTTAATTAACAGTACGAACTGAAAGGAAAAAATTTATCGTAATAGTAACAATGCACAATACCACACAACGTAACAATGCGTAATAGTAACTTCTTACCGTACGGTGTGGTACAACAGTAACTGAATACTAACCTATTTTTCAATTTGGTTTTATCATTACTTGTGTAACTTAATATTATCTATCTCGGAGTACATTACAATAAGGTAACGTAGTACAATTCAGAAGTTCTATTGTGGGAGGGGGATAAGAGAAAAGACCCCAATTTTACTTTTTAGGATCTTTTTTTATGTTTAGTTTTAAACTTATAAAATTTTAGCTGATGCATAATTTTTATTGGCTCGTAAAGTATTGGATTAGTTAAAAAGATTTGAAGTAGGAAACAGGTCGGTTATACTGTTGCACAGAACTGACCTGTCACTCGCTTGGGTTGGCCGAGAAAAACTGTACGAAAACCTTAACCAGGGCAGTGTGACATACATTATATTATGAGCACTAACATTAATTAATTTCTAAATCATTCATAATAGTATTTGGGATTCATATTCACAATCCATTTTATCATTATCCATTAATTAAAATGGACAATTAATTAATTAAAGCTTATTCACTATCATCATCATCATCATCATCTGTTAAGGATTAGGCTCAATGGCCTATTCCGGCATTCATCTCTTTTTAGGTCTTCCGAAGCCTCGCTTCCCTCTAGGTTTATATTTCCATGCTCGCAAAGGAAGTCTGTGTGTCTGGTATGCGTAGTAAATGGTTGGACCAGTTTCTCTTATCTATTTTTAACGATTCACAGAAACAGCTGAACATTTTACTCGGCGCATATAGCTTCGTGACGTACTATTAAACCGGGTACAACCTTTGACTCCCCACAAAAATCTCATTTCAGCAGCATGGATAATAGATTAATTTCTCTGTAATTACACCCAGTTTCACTCCCATATGTTACGAGTGGTACAATCTTCTATTAAATTTCGTTTGGGTGTCCTGTCTCGTTTTCTTTCCTATTTTCCTGCGAATAGAACCGCATACAGCTCTAAATTTTGCCAGATTTCATTCAGGTCATCATCTTTGTCATAGGAAATCCTGCATCCTAAATATTTAAAATTTCAAAAGATCGAAAACTTATTCACTTTATTTTTAAATAAGATAAAGAACACGTATGACAGAACAGTACTAAGTATTTTGTAAACACCAATCCTTTAAGGAATTCGATTATAATTTTTTATCCCTAATATGTGTTTATTGCAATCTGTTTAATTTAAGCACAATAAGCAACCCCATGACCAAAAGAGATGAGGATGTGTATGACATATAAATGAAGTGTAGTCTCAAATCAAATCATTACCTTAATTTCCATAAAAAATGGTCTTTGTTTTTCACATTTACCTTGGCTATAAAAAAATTTATTTGCTTAATTTATGTGGCATTAAAACGTTTAACAAGATGAAAAGAATCAGTATTTCCATCACGAGGTCATTGGTATTGTAGTTTTAAATTATTTAACGTTGCATTATCAAAATGTTATTCATTTAAATTGAATGAAAATCAATAATTGAAATTGTGTATAAATTATTTTGATATATTCATCTTGCTGACAAGGTTACAAAGGGTCTACTTGAAATTTCTTTATAAGTAGCAACACTTTGTTGAATACCCATCATGGTACTGTTGTTCTCTTTCCGAGTAAAACCGTATAGACAATTTAGCTTTATTTTCACAAATTTACTTTCCTTGAAAAATTCAAAATTCAAGCGAAAATGCTGTAAATTGAGTGTACAGAAAGATATATCGTCACATATAATAAGATTATAAAAAATTATAATAAAAATTTTAATTGTACATTAAACTTACCGGGTTGATCTAATCGTAAAGTCGTTTCCGCGTGTCAGCTGTGTATTGTATTTAGGAAACGAAAGTTCCTGGTTTAAATCCTAGTAAAGGTAGTTACTTTCATACGGATTTCAATACTATACAGCGTTTACCGGTGTACTTTGATGGTTGGGTTCAATTAACCATACTCTCACAAGAATGGTCGGCCTGAATCTGTACAAGACATTCACTCGTCATACACATCATCCGTAACTCACTGGGTCATTCGGTTGCTGATTGTTCTTAAATTAAGCAGATTGCGATGTACGAACATTAGGGATTAAAGAAATTGTATTATTTACTGTCTGACAAGTTTCGAAGTAGGATTCCCTCCCTTGCGCACTTCATCCGCGCCACCTCGCATTACGCACCGTCCCAAAAACATTAGCTCGGATAGTCAGCCTACTAGTACAGCTCATTACTACAACAGTATTTATATTAATACTTACTATTACTTTATTATTTATTATTATTTGCACTTAGTTAACGTGTTTTTTTGGAGTTGTCATACGTTCCCCTGGACATTCTTTTATATGTTTCCTTATTTTTGTTAATGTATTTTTATTAATATTGGTGTACATGTATGCTCTATCAGTAGCTTTGTGCAATGGGGTAGTTAAGTGTTTATCTTGCGCTTCTTTGTCACAACATGTTACGACCTGCCTGATAATATCTCTTTGTCCACTATGTAGTAACTTCACTTTCTTCCTTGACGTAGATTCATTTAATTAATAAACATTTTAATAATAATCCGGTAATAGGTATCTAACGTGTCATATTAAAACCTAAATTTATTAACCTAAATATACACTTACACTGTATCTGTTAAATCGAAACGAATTTATCTGAATATTGAACAACCGATCAAACCTAAAATATAACAAAACTGCACTGACTATAAAACCAATATTGCACGGTCGCTAACACTGTAGAACTGAAGTAAAAGCATAGTTTATATTAGCTGCTCTCAAGTAAATAAAGAATAATGCTTACTCCATTTAATAATTAAATCGTATCAATTATTTAGATTTACAGTCAACATTATAAATTAAGAACTTGCTGAGTCATATTATGACTACACTACCTAATAGTAAACAAAAATAATAGAAACACTAATGACTTTCTGCTGGAGGTCACATAATCTACACAAAATGTTATGGATAACAAAAATCTAGTAAAGTGATATTCATATTAATTGCTCATTTGTGTTGTGCGTACCAATGTATTCGATCCAGCAGGTAGAGCGAACGGGAATGGAAGAAGTGTGGTACGGAGGGAATCCTATTTCGATCGTTGTCAAACAGTACATACAATTAAAGAAAAATGTATAAGTTATATCCTTAAATTATTACTTATATTTTATTAATTGTGTAAGTTTATATTATTCTAGTTATCTTGTTTGGAATCTACCGGGTGAGCATAAAGTCTTGCCCTGATTATAAAAATTTATTGCAGAATAACTGTTTGACATTATAATTTAAATTTTATGCTGTTACATAGGTTAGTGTTAATAGTTTTTTTTAAGATTACTTACATTAGTAAACTTCAACGTGTGCCCCCTTGGTAGCTCGGAGAATGTCGAAGCGGTATTCCAGTTCCCGCCAGGTGTTTTGTAACATGTGTTCTGTCACAGTACCCACAGCAGCTTGTATCCTAGCCTTCAGTTCGTCAACGTCAGCAACTGGTGTGGCGAAGACTCTATCCTTGATATAGCCCCAGAAAAAAAAGTCAAGGGGAGTAATGTCTGGAGAGCGGGGTGGCCAGGGTGTTGGACCATCCCTTCCAATCCACCGATCCGGAAATGTTTCATCCAGGAAATTACGCACTATCAAAGCCCAGTGGGGCGGTGCCCCATCTTGCTGGAAAATTATCCATGGTTGATATTCTTCTAACTGTGGTGCAATGAACTGTTGCAAAACATCTAAGTAAATGTTAGCGTTAATGGTGTTTTCCGTGAAGAAAAACGGCCCGAAAACCTGGCGGGAACTGGAATACCGCTTCGACATTCTCCGAGCTACCAAGGGGGCACACGTTGAAGTTTACTAATGTAAGTAATCTTAAAAAAAACTATTAACACTAACCTATGTAACAGCATAAAATTTAAATTATTATGTCAAACAGTTATTCTGCAATAAATTTTTATAATCAGGGCAAGACTTTATGCTCACCCGGTACTATGAGTGCTTGACTTGGATCTAAATTTTACTCTAATTACATTTGAAAATTATTATTTGTGTTAACATAATTTAAGAACGCTCGATCAAATTAGAATAATATACATGTTTCGTTAATGGAATATTTTATTTCCCGGTCGAGTTTTAAAGACAAAATCTTCTTCTTTAGTTTCCTGTCCGTTCCGAATGTTGGCCACCGTATTAACAATCTGAACCTATCAACTGCTGCTTGAAACAGCTGAGTTGTCGTTTTCGAGTACCACATTCTCAGATTGAAGACTTTTTTCTTTTTTTTAAATTCCTAATATGTGTACGTTTCAATCTGTTCAAATCAGAACAATAAGCAACCCCATGACCCAATGGGATGAGGATGATATGTATGACGTGTAAACGAGGTGTAGTCTTGTACAGACTCAGGCCGATCATTCCTGAGAGAGTATGGTTAATTGAACCCCAACCATCAAAGTACACCGGTAACCACTGTCTAGCATTCAAACCCGTATAAAATTAACTACCTTTTTTATACGGGTTTGAATGCTAGACAGTGGTTACCGGTGTACTTTGATGGCTGGGGTTCAATTAACCATACTTTATCAGGAATGATCTTCATATTGAAGACTAAATCAAAAAGTATTATTTTAGACGGCCATTTGTTGAAAAACCGAACGGAAACATAGTGAATTCCTTTTGAGAACTAATTCTGTATTTTTCAGCTCTATTGTCATCATTGTAGTGAGTTTCATATTATAATGGTTATACTTCTTGTTTTAAATTATCAGTATATTTTTTCGGGAAATATCAAATATGTAAAAAAGTTAGTAAAAGGAGTTTATTGTATTTAACTGTATATTCCCAAAATGTTAAATATATTTTATTGTGAATAACTTTCGCGGGAGGGAGGAAAGATATATTTTGTGGAAGTGTGGGGTGGAGAGGGATATTTCGGGAGAGGGGGAGAGACAATGAAAGATATTGAGACCCAAGAAATAAAGAACAAAGACACTGCAGATCAATGAAAAGAAAAAAAGATTCACAACTTTATAGATAAATAAAATTATATTTTGCATTTATCGCCGCATTAAAAGAGCGATCTCAGATAGAGCTAGCAAGTGGATTTTAGAGGATTTTAGATTACGTGGAATGTAGAGCCTAACTGACTGAACGAAAAGAGTTAAAGTATTTTAATAATTTGGAAAACACAAACGAAACCATACAAAATATGACAGTGTGGGATCATTGATAACATATTTAATGTATTCCAACAAACCGTTAAAAGAAGATACCGTGTTTCTAATCAATGAAAAGATCAGATCAGGCCAGGTCACTGAGTAAATGAACAAGATTTTTACCCTAAAATAAGGTCCGCAGTTGACACATCAAATAATCTGGAAATTTAATATTAACCTACAATATGTCATTAATTTGTATGTTTGAAAGAATTCAAAATTCTAATTGTATAGAGATCAAAGTACCTAATACAGTTTTCATTTGGAAGCTATTTCGATATTCCTTTTCAGCAGTATAAGTGACTCAAACTATAAATCTTTTCTGATTTTTCATTTCCTTATTCAGTAAGTAACCTATACCCCATGGTACCTCATAAAATTCTCACTTTCAATTCATGTAACTGATGCACATCTCATTTATTTATAAACTTAAGTCCGTCTTGCATCCTTTCAACTTGCATTCACTTCATTCATTTTTAAGACTTCAACGATTTTTCTTACTTGGAAGAATTAGATGTATATTTGACACCATTGTATCTTGTTTCAGTACTATTATGAGCTATTACCATGCATATAGATCTGCAATGTTACGATTTAAATATCCTGTGGTTTATTTAATTTTATTTTTTATTAGTTTTAATGCAAAAATTTAGTTTCAAGCTCAAAATTTTAAATCTTAGTTTTTTCGTTAGTATATACAGGCTACATTTCATGCGGTAAGGAACTACATTAGTTGTCTAGGTTTTGTAATTATTGTAATGATAGCAGTGCCTGTAATTATTTTATATCAGTGTTATAATAATTGTTTTGATTTAAAGCCTGCACCAATAGAAAATGTGAGGAACCGTGGAGATTTTGTGAAGAATAGAAAATATTAGGAACCTTGAAGACTTTGTGAAGAATTGAAAATATGAGGAACCTTGAAGACCTTGTGAGGAAAAATATGAGGAACCCTGAAGACTTTGTGAAGAATAGAAAACTAGAGGAACCTTGAAGATCTTGTAAGGAAAAGAAAATGTGAGAAACCTTGAAGACCTTGTGAGGAAAAATATGAGGAACCTTGAAGACTTTGTGAAGAATATAAAATGTGAGGAACTTTGAAGATCTGGTAAAGAAAAAATGTGAGAAACTTTGAAGAACTTGTGAAGAAAAATATGAGGAACCTTGAAAACCTTATGAGGAAAAATATGAGAAACCTTGAAGATCTTGTAAGGAAAAGAAAATGTGAGAAACCTTGAAGACCTTGTGTGGAAAACTATGAGAAACCTTAAAGACTTTAAAATGTAGTGTTATTGGAACAATTCTGGTAGTTCCGTAGACTGCTCATGTTAAAAATGTGAACGTACTTAACAGAACGAATACAACCTAGCAAAAAAATTTATGACAAAGTATTAGAAACTTGTACTTCAGACACTTTACGAGAGCCATAAATACGACGAGGTTAGTGTTAAATAATGAATAGCATTTAGAAGAAGGAAATTATGCAGTTCGAAAAGCTTGAGGGAGGAGTTTAGCTAATACAAAGTATCTTGTTTTCATTTAATTTATGTCTTAAACCTCACCATTATTTGTGTGCCTTGTTAAAACTAATAGATTTTTTTTTACTGTAACGTAGTTAGTTTCAATTTTAACATAAAATTTAACGAAATATTAAACTTTGTCAGAACTCTTTTGTGACCATTTTTGATGTAGTGTTCAGCTCTTTGGAGCAGCACCAAAATGTAATTTAAAGTCCATCATTTCTTTCAATTAAAATCCTTGAAACTTACTTCTGGCGCATCTTATTGTATCACCAATAAAACTCTTAATAACAGTTTTTTTTTAATTTCTAGCCAATCAATCTTCAGTAAATTTATTACTCGATTGAATAACCACCCTAACTATTCAGTGCGTAATCTACAAGGAGCTTCATAACCTTGAAATGCTTAAAGCGAAAACGGAGTAGAGACCTCTTTGGTTGAGTAGAGAATAACACCTACATACAGTTCCTACCGTATGAATTGCCGCCGGGTACTTCCCCTAACAATCCAACTCTCACACCCCATAAATCACCTAGGTATTAAATCAAATACGATACATGTTTGCATAGTGGTAAGAGCAATTGTCTTATATTTCAGGAGTCTCGGGTTTGAGTCTCGGTCAGATTTGCCGTATTTTCATCTCTCACTTTCATTAATACCCTACACCGTCTGAGTATCAGTTATATGAAAAAACAGTCGGTCGTAAAACACCAATAATAATATCCTTTATGGAAATCCTCAAACGCACAAAAATAAATACAGAGACACTTTCAGAAGAATTAGAACAGGATTTTACAGAAAATTCACAGAATGGACATTAACAGAATAAAACAACAAATCTGTGACATCACAAAAACCAATAAAAATACATATTTTTTAACTGTATTAGTAAATTTCACAACGGTTATAAGTAGCCTATATAAACAGTGAATATGTAAGGCTTTCTGTTATGTGAGTACACGTACACAAATTACAAAACACTAGAAATTGAATAAAATTTAATCATAAAAAATACAAAAAATAACAATTAAAACCGACACCACCACTGCAACCTTCCCAGATAGTAATTTTTTTCATATACCATGTCTCACCTAACCATAACACCTTAATCTTAACTGAGTAGAGACCCTTAACTGAGTTAGCCTATGTTTTGTTATTTAGGTCATCAGCTGAAAAGCTGGTTTGAATCTGTAGAGAATTTACTAAGTAAAACGAGGAGTGAGGTAGTTTACTATTGCCTTCCTCACTGAGTGGAAAAGTACGCTTATCAGCATGCCTGGCACTCTGAAAAGCACATATTTTCCACTCGGCAAATGACACCTTCACTTCATTCACCACAGGGTCTGGCTGTATAATGAAATTCATTCCTTCAGAGGAGATAACTCTAATTAGTGTCTTTTACACCTCTACCTCTTCTGTTCTTAAGTGATTCAGTCATTTGATTGGCTGACCATGTGATAAGAAACAGAATTATTTATTTTAGCCCTGCAATGAATAGATTAAGTGTAAATAATTTGACACTCCACCTGTCTGTTATTGGCATATTTTTCGCCTAATTTTACAATAATAAAGCATTAAATTTTTTCACTATCGTAAAGAGGGAATAAATGCAAATATTAGTAATATCATATAACGAATTTGTACCAATATTAGCGTAATAATGTTGTTTAGGTCAACAGCCGAAAGGCTGATTTGAACCTCGAGAGGTTTTATTTAGTAAAAACGAGGAGTGAGGTGGTTTTCTATTGACTTCCTCACTGAGTTGAAAGAAAGTACTTATCAGCATGCCAGGCTCTCCGAAAAGCACCCACTTTCCACCCTGAAAATGACACCTTCACTTAATTCACCAAAGGGTCTGGCTATATAGTGAAATTCATTAATCTCAAAAGAGATAACTCTGATTAGTGTCTTTTACACCTCTACCTCTTCTGTTCTTTAATAGTTCAGTCATATAATTGGCTGACTATGTGATAAGAAACAGAACTATTTTTTGTAGCCCTGGAACAAACATATCGAGTGCAACTAATTTAACACTCCACCTGCCCGTTATGGGCAAAAACGTAATAATATTCAGATTAAAAATTTTAAATGAGACTTACTATTTTATATTTTACTAAGAATAATCAAATAGGCACAGGATATGTTTTAAATTTAAATAATTATACGGATTTTTTTTATATATTACCTTTCTACGCTTTGCACAGTTTTAATTTGCGAAAAACGTACTGAATAATGCGAAACTAGCTGTACATGTTGTATCTACGTACATAATGCTTTACTTTCGCATGATACTTAATTAAGTTTATACCTACTTTTAGACTAAAAAAAAAAGAAAACAAGAAATTGTGTAACAAATACTGCTCTTATTTATAAAGCTTTACTTTGAATGTAGGTACGTTCATAAGCAAACACATAGTATAAATACCTCATATTCTTGTATTCAGTTATGTTTGTACAACTCTAAGCTAATACTATAAAGTTACATAAAGTGTACATATAAGTATGTACACCGTACGGATGTACTTATTTATAAAATTCTCTCATTTTACAAACATTGAAATCTACTGCAGTTCATATTCTCATTTCTTCCAAAAGTTACTCTTTCATTCGTTAAAACAATATCGTTTAAAAAGTTATTATGATATATATATATATATATATATATATATATATACTTGCCCATAACAGACAAGTGGAGTGTCAAATTATTTACACTAAATCTGTTCGTTGCTGGGCTAAAATAAATAGTTCTGTTTCTTATCACATGGTCAGCCAATTAAATGACTGGACCATTTAAGAACAGAAGAGGTAGAGGTGTAAAAGACACTAATCAGAGTATTCTCTTCTGAAAGTAATGAATTTCATTATACAGCCAGACCCTGTGGTGAATGAAGTGAAGGTGTCATTTGCAGAGTGGAAAATGTGTGTTTTTCAGAAGGCCCGGCATGCTGATAAGCGTACTTTTCCACTCAGTGAGGAAGGCAATGGTAAACCACCTCACTCCTCGTTTTACTTAGTAAAACCTCTACAGGTTCAAACCAGCCTTTCGGCTGATGACCTAAACAACATATATATATATATAATTATGAACAGCCAAAACAAAATAAAATAAAATATAAAACTCACCTCAGAGTATTATATCATATCAAGATCTTTCGTCTCCCTCGGAGACATCATCAGGACTTTAAAAAACATAAACACAATAAAACATAAAACACAAACACAATAGTGGTCGTAGACCACGTCAATTGTTCAAAACAATAGCTATCCTAAAGCACCATTCCGCGCGCGGTTTATTCGGCCGAAATAAACCGCGCGCGGAATGGTGCTTTAGGATAGCTATTGTTTTGAACAATTGACGTGGTCTACGACCACTATTGTGTTTGTGTTTTATGTTTTATTGTGTTTATGTTTTTTAAAGTCCTGATGATGTCTCCGAGGGAGACGAAAGATCTTGATATGATATAATACTCTGATGTGAGTTTTATATTTTATTTTATTTTGTTTTGGCTGTTCATAATTATATATGTAGTGGTGCAAACAAAGGAAAATTAATGTTTAATAAAATAATATATATATATAGATATATATAATATTTTTCGCTGAGTTCAGTCTTACTTGGAATTTTTATCAAATATCTGTCCAGTAAAAAGAATTCTGTGACGTATGAGTTCTTTAAAGAACGTAGGTTGATCGAATTTTACAGGGTGAATAAAAATTCAATGAATATTATAATAATAATATTATATTATAATAATAATAATATTATTATAATAAATATAATATTCTTTCGGGAGCTGATTCTACAGCTAAAACGTTTTTTTTCTCTATTTAGGAAATTCACAATCTGTTGGAAACAATCAGTGAATGTGATAACACAAAATTTGGAAAACATTAACATGGTAAATAAACGTGAGTGGAGACACAGTCCAGTGACAGAACTCCGACGTGAATAGATAAGTGTACCATTAAGTGCAGCATTTAGAACACTGTAATGGATAGTCAATTACAGTACTACGTTCATTGATGAGGTCCCGGCTCCATCGACCTTTTAGACGTCTTATTGGATTGTTTGCGAGAGTCTGCGTAGCCAGATTTGAGATCAATGGGTTATGGTGGATCACGAGTTTCTTCCTAAATTTTGTATAGAGTTTTAAGAAAACGTCATTTATGTAGGGTACGTTTAGGTCTGAGTTTTATTGGTTACATAATAGGGGGCGTTAACTATCCTCCGTAAAAGCTTTGATTGGAAACGCTGAATTTTTGCTAATACCGATTTGGTATTTGGTATACTGCTATGGTTTTGCACAGCAGTAAAGCTGACTGCTAAAAATTAAAAAAATAATTATAAAAACACACAGTTTGTACACAGCAGAACTACCAACAACTTTACTGCAACAGCAACATTCGCTGATTACACAACCATAAAGTCAAGATACAACGATCTAATCTCGGCAACAGAACATCTACAGGATTACTTAAAAAAATTCAAGAATGGTAGAAAAAATGGCGCATGTAGTCACTTTTACAATGAGAAAAGACATATGCCAACCAGTAACACTTCTCAACATTCTGATCCCACAAACAGACAAAGCCAAATACCTTGGATTACAACTTGATCGCAGACTGATTTGGAAAACACACTTATGAATGAAAAGTAAACAAATGAACCATAAATTTCAACAAATGTACTGAATGCTCAACAGAAAATCAAAACTATGATGTCATGCATATTTCTACGAGTGATACTTGACTGGATATATAATAAGTTTGAAGAAAGAATTTTGGAAACAGTCAGTTCGGTTTCCTAAACGACCTGGGAATTAGAGCGGCGTTTGTTGTTGGTGTTCAAGAGTTAATACAGAGATGTCGTGATGACAACCAGATTGGGTTTCTACGTTCAATTGATTTTGAAAAGGCTTTCGATAGAGTGCGTCATGAAAAATTGTTAAAGGTTTTAAAAACAACTGGTTTAGATGACAAATATAATCGTATCATACCAAATTTGTACTGAACCGAACAACAATAGTTATATTAGAACATCAACTACCCGATGATATTAAAATTAAGAAAGGAGTGCGTCATAGTTGTGTTCTTTCACCTTTACTGTTGAATCTCTACTTCGAAGAGGTATTAAACGAAACGTTCACCACTGCTGCCTACTAAAATAATTAACGTTAATTGTTTTAATATAAATAATATCAGACACACAGATGATGTATACTAATTATCACTAACAACGGATTTTTTAAGATGTTTACACAATTATTTAAAAATATAACTCTAAAGTTACTCTTACTTTTAGAAATACATTTAAAGATCTTATTGCTATTCTTATTTTTTTATATCAAAAAAAGAATTTTAAATAGCTTAATGCAGCTCTAATCATTACAGAATGTAAAATATTGTACTTTATTTTTAAATAACCAATTTAAATTTGTCTATTCAAAAGTTAGTTTTCCGTGGTATATAAAATGTGTTTTAAGGATTATTTCCAAGTATCTACGATATATTTTTAAAAATTATGAATTCTGTTAGAATACTATACAAACAAACATAATATATCAATTACATCGTTCAAAAAATTGTATTTTTTTTAATAAGATGAAAAAATATGAAATGTGAACAAGATTTCCCGTTTCGGGTATTCTTAACGGTGACTGAAATGGATTTGTACGTTCTTTTTCTACTACAACTTTACTGTTCCATTGAAAGCAATTTATGTTACTACAGAATATGGAGTATAAATTTACATTAAACAAATAGGCTGGTATTAGCGTAACAGTATTATCTCTAAATAAATTTATAATGAGAGTCTAAAGTTTAATTTAATGGTATTTTGTCGTAAGGTTTCATGAAAAGTGACTGTTAGAACTGAAAATGCATTTTCATTTCCTTTTAATATTTTCACGCTCAACCCTATCATTATCATCACCACTGCACCGTTTCACTACTTCTGTCATCATCATTTCCATCAACAATTGCATAATACATTGCAGTAACATGCAATTCTAAAGGTACAATATTTGCAATTTGAATAAATACATATATGATTATTGTTCTTCCTCTAAAGTTATATTTTTCAAATCAGTCCTAATAGTAATAAATTTATTCTAAAAGTATTACGTTATATAATAACATGTACTTTTAAAAGTAGTTAAATAAATATTCCCTTCATATTTTTAAAAATAAGTGCTTTTTCAATTTTATACGTTTCTGTTTCTTTCACATTATTCGTTTAATACCAACCATTACTTTTGTATGATTATGTTCATCTCTACATGTAAATGTTGAAGTTTTTAGTTACAGACTCACATACTTACTAATCACTAATTCTTTAACTTTCTGACAACTTAGAGAGCTGAAATTCTGCACATTTGTTACTTAAGGTTTGACAGTAAAACTGAAGTATTTCACATTTTCATCACTTGCAAGTAAATTGTAAAAAAAGGTTGAAAACTCTAAGGAAATACATTGTAAATTTTTCATTAACTGCATCCAGAAGTTTTCAAATGAATCAATCATTTCAGAAACTCCATAAGTCATAAACCTAAACTGTTCATTTATTATGTTTCAATGAAATAATTGTTAGAGAATATAATTCGTTAAGAGGGCTGTACCCTTTAATATTGGATGTACACTTCAGGATTTTTAATAAGTCTTTTAAAATTTAAAACTTTTTGTTTTAAAAATTGGAAATTTTGACTTATGGTTTCTGAAAAAAAAAGATTTAAATGCTGACGTGTGGTGTTTCTATATAAAATGTTTATTCAATAACCACAAGAAAATTGTGATATACAATAATATTCATTTATTTATTACATTAGTGACATAAGGAAGCTTTTCACAATTATAAAAATTGAAATTCTTGACTTTTACGTAGAAAAATGTTGATTTTCTGAAATATTCACGTTCTTCGTCACCGTCATAACAGTAGTTGGCTTTCATAAAAATATGTTTTGCGTAAAAGCTTTGCAATTTTTTCTTCCTCTGGAGTTCTGGCTTCAAAAGATCATCTATTTTATTTTTAATTGGAAGAAAGCCTTTAGGACAAACTCTCTTTTCGTATTATACAGAGTGGAGCAGAGGAAACACATGTTTTGCAGTACTGTATAAAGTCGATTGTTTTAATGATAGAAAAAAGTTTTTCATCAAATATTTTTTTTTTTGTTGTAGTTTTGAAATATAAAAAATGTACAGTTTTGTACATATTTCTTAATTTTACCTTAATCTTCCTTTTTCTAGAAAAACAAAATTTGAATGAAAGGACCTGCTATCATGAAAAGCACTAAATGCCACCCGTCAAAAAATCGTATAATAATCGCTTCTATCGTCTCAAATATTGCTTATTGTCTTAATATTGTAAATTGTATTGTATTTTTGACCAAAAACAAATTGTATTGGTTTGTATTAACGACAACTGTGAGTTATAGTAAGGTAACAGTGGGTTTTATGTTGACATAATCAGCAGATCCTAGCCAGGAATCAAACCCGTGCTATTTCGTTTTATAGTCTAGCTTACCTAGCACGATACTACGAAGGCAGTCACCAAAATATTTTATTTATATTGTGTTCAATTTATTTCAGTTAACACAACGTACAAGTGTTCCAATTCGATATCGTTTTAATTTCTTAGTTTTATTTCTGAAAAAATAACAGCTTTACAAAAACTCTTTTTCATATGTTGTATCCATTATTTTAATATAAAATAATTTCAGTTGAAGATTATTAGAAAATTTATATAGTTTACAGGTTTACCGTTTCGCTTTTCCGTTCTTTTTTGTTAATTCTCTTTCGCCCTTTTTCTGTCACTTTTCCTCTCTTTCTTTACAGATATATATTACACACAGACATACCAAAGATTCGCCTTACACGTTTAAATATAATTTAAAATAATGGAAAACAAAGAAGAAACATTTTAGAAGATAACCGTTGTAATTTTCTTTTTGTTTAACATTCTTTCCTAGACTTTACTACTTTTAAGGTGAAATGATATTTCTGTTTTACTCATATTACATACACGTTTTCCTACTCTACGGTGGATACCTACATTTTGCGTGTAACAAAATCGTTTTCTCCTACGGACTCATGTAAAAGATATTACGGGTGTGGTGGGCCTTACATTCCATTTAACGAAAACTACTACTCACCCATATTTTCACATTTTTTATTTTATATTTTCTTTTTATGAAAAATATGTTCCATTTTCTCTAAGATATATGACTCTTTGATTGTTTTTTTACATCTATATAAATCTACATGTATGATTCAACATTTATTAATTTTGTAGATTACTTATTATTTATTTGTTAGTTTATCATAGTTTCATTTTTAAGAAGCTTAAGTAATTATGTCGAGTCATTAAGCTGCACTTTGTTATTAATTTTGCCACTTATTGGAATTTGTTTGGTTTAAATAGATTTATAAAGATTAATTTAACAATAACAAGTATCTGACTAACAAGGTACTTTAATCTAACCTAATTTCATAAATTTATGTTAATATCAAGAGGTATTCCCATTGATTTAACTTTTTTACTTTCTCTTGCCTATATGAATAGAATTATAGGAAGGAAAGTATTGTTTTCATGTCGATTTTTCGAAATCGAGTTTTTACCGGATCTACACGTTTTCAGACCCCCTGAACCCAAAAAACATGTTTTTAGCGATTAATCTCTCTGTGTGTGTGTGTGTGTGTGTGTGTGTGTGTGTGTGTGTGTGTGTGTGTGTGTGTGTGTGTGTGTGTGTGTGTGTGTGTGTGTGTGTGTGTGTGTGTGTGTGTGTGTGTGTGTGTGTGTGTGTGCGTGTGCGTGTGCGTGTGTGTGTGTGTGTGTGTGTGTGTGTGTGTGTGTGTGTGTGTGTGTGTGTGTGTATATATACGAAATATTTCAAGAACGGAACATCGTACGAACTTGAAACTTGAAACTTAAGTTACATACCACTACCTAACCCGACACGAACATTTTCATTAAAATCGGTCAACCGGAAGTAGTAGTTTATTCGTGTAATTTTTCACTTTTTTGCGATTTTCTCAAAAACTGGTTCTACGATTTTTTTTAAAATCGCTTGGTTTACTAAATTCTTTATTCTCTACAAGACAGGGTAGGCGCCATGTTTGCTGAAATTCTTGGTGAGGGTGTTTTTACGTAAAAACATTGTTGTTTTAAGATTACGGCTTTAATATGCAGTTAAGCGCAAAAATTTACATAATAAAAGTTGAAGAGAATTTAAAATCCTAGAACTTTTATTTAAGACATTTTTTTGTACTATCCCTTAGTTTAGCGGTAATTAGCGATTTTATGTTTTTTCTCACGAAAACGTGTGAAAAATCGATTTTTTTAAGATTTCGGCCTTAGTATGCATTTTATGACAAAAAATATATAATTGAATTTAAAGAAAATAAAAAGATCTACAACTTTTATTTAGAGCATTTTTCTCTACAGAGCCTAGTTCAGTGTGAAAGAGTAATTTTCCGTATTTTTAAGGCAAACTGAGATCGATTTTCATTTTGCGTCTTTCATATAAATGATTAAAATTAGGTTATGTTTATTGAGGTTAGTTTTTCGTTTATTTCTAATGTTTTATTACTAATGTTAGGTTTATTGTTAATTATTTGCACTGGCAAGAGAAAGTTGTGTGAGTATTTCACACCAGAGTTTGTTATTAATTTTCATCTTTCTGCTGGTAAAATCATATAAAATTATATTATTGCATTCGCACTATTTAAAATTATTAACTAACATCGAATTTCCTTTGCTTGAGTCTTCTATTCTGCCTGCGAACGTCAAACAGCCGGATTATCTCTACGTCCTCATGCCGGTGCATCTTTCTTTGCATCTTTACGGAATCTTTCTAGCTCCTTCATGGCTGTCTCGTCTTTTCCTTCTAATTCTTCATCTTCTTTACCTTTACCGTGACACTGATAACCAATTGCCTTTCCATTATTTTAAAGGTCTACCCGTAGGGCTTCTAATTTCCTGTATTTGTGATTTAGTCCAATTTGACAAATTCTTTGCATCTATCCTATCCACCTGGTATTTTCAACACATTCGTCGTGATCTTTTATTATTATTATTATTATTATTATTATTATTATTATTATTATTACTGTTAATAATAATAATAATATATTTATTTGCTCAATAATAAGGTACATTGTATATATATATATATATATATATATATATATATTATATAGTGGTACTGTGGTTAGCGCGCTACGCTGCAAATCGAAGGTCCCGGGTTCGATTCCCGCCCAGGGTCTAAAAAATTATTACAAGTTTAAACGCACGGTTCCTCACACCAACGTAGTCGCTAATAACCAAGATGGGGTGTTGATAGGACTTAAAATAAACTTAAAACAAAAAATAAAAAAATACTTGTTAAATTAAATTTTACAAATTAGTTTATTATGGATAACCTTTATTATGGATACAATGTATGGATATATCGTTAATTGTGGATACTACCTTACTTGCAAATAAAATTTTGACTGTTAGGCAGCTATTCGGCAGGCTATTTACCGCAATCCAAAACGCCATTAATTTCTATTGAATACATCTTTACTTCCTAGATCCTTGTTCAACGTAGCTCTTATTGCACCAAGCGTTCACTTCTTTTTGGGCGTCCTTGCTGTCTGCGTCTAGCCACGGCCAAATATTCTTTGACAAGCTGTCCTCCATTCTTTGCATGCAGATCTCCGTTCAAATTCATATGTCTTTCTTCTAAAGATTAATAATTTTTTCCACATTTTTTTTTAATTTTCTTTATTCCTGAAGTGTTTATGGTAATGTAAACTGAGACATAAAAATATATCTCACAGCAGTCAACCTGTTTATAGTTCTCAATATCTTCATTTCAGTTATTTCTATTTCTTTTATCTGCAGTGATCTCGGCTGCTTACGTCAAATTGGTAAAAATATGGAGATTTTATAATTCTGCCTTTGTCTTGTTCACACAAATTTATTTTCCAAATCATCTTAAAAAAACAATCACTATACTATTTTTCAAGGCTGATGAGCTCTGAACGTATGCATTGCCCCCTACCCACTTTATAGCTAGCCAATGACTTGCCAGCAACGTTGCCAATACTTGCTCCTTGTAGCTCTGTTAAATATTTCGTCAGCCACTTTTTTTGGTCTTTCAATAATAATTACAACCTACAAACACACAATCAGCTGATTATATTATAAAGTATTGCATGTTAACGCGCTCTATAATCGATGTGTTCAGTACGAGATGCAAGACGAGAGTGTACTATTGCGGCTCTTATGCGAATGCGCGCGAAATGTTTGTCAGGTACAATCTGACAACTCTGGTAATTGTTCTGATTGGTCTAAACGTGTGGAACAGCAGAGCTCATCAACCGTGAAAAGCATATTAAATCTTGTTGTCTTGTAGAGCTATGTTCTAGTTTTTTTTCTAGTACTCTGTAACTTGATAAATTTCCCGCTATCTAATTAAAACATATTTTTATTATTTTCCAGTTTACAGTCAGTTTCATCTTATGAAGTTTTTAGATATTACCATCGATTGTATCTCATCAGTTGATACGAACATAATTTCAATGTGTCTATGCTTTGTATATTATGCAAAATGTTGAAGAGTATATTCGCTTACCGTTTTGAATTCTTTTGTAGATTATTTTATGTAAATAGCGTACTCTGTTATAAAATTGTATGGAAAAGTACCTTTTTATCTCATATGCCATGGTTGTGTATATGCGTGTGTATGTGTATATAATATAATATAAATGATGAAAGTAAGTTGTTGAAAGTTTATTCAAGAAAATAGCTTTTTAATTTAAAACCCCCTTAAGCATTTCGGTAAAAAAATCAAGTATTTTAACTTAAATTACGCTTCAGTACTGTATTAAAAGATTACAATTATTATGATGTGCTGCATTTTCTACCCATTTCTTTCTTTAATCTCTCAAAAAGCATATCTGAAAGGAAAAACTTTTTGGCACAATATAAATGCAAATTATTTGAATTATTATTATTATAATACTACAGAAAGAAATTGTTCCTTTAATCGATATTTTATTATGAGTTGTAATAATTATTATCGACTGTTTAAGAAGATAATGTACTACAGATGTAATGTAATGTATTACAGATTTATGACTTTAAATTTATCTTCTTCAAAAACGTGAAATTTATGATTATAAAGAAATATAAATATGTTTCCAATAAGTAGTTATAATAATAAAGATTTGAAACTATTCTAAAGACTCGACTTTATAATTCAATTTAGTGAATTAATAAATCATATTAATGAAATTTTTCTTCGGTTTTTATAAAAAGATATAAATATAAATCCCTATTACATAGGAAGAAAAGTAGGCCTATTGTTTTCATGTCAATTTTTCGAAATAAAGTTTTCACCGGATCTACACGTTTTCAGACCCCCTGGACCCAAAAAACATGTTTCTAGCGATTGGTCTGTGTGTGTGCGCGCGCGCGCGTGTGTGTATGTGTGAACAGAATATCTCACGAGCGAAACATCGTATGAACTTGAAACTTAAGTTAGATATTACTACCGGACCGGACACGAATATTTTCATCAAAATCGGTCAACCGGAAGTGGTAGTTTATTCGTGTCATTTTTCACTTTTACGCAATTTTATCAAAAACGGCTCCCACGATTATTATAAACATCGCCTCATTTACGAACATATTTTATGTTCTATAAGATAGGGTAGGCGCCATGTCTGCTGAAATTCTTGGGGAGGCTGTTTTCTCGTAAAAAATGTTTTTTTAAGATTGCGACTTTATTATGCAATTTAGCGTAAAAAAGTATTTAAAAACGTTGTAGACAATTTAACAACTTTTTATTTCAAACATTTTTTTGTATTACGCTTGGTTTAGCGGTAATTAGTAATTTTCTGTTTTTTCTCACGAAAACGTGTAAAATTTCGATTTTTTTTAAATTTCAGCCTTAGTATGCATTTTACGACAAAAGTGTATGTAATTAAATTTATTGTAAATTAAAAGATCTACAACTTTTATTCAGAGCATTTTTTCTCTACAGAGCCTAATTTAGCGTGAAAGAGTGATTTTCCGTATTTTTAAGCCAAACTGAGGTAGATTTTGATTTTGCGTCTTTCGCTCATGATTAAAATTAGGTTATGTTTATTAAGGTTAGTTTGTGTTTATTTCTATTGTTTTATTACTACTGTTAGGTTATACTGTTAATTATTTGCATTGGCAAGAGAAAGTTGTGTGAGTATTTCACACCAGATTTTTCTGGGAGGAATGCGAAAATTATGTAATGTATGTTGAAAGTTATAGCAAGTACAAAGTTAGACGATTTTCTGATTTATGTTGAAGAAAACAAAATGGGAATGTGATTGTCTCGGAAAGAGTGATATTTTATTCATCAGTCAAGTATAAGACGATATAACCGTCCTATCTGTCTTCTGGAATTACTAACACAAATACAAGTGTTGTTTGTAGAATGTGTTTTTAACTGAACTCGTGCGGTGTATGTTTATCCAACATTACATAAGATTTTTTTAAATCCGATTTTCATGAAAATTCCTAATAGGGATACTTTAGTAATCGTTTATCTGTAATCCATTCATCCGAATGGATGAATGGATTACAGATAAAACCCAGATAATGGATGGAAACACAGATAATGGATTACAGATATAATCGTCAAGTTGACGATCGTCATCGAGATTAAAAATGGACTATGCGGGGGTGGGGGGTGGAAGTGCTACTTTATTTGCTTTTCTAAATACATCATAGCGACAGCTCTAACCATGACATATCATGTTGTAGTTTTACTCTTCCATTGATTTATTATGTTTCTATGTCGTTTTATAAACATCCCATTGTATTACTCATTGATTCTTAATAATTATCCTAAAAAATAAACATTCATTTTAAATAAGCCATAATACTAGGTCTAAGCTATATTTTTTAGTATCCTTTTTGGTCATGAGCTGTAAACTGAGTTACTGCACTCTGACATTTGTAGTGATAGATTAGTTAGTTCACGAGTTCCATCGATGTAAGCTTATAATAGTGAGTAATACTAGTTTTACGGTAATTTCAAAATGTTATTTTATTTTTAGGGTTTTCATATTTCATTATTTTCAGTAAAGTTATATTAAATTGAATTTTAAACAATTCACTTTCTTTAAATAATTACATTTCTCCTTACTTATTTAGTGTGACGGGTCATGAACCGAATTTTATTATTTAAGTGTTTGTGGTGGTTATATTTTGAGTTACACGCTAGATACATGTCTTATGTTTCGGGTTGGCGGATGTAAGTAGGATAGATAGTATACTGTTCTCCGCATGATAGGCGCAATCGTCAACTTATAGCGCGTTACCAGTAAAGAGAATTGGTTTGCTGAAGAATATCCTACATACTGTGTCACAGTATGTAAAATAAACACATACAAGTCAACTGTGTGACACCGCAAACACAAAACAAGGGTCTTTTCCATTTTCTGTATGCCACTATCAAATTCGAATTCCCTGAAGAAGGTTCACACTTCTCCCACTACTGCGTCTAGCGCCCCAATCTGACTAGCAATATTCCTGCGTCAACACCACTCCGATTTCACAGTTAATTACTACAAAGTCTACACATACACAGTCAGTTTACTATTAATTTTGTAGAGTTACTTAATAATATTCGGACGGAGGATGATGCTGCATAGTTCCTTCAGGAAATGAGGTTATTGCATAATTCCAGAAGATGTGACAACTAAAAAAAATCTGTGTGAAACACTCACAGGCTTTCTCTTCCCAATGTAAACAATTAAAAAATATAACGTAATAGTAATGTAATATTAATTAAACGTAAAATATAATGTAAATAATTAAAATAAGTTATAAATAATCTGTAAATAAAAATATATATAAAATAATAAAACAATCAAAATCAGAAATAAAACAACAGAATGTGTAACATAGTACTATATACTGGGACTTGGAAGGACCTGTGTACGCGTGCGTGAGTGTGTCTCAGTAAGAGTATTCAGTATGGCAGTGAGTAGGAAAAATGAACACTTGTGCAACCCTTCAGGGAATTCGGATTTGATAGTGGCATACAGAAAATGGAATTAATGTACACGTATAAAAAATACAGGTGCAGTAGTCTGGTCGACCCGCGTCAACCTCTTCATTATTAGTGATCGGGGGGGGGGGAGTTAGGCGTGCGTCACCGTAGTCACGGCAACCCGCTCGCGCTTGTAGAGAAGCGGCGGCCACACGTCTAACTCTTCACTTATAGGTATTTATTATCACTTATAGGCAGTGCGAATAATTCGCACTGCAGATTAGAGGTTCGGAACTGGCAGAGATGCCTAATCCTTGAAAGGCAGAATAAGAAAAAGATAATTCGCACTGGATTATTTCCTCAATGGAGATTGAAGCAGAACATTATTAACTTAAAATGAATATTGCTAGTTGTATTAATTTACAGTTTCAGTTACTATATTTTTGAATAAATTATTTATTTATAAAACTGTATATATTAATAAATGAAAAACTGGTTAACTGGGACGGATTTTGAATTTAAAAATAAACTTCGTAAGTTCATTTAAAACTGATTAATATTATTGTAGAATGTTCTTATGGTTACTTTATTTTCTCAGTTCATTTTGTAAATTTCAGACTGCGTAATAAAACTTAAAATTTCAATTTCCGTGAAAACTAAATTTTAAAATCCTTAATAAGAATTCAAAAAAATCGTCTAAGCTACATTCCGTGTGGGAAGTAAAATAGTTAAATAACGAACAATTCATTATAACAATTTACCTTCGGATAATTCTTTTAATAATAAATAAACTTTTTATTAAAAGCAAAGGAGACTTTATTTCACTGTAGTGCAAATAAAATACATAGTGCATTTTACTATTTATAAATAGAAAAATAAATAAAAACTGGCAGCGTTGACCAACTCTCTGTTTAAATATTTAAAAAAGTGGCGGGTAAATGCTGCAGTATTTTTGCCTGCAACCTATAGACATGCGATTAAAATTTCAACACTACTCTTTAGGGAGTTATCAATGTCAAAATCCTTTTCCACAAACTTGTTTTACAATCTTGTTGAAAACTGGGTGGATTAATATAAACTATCTTGTGTATTTTTAATATTCTGATATTTATAAGTTGTTTTACGAAAAGATAAATTTCTCTAAAGATAAATTTACAAGTTTCATGTAAAATAACAATCACAATTAATAGCGGCAGGTACGTAAGACGAAAATATGTTATTTCCTCAGGGATACCAATACGTGTTGACAGGCAATTAGTGTTCCTGATTACAAATTACTTAACGAAGATAATTGGCAAACTTACTGATGATTTTGCTACATATTATTCCAAAATTAAGATTTTTTTAGATTTATTATTTATGTGAGAAACAATTGAAGAGCACACGGGAAAAACGATCTAAGTCAATTTTTGCTCAATTTCAACACTGTGGTGCAATGTATTGTACAACAAGAGTACTATTTCCATGCTTATACAGTACACAGAAATAACGAACGAAGTCTTTATTATGAAAATAGCAATAATTGTCTAAACGTCAACAATGATCTAAGTCAGCTGTGAACAACAGAAGATCGATCAAAGTCAAGAAGGCAATGGATGTTGTGCTTCCATTTTTTATAATTATTTAATCGTTCTCACGTATTTTACCGTTGTTTTGAGGTTTTATAATGCATTTACTACAATCCATTTAAAAAAATTCGGATAAAGGATTTAAAAAAAGTAGTAAAACTAATTATTATTCTGTTGCCAATTAATAATCTTTATGAAAATGTTCAAGGTACAAGAAAATTGTATTTTATTTCTTACAGTACTCAAGATTTTAACTTAAAAATTGATCCTGCAGAAAATGTGGATAAAGTGATTTGAGCGTTCTGGTGTTGGGGTCTTTAATTGGAATCGCATTCCAATTATCTTTGAATTTACTGGACAACTCGGAAACAACAAGTCGATTAAAACGCAAACATCTATCCGATTTGTATTAAACAAATCGTGAACACTCATCACATTTCTAGAGCTTGTCTGACGGCTCAAGTCGGCTGAAAATTTATGAAACTGAATATTTCGATAAAAGTAAGTTCGGAAGTAATTTTTTTTTGAATTGGTAGCTCCTGCGGAGATTAGAAAGATAGCCAAAGAAAAACACCAGCTTCTAGAAGCTGCGAAGTTCCAGATAAATACCGGGGAGAAATAATATTCTGTAAAAGCTAGGGAAAGTAAATCGGGTAAAATGAAGGCTATTAGAAGAAAAGAGAATCAGAGAAGGTAAAGATCCGATTGAGAAAAATGGGAGTAGCGGGAAGTCAATGTTGTTGCCGAGAAGTAAATTGTGACTGAAGTCACGTAAAAAAAACTATGTTAAACACTCCCAACAATTTTACCATCTTGTTTACAACAACGATGACAGAGCGCTTTTTTGTTGCACGTAAAATATTAAATAATAATAATTAGTGAGATGATCCACAAAAACCTTAATGATACAGATCAGTCAACCGTACAGGTCTAGATTTGAAAAAAGAAGAAAAATAACCGTACTGATAGACAACAGTTTCATGATGCAGGGCACTATTCAGGAATAAACTAACCTACATCTTAATGAAATGACTAACAATGGATGAAGGACGAAGAAAGAGCTTATCTGATTTACAGCGCAGCCGACTCAAGTCTTCAGACAAACTCTCCTACACGTAATTGAAATATAATAATTATGACGTTAAGTGAAACGAGGAGATCTTTCATCTTTGAATGAGGGAAAAAATCAATATTTGAACTTTTTGTAATTTCTCGCTGAGTAAATTATTTTTCCCATTCAAGACAATTATTATCTGTCAAAAAAGTTTGGTTTTAGGAAACCTGAAACATGTTTCTTTACGGCCCATTTTTCCAATATTGAACGTCAGCGTCCTCCAAATGTCTCTTCGTTTACTTGTTCCTTGCTTGATTTGTCCAATTTAATCCTGCCACTTTCTTGATTAATTCTCTCCATCGCATAAGTGATCGTCATCATCATCTTCATCATCTGTCAAGGATTAGGCTCTATGGCCTGTTCCGGCATCCATCGATTTTTAGGTCTTCCTATGTCTCGCTTCCCTCTAGGCTTATATTTCCATCCTAGCAGAGGAAATCTGTGGGCTGGTATGCGAAGTAAATGGTTGGACCAGTTTGCTTTACATATTATTAACGATTCACAGAGTGACTGAACATTTAACTTGGTGCGTATAGCTTCGTTATGTACTCTATCTAACCGGGTACAACCTTTGACTCCCCGCAGAAATCTCATTTCAGCAGCTTGGATACGAGATTCATTCCTCTGTAATGACACCCATGTTTCACTTCCATATGTTCTGAGTGGTACAATCATTGCTCTATTAAATTTCATTTCGGTGTCCTGTCTCGTTTTCTTTCCTTTTATCCTGCGAATAGAACCGCATACAGCGCTGAATTTTTCCAGTTTTTCACTCACGTCATCATCTTTGTCATAAGAAATCCTGCATCCTAAATATTTAAAATCTGGAATTTGTTCTATAGTTCGGTTACCAAGTATAATTTTTGAGCGGACAACAAAGTCGAATAAGTGTTTAAGTTGACAGGCAAAGTCAAAAAAGTAATCATCCATTTTTTTAATAAATTTATTCAATCTTCCATCCATGTGTCATTATGGTCAACCTATTTTTATATTTGTTGAGTAATTTCTTGAACGATGTTCTGCTCTTTGGTGATGTTTCTTATATATTTTTACGGTTATAAGATAGATCTTACCTTGCCTTTTTGTTTTTTTTTTGATAATTAGTTTATAATATTACCCTAAGTTCCGAGGCTAACTTTCGCTGCTTGCCAGTGATAAAGTTTTCCCTTGGCCGAGTTACGACCCCTACGCTGGGTAGTCCAGTGGTGCGGCTGCCACCTTAGACCCTCTAGACGGCCCCTGGGTTTTATTTGGAGACCCACCTCCTAGGTTCGTCCGCCCTCTCCACCGTTGGGAAAATTCCTCCTCCGCCTTCGAGACCGTTGTATTTTTCAGGGGTCCACCGGCCCTGGATTTTATTGGAGTTGACTCCCTAGGCTCTTCCACACTCCACGCCGTTCGGAATCCTCCATCTCCGCCGTGAAGACCGTTGACCAGTTTTCTAAGAGACCATTTACTTCGCATGCCAACATACAGACTTCCTCTGTGAGCATGGAAATATAAACCCAAAAGGAAGCTACGCTTGGGAAGACCTAAAAAGAGATGGTTGCCGGAACAGGCTACTGAGCCTTATCCTTGACAGATGATGATGATGATGATGATGATGATGATATTCCTCTAAGTTAACAACCACGTTTACATCTTAGTATTTGTATCATACGTGAATTAAATACCTTAGTCTTCAAGTATTGTGGTATGTTCTTATTTCTCAGAATAAATTTCAATCCTCCAATCCTGACCAACCTAACCGTATTCTTTTACCGAGTCTACTGTTTAATTATTTTGTCAAATCTAATTAGTTATCTTAGAAATTATGCATCAATTTACCCATTGTAGTTTTAGGTTATCTTCCATAAATGTACTTAACTGAAACAAGTATTTCCCCAGAAATCTCTTGTATAGAAATCTAATTAAAATAAATAAATAAAACGTATATTTACGTTATCGGGTAAAAGAAAATAACATTAAAACATAATTTTCAAATTAGACTCTAATTATTATTTCCATACTCCACTTTTATCGGGATAATTTTATTTCCTAGTAGCCTACTTTTTCTTTTTAAAAGTAATACTGTAAGGATAAGTTGAAAAGAAAAACTTAAACAGTGTATTACCACGATGAAAGTTCCGTAATGCCAAGTTTTACAATTAAAACTTAAACAGAAGAAAATTACTTTGGTGAAACCAACCCTTGGATAAATATTAATAAATGAACGATCTTATACTTTTTTTGCAACTTTATTTCAGCATCAATTTACTAAGATGTTTATTTGTTTACTAGGGTATATTCTATACAAATTCAATTTTAAACTAGAAGAAAATGAATAGAATTATTTATACTTTAATAATAAAAATTTATAATATTATTCAATAGCTTCTTTCTAATTCCTTTTGATAAATTTATCTCATTCACTTAATTTGAAGCAACCAAGTTTATATCTTTTTATAATTTTTTTAAAAAATGTATTAATGAAAATTTTATAATTTTTAATTAGTGACATTTTTTACTCAACTTTTTTGAACTGTTATAAATTTTATTTTATCATTCAACCATAGAACATGAGAAATAAACTATTTGTGAACTTCAGAATTAAACTTAAAAGTACTACACTAAAGTCGTTAAATTACTAAATTTAAATAGAACTGCGTATAAAGTTTTCTACGGAATAACTATTTAAAATAAAGTTACAAAATTTTAACGAACTTTTTTGTATGTATTAGGTACTAGTTAAATTGTTAGTAAAACTAATACAACAAAAATTTATTAATTGTTAAGTTCGTTGTTGTAAAATTACTGCATACTATTACAGAATTTAAAAAATAGAAATAAAACTTTACACTTTTAGATAATTTTTGTCTCCAATTTAAACTAATTAAATTTTTTCGTTTACTTTTTTACTTTCTCTTGCCTATATGAATATATAGAAAGGAAACTATTGTTTTCATGTCGGTTTTTGAAAACGAGTGGTCACCAGATCTACACGTTTTCAGACCCCCCTGAATCCAAAAAACATGTTCTTAGCGATTGGTGTGTGTGTGTGTGTGTGTGTGTGTGTGTGTGTGTGTGCGCGCGCGCGCGCGTGCGTGCGTGCGTGTAAGTGTGTGTGTGTGTGTGTGTGTGTGTGTGTGTGTGTGTGTGTGTGTGTGTGTGTGTGTGTGTGTGTGTGTGTGTGTGTGAACAGAATATCTCACGAACGGAACATCGTACGAACTTGAAACTTAACACTTAAGTTAGACACCACTACCGAACCCGACACGAACATTTTCATCAAAATCGTAGGAGCCGTTTTTGAGAAAGTGAAAATTACACGAATAAAGTTCTACTCCCGGTTGACCGATTTTGATGAAAATGTTCGTGTCGGGTCCTCTAGTGGTACCTAAATTAAGTTTTAAGTTTCAATTTCGTACGATGTTCCGTTCTTGAGATTTTTGTTCATACTCACACATACACATACACACACACATACATACACACACACACATCAATCGCTAAAAACATTTGGGTTCATGGGGTCTGAAAACGTGTAGATCCGGTGAAAACTCGATTTCGAAATATCGACATGAAAACAATACTTTCCTTTCTATATATTCATACAGGCAAGAGAAAGTAAAAAGGTGTAAATAATATTGTAGAATTTTTAGGTGTAAAGAAATAAAATTAAAGAACAATCCGTCTAACTTAAGTTTAATAAAAATAAGGTTTATTTTTGTGTGAAGATGTTGAACGATGTTAGAGGCGGTTGTAGTAATGGGGTGAGAATATAGGCTTACACGTCTTTCCTTTACATAACCCTGCTACTAAAAGTAGTGGTGACTGGATATCGTCACCAGAATTGCCTAGCTCGAGGAAAATGCCACTGTTATAGTAAGTACAACAACAAGGCTACACCACACAACTAATGCTAATTCGATACATACATCATCCTGTAGCCCTAACAAAGGTGAGCCTGTCGGCGACAGATGCAATCTTTTATCGGTGTCAACCTAACCTAACATGTATGAGCAAAGATGGACATCGAATAAATGACACTTGGATATCGTATATAATATGATACTCCACTCTTCTTACACATAAAGAGAAGAGGAAGAAGAAAAAGGAGACGAAAAAAGTCGAAGATCGTTAACATTACAGCAAAGTATTTCAACATTTTACATTCTATTTTGTAAAATGTTTGAACATGAAACTTTACAATTCATTTAATTCTAACGAATTTATTTGAATAACAGAATAAATTTTATAATACTTTTTAAAAAATCACGAAAAATATAGTTGTGCTGATCATGAATTCTTATTCGAAGAAAATCTAGCTGAAATGAAATATTGTCAATAGAAATATTTTTATAAAATTTTTATATCTTGTGTCGGTTATTTAAATACTCGCAGACCAAATAAAAGGACATGCTAGGGGTTTATTCTAATAGAGAGTTCACAAAATGGAATAAATATTTCTCAAGAGTGTATGGTATTGGAAAAATAAATATTTCCCTAATTTTTAAATAGTAGTTTTGGTCATCAGCCGAAAGGCTGGTTTGAACCTCTAGAGGCTTTACTAAGTAACTGAGGAGTGAGATGGTTTACCATTGCCTTCCTCACGGAATGGAAAAGTATGTTTATCAGCACGTCAGGCCCTCTGAAAAGCATCTACTTTCTACCCTCCAAATGACACCTTCACTTTATTCACCGCAGGTTCTGACTGTATAATTAAATTCATTATTCTCCTCAGAGGAGGTAATCTGACTAGTTTCTAAAACGCCTCTACCTCTTCTGTTGTGAAATGCTTCAGTCATATAATTGGCTGACCATAAGTTAAGAAACAGAACTATATTTTGTAACCTAGGAACTAGCAGATCAAGTGCAAATTATTCAACACTCCACCTGCCTGTTAAGTATGGGCAAATTATTAAGTTTAGCACGTCAAACATTTTAATTTCTAAGTCAGAAATTTTTGAAGTATTAAAATCGAAGAAAATAATATTACAGAAGATTAATTTTTTTGACTTTACTACTCCCTTTACACATGCTAAAATTTTTGCGTTAAAAATGTTTTTGTCTGGCTTATCGTGGTTCAGGAACTATTTTTAATTTTAAACTACCGGGTTGATCTAGTGGGAAAATCGTCACCGTTAGTCAGCTGTTTAAGAGCTTATTTTGGAGACGAATTTTTCACGGTTCAAATCCTAGTAAATGTATTTACTTTTATGTGGATTTGAATATACTAGACAATGGTTACCGGTGTATTTTTATAGTTGGGATTCAGTTAACGATACCCTTTGAAGAATGGTTGGTTGACCTGAAGGATATGAGTAAAATTTGAAGGGAGTCGGAAGAGCCTATACCTGCAATGTTAAATTTAATACACATGATGTTCCTTTTTACTTTCTCTTGCCTGTTTGAATATATAGGAAGGAAAGTATTGTTTCCATGTCGATATTAAGAAATCGAGTTTTTACCGGATCTACGCGTTTTCAGACCCCCTGAACCAAAAAACCATGTTTTTAGCGATTGGTCTGTGTGTGTGTGTGTGTGTGTGTGAACAGAATAATTCAAGAACGTAACATCGTACGAACTTCAAACTTTAAACTTAAGTTACATACCACTATCGGACGCAACACAAACATTTTCATCTAAATCGGTCAACCGGAAGTAGTAGTTTATTCGTGTAATTTTTCACTTCTTTGCGATTTTTTCAAAAACGGCTTCTACGACTTTTTTAAAATCGCCTTATTTGCTACATTTTTTATGCTCTACAAGATAGGGTAGGCGCCATGTTTGCTGAAATTCTTGGTGAGGCTGTTTTCACGTAAAAAAAATTGTTTTTTTAAGATTACGGCTTTAATATGCATTTTATCGCAAAAATTTATAATAAAAAATGTAGAGAATTTAACATCCTAGAACTTTTATTTCAAACATTTTTTTGTATAACGCTTAGTTTAGCGGTAATTAGCGATTTTCTGTTTTTTTTTCACAAAAACTTGTGAAAAATAGATTTTTTTTAAGATATCGGCTTTAGTATGCATTTTACGACAAAAAAGTATTTAATTAAATTTATAGGAAATTAAAAGATCTAAAACTTTTATTTAGAGCATTATTCTCTACAGAGCCTAGTTAGCGTTAAAGAGTGATTTCCCGTATTTTTAAGTCAAACTGAGGTCGATTTTCATTTTGCGTCTTTCACTCATGATTAAATTTTGTTATGTTTTTTGTTATGTTTATGTTTTGGTTATGTTTTTGAGGTTAGTTTTTTGTTTATAATGTTTTATTACTAATGTTAGGTGATATTGGTCATTATTTGCATTGGCAAGAAAAAGTTGTGTGAGTGTTTCACACCAGATTTTAAAAATTCTGGTTGCAGATAGGACTTCACAGTTTTTTTATTTACAAGAGTACACTTTTCTTTACAGTTTGATAAAAGGATTTTTTATCATTTTCATTACTTTTCGTGTTAGATATTTTTTAAATTTTTTAATTTTTCAAATCCGTTGGATAAACATTTTTGATAATAATTCTAAAATTACAAAACAATTTTTAAATCATTTCGTCGAGCTATGTATGTAGGCCTACATGTCCGCAAAGTTTCATCTCTCTATCTTTCACCATAGCCTCAGAAAAGAACTTTGAATCTGAAAATAACCCGTTTTTGGTCAATTGGACGTAAAGTATACGGTAATAGTTCTGGTTGAACAATGCTTGCACTCACACTTTGTGATAGTTCCACAATTTTACTAATTACTTTATTAATTTTTTTTAAATTCCTAGCCCTATTCCACTTTCTCATTACCTAAGGAAAACAAAAATAATCTAGTGAAACTCCTTTTCTTGTACAAGAAATAGAAGACAAACAGCTTAAAAAAATATCAGCGTAGCCTATATATTGAGTTCTAGTCGAAACAGTGAAAAAATTATTACGCGGTTTTTACACATAAAATTTTTATAAATTATTCATCATTTCAAAGGAATAATTCGGTGTAAAATATTTTTCCGCAAAAAGTGATTTTTTCCAAAATGCCCTTCCGACTTCCCTTCATACATTTTAATGATTAACGAGATATTAAGTGCGGTTTGTCGTAATTTAATTTTAAACAAACGAAATTTAAATTGAAAATTATAATAAAAACAAACAAATCGAGTACCTACCTACTTTATTTCTTTTATTTTTTATAAACAAAACTGCAACAGTATTGTAGTTGATTTACAGTATTGCACATAAACGAATTTCTACTAAACGTTATTTTTAATACAGTAACTTTGTAGTAATAGTTTACAAAGTTTTTACATTACTAAAGTTTTCTTTATGAATAATAGACACAAAAAATAAATAAATAAAACAGCAAAGAGTGGAAGTATTGTCGAGAAAAAGTGATTAAAAACTTATCGCTTTTATCTGTTTACGTACAACTTAACACCAGACAACTCTGAACTTACAAAAAGTTTATTAAAAGTTTTCAATTTATATTTGATCGACTGTTGCAAATTGACATCCGATTAAAATTTCTATACTTTTGTTTTTATTGGAAAATAAGCCAGTCTATTGGATTGTGGAAGTCACAGGACAATGACATTGTTTTTTCTTGGGTTAAAGATATTACTGAGTATTATTAAGAACCGTTAAAAAATTTAAGTGGCATAGTTAAAAACTTTGGACGCTAGACGTAAACAACTGTATTTGTTGATTTCCAGATTTTCTAAACTCCCACTTCATCTAAAACTACTAGTTTATAAGTGTTACCTTAGACCCGTTTGGATGTATAGCAGCCAAATTTACTGTTGTGCCAAACCGTCGGTCATTTTGAAAATACAACGCTTTCAGTCCAAATTGTTAAGACAGATACCTAGTGCTCCCTTTTACGTAACGAACGATAAACAAAACACGGACTTAAACGTCCCATACATCAACGATGTGTTCCTACGCACATACAACGATTTAAAAAGAAATTACCCAATAATCCAAACCAGCTCATTGTTGACCTAGACACACCAGATTTACCAACTGTCGAGAGAACTGTAGAGATATCATGGGACGTCAAAATTAAAGAAAAACAAAATAAAATTAAGTAAATTATGAACTAACTTAATGAGTACGGTTGGAGTACTGTTAATGGGCAGCGATCTCCTCAATGTCTTAAAATTTGTCAATATTTGTATCCTTTTTTGAAATTTGCTTGTTAATTTTATACAGTTGCAAATAAAAATATCTTGTATAGTCAAAAATCTGGTGTGAAACACTCACACAACTTTCTCTTGTCAATGCAAATGATTAATAATAAACCTAACATTATTAATAAAATATTAGAAATAAACAAAAACTAACCTCAAAAACATAACCTTATTTTAATCATGAGTGAATGACGCAAAGTGACAATCGAACTCAGTTTGGCGTAAAAATACGGAAAATCACGCTTTCACGCTAAACTAGGCTCTGTAGAGAAAAATGCTCTAAACAAAAGTTGTAGATCTTTTAATTTTCTATAACTTTTATTATATACACTTTTGTCGTAAAATGCATACTAAGACCGAAATGTTAAAAAAATCGATTTTTCTCACGTTTTCGTGAGAAAAAAAACAGAAAATCGCAAATTATCGCTAAACTAAGCGTTATACAAAAAAATGTTTGAAACAGAAGTTGTAGGTTTTTAAATTCTCTACAACTTTTATTATATAAGTTTTTGCGCTAAAATTTATATTAAAGCCGTAATCTTAAAAAAACAACGTTTTTACGTGAAAACAGCCTCACCGAGAATTTCAGCAAACATGGCGCCTACCCTATCTTGTAGAGAATAAAAAATTGAGTAAAATAGGCGATTTTAAAAAAAATCGTAGGACCAGTTTTTGAGAAAATCGCAAAAAACTGAAAAATTATACGAATAAACTACTACTTCCGGTTGACCGATTTTGATGAAAATGTTCGTGTCGCGTCCGGTAGTGGTATGTAACTTAAGTTTCAAGTTTCAAGTTCGTACGATGTTCCGTTCTTGAGATATTCTGTTCACACACAGACACACAGACACACACACAGACCAATCGCTAAAAACATGTTTTTTGGGTTCAGGGGGTCTGAAAACGTATAGATCCGGTGAAAACTCGATTTTGAAAAATCGACATGAAAACAATACTTTCCTTCCTATATATTCATATAGGCAAGAGAAAGTAAAAAAGTGCCTTGGTTCATTATTTAATTGTTGGATTTGAACGGAACATTTTAGAGGCGCAGTAAAAAATACTCAAGTAGAAAAACTTAAAAAATCTGGTGTGAAACACTCACACGACGTTATCTTGTCAATATAAGTCATGACAAATATAATGTATGTTTAATCAAATGAAAAACGTAAAAATATTAATTATGAGTGAATGACGCAAAATGAAATTCGACCTCTGTTGGACTTAATAAAATACGGAAAATCACTAATTTACGCTAAACCTAGGCTCTGTAGAGAAAACGTTTGAAATAAAAGTTTCAAATTTTTTTATTCTCTATAACTTTTAGCCATCAAGTATGTAAAGATGTCATCAAGTTTGCTTCTTAGTTAAATTATTAAAAATTTCATTATCGCCTCATTTCCCCAGGGTAACTGAATTCAGGGAAAAATCTTCCGCCAGCAGTTATTCGCTAATGAAGCGTTTCCGAATCTACAATATAATTATATTGTAACTTCATAACAATGATATTGTATAGTGCTCACCACGAAAGAAGTCCGTTGTGTTCGAAGAAGCACTATTTAAAAAACGACCGAACGAGAAAAATTAATATTACACCAAATTAAAGCTTATTGTTTCCTGCGTTTATGAGTTAAATTAATTTTTTACTTTCTCTTGCCTATATGAATATATAGGAAGGAAAGTATTGTTTTCATGTCGATTTTTCGAAATCGAGTTTTCACCGGATCTATACGTTTTCAGACCCCCTGAACCCAAAAAACATGTTTTTAGCGATTGGTCTGTGTGTGTGTCTGTGTGTCTGTGTGTCTGTGTTTCTGTGTGTGTGTGTGTGAACAGAATATCTCAAGAACGGAACATCGTACGAACTTGAAACTTGAAACTTAAGTTACATACCACTACCGGACGCGACACGAACATTTTCATCAAAATCGGTCAACCGGAAGTAGTAGTTTATTCGTATAATTTTTCAGTTTTTTGCGATTTTCTCAAAAACTGGTCCTACGATTTTTTTTAAAATCGCCTATTTTACTCAATTTTTTATTCTCTACAAGATAGGGTAGGCGCCATGTTTGCTGAAATTCTCGGTGAGGCTGTTTTCACGTAAAAACGTTGTTTTTTTAAGATTACGGCTTTAATATAAATTTCAGCGCAAAAACTTATATAATAAAAGTTGTAGAGAATTTAAAAACCTACAACTTCTGATTCAAACATTTTTTTGTATAACGCTTAGTTTAGCGGTAATTTGCGATTTTCTGTTTTTTTTCTCACGAAAACGTGAGAAAAATCGATTTTTTTAACATTTCGGTCTTAGTATGCATTTTACGACAAAAGTGTATATAATAAAAGTTATAGAAAATTAAAAGATCTACAACTTTTGTTTAGAGCATTTTTCTCTACAGAGCCTAGTTTAGCGTGAAAGCGTGATTTTCCGTATTTTTAAGCCAAACTGAGATCGATTGTCATTTTGCGTCATTCACTCATGATTAAAATAAGGTTATGTTTTTGAGGTTAGTTTTTTGTTTATTTCTTATGTTTTATTACTAATGTTAGGTTTATTGTTAATTATTTGCATTGGCAAGAGAAAGTTGTGTGAGTGTTTCACACCAGATTTTTTAATTTATTTTTTATCCGTAATGTGTGTATGCTGCAATCTGTTCAATTCAGAACAATAAGCAACCCCATGACTCAATGAGATGAGAATGATGTGCATGAGGTGCAGCCTTGCACAGACCCAGGCCGACCACTCCTGAGTGAGTATGGTTAATTAAACCCCAACTATCAAAGTACATCGGTAACCACTGTCTAAAATTCAAATCCGTATAAAACTAGGTTTTGAACCAGGAACCAGGAACCTTCGTCTCCGAAAATCAGCTGTTAAACAGCTGACTCGCGACGACGACTTTACCTCTAGCCCGGTGGGACATAATTACAAATAAAACAGAAATGGACTTGTAATGTAAATAGAAATTCTACTAAATTTGTTGAGGGTTAAATGGTCTTTAAAGCGGACTTCTTTCTTGGCGTGCACTATAGAAATAGCCCTTAGTAAGGGGATACATTTTTATTGTAGGAAGTTGTGTATTGTATCAAGTGGAGTGTATTGAACAAGGATAGTGGATAGCGATGAATAAAATGTTTTGAACGGGAATTCTCAGAACTGAAGTGGTGGGTCTTTGTTGTTGATAATTTCTACTATGTTTTGGATTTTTCTGGTAAAACATGGACTGGTCTCTATTGTGCTCCTGTTATGTAGAAAATTTGTACCTTTCTAGAAACAACCACCGTTACAGGTATTTAAAGGCCGTAGCCTTTATTGGATTGGTTAGTTTAAGTTGCTACACGGTTATGAATAAGTTTACGAATAAGTAAGCTCTATTGGTGGCATGTGTTAGTAAACATTGTAGCAAGTACGTTAAAAAAACGTCTCCGTATCGTAAACCTTTGTAAACATTGATTGTAAGCAAGAGGGTATTATTAATTGTAAAATAATCTTTATTATTAGATAAGTTAGTCTAATATTTTGGTTTTATAACTAATTTAATTTACGTAATTTAATTGTAATTTTTTAGTAGTCTAAAAATAATAATTAATTATAAATTATAATTCTGTTGGTGAGTAACTGTTATAAATTTAAGGGCAGTTTGTTATTAATTACTATACACAGATCCCGAAAGAACCTTGGCTTAGGTGTTACAATATGAACACTTTTTTCGTTATACAGTCACTCCTAGAGTTTGGCCTTACCTTCTGAATACACCTGAAGGATCGAATTTTACCGATTTTTTGCCGCTTATTGTACAAGGTAATTAAAGTACCGATTTTTACAGATTTTTGCCGATTATTTTACAAGGTAATTAAAGTACCGACTTTTACAGATTTTTAGCCCATTACTGTACAAGGTAATCAAATTACCGATGTTTACAGATTTTTAGCAGATTATTGTACAAGGTAATTAAAGTACCGATTTTTTGTCGACTATTGTACAAGGTAATTAATGTACCAGTATTTGTATAAAAAATGCTACATTTTAAAATGTTGACCTGACTATTCTTTTGAAATAAAGAAAATACACTGCTACTAAAAAAAATACTCAGAATATTTTCCGAAACAATTTATTTATTAAATAATAAACAGATAGAATGATAATACTTAATTAATTTTATGAAAAGATTATGCAAATTCACTGATGTAGTATTCTAAGTATAAATTGATTTAGTATACATATTATTTGAGGATTTACAAATTATATTTGACCGAAAAATAAGGATAAATCAGAATCGAACGCTCGGTAGTTTATCAGTTTTATTGACGAAGAACTCTTTTGACATTTGGAAACTCGTTACTATTATATTCGATCAATGTATGTACTTCCGCACAGGTTGCCTTGAAAATTTTTGCCGAGTCAGAGCAGAGAAGACGCCGTGGCTGTACTGAATTGCAGGAAATAGTATCAGCCCTCGTACACTTCCGAACCTCTGTAAAACCCTCAAAATGCTACAAGAATATTGATTGCCTTTGCATTTTTATATCAAATTCCCGCAGGAATAAGGAATACCGGGAGCTTCTTTTTAAACTGACTACTTCCAAATAAAATATAAACTGAATTATTAAAGAAAATATAAAATGGAAATTGATTTTTCGTTTAATAAAATTTTATTTCGTTCATTTGGAATATTTATAAGGTATATTCCTCGAGGTGTCTATTTTATTTTAAAATTATATTAGCCCAAAATTATATTTACTGCTTGGTAAATCTGAAATTTACTTGTATTTTGATTTGAGTATCGGAAATTTTTCAAATTAATAATTTCTTAATTTGTAGTCATTAAATGTGTCGCATGGTATTTTTATCGTACTTTCCCGAATTAATTCGTGAATTTAAGACTTTCACATACGTTTACTTTTTAATACTACGAATATTTACTAATACTTTTTACACTAAGTATTTACTATATACTTTTTACTAATATAAACTGAATTATTAAAGAAAATATAAAATGGAAATTGATTTTTCGTTTAATAAAATTTTATTTCGTTCATTTGGAATATTTATAAGGTATATTCCTCGAGGTGTCTATTTTATTTTAAAATTATATTAGCCCAAAATTATATTTACTGCTTGGTAAATCTGAAATTTACTTGTATTTTGATTTGAGTATCGGAAATTTTTCAAATTAATAATTTCTTAATTTGTAGTCATTAAATGTGTCGCATGGTATTTTTATCGTACTTTCCCAAAATAATTCGTGAATTTAAGACTTTCACATACGTTTACTTTTTCACACATACATTAAGTACAGTCTTTTTTTGTTGTTTATCTAAAGTTCTCTTATACAAAGCAATTCTCAAACCAGTTTGTACTTATGGGTTAGAACTATGGATTACACCTAGTTCATTGAACTATGTAAATACTACAATTGAAAAACTGTAAAAACTACAGCGCTTTCAATCAAAATTCCTGAGACTGATCACTGTTGCCCTGTGGTATGTATCCATTGAATATTACACAACGATTTAAATCTTAATTTTGATTAAATAAGAAATTAAATAATGTAGCGAGAAACATTTAAAAAAGTTAGAAGAGCATCAAAGTCATTCCGCAATCAATCTCCTCGGCAACATCAAATATATTCACAAACTTTAATGCTACAAAACACTGAACATATCTTCATGATTTTGATAAGCATTTAACTCTTTTCATTTTTTTCTACTTCCGCTATTAACCATTGTTATTTTATAATCGGCATCATTATCATCACTATCACGGTCATCGCAGTCATCATCTTCAGCTTCGTCTATTTTGCGGTTCCAAACTCTGTGTAGTTGCGGGGTGAAGGGTACGGGTGAGGTATAATGAATGAGTGACGCATGCTGGGAGAACGATTGTTGTATTACTCTGATACAAAACATTCGTTTTCATACTTTCCGTATTTAACGTATTTGTTTGTATTTATTACATTTATTTATTTACATATTTTGATATTAATTGGTAAGTTAAATATTATGAATTCGACCAAGTTAATAACCCGGTAGGTATTTGTTAAATTAATGCGCCGGATGATGAGAATATTCTTTTAGTCTAGTTAGTACACGCTACCACTACAAATGTATCAGCTGTAAAACACTAATAACACTCATTCATTCTCCCACTACTATAACAACGCACTGCGTTCCTTCTAACTACACGGAGCTGGGGCTGAAGCAATACTTCATGTATCAAGATATATGTATCCACAGTTCAGAGTCAAGTTTAGTTTTGCAGAGTTTGTTTTATATTTTTATTCAAAGAACGTTATTATTCAAACTTTTATCTTTTTTGCTTAAAGTTTATACTCGTACTTATATTTAAAAAAACCTGGTCGATATTAAAAATAGTCGCATTAACGTCTTGGTCATTAGTGACTACTTTGGGTTAAGGAACGGTGGATCTGAACGTGTAGTAATTTCATGACCGTAGTCGGGATCGAACCCGAGGTCTTCCACCTTGCAGCGTAGCACACTAACTACTACTATTTGTTTCATAATCATAGACACCCGAGTTTGAACCCTTGCATCTCCAAAACTATGAGTCAGATTTCAATATACTTTACATCAAAATGTAGCTCATATTATTCTGCGTTGACCCTTAATAGTTCTATATTTTTAAAAGTTTTATGTTAATATAGTTTAGAATTTAAATTAAGACTTTATTTCGAATTTAAATTCGATTAAATGTTACGGTTACAGTGGTATAAAGTACCAATTTTCTGGTCGGAAGAGGGACTTAGAAGTCCGGTATTTTATGGTTGAAGTTGAAATGATGTTTGGTGGTTGTTTATTATATGCATTTATCTTGGTGGATTTCTTTTTTAAAGAATAATAAAAGAAAATATTGTAGATATTTTAGCGAAGGGTAGTTTCAGTGTATTTCGCCCTGTTTTTGGTTCCGTTGAGTTAACTTTAAGACAGTTTCATTAACTGTCGTTGATCATGAAGTGCATGAAATGTAAGAGTGTTATATTAATACTACAAAGTAGAAAGTCCTGGATTCGATTGCCGGCTAACATTTGAAAGTTTTAACATTTAAACCTACTAATGACTAAATACCTTAATAAAATACTTTATATACCTTTAAATAAACTAAAAACACAATATTGAGAATCAGTCAGATTTGAATCAGATTTACAAAAAACTATAGCAAAAACTATATTGTTATTTCTATATATTTCAATTAGCATTAAGAAGCATTAAGATGTAGAAGTAGAAGTAATTGGTAGATAATTGATAATATTGTGAATAGTAAATGGCACAGTTTAATTACAGTATTAAATTGAAATCTGTTAATATTTCATTACATATAAACGCTAATAACCGATGCAAACACATTAATACGTATAAAAGAGAAGTACGTGAATACAAAGAAATTTAATAACACTAAATGAACCAAAGCTATTATAATACAAGATTAACAAACTGCGCAATTGTGGAAATCATGCTAATTTAGAATTCAATCGGATATCCAATTAAAGTTTAAATTGAAAATGACGATTATTGTTTTAAAATATAATCATAAATCGCTTCGGTAGTTTTATTGGTAGATAGATCATCACATGTACTAAGAACTCTTTGTTTGATAGCTGCTTCAAAAAATATATGTATATGGTTCGGCGATAATCTTTGCTTGTGCAGAGACGAGCGTAAAAAATTATAGCCTTAGTAAGTAAAGAGCTTTTTTATATTTTACACGCTGTGTTTAAAATATAAAGTGAGATAAAACTGCGATGGCCAAAATTTTCTATACACGAACTTAAACTTTTCATAACCCCGGAAGCCAAAAAACTGGGTTTTAGTTGTTTGTCAGTGCGCGTATTTATTTGTCAGTTGTTTTAAAGAATAAAATCACTGAACCGATTAATCTCAAAATTTAAATCTAGGGTTTATTCAACTAAGCTTAGAGGAGTTTTACAAATTTTCCGTAAATAAATAAATAAATATACTTTTTTATTTATTTATTTAACGTCGCATCAACTGCAACGGTCATTAGCGACGACGTTGGGTTGTAACTTTGTGCAATGGAGGATGAAATGATTATTTTTTTAACGTATGAAAATATGCCGTGCCTGAGTGGGATTCGAACCCAGGACTGCATGATGAGAGGCGAGCACGTTACCAACTACGCCAATGCGGCCGGCAAAATATACTTTTATTGTTACGTTAACCCACCGGATTGATTCAGTGGTAAAGTCGTCGTGACGATTCAGCTGTTTAACAGCTGATTTTTGGAGATGAAGGTTCCTGGTTCAAATCCTAGTAAAGGTACTTTTATACGGATATGAATACTAGACAGTGATTACTGGTGTACTTTGATTTGTAGTTCAATTAACTCTCTCCGAAATAGCCAGCCTGAGTCTGTACAAAATCCATTTACACGTCATGTACATCATGCTCATCTCATTGGGTCATATGATTGCCGATTGTTCTTAAATTGAACTGATTGCAACTTACACACATTAGGGATTAAAAACACATTGTCACGTTATAATGGGTGTTTCAAAATGCACACAACCGTGACATTAAGAAGTAGAAGTAATGCTTAGGTAAATTTAATATCGTCTTACATGTCAGTTGACAACGCTGTATTCTAGGTTAACAGCTTATTACAATTGAATTGTCGTTATTGTGCACCAGTGCTACTCCAGTATCTATTCATCTTTATTGTGTATACGGAGTCGTTTATAAAAGACGACATTCGTCTACAAAGTGGACGGTCCCGGATTTGATAACCAGCTAAGGTCCGGAAATTATTATAAATCAAAACCAAAACCTACCGTTCCAATTCAATAACTCATAGTAGTCGCTAATGACCAGGGTGTTCAATTAACTAAGTGCTTCATAACATATTATCATGTAGCGTTATTACAATTTAAGAAATATCTCACAATATGGTCTTTCCATGCCAAATTAACCTAAAAAAAAATCATTTTTAATCTGACCACCTCAGGTTTTTATGAAATTTTCTGAATTTATTCTTTCCACGGATCTTAACAGATGCTTTTTAAATGTGGTGTTATAGGAAAATGTTAAAGATTAGGTCGAAATAAGTAATTTAGAGGTTCTTCGACGAGTGGATGAAAGAAGTGTATGGAAACATCTTACCAGCAGAAGGGATGAGCTAGTGGGGTTTATCTTAAGACATCGAGGTATTGCTCTATCAATAATGAAGAGGGAATGAATTGTAGGAGGAGGCAAAGGTTAGAATATTTGAAGCAAATTAAAAAAAGAGGTTATTACAGGTTTGTAGATATGAAACGACTTGCCCAAGATAAAGCAGCTTGGAAAACTGCATCAAACTAGTCGTGAGACTGATGACAAAAAATCCGTGCTTAAAAAATGGCTTTTTACCAAATTATAGTTTATGAAATTGTTAAAAATGAGGTTTATAACACTACACTTGGGCCGCCTCCGTGGTCCAGTATTTAGCGTGCTACGCTTCAAAGCGGAGGTCCTGGTTTTGATTCCCGACCAGGGTCTGAAAAATTATTACGGTTCAAACTTACAGATCCTCACCCCAATGTAGTTACTAATAACAAAGATTTTGAAACGACTCAAACTGAAAAAGAAAACACTTCTCTCGGTCTTTTAGACCTAGAATTATTAACGATTTTGTGACTTTCGTAAATTAATTACTTAATTCTCCGAGGTCAGTACTGAGTATTGTACTGATGGATAGTCACGAAGTGAACTTTGTTTGAGACGAAGTGTAAGAGAAGAACAATCTACTGCGCATGCCCAATTTTTCTATTACAATCCTAAAAACATACTGACACTCGTAGTTCATTGGAATACACAGTCCTTATTTTATTATGCGACGAGTGGTACATGAAATATTGTTTTGATTTGGCTATTCTGTTTTACGTTTTAGGCTACATTTATACAAATAAAAGTATTTTAATTCGTTAAAACTCATTCCGTTTCTTTTCATTTTAATTCTTCACATTTTATTCATTATTCTGTAGTATTTTTATAAATTAGTTATCTATCCGTGTATTATAAGTTTATCATGTCGACCGTTCGAAAACAGGGTAAAACAATTCAAAGTGCGGAAAGGAATGTTATTTTAAATGCTATTAACTGTCGTAACGAAGAAGCAAAAAATAAACTATATGCTACACAGTTGCATGTTTTTAAAAATGTACGTACAACGCTACAGCAGCGCATTGCCTACACTGAGTCCCGGTTTCATCTCATCATTACATGCCGGCCGCGTTGGCGATGTTGGTAACGTGCTCGCCTCTCATCACGCGGTCTTGGGTTCGAATCCCACTCGGGCATGGCATTTTTTCATACGTTACAAAAATTCATTTCATCCTTCACCGTCTGCATTAGCAGCAATTTGCAAAACAGTCGGACGTTAAACAAAAAAAAAAAAAAAAAAAAAATCATCATTACATATCAGTACATAATTGTTTTTAGTTTATTTATTTAAAGTTTCATTAACAGCTTTGTCATTAGCAACCACAGTGGGTTATGGAGCGTTGGGTTGTGACTTGTCATAATTTTCAGACGGGAATTGAACCCGGGACCTTCGCGTGGTAGGTCAGCGCGCTACCCCTACGCTACGGAGGCGGCCATATAATTTTTGTTTGGCTGTTCATTCTGTCATTAAATATACATATATTCATATTTCATTACGTCTTAAATGGGCAGGTTGACTGATTGATTTGATATGAGAATAGTAGATTTACGCAATCTGCTATTTAAACCCTGTAATGTTTTACTCTTGAAATACACAAGAATGTTTACACGATTTTTTTTTCTTTGTTCATACCCGTTATAAAAACGGATGACATTTTACATACGAAGAATATTTATATTTAAACGACGAGATCTATAAAATTTTATTTTATTGTCAGGCCTTTACTACGTACAATTTTCTGGAAGTAGGTGTATTATTGATTGCACTGCCTTTATTATAAAGGGCAACTTACTGACACATAAGTCAATAAATCATTGTTCTACTTTAAACTGAAGTAACGCGTTGCCTTTCCGTTCTTAACAGGAAACCTACAAATTAATTTATTTTATAAGAATATTAAAGTTAAAAATATTATCTTTGTGGTTCTGTTGGTACAGTTCTAGACTAGGAAACCGAATGTTTCATGTTTGACATTGGTCAACGGTCTCAAATTATCTTAACTTTTAGCTCTGAGAATTTTCTAAGCTTAATTATTATTTCCAGAGTTCATTCCACTTACCTTTGGAACTATTGTAAACAATCTCTCTACTCTGTTATCTGGTGGATGTGTAATTGTGTTACAAAAAATATTTAGCGCGGGCCATCCTAATGGCGAGAGCAAAATCCTTTTTCTATTGCGAGGCATTCCGCTGCATACAGAGACTTCGGTCGGATGATAATGCAGTAGTTTTTTTTTTATTTAACTTATTTATTAACCCACCGGGCTAGTCTAGAGGTAAAGTCGTCGCCAAAATCAGCTGTTTAACAGCTGATTTTCGGAGATGAAAGTTCCTGGTTCAAATCCTAGTAAAGGTAGTTACTTTTATACGGATTTGAATGCTAGACAGTGGTTACCGGTGTACTTTGATGGTTGGGGTTCAATTAACCATACTCTCTCAGGAATGGTCAGCCTGGGTCTGTACAAGACTACACCTCATTTACACGTCATACACATCATTCTCATCTCATTGGGTCATGGGGTTGCTTATTGTTCTGAATTGAACAGATTGCAACGTACACAAATTAGGGATTAAAAAAAACTTATTTATTTACAATCAGCCTTTACAATGTGGGTTTAAGCAAATCATAATAAAAGAACTTGACATGCCACAATGTGGAGTGATGTTGTGTATTTAGGAAATATGTTTTTAACGTTTAAGTACCATCGTCGTGCTTCACAGGCACGGCAGGTAGCCCTGAGTTGTGGTTTCTTCGCCTTCCACTTCTTTCACACGATTAACCCTTTCTACAGCTTCGAATTTAGTTGCAAAAAGGGTATTACCAAAGAATCCATGCTTGGCTTGCTTATCAGCACGCCAGACCCTCTGCAAAGCATCTACTTTCCACCCTGAAAATGACACCCTCACTTCATTCACCACAGGGTCTGCCTATAATGAAATTCATTGTTCTTAGAGGAAATAACTCTGATTACAAATAGGCCTAAACTTATTAAACTTAATAAAATTTCATTTTGACTTATTAAAACTTAATATCAATCTGTTCGTTGCAGGGCTAAAATAAATAGTTCTGTTTCTTATTACATGGTCAGCCAATTAAATGACTGAATCATTTAAGAACAGAAGAGGTAGAGGTGTAAAAGACACTAATCAGAGTTATCTCCTCTGAGAGTAATGAATTTCATTATACAGCCAGACCCTGTGGTGAATGAAGTGAAGGTGTCATTTGCAGAGTGGAAAATATGTGCTTTTCAGAGGGCCCGGTATGCTGATAAGCTTACTTTTCCATTTAGTGAGGAAGGCAATGGTAAACCACCTCAGTCGTCGTTTTACTTAGTAAAACCTCTAGAGGTTCAAACCAGCCTTTCGGCTGATGACCTAAACAACAACAAAACTTAATAAACTTCTTAATTAAATTACTTATTTTGTATTTTGAAGCCGACTAATTTTTTTTTTTTTTGTGTCAAGAAAGACAAGTTTTCAATACCATATAAAATTAAAGTCTAATAACAATTTCAAACCTTTTATTGGATAAATTCATAAAATTTGTCTAACGAACAAAACTACGAAAGAAAAAGGAATTTTAGTTATTTTTCTTTTTAAATAGGCCTATTGGCCTTCGGGCCAGCCCAGTCAGTCAGCTGGTAGAAAGTCGCTATTATTTGTTTTAAGTAACACCGGTTGGGCAAGCGACTTTGTATGGTGACCAGTTAACAGCCATCCATGAATAAACTCTATTGGGGGTCCCTGTTCAAACTCATGTCTAATCTACGTCAAAAAAATACAGCAAAAAGCAGCGATCAAATTGGGTAGTTGTCAACAATGTACATTTTTTGTTTGTTTTTGGTTTAACGTCCGACTGTTCTGCAATTACTGCTAATGCAGACGGTGAAGGATGAAATGATTTTTGCAACGTATGAAAATATGCCGTGCCTGAATGGGATTCGAACCCAAGACCGCATGATGAGAGGCGAGCACGTTACCAACTACGCCAATGCGGCCGGCCAACAATGTACAGTTCCCAATAACAAATAAAAGCTAAAAAAAAAATTAGGCCTACAGCTTTTTTAAGCTCCTGTGCTTAACAGGCACGACGGCAGTAGTTATGTGACAAAGATTGCACGACGGTACTTAAAGATTAAGTTAACTTGTAAGTTCTTGACATGTCCTATATATTCCTTTTGGGAGCCTCCTGGATGCAATTACAAAAAATCTTATTTTTCAAATTTTTGCTTAATCTAGTCTTTTTGCTTAGTATGAATAAATACTACTTGCAAATAATAAATTAGTTGCAGGGCTAAAATAAATAGTTCTGTTTTTTATCACATGGTCAGCCAATTAAATGACTGAATCATTTAAGAACAGAAAAGGCAGAGGTGTAAAAGACACTAATCAGAGTTATCTCTTCTGAGAGTAATGAATTTCATTATACAGCCAGACCCTGTGGTGAATGAAGTGAAGGTGTCATTTGCAGAGTGGAAAATATGTGCTTTTCAGAGGGCCCGGTATGCTGATAAGCTTACTTTTCCATTCAGTGAGGAAGGCATTGGTAACCCACCTCATTCCTCGTTTTACTTAGTAAAACCTCTACAGGTTCAAACCAGCCTTTTGGCTGATGACCTAAACATACAAGAAGAAACACCTACGCACACACTAAACAATAAATAAAGTTCGAGTTGTTAAAATATACGGCAGATTTCAGAAATTCATCCGACGGATTAAAAAAATATTTTTGCTTTGTTCTGGTAATTAACTGATAATGTTGGCACAATTGGCTGTATGATATTTAGTGTTAACTGACCTATAAAATCGTATTAACGGCAATATAGGTTAAAAATAATCAGATATAAATTTTAAAATATTATTCAAGAATTAATGTTTTATAGAGAGAATTTTAAAATTCATGGATTTAAATGTTTGGTACGTAAAACGTTGTGTATGTCATTTAACGCTGACATTTGTATGATGTATATTCGCTTATAGAAACGTTTAGCCACGCAATAGTTCACGGTCTCTTTCATGTAAATTCGCCGTACGTTATTTTATTTCTTTAAATTCAGGCCTAGATATTTATTTCTACACTGCACTAGAATCTTTTAACTTAAATTTAAATTGTACAGGGTGCCTCTAAAATGTTACTTGCTGTACATATTCGAAATCTAATTTGAAAAATCTGGTGTGAAATACCCACACGACTTTCTCTTGCCAATGTAAATAATGAAAATGTAACCTATGTTTTACCATTAGTACAAAATTTGAAATTAAAAACGTAACCTAATTTATTATTTTTCCAAGTCTTAAAATAACTGTTCTTGTTAGTTTTTACTTTTCTCTTTGCAATAGTTTACCTGTTTCTTATGCTTATTTATTGAATTAATTTCCAATAAAGTTAAAATATTTACATTGTGTTAGTTAAAATATATTATTGTAATGTAGTTAATAGTTATAAAATAAAAGTTATATATATATGTATATAGGCTATTTTTTCTCTCTATTACAAATATATAAACATAATCTTAAAGTTTCTTAAAAATTTCTATTGTTATTAAAATTAAAATATAATATTGATACTTTATGTAAAATGTAATTGAATTTATCATTTATTTTATGTTTTTTTTTAAACTCTGTTTAACGCAATCTTTGTAACCTATCTAACTGCAGTAATTTAACTTAGCATTTTTATAATTGTTATAAGTATGTAGGTGATTAATGTTTTTGCTCTGTATACTCCTATGCGCGGACAGAACTCTTTGTAAAGAAGAGGTTTTGCGTATTAGTATATTTAGTTTAAAATATACTAATATAGTAATGAATTGTAATTTTAATGTAGCCATATTTTACTAAATAAAACAAATCAATAAATAAATAATCATTAGAAAACAATTTAAAATTAAATTAACCTAATTATTTTTTCTTTGTTTATTCAACGTCGCATCAACTACAGCGGTCATTAGCGACGACGTTGGGTTGTAACAGTGAAGGATGAAATGATTTTTTTTTGTAACGTATAAAAACATGCCGTGACTGAGTGGGCTTCGAACCCAGGACCACATGATGAGAGGCTAACCTAATTGTAATCACGAGCGAATGATGCGAATTAAAATCAACCTCTAGAACTTAACAACAGTCAATGTAAAATCATTAATTAACGCTAAACTAGGCTCTGTAGAAAAAAATTGCTTGAAATAAAAATTGTAGATTTTTAAATTTTCTATAATATTAATTATATATAGTTTTGTCATTAAATTATTTCTAAGGGCACAATAGTTAAAAAATCACATTTTTCCCGATTTTTATGAAAAAATTCCGAAAATTACTATCTTACGCACTTAACGTAGTATAAACAATGTTTAAAATAAAAGTTGATCATGCGGCTCTGGGTTCGAATCCCACTCAGGCACGGCATATTTTCATACGTTACAAAAAATCATTTCATCGTACATTGCTTAAAGTTACCCCCGACGTCGTCGCTAATGACCACTGCAGTTGATGCGACGTTAAATAAATTAAAAAAAAAGTTTAGTTTTTTAATTTTCTACAATATTAATGCGTTTTTGCCGTAAAATACATATTAAGTACATATTGATGCTTACTCTACCTTCTAGAGCATTAAAAATTTAGTAAAAAAAGGCGATTTTTAATCGTAGGAGTCGTTTTTGAAAAAATTGCAAAAAGTGAAAAATCGCACGAATAGACTACGACTTTCGGATGACCGATTTTTGATGACGAGTTTTTTGTCGTGTTCCCTAGTGGTACCTAACGTAAAAGTTCCAAACTTTAGCTATGTAAGATATTTCGTTATTGTGTCATTCACTCATGATTAAAATCAGGTCATATTTTTATAATTGACAAGAGAAAGTCGTGTGGAATATTTCACACCAGATTTTTTTTTTTTTTTTAATTACTGTTTACTCCATTTTTAATTATTTGATTACTTATGACTGTCCAAAAACTGTTTTGTTAACCGTTTTTTACACAATTATTTTTAACAGTTTTTGTTTTCCTAATCATTTATAAGTTACTGATTCAACATTGTATTAAATAGATTTGTTTGTGTTTTGGTCGTTAAGACTACATTGTTGATGCGACCTTGAAAATATGTAAATATTTTTATGAAGTATGGTTTTGCGTTGAAAATTGTAATTTTTCGGCTTGTAATTTTAGTAATTTTTTTAGTTTATTTAAAGTCACATCGACAGCTTGGTCGTTGGCGAATAATATGAGTTTCGGTACTAAAACCTTGGGTTTTAAAGAATTCCAGACCCCAGCCGGCAATTAAACCTAGAAACTTTGTTTGCTTTTAATCTGCGTAATACGTTTGTTAAATTTTAAATATATGATAGACAAGAACAGTATTGTAACTGATTAGTGAGGGTTGAGTTAAGATCACGATATTCTGAAATATTGTTATGAAAAATGATTTTCACTTGTAGAATTAGCTTACATTTTTTGGTGTTCTGACTAAGGTTTTACCATGGTTTCGATTGGTCATTAGAGTTGTAACCTTGGAATAGTATTGCTTGTCGTGGAGGAGCAAAACTTTCACATCCTGCCCTAAATTTATAACTTTTTTGATTAAAAACACGTATTTTTCTACTTGATAATAATAGTTTGTTTATTTTATGAATGCAATTTAATTACAAACTTTTATAAACTATTATTTATTTATCAAGTAAAATAAAATACATTTTAATAGAACTAATAGGTCAAGTATAATTCATTGAACACTCCGCCTGTCTGCGACTGGCAGGTGTTTTTGTTGTTTACTTTTAATTCTTTGTATACTACTATATTAATGCGAAAGTCCTCGTGAACTCAATCACTCGCTCATGTCTAATTCTATAACTTCCCAATCAGCTAAAGAGGTTATTGTTAAAATATTTTGATTCTTAGTTAAATAAAATATTTTAAGCGTATTATGAATTTTTAACACTTGCACCTGAAAGGTAAAAATGATGTTACTTCCCTAAAGTAATACATATTATTTCTGTACGTTCCCAATCATCTACATTTTTTAAAACAATACACATAACCTGTAATTGATATAATATATCAATTACTATATATTAATTATTACTATATTATCAATTACACTATATATTATATAGTGTCACCAGATGGCGACTTTATGTGGCGAGATAAAACCTTTAATTTTTAGTGGCCCTGAAAAGGGCCGTTTAAGCGGTGGTCGTCTTGGAGAAGCGTCGGTTGTAGTCGTCGTGGCAATCGAGGAGGTGGACGACACAGTGTTTTGTCATCCAGCGGAGACGTCATCTTCTTCCCTCGCAGTTGTGCGTCGATGGCTGCTTCGTCGGGATCCGGTGGGCGCAAGGCTTGTTCAGGAACCGCTGTGGGCATCGCTCGCGGGCTATGACGGTCCCGATCGACGACTTAAGGTGTCGGGTCGGCGAGCGGAAGCATCATCTCTCTTGCGGGGTCGTCGATGAGTCTTCGGCAGAGTCCGGTAGCCGTGTACCAATGGTAATCTGCTGTACAGTGGATTGTAATCGGATCACCTCGGGCTTTTTTTTATTCCTAATTTGTGTACGTTGCAATCTGTTCTATTCGAACAATAAGCAACCCCACGACCCAATGAGATGAGAATGATGTGTATGACGTGTAAATGAGGTGTAGTCTTGTACAGACCCAGGCTGACCATTCCTGAGAGAGAATGATTAATTGAACCCCAACCATCAAAGTACACCGGTAACCACTGTCTAGCATTCAAATTCGTATAATTGTAACTACCTTTACTAGGATTTGAACCAGGAAACTTCGTCTCCAAAAATCAGCTGTTGAACAGCTGACTCGCGGCGACGACTTTATCTCTAGACCAACCCGGTGGGTTACCTCGGTCTCAGTGGCACGCTTTTTATTTATAGTCTCCAGTGCGCAGCGGTGGGGGCGGTTACAAGCCCTCTGCAGTTCCGACACAGGCTTACCGCCCCTTTCGGAACTATTGGCGGTTCCCTTTGCCGCTAAGACGGTGACAATAGAAAAAGTAAAGCATTCGAATTGTTAATAATTTTCCTCAAAATTAAAAGGATTACTAATTGGTATTTAAAAAATTAAAATAAAATTATTCTTAGCTTAAACAATATATTTAGTAAAAGATTACAAAGAATAATATTATTTACAAATTTAGTTTTTTTATATACGTTCATGAAATATTGCTCTCAGTTCAGGAGTTAAAGGTTCATATCCCGACAACTAAAATCATATATAGATTCTAGAGACCGGTTTTATATATTTATATACATTTTAAAACATATTCTGATGATTAATTTTCTCTTCACATTCTTTAAAAACGGCTCCTTTTGGAAATAGCTATAATTTTCTTGGGAAAATATAAAAGAAGCAATATATAAGGATGTCCTAAATGACTGGAGGTCTTGCAAAATATTGAAAGTTCGCGTTTCTAAAAATGGTTAAAAAATTGTAAATTTAGGCTACATACTCTTTATTTAAAAATTTGACATCAATATATATAAAATTCGATGTATGTGTGTGTGTATGTGTGGATGTTCCCCTTTATCTCCTAAATTACTGAACATCTAATAACATCACATTTGCTGGTTTTATTTTGTACGGTTGTGAATAAATTAACCAAGTAAAAAAAAAATTTTCTCCTTTAAAAAATTTATAATTGATATAAAGAGAGGTACTCAGGATAATAAGACCTCCACTTGTCATTTGCTACTTCATATTTTTTTCACTCATAATAGATGGAGTGTTAAATTATTTGCACTCAATCTGTTTGTTCCAGGGCTGCGAAAAATAGTTCTGTTTTTTATCACTTGGTCAGCCAATTATATGAATGAAGTATTTAAGAACAGACTAAGTTGGGTTATGCAACAGTGGGTTTAAACTTGTGAAAGTTTCTAGACCCTAGCCGGGAATTGAACCCGGGACCTCCACGTTGTAGAATAGCGCGCTACCACCACGCTACGGAGGTGCCGTTTAAATATTTTATTTGCCATTTTATATGATATAAAGTATTGTGACCCACCGGGTTGGTCTAGAGGTAAAGTCGTCGCCAAAATCAGCTGTTTAAAAGCTGATTTTCGGAGACGAAGGTTCCTGATTCAAATCCTAGTAAAGGTAGTTACTTTTATACGGATTTGAATTTTAGACAGTGGTTACCGGTGTACTTTTATGGTTGGGGGTTCAATTAACCATACTCTCTCAGGAATGGTCGGCCTGGGTCTGTACAAGACTACATCGCATTTACACGTCATACACATCATCCTCATCTCATTGGGTCATGGGGTTGCTTTGTACTGTTTCTTATCTGCCTTTCCTGCGCGACCGTTTGTTCGCTTATCTCTTGGCCGCTGTTGCTTTTGCCTTTTATCTATGGCCTAATTTTCTATGGCCTATTCTTTCGTCCGTACGTTAATTGTCTTGTTACAGTATGCATTTTAACTTGTTGTGATGAAGTTGAATTATTTTTGGTTAAATAAATTAAAATATTATTATTATTGAAACTTTACCTCTTTTTTAAATATTTCGTAATGTAGTTACGGTGTTAATTCTGGGCTTATGCCTTTTTCAAAATTTAATATAATTATGTTCTTCGTTTTTTTTATCCCCTTTTAAGGTAAGTTTTTTTACATCTGTCACTTGAATTTACTAATATTATTTTGTATTGTATTTTATTAACCTTTTGTATCTTGACTACTGCACCTTCATTTTTTTAAATTCCATTTTGTATTTTTTTAATATTCAAAGAATTAAAATTTTCTTTTCAATTAAGCACAATTCTATTAGATTTTTACAATGTCTAATGATGACGTAATCTGTAGTTTTTAATTATCAAATTCGTGTAGGAGTTTTATAGAATTAAATCTGTTCTCTTTTTAAGGTAAATTATTATCACAAATAAGCTAAAATATAAAGGATCGTAGATTCAGTAGCTTTTTATTCTTTCATTTTCAAGATTTCTGATCATGTTATGTCTGCCTGAATTTCATTGTAGATAAATACATTTTCTTATTATTTTTTTTTAAATAATTTCATAAAATACGTTGAAATGTTCAAACATTTATTATTAAATATAAAATCTGTGATAATGAGCATGAAATTATTTGTAATTAAATGAAGAAGACAGGCTCTTATCAATTTATTTATTTATTTTTGTTTTATAATAGGCTAAATATATAATTCTAAAATTTGTTTTTGTCCTGTAAAAAATTGCCCTGCAGAACTAATTTTGTTTGGGGTTTATTTACAGGGGTCGCAGTTTTATAAATATTGGAAATATATATATATGGCAGATAAGTAAATTCATCCTGTATAAATAATCAAAATATTTTTTTGTCAGATGGTGCCCTTAAGGCAATTCTTTTCAACTGTACTATCTATTTAAATATATATTGTAACGTTCCAGCTGGACAAAACCATAACTTTGTATTTTAAATTTTTTTATAATAGAAACATTTACTAAATTTATTAAAATTTTTCTTTAATTAAAAATATTTTTTTTCTATTCTGAATTGTGTATGTTCTTTGTAACAGCTTATTGTTCTAAATTGAACAGATTGCAACGTACACAAATTAGGAATAAAAAAAAAAGTATTGTACATTTTTTTACGTGGAAATAAAACCTATTTATTTATTTTTATAGATTGCGAACCTTTCATAAAGTAATACTAAGTTTGTTTACATACAGCAATAACTAGTTGCTTTGTTACTTACGATTTCCAGTAATAAAAAATTAAAAGAAAACTTCGTTTACGTTTTCATGGAATAAGTTAATATTTTAATGTTATTAGTCTTTATTACACAATACAGTTTGTTTTATTTTTAGTTACGAGTTTAATAACCAGCTAAATACAGTGAGGCTTTTACGCTTGTTTTTCCTGCTTTTTTACGATAGTTTTCTAAAAGTAACCCCTCGGATCGGTCCACAAGTTAAGTGGAGTATAATGTCAGGTAAGGAAAGCATGAGAATATAGAAGAACTACACAAACACAGATGCTCGTAAAAACGCCTTCTGGGCACAGCAATGAAACCCTCTACATAAATCTTCCAGCTGCTTCTTTTATGTGACTTGTGACATTTTACCCTGGAATAAGCAGACAAGTACAGTATTGGCAACACAAACTACCAACTTGATGCATAAAAAAACACGCGCTTCAAGGAATTTGAATGTTCACTTTTGTTATTACATAATATAATTTCGCGTTCGGCCGAGCGAATTTGATCTGATTTTTCATAACAGTATATATTTGGAAAATTTTTACAATAAATCAAATGTAATCTACCTCAAAACCATTGCTAGTCTCTTCTTATATAAGTAACAGTCTTGTTTTTGTTATTATTATTTATATATTTTTCTTCTGAAACATCAGAGCTATAGAAATGTTCAAAAAAGTAATGTTTTTTTTTAATGTTAACAAGTATATGTCTACATCAAAGACAACTGTTTTAAATAGGTTTTATACAGACAGGGATTTTTTTTGTTTAATAATTCTTGTTTAATTCGTCAAAAAAACAGTAATTATGTAATTGAATTTTCGGTCGTTCATTTTTTTATCTTTTATTTTGTAATCCGGATTTTGTTTTTATTAAAACCAACCAAGCTGTATGAAAACTGTTTTCCAGCTGGAATTTTTATATTTTTGTGATGCTATATAATTGAATTGGATACTCATAAGTGTTCATTCATGTCTAACTTATAGTACCAGTGTTACTTTATAATTCAATGTGATTTTCTATAAGATAAAATAATTTGAATAGTTTGGAGGCACTTGCTATAAAATTTGTTCATTTTTACTGTCTTTTGCCTATATGAATATACCTATAGGAAGGAAAGTATTGTTTTCATGTCGATTTTCCAAAATCGAGTTTTCACCGGATCTACACATTTTCAGACCCCCTGAACCCAAAAAACATGTTTAGCGATTGGTGTGTGTGTGTGTGTGTGTGTGTGTGTGTGTGTGTGTGTGTGTGTGTGTGTGTGTGTGTGTGTGTGTGTGTGTGTGTGTGTGTGTGTGTGTGTGTGTGTGTGTGTGTGTGTGTGTGTGTGTGTGTGTGTGTGTGTGTGTGTGTGTGCAAAATATCTCAAGAACGAAGCATCGTACGAACTTAAACTTGAAATTTAAGTTAACCCTTTAGAGGTCCGTGGTAAGTATACTTACCACTGGCAATAAGGTCGATTTTATTTAAGAATAAGCTTTGCAGTTGAACCTTATTGGCATTTTATGGTTTTATAGATGTTTTCTGGTAAGTAGTATAGACTACTTACCAGACTACTACTTACTTACTTAGACTACTTACTTACTTATCAATTTTAATGTGTGGATAGCCACACATTGAAATTAGCGCTCAGCGACCATTTGCTTTGTGAGTTGCACGAATGCGGTAAGGATTCATACCAGCGTATGCTATCGTGTTTTTTTGTAGTTACTTTTGTATAGTGCATAGAAAATTCTAGTTTTTTTACAAGAAAGTAAGCATATATGCTAATATAAAGTTAAGATAAGCTATTCTACAAATTGTTTGGTTGTGTATTACTACAAGTTGTTTTAATAAGCATTCTTACCACTAAACATTATGTGATTCCCATTTCAATAAACATTCCTTGGTAAGTATACTTACCAGGGCTTAACATCAACAAAAAAGAAATATCTTACTGTTCTGGCACTAGAAATATATTATTCAAGCCCCCATAAAGCAAAATGTAGCATTTTAAAACATGTATATTTTTCACCGTAGTACTGCCTTATAAAGGGTTAAGGACTACTAGAGGACCCGACACGAACATTTTCATCAAAATCTGTCAACCTTAATCTGATTGTGGCGTTAATATGCATTTTAGGGCAAGAGAGTAGTCTTTATAATAAAAGTTATAGACAATTTAAAAATCTACAACTTTTATTCCTAACATTTTTTTGTATACCGCCGAGTTTATCGGTAATTAGTGATTTTCTGTTTTTTTTTTCTTCATGAAAAATCTGTAAAAAAATATATTTCGGCCTTAGTATGCATTTAACAACAAAAATGGATATAATTAAATTTATAGAACTTAAAAGAACTACAACTTTTATTTAGAGCGTAATTTAGAGTGAAAGAGTGATTTTCCGTATCATTAAGCCAAACTAAGGTTGGTTTTCATTTTGCATCATTCACTCATGATTAAAATAAGGTCATTTTTTTGAGGTTAGTTTTTTGTTTATTACTATTTTTTTTTTGTAATCCCTAATGTGTGTACGTTCCAATCTGTTCAATTCAGAACAATAAGCAACCCCATGACCCAATGAGATGAGGATGATATGTATGACTTGTGAATGAGGTGTAGTCTTGTACAGACTCAAGCCGACCATTCCTGAGAGAGTATGGTTTATTGAACCCCAACCATTAAAGTACACCGGTAACCACTGTCTAGCACTCAAATCCGTATAAAAGTAACTACCTTTACTAGGATTTGAACCAGGAACCTTCATCTCCAAAAATAAGCTGTTAAACAGCTGATTTTGGCAACGACTTTACCTCTAGACCAACCCGGTGGGTTTATTACTAATGTTAGGTTATATTTTACCCGCCGGGTTGGTCTAGAGGAAAAGTCGTCGCCATGAGTCAGCTGTTTAACAGCTGATTTTGGAGACGAAGGTTCCTGGCTCAAATCCTAGTAAAGGTAGTCACTTTTATACGAATTTGAATACTAGACAGTGGTTGCCGATGTACTTTGATGGTTGGGGTTCAATTAACCATACTCTCTCAGGGATGGTTAATCTGAGTCTGTACAAGACTACACCAAATTTACACGTCATGGACATCATCCTCACCTCATTGGGTCTTGTGGTTGCTTATTGTTCTGAACTGAACAGATTGCGACGTGTACACATATTGGGAATTAAAAAAAAAAGTTATATTGTTCATTATTTTCATTGGCAAGAGAAAGTCGTGTGAGTGTTTCACATTAGATATTTCAATATGTTTTATTAAAAAATTATATGAACTTTTTCTGTTTATGAAAGAAAGTAACAGCAGTAGATATGTGATGTACAGTCCTTATAAATTTAAAAGACAGGTGGGCTTATAACTAAAGACTAAAGCTGCCTGTATTATGCACTATTCCATCGTTTTTAAACTTTTTAAAAGAAAAACAACTTGTTAGGTGTTTTTCTTTTTACTTTCTCTTGCCTATATGAATATATAGGAAGGAAAGTATTGTTTTCATGTCGATTTTTCGAAATCGAGTTTTCACCGGATCTATACGTTTTCAGACCCCCTGAACCCAAAAAACATGTTTTTAGCGATTGGTCTGTGTGTGTGTGTGTGTGTGTGCGTGTGTGCGCGCGCGCGTGTGCTTGTGCGTGCGTGCGTGCGTGTGTGTGTGTGTATGAACAGAATATCTCGAGAACGGAACATCGTACGAACTTGAAACTTGAAACTTAAGTTACATACCACTACCGGACCCGACACGAACATTTTCATTAAAATCGGTCAACCGGAAGTATTAGTTTATTCGTGTAATTTTTCACTTTTTTGCGATTTTCTCAAAAACTGGTCCTACGATTTTTTTTTAAATCGCCTGGTTTACTCAACTTTTTATGCTCTACAACATAGGGTAGGCGCCAAGTTTGCTTAAATTCTCGGTGAGGCTGTTTTTACGTAACAACGTTGTTTTTTTAAGATTACGGCTTTAATATGCATTTTAGCGCAAACTTTTATACAATAAAAAATGTAGAGAATTAAAAATCCTACAACTTTTATTTCAAACATTTTTTGTGCAGCGCTTAGTTTAGCAGTAATTAGCGATTTTCTGTTTTTTTCTCACGAAAACGTGTGAAAAATCGATTTTTTAAAGATTTCGGCCTTAGTATGCATTTTATGACAAAAGTGTATATAATAAAATTTATAGAAAATTAAAAGATCTATAACCTTTATTTAGAGCATTTTTCTCTGCAGAGCCTAGTTTAGTGTGAAAGAGTGATTTTCCGGTTTTTTAAGCCAAAATGAGTTCGATTTTCATTTTGTGTCATTCACTCATGATTAAAATAAGGTTATGTATTTTGAGGTTAGTTTTTTGTTTATTTCTTATGTTTTATTAATAATGTTAGGTTTATTGTTAATTATTTGCATTGGCAAGAGAAAGTTGTGTGAGTGTTTCACACCAGATTTTTTATATTTGTGTAGCATTTTGACAATAATCATCCGCCTATCGATATAATATAGACTATAGTCAGTGACTAAACATAGTAATAATTTTGGCAAGCATCATCACAAATATATTTATTACTAAAAAAAGCATTTTTACTTATCTTTGAAGCAACTCATTTCCCACTTTGTTATTCATGAATTTTGTTTTCCGCCCTATTTCAGTTTAGAGTTTACCTCTTTGGACGTTGATTCTAGTTGTGTTATCATGATTTTCAAATCTTCTATTCCCTTGTTCGTACGAATATGTGCAAATTGTAGGTGACTCACACGCACGCTGTTTATATTAGAGTCAGCAGTATTGCTCATTTCTCTTCGTATCTTATTTAGCTCATGGCTAACTCCACGACATATGAGTAATAACTTTGGAGATAGTGAATCTCATTATTTCATTCCTTCCTTACTCCATTTACCAATTTTGAATTTATTGCTTAAAACGATTTACTTTAACTTCATTTTTGAAAAATTTATTTAAAAGTGAAATTTAATGCTGTTCTTGTGAATCAAATTTAAAATGTAAGCATTTTTCAACGTTTTTGTGCGGTACTGACTGACAAAAATTAATATATTGTACTAGTTATTTCAGGTTCTTTTGGGATCTGGTTTTTTATAAATAATAAAACTTATTATATTTATTTATTTATTTTCCCATTGCTTACAAGAAAATATCATTGCAATGTTGTTGTTGTTTAGGTCATCAACCAAAAGGCTGGTTTGAACCTCTAGAGGTTTTACTAAGTAAAACGAGGAGTGAGGTGGTTTACCATTGCCTTCCTCACTGAGTGGAAAAGTACGCTTATCAGCATGCCGAGCCCTCTGAAAAGCACATATTTTCCACTCTGCAAATGACACCACTTCATTCACCACAGGGTCTAGCTGTATAATGAAATTAATTACTTTCAAAAGATAAATTCTGATTGGTGTCTTGTACACCTCTACTTCTTCTGTTCTTAAATGATTCAGTCATTTAATTGACTGACCATGTGATAAGAAACAGAACTATTTATTTTAGCCCTGCAACGAACAGATTGAGTGTAAATAATTTAACACTCCACCTGTCTGTTATGGGCATCCTTAATTTTATACTTTGAAAATCTAAAACGATTATATTTAATTCGTGGTGGGAAAATTAATCCACCCAACTTTGGTTTCCCATGTTCAAGGGTATATCAATTCAGTGCTTCTTTGTTTATTAACTACTGCAACTACTACGGTAATCTATTAGTGTGTTAGTAATTACAATTACATGTTAGTTAATTACTTGATCGTATTTAATTTAAATTAATTTGCTATTTTTCGAAGATTTTTTTAGATATTTCTTTATGTGAACGATAACACCCTGTAAATAGTTTTGTTCATGTATGTCTGTTAATTACTCATTATATACCGCTTCTCACCAAACCGCTGTTACTTAACTTCTTAAAATTACTTTTTATCAGGTGACTAAAGTGAACCAGAAAATTGATGTCGGATAAAAGATAATTGTTCAGGAAAATAAATAATATTTGTACAGTACGATATATCCTTCCGAAAATTTTAAGATTATATTTCTATTGTTATTTTAGTTTATAGTAAGTTTAAGTTGAACGAGAAAATAACATAAACGTTGTGATAAGGAAACAGCTAGTGGAAAAGTTTATCAGAAGCTTTTCACGACATTAAAAGTAATTATAGGTGATGGGGAAGAAAGGCGATGAAAATGTGGCTGGTTTTAACAATCACCCAACTTTATTTTTTCCAAATTCCCGATTAAAATAAAAATTTAATTATTTTGTATGATACGGTTCTTTAAAGATTTACAGAACCGACATATCCATTTGTGGCCTCCATAATGACTTAAGTTTTACGGTGATTACTTCTGTTACTCCTTTTCTTGTCCACCCGGTGTTCTGTTTTTGCTCTTCATGGAAGGCCTTTAAGTCCGTAATTAGTTGGCTGAATTTTTTCGGTTCATTAAGTTTGTTAGTTTTTCCGGTTTTCTTAGTATCTTTTCTGACTTCGTAAACCATTATCCGACACCTTAGGTATATTTTTCAATGTCTTAAAAATTTGTTTCCTCAAGGGTCGATATATAACTTACTACAGCATATTTCAATTCACTTTTTCGTTTTCAGACGTTTATTTTGTCTGATTTGTTTACTCTTACGTTGTTTTAGGAACCTATATTAACATGTTATATTTTTTGCATTTTATTGATGTCTTTGTTTATTTCATTTGATCTGGAGAAAAATCTATGTATTCAATTAGACATTGTCCCACCGCTCTGATTTCCGATGTGTTGAATCTTTACCTTGCGGTTTGAACCATTCATGTGTCGCTTTCTGACAGCTTCAGTGTCGTGGGACTTCTTCAAAGAGTGTTTGAGCGATCCGAAAAATCGAACGGGGCGAGATCAGGGTTGTAAAGACGTGGCAACATCTCACAACACAACTTCTCGATCTTGTTGTCATGCAAGGGAATCACACCTTTTGAGAGAGCAGTCTTACGTTTTCTCCTTATTGCGGATCTCACCTTCTATTAGAACATGAATCACTGTTCACGGTATGTTATTCGTCTGAATATCACAAAAGATTGTAAGTCCCAGAAGATCGTCCAAATCACTTAACCAGCTGACATGTAATTTTTGAACTGTTTTTATGAGAGAATCCGGATGTTTTCACTCAGAACACGTTAATTATGATTTAAACACTTTTTACCGTCCTGAGTCAATATTTTCGAGTAAATTTCTGCAAGTTTTACACCTTCGGATAGCAACAATCTCATCACTGAACTCTTCCGGCAGTCTCGTTTTAAGATATTTTAAATTTTAAAAATAGGTTATGGTTATTATATTAATTTATTTATGATTGAACAGCGGATTGATTAGCAGTATTCCCATGGTTGTCAACTTGACTGTTTCGTTGTCATTATATGTTTTTTTTATCTTTAATATGTGTACGTTGCGTGACTCAATGAGATGAGGATGATGTGTATGACGTGTAAATGAGGTGTCGTCTTGTACAGACCCAGACCGATTTACTGAGAGGTATGGTTAATTAAACCCCAACCATCAAAATACACCGGTGACTAAATCTAGTATTCAAATTCGTAAAAAAGTAACTACCTTTACTAGGTTTTGAACCAGGGATCTTCGTCTTCGGAAATCAGTTGTTAAACAGCTGACCCACGGCGACGACTTTACCTCTAGACGAACCCGGTGGGTATTGTTATAATCTGTTTCGACGATTATCCTCTACATTAATTATTTATCTTGTTAACTATTGAACATCCCTTGTATTATGATTATTATATTTATAAAATTTGTTTGATAACTACAGTAGTCTAACTAACGCCTTTGATATTTGCTACCTCAAAATTATTTTAATCTCTGAGGATGGCAATAAGCTCGTGTGCAGGCGCAATTGCTTGTACATGTATAATATTGTGGTAATGTATCAATAATAAATATAGTAATTATAGTGAAATATCTTCCGGATTTACGATTCCAAGCAAATATTTGACGATTATTTACAACATTAGTTTTAATTATCAGAACATAAAAATATGAAAACGTACTACAGGGTCGTAAAAATGTTTTATTAATATTATTCTCTTTTTTAATAAAAACAACTGAACTGACATTAAATACGTTTAGCGTTTCCTGCCCTTAAAATAAAATAAAACAAAAAATAAACGAATAGGTAGGATTTTTATTGTTATCACAGTATACTTTCACCACCACCGTTTTTTATTTAACGAAGAATGAAATAGGATTTAAAACGCACGAATAATTTTAACATCTTTCCAATATAGGTCAGTGCTCATAAAACCAGCTGTATAAGGCAATAGAATTGCGTACCAAACGTACAAGACATTGCGAATTTTACTGAGTTTTACCGATGCAGTTATCTGAAGGTAAAAAGTCGCACTAGTCTTGTGATAAAAAAATATACGGTGAACCCAGGGTTGACCCGAAAATAAAGTGAAATAAAAAAGATACTTGTTTTTCTACAATACGACAGTAAATTTACTGTATTATTACCTTAGCATTTCCCCTTTGCTATTGGTTTTATATAAATAACAACATTGTTTTATCAGCACAACTTGTTTTTTTTCTCTTACTAAATTGCCTACCACTAATGAAACCATCTGTGTAATTTAATTTACAACTCGACTAATTTCAAAGTATCGCCGTTATTAAATACCTCAAATTATCAGTTAAATAATTCTAGAATTATCCTAAGTAAAGGAAAATTAAACAATCTCGAACTTTTTATTTTTACATTAACATTTAGTTATTGAAGGTTATTTCATAACAGGTGCAAAACATTTTATCGACAAATCGCATTTATTCCTCTGTGTTCTTTGTACTGTGCTTACATTAAACACATTGTTTGACCGATTTTGATGCTGTATTTAGAACTACGGTGGTTAGCACAAAACCTAACAGAAAAACTAAATAGCTGAGATGGCATGTACTATACAGTTAGCATGTTTTTTGGTAACCTCAGTTTAAATCAGTATGAAAATACCTTTTTGAGTCTAATATGTAAAGTACATGACAACTGTGTACTTACAGTATTTATTTACAGACGGTATACCATGATGTAAAAACTACGAGACAAAGTAAGGGTTACAAAAAATTCAATTGAAAGAGCTATTTCAGTGATTTCTTAACCAGATAAAATTAGAAATCAAGTTATCGGCAACAAAACAAAAGTAATAATACCACAATCTTAAATTTAGTAAAAAATTTTAGAAATGAATAAATAATTACTTCTTTTTAAAATTGTTACGTAGATGCATTCATTAGGATTTAAATAAATAAACAAGTATAATACTGTCAATCAGAAACAGTTTTGTGAAAGGTTAAAAGATACCTGTCGAGGTACTATGAATGTAAAGTGTCCATCACCATTCTGGCAACGTAGAAGCGAATTTACCACCCCCGCATAGTCTACAATATAAAAAAAATCAATTCCAAAAAACTCAGTTGTCGTGGAATTAAATAACTAATTGATTTATGTTATTGAATCTATTGCGAATCCTACGGTACCGAATTCAGAAAGTTACCGGTTGGCGAGATAACAAGGGGTTGCAAAAAGCGTAAAATATAAAAAAAATAAAGAGACATGGTCATGGGTTTTTTTTGTACAATAGAAACACTTTTACCTATACTCTCTGACGAAATTTCACTAAAATCGGGTGAGTATTTACGGAGTTATAGGCCAATAAGTTTGCTTAGTCAGTAAAATGTCTTCGAACGTGTTCGAATGTCATTATTATATCACTTTTAAGTAGATAATTTCAAGTTTTCACCGGTCAACTCAGAATTAAACAGTCTTTAATTTGACACAAATACATTATAGTTGATGCCATATTATTTTAACAATTGAGCTTCAAACTCAGGTTCTTATTATTTTTGACGCGGACATTAATCATGGTACGTACAGTATTCAGATGAACTGAAGTCCCCTAGCCGTGGGAGTGAGAGAATGCTTAACGCTCTCATTTGCACAAGATATACGCGCCATTCCAATAACATTGTATAATTTTACTCATTGTTGTGAGCAACCGTTTATGCATGCAGTAAACTAAGAAGCAGTCTTATTCTATTATTTTTTACCTTCCTTTATTCAACTATCCTAATGTGATTGTTGTTAATAACACTCACACACACACACAGCTATTATAATGTGTTTGTTGTTCATAATACACACACACACACACACACACACACACACACACACGTACAAACTAGCACAGGCCAAAATAACGCCGTAGTACGTTTTCAGATCTTATTTTTTATTCGCACACATAATTTCCAAGTTATAAATTTTACAATGGTTTTTGAAACAATAAAATAAGTTAATCACTAGTCCACACACAATATATTTTCTAATTAAACTAATTTTATAACACAATAATTAATGAAACTGCCCATAACAGACAGGTGGAGTGTCAAATTATTTACACTCAATCTGTTCGTTGCAGGGCTAAAATAAGTAGTTCTGTTTCTTATCACGTGGTCAGTCAATTAAATGACTAGATCATTTAAGAACATAAGAGGTAGAGGTGTAAAAGACACTAATCAGAGTTATCTTCTCTGAAAGTAATGAATTTCATTGTACAGCCAGACCCTGTGGTGAATAAAGTGAAGTTGTCATTTACAGAGTGGAAAATATGTGCTTTTCAGAGGGCCCGGCATGCTGATAAGCGTACTTTTCCATTCAGTGAGGAAGGCATGGTAAACCACCTAACTCCTCGTTTTACTTAGTAAAACCTCTACAGGTTCAAACCAGCCTCTCGGCTGTTGACCTAAACAACAATTAATGAAACTTACAGCAACATTATACAGCAACACTATAATATTATATAATATTATATAATATTATAATAATATTATAATATATATAATAATTATAATTAATAATTAATAATTATATTATATAATAATATATAATATTATAATATTATATATTATTATAACACTAACTGGGAAAAAATTTGGTTAGGTACCTCATTGTAAATAGTGTTAAGGCGCCATAATCTGGATACAATAACCTTTGGGCGCATGCGTAGTTATGCCACATATCTCCCTATCACTCGCTCGTTTATTGGCCATCAATTCATCTGATATCTGTATTGTGGATCTCAAGTAGTGGGTTAGACATGTGGTGAGGCTGGGCAGTGACAAATGGGCACATAGGTGCTCCAATAAAGAGTTCGTGGAACCAACACATATATGTTGTAAGAACACAGATGAGATAGCTAGATGATGTCAGAGGGACAGCTGAGATGGGGTGGTTGATTTTTTTTTTTTTGTTTAACGTCCGACTATTCTGCAATAACTGCTAATGCAGACGGTGAAGGATGAAATGATTTTTTGTAACGTAAGAAAATATGCCGTGAATCCTGAATCCTTAATCCTGGTTGAGAGGGCTAAGAAGCCCTATGATGGCGACATCGTGTTAAGGAACACTTGGTCGCTCGGGGAACAATATAACAGAATAATTGCAACCTCAAGAAATTTAGGGGGAATTTTATAGTTTAAATAGGAAATAGGATTCTGGTTCTTGGGACATTGGAACTGGGACTTGAAAGGAGGTAATGTATTTTTAGAAGTTATTTGTGGAAAATTTAAATTAAGAGACAAGTGGATTTAAGAGCGGCTCTTTTATTTTATTTTATACTTCAGTGGCCTTTTTCAGTTTTGTGGGAGTCCTATTATCTTGGGAAGGGGAAGGCATGCATTGTACTGAACGTGGACGAAAGGTATAATTTAAGGTAGGGGTTAGTTTATGATTTCAGGGGAGACGGAAAGGGTAGAGTTTGGCATAATCACCGGCCTTTTTATTTTCTGAGTGTTTACTAATTTAAAATGGCGGCTCTTTTCACCGTAGTGGAGTGATTATGCATAGGAACATGGGGACAACTACCAACTGGGGGGAGTGAGTCATACAAGTAGAAGGGGCATGGGCATATAAGAGGAATACAGGGCGGAATAAAAATGTGGCAACTCTAAATTTTGTTAAGTGGGTCATACTGGAATTTAGATAAAGTCGTGGAATGGTAATGGCATAGAGACTTCAGGTGGATGTGGGCGTCGGTACAAGTCCTGGATGATCTGGGGTCCGTCAGTTTTTCCAGCGTCGTGTAGCCGTTTCGAGGTATTGTAAATAAAGTCCTCCATAGAAGGGAAGAGAAGGTGTTCGTGTATGATGCGATTGGATATAAGATAGTGGAACTGTGTGATGCACCGGAGGACTTTGTTCTGGTATGCTGAAGTACGTCTTTTGTTGGACTTGGAGAGAAAGGGCCACCATACCGGTGACCCGTACAAAAGGAAAGGACGTAGGATAGAGGAGTACATCAGAAGTTTCAGTTTTGAGGAGTATGCAGGAGAGAGGAACAAAGGGATGAGTAAAGTGAACAAGGCCCTACCCTTGCTAAGCTTGCTGTCAATGTGCTGTCGAAGTGTCAGTCGTTTATCTAGGTCAATCCCTAGATATCTCACGCTGTTCTGCCATGGGAATATGCCGTGCCTGAATGGATTCGAACCCAAGACCGCATGATGAGAGGCGAGCACGTTACCAACAACGCCAATTGCTCACATTCTTGTTCATGTTAAAATTTTCTTTATCAAATTTAGTCTTTTATTCAAATTTTAAAAAATGTACCCTACTTCTTATTTTTATGTATTTTATTGTACTTATTTTTTATGTATTCTTGTTATTTTATATATTTTCGATTCAGTGTTTCTTATGTTTGTTCTTATATTTTATTAATTTCCTTTTTTATTGTTCAATTCCGTAATTGTACACTGGGATATATTCTATAAAAAATGCTGTTGTTTATTTCCACGTCATTTGTTAATTACAAAATTGAATTTACCTCTTGAAAATTATAATATTTTTCGCAGTTTCCAAAGAAAGAAAGTAACAAAGTTTCCTTCGTTATATTCCTAATATCATATATTAAAGTATTTACAATTTCTGTATTTTTGTTGGTTTATTCAATTTCGTGTGTGTACATTGTTTTTTTTTAACTTTTGATAATCATAAAAGTTTTTTTAAAAAAAATAATTTTCTGCCTCATTGTTCAGTGAATAATTTTGTTGTAAATTGAAAATTCGAAAATTAAAATCAGTCTGGCCGAATCATTGAATGTTTGCGTATAACAAAAAAATTTTAAATTTAGCAAGTTTTTCTGAAACAATACTGCATCGGTAGATCATCCATCTCGAAATGTATTCATTATATTTTGTATAACTTGTTTTAAAATACAAATAAATAAATAAAACCAACATATTGATTGATTAGCACGGTTTTTGAAAAAAAACTTTCTCTGTTATTAAAATGTTTGACGTTTCAAATAATAATATTCTGTTATACATATTTAAATAATTTTTACTACATCGTACGTTATGTTTAATCGGACTTACGTGGAACAATTACATAAAATTCAAATGCCTGGAAACACATATAATCATCTTACGATAGTATATTCTCTGCTATCGCGAAATTCATATTTTTACTTTCTCTTGCCTATATGAATATTTAGGAAGGGAAGTATTGTTTTCATGTCGATTTTTCGAAATCGAGTTTTCACCGGATCTATACGTTTTCAGACCCCCTGAACCCAAAAAAACATGTTTTTAGCGATTGGTCTGTGTGTGTGTGTGTCTATGTATGAACAGAATATCTCAAGAACGAAACATCGTACAAACTTGAAACTTGAAACTTAAGTTACATACCACTACTGGACCCGACACGAACATTTTCATCAAAATCGGTCAACCGGAATTAGTAGTTTATTCGTATAATTTTTCACTTTTTGCGATTTTCTCAAAAACTGGTACTACGATTTTTTTTTAAATCGCGTGGTTTACTCAATTTTTTTATTCTCTACAAGATAGGGTAGGCGCCATGTTTGCTGAAATTCTGCGTGAGGCTGTTTTTACGTAAAAACATTTTATTTTTAAGATTGCGGCTTTAATATGCATTTTAGCGCAAAACGTTATATAATAAAAGTTGTAGAGAATGTAAAATTCTACATTTTTTATTTCAAACATTTTTTTGTATAACGCTTAGTTTAGCGGTAATTAGCAATTTTCTGTTTTTTTCTCACGAAAACGTGTGAAAAATCTATTATTTTAATATTTCGGCCTTAGAATGCATTTTACGACAAAAGTGTATAAAATAAAAGTTATAGGAAATTAAGAGATCTACAACTTTTATTTTAAGCATTTTTTTGTACAGTGCCTAGTTTAGCGTGAATGAGCGATTTTCCGTATTTTTAAGCTAAACTGAGGTCGATTTTAATTTTGCGTATTTCACTAATGTTTTTTGAGGTTAGTTTTTTGTTCATTTCTAATGTTTTAATACTAATGTTAGGTTTATTGTTAATTATTTGCTTTGGCAAGAGAAAGTTGTGTGAGTGTTTCACACCAGATTTTTTTAAACTCATTTTAATTTTGCTAATAGACAATGACAGGTAGCAAAAATGATCAGAATGCGTATTTTTACTTTCTCTTGCCTATATGAATATATAGGAAGGAAAGTATTGTTTTCATGTCGATTTTTCGAAATCGAGTTTTCACCGGATCTACACGTTTTCAGACCCCCTGAACCCCAAAAAAATGTTTTATAGCGATTGGTCTGTGTGTCTGTGTGTGTGTGTATACAAAATATCTTAAGAACGGAACATTGTACGGACTTTAAACTTGAAACTTAAGTTACATACCACTACCGGCCCCGACACGAACATTTTCATCAAAATCGGTCGACCGGAAGTAGTTTATTCGTGTTGTTTTTCACTTTTTTGCGATTTTCTCAAAAACTGGTCCTACAATTTTTTTAAAAATCGCCTCATTTACTTAATGTTTTATGCTCTACATGATCGGGTAGGCGCCATGTTTGCTGAAATTCTTGGTTAGGCTGTTTTCACGTAAAGAAGTTGTTTTTTTAAGATAGCGGCTTTATATGCATTTTACCGCAAAAATGTATATAATTAAATTTGTAGAGAATTTAAAGTTCTACAACTTTTATTTCAAACATTTTTTTGTATAACGCTTAGTTTAGCGGTAATTAGCAATTTTCGGTTTTTTTTTCTTACGAAAACGTGTGAAAACTCTATTTTTTTAAGATTTCGGCCTTAGTATGCATTTTACGACAAAAGTTTATATATTCAAATTTGTAGGAAATTAAAAGATTTACAACTTTTATTTAAAGCATTTTTTGTACAGTGCCTAATTTAGCGTGAAAGAGCGATTTTCCGTATTTTTAATCCAAACAGAGGTTGATTTTCAATTTGCGTCTTTCATATAAATGATTTAAATTAGGTTATGTTTATTGAGGTTAGTTTTTTGTTTATTTCTAATGTTTTATTACTATTGTTAGGTTTATTGTTAATTATTTGCATTGGCAAGAGAAAGTTGTGTGAGTGTTTCACACCAGATTTTTTTTTAAATAGCGTTAATAACTTATATGAGTGAAAGTGTCCCAGAAAATTTAAACAGTGTTAATTTAAATTTTTAATTAAATGAATAACTATACTAACAAATGTATAACTAGTGTTGTGTTAATGTATCATATTTCTACTCCATCAGCGTTTCAGTCGTCTTTATGTGAATTCAGGTTGATCGGGAGAATTTATGTTGCATGTTAAACCTATATTTGACTTTACTTTTTGTTATGGAACTGTTCAATGACCAACATAATTTCCGTAAATGATATTTAACTTAATGGGCGATGCGGAATTTTGCTTTCAAAAGAAGATGAACGTAGTTGTACATCCTCCGTTTAAAACTATGGGTGTTGTCTGTTCTTCAGACTAAGAGGTATCTGCTTCATTTTCGCTTTGAACGATAAATACAAAGCGTCTCTGAGAAGTAAGTACCGTTTTGTTCTAACTCCACTGGAGCATCAATTTCGGTACTCCACGTATGCACTATGCTTTCCCTAGTTCATTAGCTCTGCGCTTACGCCATTACGGTTGATTAGTCTTATGTTTTATATTTACTGTGGGGGTTTACAATGTTTAAGACAATTGATGAACCCGCTGACTGTAATATTCGTTCTTTTATCAGGTTTTTTAATCCAAGAAACATTAAAGGCAGCCTAAATTCATCGCCAGATTACAGCGATTTACTGTGAAAGTGATAGAATGGTTTGAAAGTGGATTAGACAATTCAATGAAGGACGGACAGATGTCCACATCGAACCAAAAGATGGGTGGCCTTCTGTTGTCAATAATGACTTGGTCAGGAGAGTGAATTAAAATGAAAGAGATTCACAATCAATGACAATGCCTTCAGTTAAATTTCCACAAAAAGTTTCAAGAACTGTTTTGCGTGAGATTATAGTTGACCGCTTGGGTTATCACAACTTGTGTTCTTGCTGGGTTCTAAAAATGCTTACAGATGTGCCCAAAAGAACACATACGAGGTAATACATACGAGGTAAGAAATGTCAGAGCACATTTCTTACATTTCTCTGACATTTCTTACCTCGTATGTATGTAGCACATGAAAGGCGAGCTTGGTGGTAAGCTCTTTGAATGTGATGACACAAAAACCGCTGTAAAGTTACGCCTGTTTTCACTGGCGGAATGTTTCTTTGAGAAAGGTTTAGATTAGCTGTTCACCCGCTACGACAAGTTCCTGAACAATAGTGGAAACTACGTAGAAAAAAAGTTGAAGGTATGATCTTTCATATAAAAATAAAATTGTCTTGAGAAAAAATATTCTAGTTTTTTTTTCAAAACTGTACTTACTTTCCAGACACGCCTCGTAACTAATCTGGCAGAAAAGTAAAAACAAAACTAAAGGAAATCCAATATCCACTTCTGTGATGTTTATAACATACATATTTTTTAAATAATGAAAAAAATATTTACTCGCAACCATTCTCGGCCGGCCTGTGATGTAGTTGTTTGGGCAATTGGTTTCTATTTCATGGACCCCGGGGTTCGATTCCCGGCCAGATCTAGCAATTAATCGCACATTTTCATAATGTGAAAAACTCAAAACAACAAAATTCATTCATGCAACATTTTTCAAATATCGGCACATTTTATCGTACTTTTATGTTACAGGAACGAATGAAAAAATTGTCAAATATTTAAATTTCCATCCAAGATTATACCCTTAAAAATTTAGCCACAAAGATGCATTTAAATAGATTGTAAGTGGTACGTACAAATAATCGAATTTTACATGTGGTATTAATTTGAATCTATTTTAGCTATAGTTTTGTTGGTAAAACAAAATATTTGCTGGTGTAGATTTATAAAATATACTTACTACGTAATTTATTACTACATTGTTTTTAGTACTTTTGATGTGTACTGCGTATTTTTAACAGTTATGTTAAACAAAACACTAAATTAAACAGTAATGAAGTTTTACAAAAGAAAAACATGCACAAAGGTCAACAAGTACTCGCTTTTGACAGTAGAAAGGGAAAAATGGCCTAACATCTCGAGTACTGTAGGAAACGTATAAAATACAGCGTAATAAGTTTGGGGTTGCAAATGAAATGTAATTTTAGAAAGGATGGTGAAGAGAAAATCGCGTATGTCGAGATACAAACCAGCTAAGCGCGCGGATGTTGACTTCCACTGTGACGTCATTTCTTGTGAATAGCAGATAAAATTCATAAGAATGGAAAGATTTCCAGTTTTTTATACATGGGAAGTGAGATATATACACATAGATATAAAGCAACCTGCTCTTTTCATATACCGACCTCTACCTCTACCTACAATCCTTACAAAACTACACATACTCTACCCTCAGCTGTATGTTCTCTGCACAATTTCTACCCCTTTAAATATGCGAAAATAAAATCTACCAGTAAAACCTCCACTCTTACATGGCGGTGCTTCATTTCCCTTGTATTCAAAGTAAACGTATAAATTTTCCTACAGTTTTTTATTGTCTAACTTTTAAAAGATTTTTATAAATAGTTGTTAAATCGGTAAAAATCTTCGCTGTTTCAGTGTTATATATAGAATCAAATCTATCATTACAAAATTGGAAATTTTTTAATAAAAATATTTATATTAACACTATCTAGTCAGACAAAAAAAAATTATTATCCAAAATAATTTATGAAAAATTCACAAAAATATTATTTAAAAAAATTACTTTCACGAGACAACGCGTCTCATGAGACGACGTGTCTCATGGCTGATGGGAATTTTTAAAAGGGCTTACCTTTGACCTATGGCAAAAACCATTAGTGATTTCTGTATCTAGTATTTAAGGGGAATCGAATGACACTCTTGCTTATTCCAAATTCCGACTTTGAATTCTTGACTTCTGGTTTTGGACCACTTTCGGTCGAAAACTGAACTTCAACCCCAATGATTTCTGAATCTATTCTTTAAGATGAATCGAATGACATTATTCTTGTTTCAAATTTCCGACTTTGATTTCTTGACTTTTGGTTGTTGGCTAACTGGAACTTCAAACCAAATATCTTCAAATTTTTTCTGTATCTACTCTAAGAGCAATTGAATGACACTTCTGTTTTCTAAATTTCGATTTTGATTTCTTGGTTTCCGGTTTTGGACCATTTTCGGTCGAAACCGGAACTTCAAACCCAGTGATTTCTGTATCTACTCTTTCAAGAGGAATCGAATGACTACTTGGTTTTCAAAATTCCGATTTTGATTTATTGACTTCCGGTTTTGGATCACTTTTGGTCAAAACCGGAATTTCAAACCTAATCTAGGCTCACTAACTTTTTGTGTCGATTACGAATCCGAACACCGTTTATCGCTCTTTCTTTTAATCTCTGACATCTGGGTGCAATGGACGGCGGACGGACGAAGGAAAATGATGATGACAATTTAAAAAATTTTCACTAATAATCCACGTTGTGCCTGAATTGTAAACAATTTTTTTAAGTTTTGATTAATTATTTTTATCTGCGAATTTATATTTTCAGTGAAAAGTATATTTCAAAAAGAGATTATTCCAGATCTCTGTAATTTCTAAAGCTATTTAAATTTATTACACAACTTAAGTACTGTGAATTTTTTTAAAATCTTTAATTAATTAGGAATATGTAAGTAGGTACAATGTTATAGAAATTCTAATAGAAGAAACGTAATTTTATTAGTTGTCGTTATACAAATTCTTTCCTAGAAAATACTAATTGAAAAAAGCGGGTACTAATTTATTTACATATTCATCTACCTAAATGAGAAATTTATTTCCTATAAAATTATTTATTTTTAATTTAGTTCATTAAAAGAACAATTTTGTACATGAGACAATTATGTGCAACGTATTCATTATACTCTTTACTACTGGGTGACAAAAAAGTTGTAATAACTTTTTACCTCCTCAAAATAAAAAAAAAATATTATACGCTTTCTTGCAAAAATTATCCGTGTTTTGAGAAACTCAGTCTAACATTTCTAACGGGGCCCTGTGAAGGACAACTTAAATATTTTAAATGGAAATAGTAGGGTTGTGATTTGTAATTTGTAAAAGTCTTAAAAAATATTTGATAAAATGGAAATTTTAATATGTATTTAATATTTTTCTAAATAATATCTGTATTTATAAATATAAAAACCGTCAAGTTACACTTCTCCTAATACGGGAAACCTTCTGGAACTTGAAAAAATATGGCAAAATTAGAAAAGTTAACAGTTTCAAGTAGGAGGTAACTTCGCGGAGGTAACGCTGTTGATTATAAGAAGTAAAAACAGCTGGTGAAGAAAAGTAAACACTCCAAAGAACTCACAACTGGTACAAATAGAAAGCGTTCTCGAGACAACCCAAGATCAGACATTATAATATTGTAATAAATCCTGCCTGACACCCAAGTTAATTCTTTAGAATTACCTGAAAGATTGTTGCGAGAGAAGTGGAGAAATTAAACATAATTTCACAGAAATTCGACAGTATTTATTACAGATATAATTAAGGTAAGTTTTAAAAAATAAAGGCAATAATTTAAGTTACTAAACAAGTAGGTATGTTGAATATTTCCGTTTTAGCCTTCGTATCGTACCTTTGTTTTTCAATAAATTGATTTTCAAATAAACTGTATGCGATTCAACCTGTTTTTACGTTATAATGAAATTTGACGTTTCTTCTTTAACTGTCAAAATAAATAGATCCTTGTGAATGTCGTTGTTTGCCATGTATCAAGGCGCAACTGTTAGAGCTGTAGAACTTTTAACTAAAAAGGTTGAATAATTTAGATATTGTAGTTATTCGATGCGTCCCATAACTGGATATTGTTGATACAGGCGGGTTTTAGAACGATTTTTGTAAATTAAAATTTATTTTGAAGCGATGTTTTGATTTCGGCCCAAGTGTTGTTGTGTTGTTTAGGTCAACAGCCGAAAGGCTGGTTTGAACCTCTAGAGGTTTTACTAAGTAAAACGAGGAGTGAGGTGGTTTACCATTGCCTTCCTCACTGAGTGGAAAAGTACGCTTATCAGCATGCCGGGCCCTCTGAAAAGCACATATTTTCCATTCTGTAAATGACACCTTCACTTCATTCACCACAGGGTCTGGCTGTACAATGAAATTCATTACTTTCAGAGAAGATAACTCTGATTAGTGTATTTTACACCTCTACCTCTTCTGTTCTTAAATGATTCAGTCATTTAATTGACTGACCATGTGATAAGAAACGGAACTATTTATTTTAGCCCTGCAACGAACAGATCGAGTGTAAATAATTTGATACTCCACCTGTCTGTTATGGGCAGACTGTCTGTTATCCTGTCAGACTACCTGTCTGTTATCGGCCCAAGTATTCAAAAGAATTATTTAGATTTTAAACAAATTAAAATGTTGTATTCATCTTTGGTGCTAAACAACGTCCACATCGCCCAGGTGAGAATGGTAGGATATCTTGGTTTATGGCTTGACAGACGACTAACTTGGAAGTATCGTCTGCTTACAAAATGTTCAATACTTAACCGCTTCCAGAAGGTATACTTCCGCTTAATTAACCCTCAATTAAAACTGAACATTCGTTCCAAAATTTTAATTTATGGAACTATTTTGTGACCAATGTGGATCTTATGGTGTTCAGCTCTTTGGAGCAGCGGCAGAAAGTAACTTAAAGTCGATCCAGACGTTTCAGTCAAAATTCTGAAGATTTGCTTCTGGCGCTTCTTTTTGTGTAAACAAAAAATCTACCTCTACGGTTTCAAAATTCCGATAATAAAGGAATTAACCGCAAAGGAATAATCCTTCTATAGTAAATTTCGCGAACGACTAGATAACCAACTGTACGACGTTTAAAACAAAAATGGAGCAGAGACCTCTTGGTCTGAATAACGGACAGCATCCGTAGTTCTATACGGAGAATGTACCACTGGGTACCTCTTCTCCTGAAAGTAAAAGTCCCTATCTCCCGTTAAATTAAATATCACAAACGGAAATTGTGCAGCTCATTGTACAATACCGTAATAAAAATTTTAAAAAATTTTTTAAATTAGCTGTTTTTGTTTCTGATAATTATTTTTGTTCTCAGATTCAGACTCCTGTCTAAGTGTAATCCGAGAAATTTAGTTGTGCCTCTGTGTGGAATTTGTATGTTTTTAAATATCATTGTTGGACTTATTTTGATGACGAAGTGTAAAAATGTTACATGTAACGATTTCATTCTATATTATGTATAAAAAAGGTTCAATATTTAATTGATACCCGGTGTAATTAAGAATTTTTAAGTTCGTTAAACGTGCAGTATATCAGGGAACAATGTGCAATATATCCATTGTCCTATAGCACATTAAAAAACTCTATATTTTAATTTACATTAGGTAAGTTCTTTTTTTATTATATTTTATCTTATTGTAGCTACATTAATTAAAGTATACGATAAAAGTAACACGTTTACTCGTACCTTTTAACTAACGCTTTTCATTAATTTTTCTTCTCTAATTGACCAAGAAAAAAATACTTTTCCTTACCTACATTACATTTTCCTATTCTCGTTAAATAAAAATTTATTTTCTTTTTATCTTATATTCATCGCGTAATGATCGTTAATTACTCAGTTATTTTGTTCTTCATTTTATACGTTACTCAAAACTCATCGTAAATCAAATGAGTGAGTACATTTTAAAAGGACTTTGTTCCTTTGTACATTAAACTGTTTAATGTATTTTTTAAATGAATATATATAATTAAATATCGTATATAATTCGTAGTAATTATTATCTGAGTATTCTGTTATTTTTTTTTTAATTTCGTGGAAAATACTATTTATTTTTACTCTTTCGTCCCTATATGAATATAAATAAGGAGGAAAGACTTATAATTTCATGTCGCTTTTTCAAAATCGAGTTTTTACCGGATATATACGTTTTCAGACCCTCTGAACCCTAAAAACCTGTTTTAGCAATTGGTTTGTGTGTGTGTGTGTGTGTGTGTGTGTGTGTGTGTGTGTGTGTGTGTGTGTGTGTGTTGCGTGTGAACAAAATATCTCAAGAACGGATCACCATACAAAGTTGAAGTTAGGTATCACTAGAGGACCTGACACAAAAATTTTCATCAAAATCGGTCCACCGGAAGTAGTAGTTTATTCATGTCATTTTTTCAGTTTTTTTGCAATTTTCTCAAAAATGGCCCCTGCGATTTTTTATAAAATCGCCTCATTTACTACATTTTTTATACTCTACAAGATAGGGTAGGCGCTATGTCTGCTGCTGAAATTCATGGGGAGGCTGTTTGTTCTCTCGTAAAAAAATTCTTTTTTTAAGATTGCGGTCTTAAAATGCATTTTAGGGCAAAAGAGTAGAATAAAAGTTGTAGACAATTTAAAAATCTACTACTTTTATTTGTAACATTTTTTTTGTATAATGCTTAGTTTAGCGGTAATTAGTGAATTTCTGTTTTTTTTTTCATGAAAATCTGTAAAAAAATGTATTTCTTAAGACTTCGGCCTTAGTATGCATTTTACGACAAAAGTGTATATTATAATAAAGTTATAGAAAATTAAAAGATCTACAAATTTTCTTTTAAGCATTTTTATCTACAAAACCTAGTTTAGCGTAAAATAGTGATTTTCCGCATTATTAAGCCAAACTGAAGTTGATTTTCATTTTGCATCATTTACTCTTGATTAAAATGAGGTTATGTTTTCTGAAATAAATTTTTACTTTCTCTTGCCTATATGAATATATACAAGAGAGATGAATATAGGAAGGAAAGTATTGTTTTCACGTCGATTTTTCAAAATCGAGTTTTCACCGGATCTACACGTTTTCAGACCCCCTGAATCCAAAAAAACATGTTTTTAGCGATTGATCTGTGTGTGTATATGTGTCTGCTGAAATTCTGGGGAAGGGTGTTTTCTCGTAACAAAAATGTTTTTTTAAGATTGCGACTTTAATATCCATTTTAGCGCAAAATGTATTTATATATAATCATAGTTGTAGAGAATTTAAAATCTTATAACTTTTATTTTGAACATTTTTTTGTATAACGCTTAGTTTAGCGGTAATTAACGATTTTCTGTTTTTTCTCACGAAAACGTGTAAAAAATCGATTTTTTTTAAGATTTCAGCCTTAGTATGCATTTTACGCGACAAAACTGTTTATAATAAAGTTGGGTGTTTAGGTCAACAGCCGAAAGGCTGGTTTGAACCTCTAGAGGTTTTACTAATTAAAAACGAGGAGTGAGGTGGTTTACCAGCCTTCCTCACTGAGTTGAAAGCGTATGCTTATCAGCATGCCAGGCCCTTCGAAAAGCACCCACTTTCCACCCTGCAAATGACACCTTCACTTCATTCACCACAGGGTCTGGCTGTATAGTGAAATTCATTACTCTCAGAGGAGATAACTCTGACTAGTGTCTTTTACACCTCTACCTCTTCTGTTCTTAAATAGTTCAGTCATATAATTGGCTGACTATATGATAAGAAACAGAACTATTTTTTGTAGCCCTGGAACCAACAGATAGAGTGCAATTAATTTAACACTTCACCTGCCCGTTATGGGCAAATAATAAAGTTATAGAAAATTAAAAGATCTACAACTTTTATTTAAAGCATTGTTCTCTACAGAGCCTAGTTTATCGTGAAAGAGTGATTTTCCGTATTTTTAAGCCAAACTGAGTTGATTTTCATTTTGCATCATTCACTCATGATTAAATTGAGGTTGTTTTCTGAACTTGATTTTTTTGTTTATTTCTAATATTTTAATACTAATGTTTTAATAATTTTAGGTTATATTGGCTATTATTTGCATTGGTAAGAGAAAGTCTTGTGGCTGTTTCACACCAGATTTTTAAATAATGGTGTGCATGATATTAGATGGTATGTTCCCATCATACACTTAGTAGTCGTTCTTTTCTAATTTTTAAAAACTCTTTTTATATTACACCGTGAAGAATTACCCCCGCATGAATAAAACGTACCGGATATGAGATAGAATTAGACCATGACAAGCTAATTAGATATGCAGGACTATAATAAAATTAAGGGTACTTCGTTTTGATGCAGAATTCTCTCCATATGTGTGTCAGATCCTTCTAACATTGGTTATAACAACATCTTACTCTGCACTATTTCTTCCCTGATGTAACAACTCGTTAACACTAGTAATTCCGGTCCAATTCTTTATATTTCTCAACTAGGGCACCTGTCACCTTTAAATAACTACGCCGACCTTCAATTTTCCCTTCAATATAAGCTGCAGCAATTTATAATTGTTTCTTCTTCTTTGCACTGCCTATCCGCTCCGAATGCAACAAATAGCTACAAGTCTATTTGGATTTTTTACTTTCTCTTGCCTATATGAATATATAGGGAGGAAAGTATTGTTTTCATGTCGATTTTTCGAAATCGTTTTCACCGGATCTACACGTTTTCACACCCCCTAAATCCAAAAAACCATGTTTTTAGAGATTGGTTTGTGTGTGTGTGTGTGTGTGCGTGCGTGTGTGTGCGCGTGTGTGTGCGAGTGTGTGAATGCGTGTGTGTGTGTGTGTGTGTGTGCGTGCGTGTGTGTGAGTGTGTGTGTGTGTGTGAGTGTGTGTGCGTGCGTGCGTGTGTGTGTGTGTGTGTGTGTGTGTGTGTGTGTGTGTGTGTGTGTGTGTGTGTGTGTGTGTGTGTGTGTGTGTGTGTGTGTGTGTGTGTGAACAAAATATCTCAAGAACGGAACATCATACGAACTTGAAACTTAAAACTTAAGTTAGACACTACTACCGGACCGGACACGAAAATGTTCATCAAAATCGGTCAACCGGAAGTATTTAATTCGTGTAATTTTTCAGTTTTTTGCGATTTTCTCAAAAACGGGTTTTACGATTTTTTTAAAATCACCTGGTTTACTAAATTGTTTATGCTACTACTACTACTATATAGGGTAGGCGCCATGTTTTCTGAACTTATTGGTGAGGTTTCTTTTACGTAAAAAAATTGTTTTTTTAAGATTGCTGCTTTAATATGCATTTTAGCGTAAAAATGTGTATAATAAAAGTTGTAGAGAATTTAAAAACCTACAACTTTTATTTCAAATATTCTTTTGTACAACGCTTAGTTTAGCGGTAATTAGCGATTTTCTGTTTTTCCTCACGAAAACGTGTGAAAAAACGATTCTTTCAAGACTTCGGCCTTAGCATTTTACGACAAAAGTGTATATAATCAAATTTATAGGAAATTAAAAGATCTAAACTTTTATTTAAAGCATTTTTCTCTACAGAGCCTAGTTTAGCGTGAAAGAGTGATTTTCCGTATTTTTAAACCAAACTGAGGTTGATTTTCATTTTACGTTTTTCACTCATGATTAAAATTAGGTTATGTTTATTGAGGTTAGATTTTTTGTTATTTCTAATGTTTTATTACTAATGTTGGATTATATTGTTAATTACTTGCACTGGCAAGAGAAAGTTGTGTGAGTGTTTCACACCAGAATTTTTTACTATTCTGAAGATTTCAAAGTACTCAGCGAAAATTATTTCCTTAAATTTTGGAGCTAGGAGATTTTCCTCTCTGGTTTCCTTCTGTTGTACACTTCCTTGCAAAATAAGTTCCAGCAACCTGTACCTTAGCATTTTACGCATCATATGCTCCAGTCATTCAAGGTTACGCTGTTACTACACTCACCTATTCTAATAAGCAATTTAATCTTACCGATTCGTTGGATCCAGATGATACTTCGTATGTAAGACTACATTTTGAAAACACTAAGTCTCTTCATAAAATTTCACAGTCCAAATCCCAACTCGATACTAGAGGACCAAAAATACGTAACAACCCAATAATCAAGTTTGTATTTTTAACTAAGGTCTTGGCTCTTGAGTATGTTTCCTACCTTCGTGAAGACCGCTCTAGAAACCTAGATTCTCTACCTTATCCCTTTTAAATGATTTTACTGACCGGTCAAGTTGGACTACTGATTGATAATGGTCATAATAATTAATAATTCCGCAAACTATTTTCTCAAAAATTGCGGTTAACTCTTTGATTAAACTTCCATCATAATGTGCTAAATTTATAAGGCCACTTATACCATCTAAAAAAGTGGTACACCTAAGAAAACGCTTGGTGAGGACTCCATGTTATCTATCAAAAAATCGAGTATTTTTTCATAACTCAGCTCAAAGGTGCAGTTTAGGTCGAAATGCACATAATAAAAGTTTAATGGTTTTGAAGAAAAAAATTAATTACTTCAATGAACTCTACAATGAACCTCAGTGTCTTTCTTGTGTGTGAATTTTATTTCAAAACGCAAATAATAAAAATTTATTGTTTTTTTTTTAAATTAATTACTTCAATGATCTGTGTATTTTTTAAAGGTTTCAATTTTTGTTGCATTTCAAGGAATTGCAAAGCTCTAAAACTCCGCAGTGTTTATGAACTTTAAAAATTGTATTTTCTGTCTTGGTCGTTTATATTGTATTTTATCATGTATCAATATTTTTTTGTAAAAATTGTTATAGTTTAATTTTTGTAGTCACTAACCTTTGGTGTTGATGTGACTTCAAGACAATAATAAAAAAGAAAAAGAAATATTATAATTAAAAATTTTAAGATTTTTGTTGTCGATACTTAATTGACCGCCTCCTTTTGTATCCAATTTTTTTATTTTACGTAGAAAAATATCATTCAAACGGGTTTTTTGGTCTGAATGTACGTTTGATGAAAAAAAACACATGGTGAAAAATAATGAAGAAAATTTTCAAAGCTATAAATTTTATGTGTAACATTTTCGTCCAACTGTTAAAATTATATTTACGTTATTCTACAGAAAAAACAACATTAAAATTGGTAAATTGAACATTGAATCGTTCACGTTAATTATCATGTTTAATTATCATTATTAAAAAAAACATTATTTCTAAAATTATCTATTGTTGATACAGCATTAAAGTTTGTCGGGAAAAGAGTTTTTGATTTATTTATTTGTTTGGTTACCGTCACAAAAAATAAAGGTCAATCAAATGTAGGAGTGCAAAATTTTCAATATTTCTCTTATTTCCATTTTACTTGATATTATTTTATGGATATTAGTATTCTAGTGGGAATAAAATTGTAGTAAAACTACTTCGGTAGGATATCTAAGTTTACATTCACCAGATGAAACCCCGAAAATCAATGTAAGTTACGTAATTGTAACAGAAACGTTGAAAAACATTGTTTGTGCCTGCCGGGAGTACAGACGTATTTGTTATTCAATTGTTCTGATTTCGGTGTCAAATTAAAGAGAAACATATGACAATAGAATTCCAGTGACATGACAGTATATTTTCAAATAAAGTCGTTCTGAATTTCCAAAATTTTAGCTTTTGTAAATACGCTACAGGCTACTATTTAAAATCAACTGCAGCATTTATCTTTTAGTTTTCCTTTAGTTGATGGTTTTAAGGGTATCATTTGTTTTTAATTTTTTGTGACTCAATAATAGTGTGAGAAGGTACTGCAGTCGAGAAAAATGTCTGTTCTTAGATTTCAACTGATTTTCACGTCTCTTAACTCCTAGTGCAGAAAATGTGGTTTTCTAAAATCAAAAACTTGTTTTATAGTCTGTACACGCGCTTACGTGCGCTTATGTTTTATACGTTTTTGAGCAAATATTTTAATCTAGAAATTATTGTTATTATTCCAGGAGAATGATTGATGTACCATAAGTTTTATAATTTAGTGTGCGTTTAGTTTTTTTTTAAATACCTAATGTGTGTACGTTGCAATCTGTTCAATTAAGAACAATAAAGTTATATTCAAAGTTTTTTTTAGTTGTGTAACTTTGAATACTGGCATGATTTTAAATCTATATTTTGTTTACTAATTAGATTTATTAGATTTTTAGAGTGTATTTTTTGGAATAAATGTTGAAAGTTCAGCCGTCCTTAGTTTGCTCCTACTGTCAACAAATCAAAGCCAGCTACTACAGGGTGCATGCTAGGGTCCACGACTTTGTGGATGTCGTATTCCTATTAAGTTAACTATGTTTTAAATTATAAGTACTTAAAACATCAGTCATGATATGATGTAGGCCTACAATTTCATTTATAAAAATACTTTTGAAAGTATTTTGTTGTTACTTTGTAATCAGCGTGTACACATTTTTATATAACGCGCATGCTCAGTGATGTCATTATTTGTTTACTGTAGGAGCAAACTATGAAAAGCTGGACTGTATGTTATAAGTCCTAGTGTAGTTTTAAATCGCTCTTGTACTGTGTTACTTAATAAAAGAAGAAAACACCTACCCTAGGACATGGGTTTTGAGCCTTAGTTGGGTAGGTCTGTCAATTTCCTCCACCTCGTACGTTGGGAACTGTTGTGAATGCATTACTGGTTTTTAAAAGAATGTCTATAGAAAAAATTGTAAAAAAAAGGAAATAAAGTTTTCTTATTATTACTAATAATAATAATAAGCAATCCCGTGACCCAATGAGATGAGGATGATATGTAAGACGTGTAAATAAGGTGTAGTCTTGTACAGACTCACGCCGACCATTCCTGAGAGAGTATGGTTAATTGACCCCAACCATCAAAGTACAACGGTAACGACTGTCTCTAGTATTAAAATCCTTATAAAAGTATTTACTTTTACTAGGCTTTGACGAATCTTCGTCTCCAAAAATTAGCTGTTAAACAGCTGACTCACGGCGATGACTTTACCACTAGACCAACTCGGTCGGTTTTAGTTTGTGATTGTATAAATTTGTTGAACTTATGTACATACATTACATGGGACATTTAGGTGTGTGTAAATTTATGGTTATGTATATTGGAAAGTTTAATATTTAGAAATTTCCATGAATGCTCTTGCTTTTGCGCGGATCCCACCTCACAGTGCCACAGTGCAGTAACCTCACAGTGTTAGATGTAGAGACTCAAACTTTCCCCTTATGTTGACGAACCATAGGGTTTCCGAACTAGCGGTTAGTCTACTCTTACTTGTTTTTCTAGTATAGAGTAGAAGATTCCATTAAGTTATTTTATTTTCTATTGTTATTTATTTCTCTACATTATTCTGTTGTGTTCTTCTATTCTTCAAGTTACAAGAAAATTTTATAGTGTTTTACTATATACAGGACATACCCTTTTATCAGAGTAGTCAGTTTTGTTCTGAATAGTGTGAAGTTGTCAAAAACCAGTTTGGGCGTTGCGTACTGAAATAGTTTCTTCCAGAAAGGCAGTTAGTGTATAATTTTTTTTCAGTTTTGGGATAAGGTATTAGGTAAGAAAGTAGGAATTTAGTCCTACTAAAGGTTCCTAGTTAGTTTAGTTTACGTTTAAGTCTTGAGTAAGTTTTAGAACAGTTGTAGTAAATTCATCTGTTATTAATTAAGCAGTTCATTGTAGTTTTCTATTGTTATAACTGCAATAATTAATATAAGTAAGTTATTTAAAAATATATATTTGTTAAAAATAAAAAAGTGGTTTTGTTGTTTGAAAATAACCAGATCCTGAATGAACCCGGAATAAATATTACAGTATTATTTCTGTTATTCCATAAAGGTCTCTTAATTCTGAAATTCGGAATTAATAGTCTTAATAAAAGGAAAAATCGAAGTGTACAGTGAAACCTGGAAAAACGGAAAAGACAATAAACTAATGTATTTAATGCACCCTAGTGATGGTAGCAAATTTATAGATGTAGCGCGGTTGCAAATACTAGTTTACTTAATAAGTTATTAAAAGCTTAAATTTAATGTCCGGAAAACAAGGTAACTTATATTCAAAGTGTGAATTCAACCGACAACGCTTTTTTCACATAAGTTTTCACCATTTCTTTCTCTTTTTCTTTTACTCTCTTCGTTCATTATGAGTACAAGCACGAGCAAACACCTATATTATGTGTAATATGTGTATTGCTGCTTAAATTCATTTTATTGCTGTACATATTTTTTTATAAATGTTCTTTTTTGTTGGTCGGTGAAATCGAAATTGGAAATTGGAAGAAATAAGAGATTTGCGGACACGTAACTTCTAATATTACCTTCAATAAATAACATTTTGTAATAAAAGGCAATAGACCTTTTATTCAGGTGCACGTTTGGGTGTTTTTAAACAATCGTATATAACTGTTATTGTTACTAAACTTATTTTTCCTCTTTCTTAAATGTAATTGTTGTTATTTTTGAAAATAAATTTATATGTTTAAAGGTTATTCTTCATATTGTTATTTATAATTCTGTAGTGTAGGTTTATGCTTGGTTTTTTACTTTCTCTTGCCTATATGAATATATAGGAAGGAAAGTATTGTTTTCATGTCGATTTTTCGAAATCGAGTTTTCACCGGATCTATACGTTTTCAGACCCCCTGAACCCAAAAAACATGTTTTTAGCGATTGGTCTGTGTGTGTGTCTGTGTGTCTGTGTGTGTGTGTGTGTGAACAGAATATCTCAAGAACGGAACATCGTACGAACTTGAAACTTGAAACTTAAGTTACATACTACTACCGGACGCGACACGAACATTTTCATCAAAATCGGTCAACCGGAAGTAGTAGTTTATTCGTATAATTTTTCTGTTTTTTGCGATTTTCTCAAAAACTGGTCCTACGATTTTTTTTAAAATCGCCTATTTTACTCAATTTTTTATTCTCTACAAGATAGGGTAGGCGCCATGTTTGCTGAAATTCTCGGTGAGGCTGTTTTCACGTAAAAACGTTGTTTTTTTAAGATTACGGCTTTAATATAAATTTCAGCGCAAAAACTTATATAATAAAAGTTGTAGAGAATTTAAAAACCTACAACTTCTGTTTCAAACATTTTTTTGTATAACGCTTAGTTTAGCGGTAATTTGCGATTTTCTGTTTTTTTTCTCACGAAAACGTGAGAAAAATCGATTTTTTTAACATTTCGGTCTTAGTATGCATTTTACGACAAAAGTATATATAATAAAAGTTATAGAAAATTAAAAGATCTACAACTTTTGTTTAGAGCATTTTTCTCTACAGAGCCTAGTTTAGCGTGAAAGCGTGATTTTCCGTATTTTTAAGCCAAACTGAGTTCGATTGTCATTTTGCGTCATTCACTCGTGATTAAAATAAGGTTATGTTTTTGAGGTTAGTTTTTGTTTATTTCTAATATTTTATTAATAATGTTAGGTATATTATTAATCATTTGCATTGGCAAGAGAAAGTTGTGTGAGTGTTTCACACCAGATTTTTTATATTATTAAAAGTTATATAAAAAATGTTCCTGTACGTACTCGTTTTATAGTTTGGTCAGTGTCCTTTCTCTTACCTTAGGTCAGGCTGGCTAAACTAACGAATCCGTGCCAAATTCTATGTATTTGTTATCTTTTAGGAACTTTTATCTGTGAAAATATTAGTCTAATTAATGTAAATTATTACAGTTTTTCTTCGGGTAACAACTTTTTGTTGTTGAGAAAAATCTTTAAAGTAGTTTTAAATGTATTACGGTAAAAAAAATTATCCGTTTTATCTTCAGTTTTCGTTAATTTTTACAGAATAATTGTATTTGTTAGCTTTGGTACCGGGATCCACATAATTTATTTTTTTTTTTTTAGCTTTTATTTGTTATCGGGAACTGTACATTGTTGACAACTACCCAATCCGATCGCTGCTTTTTGCTGTATTTTTTTGACGTGGATTAGACATAAGTTTGAACAGGGACCCCCAGTAGAGTTTGTTCATGGACGGCTGTCAACTGGTCATCATACAAAGTCGCTTGCCCAACCGGTGTTACTTAACAAATAATAGCGACTTTCTACCAGCTGACTGACTGGGCTGGCCCGAAGGCCCCACTTAATTTAGTGATTTTATTTTTATAATATCGGTAGGTGCTTAGCTTATGTCAGTTATAGTTCATACATTTCTCTATCCAATGGTATAATTTGTTAGATAAGTTGGCAGCAGCACATATAACATTCCTTCGTTTTTATATTACTGTCACCGGATGGTTAGCATGAATGACGTGGGGAAACCTTAACGATTTGGTGGCCCTAAAAGGGTCATTTTTGTGGTCAGAGTCGGTTGGTGGTCGACACGGCGTTTCGTCGTCCAGCTGAGACATCGTCTTCTTCCCTCGTGGTAGTTATAGTGGTTTGATGAAGCGTACTTCAAACTTAATGGACGTGTTACCTGGCATAATTGCGTAATGTTTAGGTTATCAGCCAAAAGGCTGGTTTAAACCGCTAGAGGCTTTCCTAAATAAAATAAGGAGTGAGGTAGTTTACATTAGCCGTTCACACCGAGTGGAAAAATATGCTTTTTAGCATGCCCGGCCCTCTGAAAAGCATCTACTTTCCACCCTTCAAATGACACCTTCACTTCATTCACAACAGGGTCTGGCTGTATTATATAATGAAATTCATTACTCTCAGAGGAGATTACTCTGACTAGTGACTACTATCTTTTAGACCTCTACCTCTACCGTTCTTAAATGCTTCAGTCATATAATAATTTGCGTGATAATAATAATAATAATTATAATTGCTGCCCATAACAGACAGGTGGAGTGTCAAATTATTTACACTCAATCTGTTCATTGCAGGGCTAAAATAAATAGTTCTGTTTCTTATCACATGGTCAGCCAATTAAATGACTGAATCATTTAAGAACAGAAGAGGTAGAGGTGTAGAAGACACTAATCAGAGTTATGCCTCTGGAAGTAATGAATTTCATTATACAGCCAGACCCTGTGGTGAATGAAATGAATATGTCATTTGCAGAGTGGAAAATATATGCTTTTCAGAGGGCCTGGCATGCTGATAAGCGTAATTTTCCACTCAGTGAGGAAGGCAATGGTAAACCACCTTGCTCCTCGTTTTCCTTAGTAAAACCTCTACAGGTTCAAACCAGCCTTTCGGCTGATGACCTAAACAACAACAACAATAATAATTGATGATTATCAATAATAATAATGATAATTGTACAACATGATTCTAAGATGAGAAGATAGACCAATACTCGAGGACCCAAAAATTCAATGGCCACTGATAACCAGAAAAGTTCGACAATATAACATAGTAACTGACGAGTAGAGGAGGGCCAGATCTGAGAATACGAAGATGTGGAATAGAAGAAAACAAATCAAGCGATCCACTAAAGACTGAAAATTGACTATAGTGCTTCAATTTGGGCTTAAAAAATGATAATTGTCATATAGTAATTGGCTGACCATGTGATAAGAAACAGAATATTATGTAAACCTGGAAAATTTCGTGTACATCCTCATAATGTAATCGAAGCACAGCTGAATTAAGCACTTAGTGTTTTGGTATTAGGAGGAATTCCAAGTGCTGTATTAATAGGATATTATTTCTCAAGGAATATGTTAATTTTGAAACCTAAATTAGCATTTATGCGACACCTGTAATAATAATACAATATAATAATTAACATAATTAACATAATATATAATATATATGTGATATAATTAACATAATTTTTTTATGTGTTCTAAAGTTATTGTAGGTTTATCATGGTTTATTAATTTATCAATCACTCTATTAATTCTGAGAAAATCACATAAAAACTAATGAGTGATTTAAGTGCCTTCAAATTTAAAAGAAATTACAGTAAAAATATCTTCACCAAAATAAATTATGAGCCCACCCGTTTTCTATATTATACAATACGTAGTATGTTATCGTTCATGACACATAAAAATTATATTTAATCCGCATTTGAAGGTGCTATATTTTTTCTATTTTCTATCTAAACCATTATTTTTTATAAGAGCATTTCATCATTTTTATTGTAACGTATTTTCGGAGATAACGGGACGTAATGGGTTTAGTAAATCAATCGTTACCAAGTCTTAAATTATAGTAGCAACACTACTATTTGTATAAATCAATCACTTAAATTTAAGCTCGAATAGAAAAACAAATTTCATCGTCAATATGTTGTTTCTTTTATCAGTCAATAATAACAAGGTTGTAAAATTTATTGCTATTCTTATAACTACTCGTTCCGGGATTTTTTTTATAATTTTATAAGCTTTAAATCAATAAAATTGTAAGTAATGTTCCGTTTTGATTTTTAATAAAATACAAGCGAGATATCGTATCCTTTTTATGGATCTTTTTAATACAATGTAGTCGGTTCAAGATTGAAAATCATAAAATTTATTTTTTGATAGTTAGATAGAAAGATTGTCTGTGAAAGTTTGTATTAATCAATTTTAGGTTAATTGATTATTATTGGATACATGAAACTGTGCTAAAATTTATTATTCTGTATAATTTAACTAGTTTTTTTATTTTATTACAAAACTATATTTCCACATTATTTTATATCTATGCAGTTCTGCAGAACCAGTAAATATTTTTACAGCATTTTTTATTTTTTGTTTTTTTGTCATCAGTCTCTCGATTAGTCTGATGCAGTTCTCCAAGCTGTTCTATCTTGCGCAAGTCGTTTCATATCTACATACCTTCAACACCCTACGTCTTTTGTAATTTGCTTTAAATATTCTATCCTTTGCCTCCCGCTACAATTCACTCCCTCAATATTACCCTCCATTATTAACAAACCAATAACTGGATATCTTAAGATATGCCCCACTAGCCTATCTCTTCTTCTGGTAAGATTCTTCTGTATACTTCTTTTTTTATCCACTCGTTTTAGAACCTCTAAATTACTTCTTTTTTTTATAAAATATGATAAACTTATTGTATGCCCATCACAGGCAAGTGTATTGTTAAATTATTTACACACGATCTGCTAGTTCCAGGGCTACAAAAATAGTTCTGTTTCTTATCACATGATCAACCAATTATATGACTGAAGCATTTAAGAGCAGAAGAGGTAGAGGTGTAAAAGACACTAGTCAGAGTTATCTCCTCTGAGATTAATGAATTTCATTGTACAGCGAGACCCTGTGGTGAATGAAGTGAAGTTGTCATTTACAGGGTGAAAAGTAGATGCTTATCAGAGGGCCTGGTATGCTGACGAGCATAATTTTCCACTCTGTGAGGAATAATAAACCAACTCACTCTTCGTTTTACTCAGTAAAGCCTTCAGAGGTTCACACCACCCTTTCTGCTGATGACCTAAACAACAAACCTATTGTAGTTAGTACAGTAAGTAAGTAATTAAGCATGTAGTGCTGGTTAATGTGTAATTAAAGTATATGTTTATATAGGTAATTAAGTTAACTTATAAGTTCGTTAAGATCTTGACATGTCCTGTAAGTATAAGATGTATTTATTTGCGTGTGTGCTGGACATAATTAACAAAAACGTTACTTTTACACTTTTGAAGAGACACCGCTTATTAGCAACAGACCCTTACGTTTAAATGTCAAAACATTGATTGTTGCGTGAACATTTTTCTGTGCGTATTAATGTAATAATACTGGATGTTAAGTGAAGAAAAAAGAATAAATTACATAATTATTAGAATGTTTAAAAATTACAATACTAAATAAGTTTGCTAATTTGTAATTACTAAGAAATTGTCAGCTAATCAGTGTTTATCTTAAATACAAAATCTGGTGTGAAACACTCACACGACTTTCGCTTGCCAATGCATATAATGAACAATATACCTAACATTAGTAATAAAACATTGGAATTAAACAAAAAACTAACCTCAAAAACGTAACCTAATTTTAATCATGAGTGAAAGACGCAAATGGAAATCTAACTCAGTTTGGCTTTAAAATACGGAAAATCACTCTTTCACTCTAAACTAGGCTCTGGAAAGAAAAATGCTCTGATTAAAGTTGTAGATCTTTTACTTTCCTATAAATTTGATTATATACACTTTTGTCGTAAAATGCATACTAAGGCCGAAATCTTAAAAAAATCGATTTTTCACACGTTTTCTTGAGAAAAAAACAGAAAATTGCTAATTACCGCTAAACCAAGCGTTATACAAAAAAATGTTTGAAATAAAAGTTGTAGAGATTTAAATTCTCTACATTTGTTATTATATAAAGTTTTGCGCTAAAATGCATATTAAATCCGTAATCTTAAAAAAACAATTTCTTTACGCAAAAACAGCCTCACCGAGAATTTCAGCAAACATGGCACCTACCCTATCTTGTAGAGCATAAAAAATTAAGTAAATGAGGCGATTTTTAAAAAAAAATCGTACGACCAGTTTTTGACGAAATCGCAAAAAAGTGAAAAATTACACGAATAAACTACTACTTCCGGTTGACCGATTTTGATGAAAATGTTCGTGCCGGGTCCGGTAGTAGTATCTAACTTAAGTTTCAAGTTCGTACAATGTTCCCTTTTTAGATATTTTGTTAACACGCGCACACACACACGCGCGCGCGCGCGCGTGCACCAATCGCTAAAAACATGTTTTTTGTGTTTAAGGGGTTTGAAAACGTGTAGATCCGGTGAAAACTCGATTTCGAAAAATCGACATGAAAACAATACTTTCCTTCCTATATATTCATATAGGCAAGAGAAAGTAAAAAAGTATCACAAAATCTCTGCTTCACATTCTGCAGAGCCGACGATTGGGATTGCCTGGTAAATGTCTGCATTAGCAGTAATTATATGCATTAGCACAAATCTAGGCTTAAGTAGGCATCATTACTCAAGGGGGAAAATCTCACTTAATGTATAGATGAATTATTTATTAACTCCTTATACAGATTTTGTGACAAATTTCAAGGGAAATAATCTGAGAAACATTTTGAATCAAGAACATTCTTTACTCGCAGACTAATATGAGCTTGATTTAGGAGAAACTATTGTGACACTTATCTCTAAGGTCCGTTTCGGGATTTGGGTAGATTAAATAATACACACACGAAAGATTAAAATTACAAGTATTTATTACAACTAAAAATTACAATATTAATAAAAGTGACTAAAATCTACAAGTAAATTACATTAAAATTACTTATAGGCTTAAACTAATTATAATAACTAATAATAATAACTAAACTTAACCAATTTTCTAAATACTACTTACAAAAGATGATACAGAATAAATAAGCGTTAAAACAATAGAATATAATTCACAGTAACGTTGACCTTTTCTAACGCACTGTTATGCACTACCAAATTCGCTCGCTGAATTACAGATAAAACGAAATTAAACTTACAAAATAAATCACGTCTCTTATAATATAGGTATATCTAAGGAAATTTCGAGAAAGACAGAGGTTTTCGATACAACAAAAAAAATACAAAATCCTTCTGACGTCTTCTAAATAAATCTTATCAACTGTAAACAAATTAGGATTGAATTGAATAGAAGATATTACAAAAAAAGCCATAACGTGCTCGCCTCTCATCATGCGGTCCTGGGTTCGAATCCCGCTCAGGCATGGCATATTTTCATACGTTACAAAAAATCATTTCATCCTCATTATACACAGTTACACCCCAACGTTATCGCTAATGACCTTGTAGTTGATGCGACGTTATATAAAAAAAAGGCCAATTATTTAAATAGGTAGGCCCACCTCTTTCAAAATACCTGTTCAACGATAGCCAGGCCTACATGTACAATAAAAACCGTATATAGTACCACTATTTCTAACTATTTCTTGGAACCCTACTTTGCACTCTTATTATTTACGTTAACATTTTTAAAATCTCGGCCCTCCTCAAAAATTCTCGAACACACATTTCATTTTAGATATAGTCACACTATTATAGAAGTTTAAAAACTGAAAGTACTAAATTTGTACAACGCTTAGTTTTTATAACGCTTAGTTTAGCGGTAATTAGCGATTTTCTGTTTTTTTTCTCACGAAAACGTGTAAAAAATCGATTTTTTACGATTTCAGCCTTTGTATGAATTTTACAACAAAAGTGTAATAATCATATTTATAGGAAATTAAAAGATCTGCAATTTTTATTTAGAGCATTTTTCTCTACAGAGCCTAGTTTAGCGTGAAAGAGTGATTTTCCGCGTATTTTTAAGCCAAAATGAGGTTGATTTTCATTTTGCGTCTTTCACTCATGATTGAAATTAAGTTATGTTTATTGAGGTTAATTTTTTGTTTATTACTAATGTTAGATTATATTGTTCAATATTTGCATTGGCAATTTGAAAGTTGTGCGAGTGTTTCACACCAGATTTTTTTTTTATTTATTAAGTGTCGGATGAGTTAGATGGCTGAATTTCGATGATTTTATTTACAGTAAATGCAGCTGAAAAAAACCTTAACCGGGAAATTTCCCTACGTGTAAGATAACCAGAGAATTTGTATTTCAATAGGTATGTTTTAGAAAGTAAGAAAACTTGAGAAATGTATATTTTTAAAATCTTCTATTGTATTTTATAACAAATAATATTTTTAATTTTTCTTTTGTTCACAGGTGTCAGTAGTTTAAAACTAACTACATTACATATAGAAAAACATACAGTTCGAGGCAACGATTCGTTACTAGAATGCAGATTTGATCTGGAAGGCGAATCATTGTATTCTGTTAAGTGGTACAAAGACGGACACGAATTTTTCCGGTATATTCCTCGAGATTATCCATCAACTCAGATCTTCCCTGTTCCTGGAGTTAATGTAGATGTAAGTATACCTAATTTTTGTTTTTAGTTGTACTTAAAAAGATTAACCATGGTGAATAGAAGACCGTAGATAGGGAATGTTGTTGTTTAGGTCAACAGCCGAAAGGCTGATTTGAACCTCTAGAGGTTTTACTAAGTAAAACGAGGAGTGAGGTGGTTTACCATTGCCTTCCTCAATGAGTGGAAAATTACTCTTATCAGCATGCCGGGCCCTCTGAAAAGCACATATTTTCCACTCTGCAAATGACACCGTCACTTCAGTCACCACAGCGTCTGGCTGTATAGTGAAATTAATTACTTTCAGAGGAAATAACTCTGATTAGTGTCTTTTACACCTCTACCTCTTCTGTTCTTAAATGATTCAGTCATTTAATTGGCTGACCATGTGATAAGAAACAGAACGATTTATTTTAGCCCTGCAACGAACAGATTGAGTGTAAATAATTTGACACTCCACCTGTCTGTTATGGGCAGTAAATAGGAAATATAACTCAATAACTCCCGCTTTGTAAGCTAGCGCGCTAACAACTACACCATGGAGGCGGTTTTTTGTGTTTTACTTTCTCTTGCCTTTATGAATATATAGGAAGGAAAGTATTGTTTTCATGTCGATTTTTCGAAATCGAGTTTTCACCGGATCTACACGCTTTCAGACCTCCTGAACCCAAAAAACATGTTTTTAGCGGTTGGTGTGTGTGTGTGTGTGTGCGCGCGCGCGCGGGTGTGTTGAAACTTGAAACTTAAGTTACATATCACTACCGGACCCGACACAAACATTTTCATCAAAATCGGTCCACCGGAAGTAGTAGTTTATTCGTGTAATTTTTCACTTTTTTGCGATTTCCTCAAAAACTGGTCCTACGATTTTTTTTCAAATCGCCTGGTTTACTCAATTTTTTATTCTCTACAAGATAGTGTTGGTCTCATTTTGCTGAAATTCTTGGTGACCCTGTTTTCACGTAAAAAAAATCGTTTTTTTAAGATTACGGCTTTAATATGCAATTTAGCGCAAAAATTTATACAATAAAAGTTGTAGAGAATTTGAAATTCTACAACTTTTATTTCAAAATTTTTTTTTGAATAAAACTTAGTTTAGCGGTAATTAGCAATTTTCTGTTTTTTCTCACGAAAACGTGTGAAAAATGAAAAATCGATTTTTTTTTTAAATTTCGGCCTTAGTGTGCATTTTACGACTAAAGTGTACGTAATAAAATTTATAGGAAATTAAAAGATCTACAAATTTTATTAATGTCATTTTTCTCTACAGAGCCTAGTTTAACGTAAAAGAGCGATAATCCGTATTTTTAAGCCAAACTGAGGTTGATTTTCATTTTGCGTCTTTCATATATGATGAATATTAGGTTATGTTTATTGAGTTTAGTTTTTGTTTATTTCTTATGTTTTATTACTAATGTTAGGTTTATTGTTAATTATTTGCATTGGCAAGAGAAAGTTAGGTGACCAGATTTTTTAAATTTGTATTAGTGTGATCAAAATTGGAGCAATGCCATGTAATAAGTTCTTACTTTGCTATTGGCCAAGTATCTGGTGAATAAAAGGATCTATGCGAATACAAAAATAAGTAGCATAATATTTTCTTAGTAAAAGAAAATATTTTTCGTTAGATAGACATTTTGCAATTGAAAATTGAAATCTTCTTTATTGAAAAGAATTCTGTTCAAAGAGAAACTTTTTAAGAATGTACAAATAGTAGCACAGTATGAGGATTTTAGGTTCTTTGCTATTTTTTAAAATAAATATAATAGTAATAAAATAAACTGCTTTTAACTGTAGCGAAAATCTCTTCTATGATAAACGTGAAATGGTTTTCGTTTAAATTTATTGTATTTTTCTATGATATGTATTTTCTTCTTATATTTATCCATTATACAGGATATCATACGAGTAGCAGCTACATAAGAATTGTTTTAGATTATTCAATCTCTCTGATGTATTGATTTTTTTTTGTAGTTGTACAAAGTGTTTGAAATGTGCACTGGGCTAGGTAATTAACCAACCCACGTATAAACGAGTCTCGAATAGAAAGAAAAATAATCTTTCGCTGTTTTTTGCATTTTATTTTGTAGTCTAGAATGAAAGAATAATCATCTTCAACTTTTAAACCCCCTTGAAGCCAAAAATAAAACTGCTATTTGGGCTAAAATTTGAAAACTAAATTTTTTAACCCATCTCTTAAGAGTTTCTGTAATAAGCTTTGTTGTCCCAAAATCAATGGTAGCTTACTTTTCTTAAGTGAAAAATGAAATTTTTTTCTTCTTCTTTTCCTTCTCCTCCTCCTCCTCCTCCTCCTCCTCGATTTAGGGATAGGGGATTCCTCCTCAACAGGGAATTAAAAGATTTACAGATCTTTTAATTCGCTATAAATTTGATTATACAGGCCTACACTTTTGTCGTTAAATACTAAGGCCGAAATCTTGAAAAATCCATTTTTACAGATTTTCATGAAAAAAACAACAAAAAAACACTAATTACCGCCAAACTAAGCGTTATACAAAGAAATGTGTGTAGTAAAAGTTGTAGGTTTATGAATTTTCTACAACTTTGAATTCATATACTTTTGCTCTAAAATGCATATTTAAGCCACAATCTTAAAAAATAACATTTTTTTCTGCGAGAGTACAGCCTCCTCAAAGATTTCAGCAGACAACGCGCCTACTCTATCATATAAAACATAAAAAATGCAGTAAATAAGGCGATTTTTAAATAAAATCGTAGGAGTCGTTTTTGAGAAAATCGAAAAAAGTAAAAAATGACACGAATAAACTACTACTTCCGGTTGACCGATTTTCATGAAAATGTTCTTTTCGGGTTCTCTAGTGGTAGGCTACCTAACTTATGTTTCAAGTTTCAACTTCGTACGATGTTCCGTTCTTGAGATATTTTGTTCACACACAGACCAATTACTAAAAACATGTTTTTGGGGGTTCAGAGGGTCTAAAAAAGTGTAAGTATATCCGGTGAAAACTCGATTTTGAAAAATCGACATGAAAACGATACTTTCCTTCCTACATATTCATTTTGGCAAGAGAAAGTAAAAAAAAATCGTGTAAAATGTGGGAAACTTGATAAAATTAAAAACCAGTTATAAAAACATGTTTTTTGGGTTCAGAGGGTCTAAAAAAGTGAATATCCGGTGAAAACTCGATTTCAAAAAATCGACATGAAACAATACTTTCTTTCCTATGTATTCATTTTGGCAAGGAAAGTAAAAAACACTCGTGTAAATGTGGGAAACTGGATAAAATTATAAACCAGTTGTAAAAACATGTTTTTTGGGTTCAGAGGGTCTAAAAAAGTGTAAATCCGGTGAAAACTCGATTTCGAAAAATCGACATGAAAACAATACTTTCTTTCCTACATATTCATCTTGACAAGAGAAAGTAAAAAGCACTCGTGTGAAATGTGGGAAACTGGATAAAATTGTAAACCAGTTTGTTTAATGCATTCCACTGACAAGTCAATTAATTAATTAATAATTTTGTGGCTAAAATTGAAAGCTAAATGACCTTCCTACTTTTTGTAACTTACTTTTATTATAAATTGAAAACAGTCTGCAGTATAGTACTTCAGTAAAATGTATTTTCCTTATTTTAGTGCCCCATTTTTTTGAATTTTCATGTCTTATTAAAGTAAAGCACTGACAACTCTTCTTTATTTCTTTCAGTGAAGGAAACTGTTCTTTATCAGAACGTATTTTTCATTGCTGTAATGAATTCTTTATAAAGTTCTTTACAGTATCTAGTACTTAGTTTTCCTCTAACCCAGTGGTTCTCAAATACTCCCCGAGCGGTAACAAGTATTCCCTGAGTACCTAAAGTAAGTTAATTTTTGTCTCCCCCCCTTTAAATTTCAAAAATTCATGGTTAGTTTTGCATCTTTCCTTAAATATATAAATTTGGTTTTGAAAACATGATTATCTACTTTTATTTGTTTGAACTATATTATTTATTTACATTTTCCCCCTAATTTTTTTTTTTTTTTTACTTAACTACTTGGAAAATTGCCACTATAGTTACAACTTAAATTTAAATAAATAAAAATATAATTCTGTAAACCGAAATTACTTTGGCCCACTTTCTTATTTTTCGTACTTTTTACTTTCTCTTGCCTATATGAATATATAGGAAGGAAAGTATTGTTTTCATGTCGATTTTTCGAGATCGAGTTTTCACCGGATCTATACGTTTTCAGAACCCCTGAACCCAAAAACCATGTTTTTAGCGATTGGTCTGTGTGTGTGTGTGTGTGTGTGTGTGTGTATATATATACAAAATATCTCAAGAACGGAACATCGAACGAACTTGAAACTTGAAACTTAAGTTACATACCACTACCGGACCCGACATGAACATTTTCATCAAAATCGGTCAACCGGAAGTAGTAGTTTATTCGTATAATTTTTCACTTTTTTGCGATTTTCTCAAAAACTGGTACTACGATTTTTTTTAAATCGTCTGGTTTACTACATTTTTTATGCTCTACAAGATAGTGTAGGCGCCAAATTTGCTGAAATTCTGCGTGAGGCTGTTTTTACGTAAAAACATTTTCTTTTTAACATTGCGGCTTTAATATGCATTTTAGCACAAAATGTTATATAATAAAAGTTGTAGAGAATTTAAAAACCTACAACTTTTATTTCAAACATTTTTTTGTATAACGCTTAGTTTAGCGGTAATTAGCAATTTTCTGTTTTTTTCTCACGAAAACGTGTGAAAAATCTATTTTTTTAAGATTTCGGCCTTAGAATGCATTTTACGACAAAAGTGTATAAAATAAAATTTACAGGAAATTAAGAGATCTACAACTTTTATTTTAAGCATTTTTTTGTACAGTGCCTAGTTTAGCGTGAATGGGCGATTTTTCGTATTTTTAAGCCAAACTGAGGTCGATTTTAATTTTGCGTATTTCACTAATGTTTTTTGAGGTTAGTTTTTTGTTCATTTCTAATGTTTTATTACTAATATTAGGTTTATTGTTAATTATTTGCAATGGCAAGAGAAAGTTGTGTGAGTGTTTCACACCAGATTTTTTTAGTTAAGTTAGAAATAGAAAAACTGTGGGCAGCGTTGGATTTAAACAGGGGCAACATGGGCAAGTGCCCAGGGCGGTAAATTTTTGGGGGCGGCAAATTTTTGGACAAAAAACTTAAAAAATTAGTTTTGATATTTTAATTCTGATTATTTGATCGATAAACGTTAGTCACGATTTCGGATTGTTAATCAACTCATTTTCATTCGTAAATTTAAATTTGGTAGTACGACATTAAAATTTGACTTAGCTGTAATGAATACCGAGGCTGATATCCTTTTACAATTAGATTGCGAAGAAATTATTACTGATTTTGCGACAAAAAAAGTGAGACGAAAAAATTTTTAAAGTTAGATTTTGAAATGACCTGGAATATACGTTGTAATTTGAAAAATGATAATTAATTTGTGAATATGAAAGTTTCAAATAAAGTTTAATATGTTAATGTAATAACAAACTTGCTTGTTTAATTTTTATGCACTTTAATTTAAAACGCTGATCTTTCAAAAAATTTTAAAAGGGGCGGCATTTTTGCCTTGCCCAAGGGCGACTTCCATAGTAAATCCGGCCCTGATTTACAATATTTTTTGTTATTTTTATGGAAATCATGGGTTTCAGAAAATATCTGGGTCTTTTCTACTAAATTCTTTCATACCAATTTTTAATTATTGAGGCTTGAGTCAGTGTTACCTGAACTTTGGAACTACTTTCGTCCACTCATAAAATACCTATAAAATAAAATAAAAACACCATAAAATAAAATGAATACATTAAATAAACTTTTTTTCCGGCTTCATTCTATATTTAACATTTTCCAAATATTTCAGAATATTAATGCCGATTTTCAGATTTACAGTTCTTCAAAAAAGTACAGAATGTTTTTGCTTTGGGGTAGTTACACCTTTTCCACCCCTTAAGAAGAAGTCGAAATTTAAAAGCTTTATTTATTTCCTTGATATCAATCACAAAGTTCATGAATACTACTAATTAGTGTAGCGGTCAACGCTAATGGGTTCTGTGCCGATTGTCCTGAGTTCAATTCCTGGTCAGGTGTGATACATTTTCATCATTCATTTTCACCTATCATCCTTGATTTCTGCATTAGCCTTAATGCTTATAACATTCGGACGTTAAACAAAATAAAAAAATCGATATTAATGTTTATTTTCAGAATTTTAGCTTTTGGTGGTGAGGTACAGAAAAAATATCTATTATTTCACATTTATATCTAAAGATTTTTAAATCTACTTTTTTCAGATGAGACATTCAAACGAAAGTCAAGTACTTCTGACAGGACTTAAATTACAATCAAGTGGCCGCTATCGTTGTGAAGTATCTGCTGAAGCCCCTTCATTTCAAACTGTATCAGAACATGGCGATATGGTTACTGTTGGTAAGTAATCACAAATTATTTATGTTATAATGTATTACTTATTCAAAACTTCTTCTTCTTCTTCGTCTTCCAACCAAGGATTAGGCCGCAGCCTGTTCAGAACTCACATACTACTATATCATCTATCTTCATCTTGTCCTAGGTCTACCGATATCCCGTTTACCTTCTGGAGCATACCAGTGCGCCTGCATAGGTATCCTGTGAACTGACATCCTTTTCATGTGCTGTCTCCAACCTTGGCGATAATCCTTTATATTTTCCTTCAAGTTATAAATACCCAATTCTGATCTTATTTCCTCATTCCTTATTCTTTCCAAGCGTGTAACCCCTTAGTCCTTCGCAGAAATCTGATCTCTGCCATCTGGATTCTCCGCTCTTGGGTTTTTGTTGTTGTCCATGCCTCACTTCCGTACAGAATAACTACAGCTGCCATAACTTTATAGTACTTAAGTTTTGTGACCTTTCTCGCTGTATTACCCAAAGTTCTGCTTTTAGTCCAGAATATCCTCTGGAATTTTACTTATTAAAAACTGAAACTTAAAATAATGGTGAACGGAATGCAATTCTACTATACTAGTCGATATATCAACGCGTGCTTCAAGGTCTAAGCCATTTTCGTCCTCTCTTCACCCTTGGCCCAGCGTGTTTGCCGCGTTGTCCATAGACCTACGTACCGCTGTAGCATCGGCAACGTAGACGAGAACCTTGAAGCCTGCATTGATATGTCTACTGTATTTCAACAAGTTAGTAAATTAATCTACAGACAGTACTCTCCTACTGGGATACGTTGGCGTTTCTTCCATCGTAGCTGTATTCTTCTCTGCCATCAGCTAACTGCGTCTGCGTTATCAGCTGTAATTTTCTGGTCATCGTAGCCAGTCCTGGAACTGCTGCCCTCCTCATTTGATTCGTAATCTGAACCCGTAATCATTTAAGTCGTTAAGATTTTTAGTTTCTCTTCCCTATATGAATATTATAGGAAGGAAAGCATTGTTTTCATGTCGATTTTTCGAAATTGAGTTTTCTCCGGATCTACACGTTTTCAGACCCCCTGAACCAAAAAAAAACATGTTTTTAGCGATTGGTCTGTGTACGTGCGTGCATGCGCGCGCGCGTGAACAGAATATCTTAAGAACGGAAAATCTTACGAACTTGAAACTTAAGTTAGATACTACTACCGAACCCGACACGAACATTTTCATCAAAATCAGTGAACCGGAAGTAGTAGTTTATTCGTGTCATTTTTCACTTTTTGCGATTTTCTCAAAAACGGCTCTTAAGATTTTTTTTAAATCGCATTTACTAAATTTTTTATGCTCTACAAGATAAGGTAGGCGCCATATCTGCTGAAACTTTTGGGGAGGCTGTTTTCTCGTAAAAACTTTTTTTAAGATTGCGGTGTTAATATGCATTTTAGCGCAAAATTGTACATGGCAAAAGTTGTCGAGAATTTAAAATTCTACATATTTTATTTCAAATATTTTTTTTATAACGCTTAGTTTAGCGGTAATTAGTGATTTTCTGGGATTTTTATGAAAATCTGTAACAAATGGATTTTTTTAAGATTTCGGCTTTAATATGCATTTTACGACAAAAATTTATAATCCAATTTATAGGAAATTAAAAGATCTACAACTTTTATTAGAGCGTTTTTCTCTAAAAAGCCTAGTTTAGCGTGAAAGAGTTATTTTCCATATTTTTAAGCCAAACTGAGGTTGATTTTCATTTTGCAGTTGTTTTTGAGGTTAGTTTTTTTTTATTTCTAATTGTTGTCCAGCAGCAAGAGTGGTTTAGAAGAGATGGGAAATTTAAAAGTAGGCAACGAAAACATACAGGAAGTTGGGGAATTCTGCTATCTAGGGAGTAAAATAACAAAGGATGGTAGAAGCACAAAGTGATATCAAGAGTAGAATTGCTCAAGCTAGAAAAGCCTTTGAAATGAAAAACAGCTTACTGACTACAAACATTGATTTACAGATTAGGAAAAATTTCTTAAAACATTATGTTTGGAGTGTAGCATTATACGGAAGTGAAACGTGGGTGATAGGGGCTGTAGAAAAGAAGAGGATAGAAGCTTTTGAAATGTGGTGTTATAGGAAAATGTTAAAGATTAGGTGTGTGGACAAAATAAGTAATTTAGAGGTTCTTAGGCGAGTGGATGAAAAAAGAAGTATATGGAAGCATCTTACCAAAAGAAGGGATAGGCTAGTGGGGCATATCCTAAGACATCCAGGTATTGGGCTATTAATAATGGAGGGTAATATTGAGGGAGTAAATTGTAGAGGGAGGCAAAGATTAGAATATATAAAGCAAATTACAAAAGATGTAGGGTGTTACAGGTATGTAGATATGAAACGACTTGCGCAAGATAGAACAGGTTGGAGAACTGCATCAAGCCAGTTGAGAGACTGATGACAAAAAAAAAATTTCTAATATTGTATTAATAATGTTAGGTTATATTGTTCATTACTTGCATTGGCAAGAGAAAGTCGTGTGATTGTTTCACACCAGATTTGTTTTTTGTTTTTTTTTTTTTTGCGAACAGGCCTTTGAGGACCACGCAAATATCCATGTACCTCCTTCTTTTTCCTCTAGAAGTTTTCATCCCCTCCGACCATTCGGCTCTCCTTCATCCATCCATCCATCCTGTTGAAATTCTTCCCCTCATCCACGAGAACCTTCAGTCCAAAAATTTTGTTTCTGTATTCTTTTCGATATAGGCAGTCTTTTTGTGTAATGTTGAACTTCTTGAGCTCCTCGTTCATCTGTTTAACATAGCCATCCTAACCCTTGTAGTTCATGAGTTTATAAAAAATCGGTTTGTTTAATCTTGATAAATTCATTTGAACCATGTTCAAAGAAATTCAATCGTCGTTTTCGTATTGTTACTTCTATGTTTTCACTTCTATTATATGTTTCTTCATTTTATCTCAGTCTGTAACTCTCCTGTGTTCTTCTCAGACCATAAATCCTTCTTAAAATTCATCTCTCTATCTTGAATACATTTTCCATTCCAGATATACTCGCAGTTTCCTCGCCGAACTTCTTCATTTATTGTAAAACAAAAATTAATTATAACAGAAATTATACTTATTTTGTGAGAGAAATAAATCCTGATACTATCCATTGAATAGGTGAAGAGGCTCTTCACCTGCTTCACCTGAATAGCCGCCGCTGGTAGACATAATTGCTATAGATACTGAAGTCACGAGATTGCCTTTTGCGTATGGATGTGCTGTGAGGAAGGGAAGTAAAAAATTGCCATGCTACCAACCTCAACAGTCAGACTCTATTCGTACATTTCACTATGGTGCAGTTTCTACATACATTTTATAAGATGTGGTTTAATCCAAGAAAATATTTTCTTCATAAACCTTATTAGAAATAAATGTGACCTGAAATATTGCCTATAGCTTAATTACATGACTAGAAATGTTTGATTTACTGTAATTACCAGCTACCTGATTCCATTGGAACAAAATTTTCTACGAATGAATTGCCTTCTCTACTATCGCTGTCTCCGGCGTCTTCACTTTCATTCTCACTAGTACCTAACCGTTTCCTTTTTTTTACCAGGTGTCAACAAAAATGTAGAAGAGTAGCTTTTTCATGTCTTTAATTTCCTTCTTTATTTTTCGAATTGTGGAAAGAGAAACATCACAGTAGTTAGCCACTCGCTCATGGTTTTTGTTAAGAGGTAGGAAAACGAAATTTTTCTTTAACTTCAACTTCACTACATTTTATTACACTGCATAATTAGATTTTGTTCAGCATCGTGAATAGTCTGCCCACATTTTCGAGAAAATAACATTCGGTTTACGTACAGTTAACCTACAAAAAGTTCCGGAATATACTGTATAATATGCTCTGGGTATAGTATACCCTGTTGTGTTTGTTGTACTGAAATTAAAGCAGTCGCGCATGCGCACTGATGCTCTTCCCCCTTTACCCCTCTTTGTAAACAAAGGCAAACTCGTGATTCAAGTAACTATATAATATAGTATTATATATTATAAAAGTGTTTATACTGTACAACAATATTCCATCGGTATAATTATTTTAATTAACATATTTACTCATGAACTTAATATAAATTCAATTATTAAACTTTTATCTTTATAAAATTTTTAATTTTCAAAAACATTAAAATAACATGCTTTAACCTGTACATCAAACTTCGTCTACAGATATACAAGGAAATAAAGGTTAAAGGTTTATTTTAAGTAAAAAAAAATTATGAGTTATTTACTAAAATTTCTTGTTTTAGTCATATATTTTAAGATAACTTTATATCAGTGAACTTGTAAAAGTTTTGTAAACTTAATAAAATGAAGTATAAAATCACTGAAATTCCTTCTTCATAAAATTATTTGTTTAAAATTGAATCCTTACAAATATTTTAACTCCTACACTAATATATTATTTTGTTTTATATGCGTACAGAAATATTTGCCTAAGGCAAATTTTTATTGTTATTACATTAGGTTTATATTTTATAAACTCTAAGTTAGTATAGATTACAATTTTATTATTTTCTGCACTGTTGGACAATTTTCAATAAACTATAATTACTTTATCAAATTCTTAACTTACTACTCTTTCGCTTTCCAACCATTAGGGACCTCATTTATGTAGTGTGGCATTTATTCCGCATTCTTTTGCAATCTGTTTATTTATAAATATCAAAACGTTTAAATTTTGTGGCAAATATTTATTTAACAATTAATTACTTAGCACAGTTATAACAAATAGGATATTACAATAAACTACTTAACGTAATAACACAATGAATTTATTACAAAATGTTTCTAAACTTAACAAAGACAACTAAATTTAACTAAAAAGAAATATGGACATTAGCAATCATATAATTAATTAATTCTTACTTACAGTCGTACTCAGTTATAACAATTGTACACTATTTTCCTGCCACGAATGAATTAGTTCTTTAATACGCATTGCACAGATCGGTTTTTAATAACATCACTTTACCACAATTAACACAATACTGACTCACTTCACAAACTGTTTACCCCTGACTGACTAAGAAATGGATAAACATTATTTACAATAAACAACATAGAATTCCTGAAAGGATAATGAACATAATATTAGTAATAATGATAATAATAATAGAACACAGAGAATATTCCAGATAAATAGACACATAATAATATAAATAATGCAACCTAATGGAATAACCATAGAACTTTCTATCCTGTACCAGAATGCCATAATAATTTATATTTCTTTCTTTTCTTAAACTCTTATTCATTCACTCTGTCGTTTCTTCCTGTCTTCTGTTTTGATTTGATTCATCGTTTTTTTTCTTTTCTCTAAACATCTAGACTTGTCAATTTTATTCCTAAAATGTTTCCTGCCTTTGATTAGTTCTTTTGAAGTATTCAGTATTTTTAAGTCCTCTTCCATCTCCTTAAACCAATTTGTTTTTGTTATTCTATTTTCATAATTAATCTGTTTTCATTCATTCTACAATACTGTGACACTTATCGCTAAGGTCCGTTTCGGGATCTAGGTAATTAAATAATTAATACACTAAAGTTTACAATTACAAATATTTATTACAACTAAAAGATTTACAAAATAAATAATCAACTAATTATAATGAAGTAATACAATGAATAACTTAATAATTTACTTAGTACTACTTACAAACAATTATATAGAACGCACATACACAATAAAACTGAATACACAATGCACTTATACAATAAGATGGTATAACAAAAGTTGACCAATGCCCGGGACACGTTGACCTGATCCAACGTAACGATAGCTCACGCAATAAACACTTGTCAAAGATCAAACGAATACTAACTAACTGACCGCACTCAAGGGTCCTCTTTATATAGGTATAGATCAAAGAGATAATTCTAGAAAGACACAGAGATTCGATCAATAATCTTTTTTATTGCTTCTGAAAAAATCATAACTAATGTAAACAAGCCAAAATTGAATAAAAGGTGTTACAGGTAACCAACCGACTCTTTCACAAATAGTTGTACAACAAAGACCCTACCTTATTATACACTACTTTTTAAATTGGTATCCTTTTATAACTAACCCTATTATTACTTTTTCACTGTATTATCTACTCTTTAAAATTTTATGAATTAAGTACTAGAAATTTCTCAAACCATACTCTTCTTCGATATTGTCACAATACATTTACACGGTGGCGCAAAAGTCACATGACACTAGATAAAAAAATAATACAACTGAGTACCTTTGCCTTAGTTTCAAAAAAACACTAACAGCACTAAAATAGTCTTTATAAATTTTTAATACATCATTAAAAGTTTTTCTGGAATAAAATGGTGTTCATTAACATCATTTTACAAACCACCATACGTTTCTACCTTATCCTGTACAATAAACTGTAAATTAATAATTCAAACATTTCACATAACGAACACAATATTTCATTCTTTGCTTTCAAATAAATCCACTTTTACAAAAAAAAGGGGGTAATGACATGTCCACAAATCAATGTAACTCATTCAGTTTGTTTGCTAAATATTTTGACACTAATTTTCAAATAAAATGATAGATGATTTTATTGGATATCATATGATAGTATGTTATTTGCGTGTCAGAAAATTGAAACTTCTGCCCTACAATGTAATTTACTAAAACTCAATGTTTTGCGTAGATTAAATTTAATAAACTGTTTATTGATTATTGAATAAATTTTATTTTAAGTTAATTTTATGAAAATCAGTTAATTTGTTACATTATTTAGAATATACTGAGGTTACTCTGTTTCAATTTTATATATTTATTTTAAGTTTATTAAGGGTAACAGTGCACAAAAAGTACCTACAAAAAAATTTTAATTTTCTGGTCTTAGCACTAACATGCATTGTTAAATTTCCTCATAAAAATTATGATAACGATTTGAAAGTCTGATAATCCTAAATTTATTTATTTATTTTATTTAATGATAGGCCTACCTATTTTTTTTAAATTTACCAAAATAACAAATTAATTATTGCTGTATCATAGGCGACTAGCAAGGCATGGGCTCTGGCTGCCGAGTTCATTCAGCCATTACTGGATCGTAACCATTAGGGTGATTATAAATAAAATAGACACTTTCGACAGCTTCTTAAACATCAAACTGGTGTATTTGAATATAGTAAGTGATATAGGTTTGTAGGGAATTTTTGAAAGTTTATGTTGGTACAACTGTTGCTAGCATTTTGTTGTTGGCTGCTGTTACAACGACCAGTCTAGCAAAATGGCCGCTACTCAAGTGGAGAAAGCTTATTGTGTTCTTGAATTAGCCAAAACAAACTCGGTTACGGTTGTGCAATTCATGATTGATTCACGGTTGTTCATTTCAGAACAAGATACGGTAAACCACCACCAACAAGGCAATCAAGCTACGACTGGTATAAATATTTTGAAAACAGTGGATGTCTGTGTAAAAGGAAGAGTACTGGAAGACCTTCTGTTACAGAAGAACAAATTGATAGTGTTCATGATGTTTATGTACGAAGTCCAGGAAAATCAACTAGATCAGCAAGTTTAGAATTGAAAATTCCTCAACTGGCTGTGTGGAAAATTCTGCAGAAACGTTTGAAAATGACACCTTATAAATTGCAGTTAGTACAAAGTTTAAATACCAGTGATAAAGTCGTACGTAAAAATTTGTGTCTGGAAATGCAACATTGTGTTGAAAATATGACACATTCTTTAATCGCCTAATTTTCAGTGATGAATGTAATTTTAACATTAGTGGAAAAGTTAATAGACATAATGTTAGAATATGGGCCACAGAAAACCCAAAAATAACTTTACAGCATACACGCAATTTCCCTAAAGTAAACGTCTTTTGCGCATTATCTCGTGAAAAGGTTTACGGGCCGTTCTTCTTTCATGAAGTGTCAGTAACCGGAGTAATTTATCTGGATATGTTAAACGAATGGTTAATGCCTCAACTCCAGGAAGATAGTGATAACTTCATTTTTGTACAAGATGGAGCTCCGCCTCACATGCACTTACAGGTCAGAAATTATCTTGATGAACGTCTTCCTAGACGATGGATCAGCTGTGCAAGTGAGGAAAACATTGTGTTGATGACGTGGCCACCTCATAGTCCAGACTTAACGCTTTGCGACTTTTTCTTATGGGGTTATGTAAAAGACAAAGTTTTTGTACCACTATCACTTCCTGTAGATATCGATAATCTAAAGCAACGTATTGCAAATGCTCTTGCCACAGTTGACCGTCATGTGCTTAATTGTGTGTGGGAAGAATTTGACTACCGTGTTGATATCTGTCGTGTTACAAATGGTGCACACATTGAACATCTGTAAATATTTTCAATAAAAACTTAATGAATTCTTCTATATAATCAAGTAAGTATTTACCTTAACTTTTCAAAAATAAATTTTCTATAAGCTATTGAAACTGTCTATATCATTTATAATCACCCTATTATACTAACAATAATAATACATTATATAAAACCAAATAAAAAGATGAGAAGAAATCAAGAAATAGGGGTTGACTTTAATATAATTTTTTTAACGTTAAAGTTTTTTGTTTTTAGAAGGTTGTTCCAGAAAATTTAAATCAAAGTATACATTTTCTGGTACCCATTTTTTAATAATTTGAAGTGCAAGATTACTTTGTCGAATCGGATTTGTTGGAGGTTTGATCAGGGACTTGGTGATATTTATCAGTTTATAAGCAGCATATTCATATTGTCTAGTAGTTAAATGTTAAAGTTATTTTAGGTGTTTTATATCTGCTGAATGAAGCATCGCGAAGGCGATGTTCATTGGTACGGGTTTCAAAATTGTGTATGTTATTGTACTTATAAATTAATAATCTTTTGACGTACAGCTGTCTAATGGTAGGAATTTTAGATTCACTGAACAACAATCTGCCAGGATAAATCTATCCTTACCTAATGCTTCTCTCACTATAAATTTTTTATAAGAAATAATTTTTTTGTATGTAAATCAAGGCCCGCACCCCAGACAATTAAGCCATATGACAAGATCGACTGACACAAAGTAAATCATTTTTATAATGTGTAAGTTAAATTTTATTGATTTTATGAAACACATATATCAAATATTTTAATTTAAAGCACAAATGATCGATATGTTCATTCCATTTTAAGTCGCTGTCTACAACAACGCCAAGATATTTAATCATATTAACTTTTTTAATGGTTGGACATTCACACTTACTAGCGATTGTTGATCCTCACAATGACAATTTACATTCAGTTTAAGGGGATGACCACGGAAGGGGGTATGTAAAAATATCTGGTGTGAAACACTCACATGACTTTTTTGACAATGTAAATAATAAATTGAGTAAATAATTTTAAATGAAAAACATAACCTAATTTTAATCGTGAGTGAATGACGCAAAATAAAAATCAACCTCTGTTCGACTTAGAAATACAGAAAATCAGTAATTGCCTCTAAACTAGGCTCTGTAGAGAAAATTGGGTTCAGGAGGCCTGAAAATGTGTAGGCTATATCCGATGAAAAGTCGACATGAAAACAATATACAGTACTTTCCTTCCCTATATATTCTTGTTGGGCAAGAGAAAGTAAAAATTAAATTTTTCCATATGTTGTATGTACTATATTTTATTCGTAAATTTTTAACCACTGGATTGGTCTAGTCGTAAAGTCATTGCCGCAAGTTAACTGTTTAACAGCTTATTTTCAAAAATGAAGGTTCCATGTTTCAAATCCTAGTATACTTTTATATAAATTTTATATTTATTACTATACTTTTATTATTACATTCTTTATTACTATATTTAAGTATACTTTTATTACTTTTATATGAGTTTGAATTCTAGACTGTGGTTACCAGTGTACTTTTATGGTTGGGGTTCAATTAACCACACTCTCTAAGTAATGGTCAGCCTGAGTCTATACCAGATGACTACACCTCATTTACATCTCATACACATCATCCTCATTTCATTAAGTCATGGAGTTGCTTAATAGAACTTAATAGAATAGTTCTTAATAGAACAGATTGAAACAATTTTTGCAAATTTTTAAATTTTTTTCGTATTTTTCAATTGTATTTTTTTACTCTTTCATAAATATTTTTTATTGTTTATTGATGTTTTTTTTTGTGTTTTTTTTTTAATAAAATATTTGATCTATTCTTTTCTCTTTTATTCTCTGAGAGTAATGAATTTCACTATACCGTCAGACCCTGTGGTAAATGAACTAAAGGTGTCATTTGCAGGGTGGAAAGTGAGTGCTTTTTGAAAGGCTTGTCATGCTGATAAGCATACTCTTTCAACTCAGTAAGGAAGGCAATAGTAAACTACCTCACTCCTCGTTTTTACTTAGTAAAACCTCTAGGGGTTCAAACCAGCTTTTCGGCTGTTGACCTAAACAACACGATATTAGGATTATATCACTTATTAATTGAATAATGATGAATTTTGAGGTAAGAAATCAATTCACCAAAATGTTATCTGTATTGTTTTACTTTATGGAAGTGAAGCATGGATGAATATTTTTGATGATAAGATTCTGGGTAAAAGAAGAAAGAAAGGCTAAGGAATCAAAATTTGGAATGTTAACGAAAGACATGAAATTCAGTAAATATGTTGATGTGAAAAGAATGGTTACCAAAAGGAACTCATTTCTGCGCCAAAATGAAGTCTGTAGAATATAATAATGAGTGACTTTTAAAAACTTAGTGCTCTAATTAATGGTACCCAATAAAATCAGATAAAAGATATCTGGTCTATGAAATAGATATAGACATAACCGCATAGATATGTCAATAAGTTAATATATATTTCAAAAATATGTAAGTTATATTTATGTCATTTCAAAAAAAAATATGCCAAGCTATTTTACTTTACAATTTTATTTCTATTTTACTCTTGTACTGATGTCAACTACAGATCACAACCTTTGATTACAATTTCTATTTTCAAAATATATTTTCTATTTCTTTAAACTTCACATGAGTTTTTTTATTATAAATCTATGTAAAGACATATCCACATTCATTCTTTGTGCTTTGATTACTGTTGTAATAACTATTCCAGTAATAGTAATCATTTACTTTAGCATGTACTATTATTATTATAAACTCAATATATATATATTTCATTAATGGAAATGAAAACATCAGTTAGTCATAACGAGGAGGACCCAAAAATAATTGAACTTTTGTTTCAAAAATTAATTTATTAGGTATGTTTTTAATAAAAAAATGTCAATGACCTCTAAAATGCTCTCCATTAGATGTGAAGCACTTGTCTAGTCTTCTTTCCCACTGCGTGAAGCACTTCTGGAATTCTTCAACTTTGATATCATCCAGTGCCCACTTCAAAGCTGTTTTTTCAGCCTCCATATCATCAAAATGCTTTTTTTTAGATTTTTCTTCAATGTAAGGAACATAAAAATGTCGCTTGGAGCTAGGTCTGGTGATTACGGAGGGTAGGGACCACCCTTCATATTCCGTATGGGGACCACCCACCCTGAGAGGCCAAACAGCAGTTCACAGACAAGGTTCTGTGTAAGGGAAGGTTATCATGGGGAGGGAACCATTCACCTGATTTTCAAAGTTCCAGACATTTTCTCCATGCATCCTCCTGCAAACTTCTTAAACTTCCAAATAAATGTTTAAAAACTGATTTTTTTCAATGTTTTTGTCAACTTGAGATGATGAAGGGTGCTTAGAACAAGCATAATCTTTAACACTCATCTCACCACGCTTGAATAAGTTCCTAAACTACTAGAAAACTTGTGTGCAGCTCATAGGATCCTTCTTCAAAGCCTTTTTAAGCATTTTTGGTAAGCGTATGTTACTGATCTTTTAACCATGAAGCAAAATATCAAACAGACTCTTCATTCCTTTAAATCTCCCATAACGATTTCGCGGGCAACGAACGAGAACAGTCAGGGAAAACAACACTACTGTCAAATGAAACCCACTGCAGATGCTGCTTGGGCAACTGATTTGGGAAGATCTCTACTAGACACTCACCTAGCGAAGGAATGGTCCTACTATGCCTAGGAGCAGCCACGCACTTTCAATCTGGCTTCTTTTAAGTCCACCCCTTAGTACTTTTATAGAAAATTGTCTATAAAATTTGTAGCTGCAATGATTTCTAGAATGAGAATTTTGGTCAGACATTACTAAAACCAGAATAATATTTTGCACCTTTATCCACGAATTAACATATCATCCAACCTGAACTCTGATACAATCATAATATTATTTTATTGATATCGCTACTTTACTAATTAATTAAATTTTTTATTTATTTATTTCTTGTTTACAAATAATAATAAATAATTTAATTTAATACAATCATATGAAACTTCCAAAATACTGTAACTAAAAAAGTAAATGTCTTTACCTAATATTAAAAGAAACAACATTAATTAACTTATGATAGGTAACTTATTATAAATAAGTAAATATAATTAACAATTTCTTTTTATTCCTATACAACCTATCAAGAAAAGGTAAAAAATGTATACATTTTCTGTTATTTATTTCCAATAGAAGAACAAAAACAAAAACAAATCACAGGCTTTAAAATAAAAAATCTTCATGACCCTTACCCTGCCGTTTTATATTTCAATAAAAACAATAATTCAAATAATAAACAGATTTTTAAAATAGACAAATTATTAACACCTCATAATTGATAAAAAATAATGTTTTGTTATTTGCTGCTGTAATAATATATGATGTAAATAATTACGATAAACAAACACAATATAATTTACAATCCTATTTGTATACATTAACAGGAGATGGCTTCATTCATAGATGCACTTAAAATATACATTATAATAACTTTACTACATTAAATATCTTCACTACCAAAACTACTAAAATGGCCGACCCATTGGCGTAGTGGTTAGCGCAACTGGCTTCTACGTCGGGGTCCCAGGTTCGATTCCTTGTCAGATCTGACATTTTTTATCACTCATCATCATGTATCATTCTTCTCACTGCCTGCATTAGCAACAATTTGCAAAACAGCCAGACATAAAAAAAAATACCAAAACCTAACTGAAAAATACAATAATTCCATGAAAATTATTTATTTATTATTTAAAATAAAAGTTTTATTACATTTTTCAATGGTCATTTACTAAGAATATTATGTACAAAAACTTTTATGTACCAACTGATATGACAGTTAAAAAGTACTTCAACTTTTTCTCCAGTGGGACTAGTTGAGCTTTTGAAATTTTAGACAGCCTGTTTTGTCATTCATAACTTTGTCACCTCAAAGTTTAGTTTTTATGAGTTTATTAAAGGACTTTTATAATAACTTTTCTGTTGTAACAGTGTTTCTTTTAATTTTTAATTCATTTACGTATAGTTTAATTTTTATAAGAATAATCAAATATTTGTTGTGTTGGACTAAATGTAGTAAAATTTTAGGGTCTGAAATCTGTAAAAATAAGAGTAAAATGTGTCCTTTAAAACAATCTTATCATACATGGATAACTTCAACCATTTTTTATTTTTCACACTCTATCTGCATTATTTATAGAAGGAGAAAGTACTGCCATATGGTGATGTTTTATGTACCCCAGAAGCCAAAATAGTAGTTACTGTATTATTTGTTCTGGATAAAAAAAACTACAGAACTGATTGGGATTAAATTGAAAGACTGGGGTTTCAACAACCATCCCCAGTTGGTTTTTTGAATTGGCTTTGTAGCTTCAAAATTAAGGGTACATTACATCAGTGCAAAAATCCAAAATTTTAAAAACTTGCTATAGCAATTTTGATTCATTAGACAGTAGTGTAAATATAAAGATTGATGAGATTTGATTTTTTGGACTTGACTTATCAATTTTGTAATAAAAATTTAGCGTAATATTTGTCTTTATTTTATTTATTCATTTAATTTATTTACTTCTTATTATTATTTTTCTAAATATATTTATAAACATCACAGAGGTCAAATATCAATGGATCTTTAGTTTAGTTTAGTTTCTTCACTTTTCTGCCAGATTAGTTATTTATTTATTGTTCAAAGAAAATGAATAGATTATAACGTAGCAGTATATAAAATTAAAAAATGTTAAAAATAAAAATTTTGATTAAACCTTTCTTGTTATAGCTTTTGCATTTTGCTGAGAGCTCTGAAGCAGATGTTACGGTCACACCGCCTACATGCAGTACTGTATGGCTCGTGTTAAACTAAGGGGTTTTGTAAATATTGATGTGCACGATGCAGAACAGGATAGTTTACGTATGCCTATGTGACTGTACGTGATGGGAAAGACGAGGAACGAAACGTTAGGCTGCTAGTGCGCATGTCTGTTCCGCGTTTCTCAGCAAAATGCACGAGTTCTAACTAGATTTCTTGAGACTAAACAGGTGGTTCCTTGAAATTTGTGAAGGGATCTACTCTCATTTGTAAAACTGGTTTCTACAAAATTTTATCTTATATTAACACAAGGTAAAAATCTCTTCAAAAAAATTTTTGATATTTTTTGTTTTATGATAAACCCAAAACCATTATTGATTGGGTTAAAAAAGGGGAAAACAATGTTCAAGAGATGGTATTAAAATCTGGATATGTAAAAGCTAGAGATATATTGAGAATGAAAATTAAAGAGTTCACAGGTTTTCATGATAGTAAAACTAAATGTTCAAAAGCTAAATGAACTAATGAATGTAAAAAATTTCACATCCAAAAAATTATCCTCAGCCAACAAACTTACATTGGCAAGAAAATAAATGAGAAACCTTGAAAAGTAAAGTTACCTATATTTTGCATTCCTTTGTAGATCGAGTCGGAAAGAAAAATGTTTTTGTTTGATAACTCCATCCAGGAGAATCCAAAAGGGAGTATAGCACATGTTAATATAAAACTGATCCGCCATTATTAACACTACGTTAAATTCATTACTTTCCAATTCATTTATTATTATGACTTGCTTAATGCAATCAGCGTGTCAACCAATAATTTGTATCAATCAATACACACTTTGGCTCAGCATTTTCTTAGGAAGTTATTTATTTTTCAAACAAAATACTATTTAGAGAGGAATTCTTGTACTCTGTAAAATGTTTCATCAATCAAGTTTTCAGTTTATTGTTAATAATAATTAGCTCTTTTTAAAACAAATTTAGATTTTGATTAAGATTAACAATTTCTTTAATTAGGCCTATATGGTAATTTATTGATGTAGGCTATTTTCTACCTGCAATCTCTTGAGTTTTGTTCAAACAATTTAGCGTTGTGATTAGAAATATAGTAATCAATTCTGTTTCTCGTTTTGTGATTGTGGATGTTTAAATGTGGTAAAAAGGTATTTTATTTTACACACATTATCACTTGAGAATATACAAAGAAGGAACTGTTAGCAATTGAAGCTCCTTAAAAAATGGTCTGAATTAGGTTAAGTGGTTAGCTCCACCATCCAATTTTTTTTTTTTTATTGAATTTTATAATATCTCTATGTCGCTCAGTGATGAATTACCAAAACTAATATGGCATACCGGATATGAAATTTAACTAATCCATGGTAAGCTGTTGTTAACAATTTTTTATTTTTTATCTGGTAATGCAAATACCTCAGATGATATTTTACCACAGATTTGTTTAGTATAATGCCAAGAAAAGTGAAGTTAAAGGTATATGATTAAAAACTATCCCACTATCTTTAAAATGTACAATGAAAAACAATTGTGGTATTTTTGTGCATTGTTCAATTTAAGAGAATTTCCATTTGTCATGTATTAAAACAATGTTCTGTTATAAATTTTTTAATTGAATTATTATTATTATTTTACAGCTTTGCCAGCGGAAGGACCAGTTATTACGGGTGGCCGTCCTCGGTACCAAGTTGGTGATTGGGTTCATGTAAATTGCACATCAGGATCTTCGAAACCACCTGCTCACCTTACCTGGTTCATTAATGGAGACCAAGTAAGTAGCCTACTGTATTTCCAAGTAGTTAAATGTATAACTCATCTATTCTATTTACATTAATTAATGAATAACACAAAAACAATGGTTGCATTATCTGTGATACTTATGGTAGTAGAATGTAACTATATTCTCTTGCAATAAGCTTTAAATTCTCAATTTTATTATCAGTCTGTTTATTCAGTGAGAAACAATTTGGTTCAAAATAAATAAATGTTAATATTATTTTTTCGTATGGGGCTTAGTTTAGAAAATGTGAGGTAAATTAAGACATTTCTTCTTTTAGGCAATCTCTTAGACTCTAAGACGTTTCTGCTCTTTTTTAACTCAAATTCTCAGCATTTGTTCACTGTAGGTTTTTCTCCTTTCTTCTGTCCATACAGTATTCTGTTTATGATTTTCATGGAAGCCCTTAAAGTCTATAATTAGTTGTTTGAATTTGGTTTGGATGATTAAGTTTTCTCGATTAATTCTGGTTTTCTCAATATCCTTTCTGACTTCTTAAACCATTTATCTATCACCTTAGGTCAATTGTTTAGTGTCTTAAAAATTTGTTTTGTCAACCGATTGTGATCCATTCTATACAGGTGTCTGTAAAATTTTAACCTTCTTTTTCTAATTGTTTCCATTAATCGTTCATTTTCCTTGTACAAAAATTCTTCTCGACCTCATAACCTATATTGTCCATCTGCTATCTTCAGATCCGTTATCTTGCGGAAGATCTTTCTCTCAAATTTCTTTCCTTCTTTTAGACTAGCCTTCAGTCATACTGAGGCACACCACATACAGTTTTTATCACAGTAAAAATGTCTAATCTTGGCTTGTTTTGAGAGTGCTGTCTTCGGACGAGGTGAGTTCTTCGGAGTGCGCTGCTCATCTTTCTTCGTCCAATGTTGTTCGCTTCTTTTCACTGGTCTTCGGTTGTAATATCTCCCCGAGATACTCGAAGCTAAATATTTATATTCGTGTAAAATAAAATACATTTTTGTACATGTCAAGTTTAGGGTAAGGAAATGGGAAATTATGGTACTTTATAGCAAAGAAAAAGAACTATTTATTTCCATTATATTAATTTTACAATATGTACGATTTCTTATCTTTTTTTTTGGTTTAACATGCGACTGTTCTCCAATTACTGCTAATACAGTAATTTCTTATCTACCTGAACATGATTACTATCATGAATAAGGCAAAGCCTGTGTCAGGAAAGGACAGTAGTGAAATAATAATAATAAGAACAATAATAAGTTAGTATTTACAAATCGTCAATACCTTATGGATTAATTAACAGATTACTGATTACAATATTAATGATTATTCTATATTACATAATTTTTTTAAATTATAAACTAAATTACACAATTAGTTATTACTGAACTATAAATGTACAAGGCAAACCTAAACCAACCGACCCATGGATGAGCTCAGTCAACTTCCAGATCAACCAAGTAAGCCTATTTTTTAAGTCTACATATTATAATGACACCAATCGATGCAGTAAAAAATTATTGATGTAAATCAGAAGGCAAACAGTTAAAAAATTTTGATGCAATATATTTAAACACCCTTGACCTTCGACCTTTGACTATTTCAGCATGACTTCCGGAGGAATCAAGAAAAACTGTGGGAAAACCTTTGTCAGAATAGCAAATAGGCTAATATAATTTTAGTTAGGATTAATTCGGAATGGGTAGTGAAAAAAATTAACTTAAATATTAACTACTTTGGTAATCTATCTATACAGTAAGTACGGACTGTCCCTATGACTTAACAACCAGAATTTTTGATAACAGATGAGATCGAGTGGCACTTGCACAAAAGTGAATTGATCACACTGAACTCACATACATTTATCTCATGATGAAACAAGAGCTCTGTAAATGTAATCTCTACTATAACAGAACAACAGTAAAAAATGTCCATTGCACATGTGCCAACTGAAGACTAGGTAAGAGTTCCCTCTCTAACTGGCTCATTATGATAGTTCGAGAGCATCAGTGATGATTAACAGCTGGATCGACAGTAGGGAATAGTATCAATACTCAGGAGTGGGAGAGGTGAAAACGGTACAAGCAGAGCAAGCCATGTGTTCCAAGTTTTTTCAATTACAAAGTAACAGTAACTCACACAGGATTATCGTAGTTCTAAATTGAATGAAATGAGGAAAAAATATTGTTCATAAAAAGTATCAAGAGTTCTTCTTGATCTTAGCTGAACTTTCACTGACATTGTACAGTAACTTACTGTTTGTACTTGAAATTTAAGAAAAAAGTTTCACAGAGATTTGTAGATCTCTTACAGCTTTGAGACTTACAACTGATTTTATATGTGTAAAAGATTATATTAAGTTACCATTTTCTTCAAAAAGTTTCAAATTTTAAACTGTACTATTTTTCAAAGCTGATGAGCTCTGAATGCACACATTGCCCCCTACCCACGTCATAGCTAGCCAATGACTTGCCAGCAACGTTGTCAATACTTGTTCTCATAGCTCTGTTATATATTTTGTCAGCCTTTTTTTTTTGGTCTTTCAATAACAATTATAACCTATGAACACACAACCATCTAATTATATTATAAAGTATTGCATCTTAACGCGCTCTATAATCTATGTGTTCTATGTGTACAATCTATGTGTTCGGTACAAGATGCAAGACAGTGAACTACTGCAGCTCTTATATGCAAGCGCGCATTATGTTTGTCAAACTGATACATTCGTACAATCTGATGACACTGGCAAATGTTCTGATTGGTCTAAACGCAAGGAACAGCAGAGCTTATGAACCATGAAAAGCATCATAGTAATGGTTGTTGCCATGAATAAATTCTGTTAAAGTTAAAGAGGTTTGTTTAGCGGGTGGTTTGTTGAAACAAAAAAATTGATGAACTGAAAAAAACTTGAAATTTTAAACAATTGATACATTACTTAAAATAAAACAGTTTATATTTCATAATGTTCAGAACAAACGACTTTTACTTTTTAATATGTGTGTACAAAAAAGTTACCCAAACTACCGACAACTCAATCTTGAGATTTCACTAAAAGTTCTTTTTCTAAGATATCCTAAGTGTTTTTATTTCAATAAATTTTTCTTTTCTTTTCAGGTGAACAGTTCATTTTTACGAGGTCCATATAAAGTAGCATCAGAAGAGGCAGGTCTTGAAAGAGCTATTTTAGGATTAGAATTTCAAGTAGAACAAAGGCATTTTAAGAATGGTGATTTGAAATTGAAATGTCTTGCTACAATTGCTACTATTTATTGGAATTCCAATGAAGAAAGTGTCGAAGGTGAAAAACCTCAACGTGCTCCTGTTCTTGAAGTTAAAGATACTGGACATAATTCTCGTGCTGATAGAGTACAAGGTATGTTATTCATAAAAAAAGTATTACAAATGCATATAATGACAATATTAAAAACTACCCCTGTGTGGTCATTAGGGCTTGAAGGTCCTGGGTTCAATTATTTACTAGAGGTCTACATGTAAATAGCATTGACATTACAATAAATTTTTAAAATAAATTAGTAATTTATTAACTCAGCTTTTGATGTGACTATACATTTTTAATGTGTTGTTTTGTTTTTTTTTTTTTTTTTTGGTTTAACGTCCGACTGTTTTGCAAATTGCTGCTAATGCAGACGGTGAAGGATGAAATGAATTTTTTGTAACGTATGAAAAAATGCCATGCCCGAGTGGGATTCAAACCCAAGACCGCGTGATGAGAGGTGAGCACGTTACCAACATCGCCAACGCGGCCGGCAATGTGTTGTGTAGCTGTATAATGGTGTTATACTTAACATTACAGCATATACTTATGACAGAAAAGAGATTGCTATAATTGAGGAATCTGAGGAAATTTTAACAAAGAGGAATATTTATGTTAAACAACATATGCGCAGATTACAATTTAACACTATCTTTTCAAAAGACTAGATTAATGGCATATCTAGGAAAATTCCCGATTAGGTCAATAATATAAATTAATGGAAATATTTTGGAGTAGGTATCCAATTTTAAATATTTGGGATGTGATATGTCTTTTGCAAAAGCAGGATATGCAAATAAACTGGATAAGTTTAAGAATATTTATGAGACGATACATTAAATGTTGAAGCTCAGGACTAGAAAAGACACTAATCATTTAAAGTTGTATATGACTATGGCGATACCTGTGATGGTATATGGAAGTGAGGTGTGGGCACTTTTGAAGCGCGAACGGAATAAGTTCCGTGGGGCGGAAATGAGATTTCTGAGAGCAGTGAAAGGCTGCACCTGGGAGAATAACCTAAGGAATGTGGATATATGGGATGAGATGGGTATTGTTAGCCTAGATGGGAGAAATAAAATTTATAAGAGGAACTAGGCCCATAAAGGGCTTCTGTTATTAACTGGATGGAGACCCCTTAATTCCTTTTACAAAAAACTTAAGGGAACTGGCCGAGATATAAGGCTAATACCTTATCCATGCATTCAAGTTGTTAGCCTGTTAGTTGCCATGTGACCTCTCATCAGCATGATGACCGTCTCATGGTGAACGGAATCGGAAGGGCTCCCCAACCCACCTTGGCAGACTGTGGCTTGCGCCATTCAGTCTGCTAAGCAAAATGCTGAAAGCAACAGATAACTACAGCTTTTTCTGTCTGACTAGAATTATTGTGGGGAAACTCCCTCATGCACGATTCTGATTAGGCTCACTTAGTTTAGCCAGGTCTTGAAGAGCTTCAAGAACTTTAAAATATGAAAATGAAATGGCTTGCGCAAGATAAAACCGCTCGAAGATTTGCATCAAACCAGTTGAGAGGCTGATGGCAAGTAAGAGACATTGGTGCAGCCATTTGCAATGGATGAGGGAACACATTTGCCCCGTTTACAAACCCACTGGTAAGAGGAGGTTGGACATTCAAGTAGGAGATGGTTTCTGGAACATGCCAAGCTGCCTAATCCATGAAGTAAAAAAGATGGAAGAAGAAGATGATGATGATTACCTGCCATATATTTGCCACTTCAGTATGTTGATTACTTTTATAGAAAACTGTTTTAAAATTGACCACATGTTTATTTAAGTACTTCAAATCATTTAAATCACGTTTTGCTAATGTATCTATTTGTTTCAGCGTCTACAGGGTCTGCTGTGACAATAATGCCATCCTATGGTTTGTTCACAAGTATCATCATTAAATTCATCTCAACATTTCTTGCTGAAACGAGGTAGCAGTTTAAGATTGTTTACAGCTCTGCATATTATCACCGTTAGATCTCATACAGTGTGCAGGGAACTGAAATATCATAGATATAATAAAATAAAAATCTAACAAAAACAAAACTATCATAAAATACTTATAGTGTAAATTGACTGAACATAATTAGGTGTAATTTAAATATTATTGTATTTTTAGACATAAGATTCTACTATCATTAATATTCAAATAAACTGTATTATCTGGAGTTATATTAACTGAATTTCTATTTTATAAGAACATTTTAGTTTCAATGAACTCATAAGTTTCAAATTTAGTAATAACGACATAAGTTATGTATATACAGAACAAATTTTTAGGTTAAATTCTACAAGAAACTGCTGATGACTGGTTGGTAATTTCAAAAACTAAAATGAAATATTTAACTATATACATACCATTATAGAATAAACTGCAAGAAAAATTTTAAATTTGTTTTTAAATTCTGACTGATTTATTGACTTCCGGTTTTGGGCCACTTCCGGTCAAAACCAGAACTGCAAACCCAATCCAGGCCCACTAACTTTTTGAGTAGATTACGATTCTGAAAACTGCTATCTCTTGTAGTTTCTGACATTGGATGTGACTGACGGACGAACATAGGAAAATGATAGATGGAAAAAATTGTCAACGATAAATAGGATTTTATATTATACTATTGGTTATCTGAACTTTTTGACTCTCTGATGATCTCTTAGTTCTCTATTGTTAAATTATCATAATCAACTGTCGATATTTTACCAAATCCTGTCTTTTATGATAATATATTATAATTTGAAATTAATTTTCCATCACCTCTTTTCTTATATTATTTGCCACCTCACCAGCTTGTCACCAGCAATTTTACTGAATTTTTCACAAAATTTTTCTTCTAATAATTTTAAAGTATTATTAATTTCAGAATTATATATATATTATACTATTCTACAGATGCTTTCTACTTTGTGAATAATGAGAATATTCTTCAATCGAATTATTACTCTAATATATTAAAATAAAAAATGTGGTTCCTTCTTTCTAGTTATGTTTTAATAACATAAGTAATTTTTGTAATGCCTTTATGAAGGTAATTCATTACATTCTGTTTGTCATTTGAAACTTGTGTCTTCGTTCTGAATCTCTATAGCTATTTAAAACCAGGGATTGACAAAAAAAGTAATAATTTTTTCTACTGATATGATTGTATGTCATGAATAAGCTTCCTCGATATTTTAAGTTATATTTTGTAAGTATAAAGTTAGGTTATGAAATTATATGTCCTTTATGGCTTTTAAATAAATTTGTTTTCTGTTAATAAGATAATGCAGACAGTTAATTATTTTATTGAGTTTATTTTTAAAAATTCTATATAAAATAATTTTATAAAAGGTTCAGTTTTGTTTTATAATTATTTTGAAAATTTACATTAAAACTAGTATAAAAATGTAATAATCATGTATTTACACAACGGATATTACAAGAAAAATATTTCTTTGTATTATAAAATATTTTTAATGTTATATGAGAAATTATGAAAAAAAAAATTGTAAAAAGTTTTTGATTTTATCTTGAAGATTTATAGGGCCTATTTGTAAAAAGTTTTAAGATTATTTATTTCAGTAAGATAATATTGTTTATTTAGTTGATTATTGATAAAAAAATGTATTTTGTCTTCTAGTTACAATGATGTACATTGCTGTTATTACTGTATTTTAAATAGCACAGTGTTTAAAGTATTTGTCCAAGATTTAGCATTACTAAATTAAATGTGATACATATGGTCTAGAAATATGGATGTATGTATATATATATCCAATATTGTTTAACTAATGTTTGGATTTTTATCATCCATGATTTTTTTGAAGCAGTGGTGGTCTTGAGTTATTTGTTTCTATATAAATTAGATGAGGAGATTTATAATGAAAATTTATTTATTGTAGAAGAGCATATAATTTCAAAAACATTAATAAGATTTACATTTTTTTCATAGTTGAATTTTGTTTACGATTTATTTTCTGGATAAATATTAAAGAGAAAGTAATGTTGTATTAATTTGTATTAATCATTTTACATGCTTTTTAATTGCAGAATTTTCTAAACTAATTCATAAGTCGAAGACGTACCGTCACAATCTAATATAAACGCTACAGTTTCAAAGCTTACTAATATCAAAAACTGTAAATACCATACTATAATACTTTTCACGGTAGATGAGCTCTGCTGTTTCACATGTTTAGACCAATCAGAACATTTCCCAGCGTTGTCAGATTGTACGAATGTATCAGCCTGACAAACACCATGCGCGTACGCATATAACAGCCTCAGTAGTTCACTTGAGTCTTGCATCTCGTACTGAAGACATAGATTGTAGAAGGCGTTAAGATGCAATACTTTATAGTATAATCAGCTGGTTGTATGTTCATAGTTATAATTGCTATTGAAAGACAAAAAAATGGCTGACAAAATATATAACAGAGCTACAAGCATGGGCGGATTTATAGGGGTGCCTAGGGGGTGCACCGCACCCCTAGATTTTTTGGATGATAATAAATTTAGTATTTAGTACTATCCAAATACCTCATACCTTCCGGTGAGCTCACACCCCCAGATCTTCTTCTTCTACCTCAATCGTAAGATTGGTTGGCAGCCCTCCATCTAGCTCTGTCCATTGCCACCCTCTTCCATTGCGCATAGCTCTCAGCACCCAGATCTTTTGTAATTTGGTTTAGATACTGTAGCCGGGGCCTTCCACGACCCCTTTGTCCATTAACTGTACCTTCAAGAATGCTTAACGTAAATTCGTTGTGTCTTATTATGTGTCCAATATAAGAATGTCGTCTGCCCCCGAGAAGCTTTAAAAGAGATCTACTTTCCTCTGCCCTTTGTAAAACCTCTACATTCGTGATCCTGTCAGTCCATTTTATCTTGAGCATTCTCCTCCAGCACCACACCTCAAATGCATTCAAAGCCTTTTCCTCGACCTTCCCAATAGTCCACGTTTCTGACCCATAGAGTGCTATACTCCAAATGCAACTCTTTATTAGTCGCTTTCTTATTTCCAACTTTAGACTATTTGAGGAAAGCAGCTGCCGTTTACTAATAAACATAGCTTTAGCTTCTCTAATACGCCTTTTAATATTCATTTTATCCTTCCCATCTTCCGATATTATGCTTCCAAGATATTTATACATTTTAACTTGCTTTAGGGCGGTGTTACCCCCAGATATCAAGACCTAAATCCACCCATGGCTACGAGAGCAAGTATTGGCAACGTTGCTGGCAAGTCATTGGCTAGCTATGAAGTGGGTAGGGGGCAATGCGTACGTTCAGAGCTCATCAACTTTGAAAAATAGTATAGCGGTCCAAGCAGCCTGCAAGCTGAGTTACAAGAATTTGTATATCTCTGAGTTAAAAATGTACTAATTGCTTTATTAATAAATACAACAGAAAACTGATAATTTCATACCAAAAACATAAGTAAACATACAAAGCACATTTTTCTTTTAAATTATAAAGAAATACGGTATCATTAAATAACGTGTAAGGTGGGGTGGTCGCTGTGAACGCTGTAGTGACTTAACAGCAAAAAAGAGTCTGAAGCTTCGAGACTGTACATATTAGACAGTCTGTGATGTCATTGGATTGCTCTCTCTTTGTGAACTTGCCCTATTATTCATTCTTCGCGGCAGAACTTTTATACACTGTGAAATTAACACTAGGCAAACTAAGATAACCTAACCTTACTTTTTAGATCAACAAAGGATAAAAGCGAATAACCAGGTATTATTTTTTACAGAAATAATCTTGACTAGACTAATTTCATGTAGTAAAATATGGGGTAATATTAGAAGTATCATTAATCAAAGGTTGATAGAAAGTTTTCAATAGTTATATAAATTTTGTGACATTAAATTGATGCTATACTTATTGGACAAAGCTCTGTATGTTTTTCTTATCAAAATTTGTTTTTAAGATTGTTGTATATTAAATAAAATTACTAGAAGACCAAGTTGATTTTTTAAAAAAATTATCTAATTACAAAAATTGGCTAGAAATGTTATAAAAAAATTATTGATTCAAGAGGCATTAATATAATTTTAATGAATGTACATAAAACTAAATTTTTGTTGTTATTGATTTCTAGATTAAACCATTGGTATGAAAATAAGTTAAAGTTAAAGAGGTAATTTAAAGTATGTTTAAATGTAAGCTTATTTTTAAAGTTATTGTATACTTCATTAATTATTTTGTTTGAAAGTTTAATTTAAACTAGAACTCATATCACTGAATTTTAAATATGCCAATGGTTCAAACAATGAATATAGTAGATCCTAAATTTATGCAACAAGTTTTATAGTAAAAACTACATTGAAATGAATGTTAATACGACTCATTAATAACTGATTTAAGAAAGTTAACCAATAACACTAATTATGTATTAGTAGAAAGTTCGCTCAGAACATATGAAAACCCTGATTACCTTAGTTAAACAACAGATTCTGAGCTTCAAAGAGTTGATTTGAATTCTCTAATAGAATCTGGTAAATTAAAAACACTTTCAAAACCATCACATGCTTTTGTATAGATGGTGCCATTTTATATGGTGTATGATTCTGCCCCCACCATTTCACAGGAATAATACTGCTGGTCTTTTTCACATTAACTGTATAGCTCAGTCTAATAGTCACAAAGCTAACTAGTAATGAAGAACTTAAACAGCACACTAGCACTCCAAGGATCTAGCAAGCTCAATTACAAGAATTTGTATATCTCTTAGTTAAAAATTTAATTGATTTTCCTGATTAATAAATACTACTAAAGAAACAATGATTTCATACAAAATCACATAGGCCTAAGTAAACCAATAAAGACCGAACCTAACTTATACATTATGGGGAAATTATCGTGAAACAATGTGTAAGCTTATTGGCTGCTTAAATTGCTGCAGTCATATTGACTGCAAAAATGTGCCAAAGCTTCAGGATTCTATTTAATTGACTTATGTATACATTCTTTTTATTGGCCTAACTTTTGTTGTAGGACACACATGTATACAACTGAATTACCTGCCTCCAACTCGATTTATAACAAACAAAACTATTATTATTCAAAATTAGCTCATATTTGTTTATTATTGCTTTATTATACCACATCTGTTAATGATTCAATCAAAAAAATTATATCTGTATAGATCTTACAACAGGTAATATGTAAATAAGGAAATTACCGTCAATCTGCTACACATTTTTAATATTTAGAAAAAGAGCGTTTTGTTAAGTTGTAAAGCACTTATCAGAAGGTATTAGAATAATAGAAGTCTTGTTCAAAATTTTATTTGTTTTTTCCTATTTTCTCCTCATATTTTAGAATCACTTGCCCCATGTTGGAAAACGTTAATTCTTGATTACTGCATAAGTGGAGGATTTACTGTATTGATTGTATTAATACGTAACTTCCACAAGGAGTGGTTCTCATTGTTATAATTATTTAATGAATAAAAATTTAGAAAGTAACATTTTTTTTGGTTTAGTAAAATGCAAATGGTGATCACTATATTAAAGTTAAAATTTAGATTAATAGTACTGTGTTTCATTAATTTTATTTTTGGAATATTCTTTATAATTCAAGTTGGTGAAACACCAATATTCACTTTATATTTTCTCCAATATGATTGAACATGATTAATTGCATTCATATTTTGTGAAGTATGACCATTTTGCTATACTAAATGCAGAAGAAACCCAAAAAATACAAATTATTTACAGACTACATTCTCAAGTGTTTATTATCTAACTGTTTTAAATTTGGTGTCAAATTAAAAAAGAGTATTAGGAAATGATTTTGGAACCGATTTTAATTTTTTAATAACTAGAAATTTAAATATTTATTCATCCAAGTAACGATCAAAGACTACACAGTATTCATCTACGCTTCATCTTCAATATGATAAGCTAAAACAAACACAAACCATCAGCTAATAATAATATTGATCTAATCTTAAAACTTTTGACAAAAGCTTTCCAGTTGGTTAAAAAAATAAAATATGTTTGTTAAAAATATTGTACGTTGGAATTATACGGATTGGCACGCAAGAATTCATCTAAAATAATTGTATAATATTTTGAGGTACCTGTCAATTTTTATTTTATTTTTTTGCATCCAGGAGACCCCAAGGGAGTATAGAACATGTCAAGATAAAACTGATAAACTGAAAGTTTATCACCAATGATAAATTCATCACTTACCACCCAAAAATTGTTTTTGCTACTGCTTACTTCAGTAGGCTTGTCATGAACCCCATTGAATCAAATATCACACAAAATAAAAAATAAAAAAGTCAAACACAATGATAAATTCATCACTTACCAATAATTTTTCCCCGCTACTGCTTAACTCAGTAGGCTTGTTATGAACCTTTTTGTATCAAATAGTACCCAATATTTGTTTAATTAGAAGTTAAATACTTTTCAACCAAAACTATTTAGAAAGGAATTCATGCACACTGTAAAATGTTTCATCAATCAAATATTGTTTAGCTTTTTTTAAAAATTACTTAAATTGTCACAACTTTTTAAACTTGTGGCAATTTATTGATATATTTTCTACCTGCATAAGCTGGTTTTTGTTCAAACAATTTAGTGTTGTGATTAGCAACATAATAATCGATTCTGTTTCTTGTGTAGTGGTTGTGAACATCTAAATTTTGTAAAAAGGTATTTTTCTTTACGTACATTATCACTTCAAAAATGTACAAAGAAGGAACTGTGAGCAATTGCAGCTCTTTAAATAGTGATCTGCATGAGGTAAGGTGGTTGACTCCCATCATACACCTAACAGCTTTTTTCTGTATTTTAGAAACTCTTTCCATGTTACACTGTGATGAATTACCCCGTACTAATATGGCATACCTGATATTAGATATTATATTAGACCATGATAAGCTGCTAAAAGCAATTTTTTATCATTTAATCTGGCAATTTGTTTTAATGCAAATACCCCAGATGATATTTTACCACAAATTTGATCGATGTAATAATCCCACGATAGGATTGACTTGAAAACATCTGCTAAATATTTTGAGTACAAATAACATGACCAATCGTTTACCAAAGTGAAATGACTCGTGTGAAATCTTTGGTCCAGGAAACAAACAGCCATTCCATCATCTAGATTTCAGCCTTTTGCCGTGAAGATTGACGAGGGTACAGCAGGAGTCAGATAGAGGCACCTGTCAAGAGTGTCAAAAAGCTTGTAAAAATTGCCCTTAATAGGTGTAATTTGCAGTTTGATCTGGTAATGATACAGAAAGGGTCCACTATGGGAAAAATTAAAACATAAAAAGAAAGAATGGGCAACAAGACCTAACGAATGCACAATGATTCCCAAATCCTGCAACCCGGCATGGGGATGCAATCCTGAATGTGACCATCAGGGTTACACACCTAGCAGCCAACGTAACCCTGATAGGACATGTAGAGCATCTTACATAGCATTCAGCTTATTACCCAACTGATAACTCAAAATGAGCTCTCCAAAGAATCCTGAATGACCCATTTGTAAGGTAAAACATAAAAGCAACACCAACCTGTGATGCAACCAGCCCTCACCAATCATTTGATCTAGTTTCCTTAGAGAACCTCAGGTATTAACAGTGAAGGCATCGGATCACTTAAAGGGTACTCGGAATGCTTATCTCCGTAATGTTAATGTAAGTAACTTTTCTCAAAAACTATTTGAGTTATCCTGTCCAATTTTTTTTTTTTGTTACTTTTCAGCCTATTTTACACCTACTGAGTTAGTAGCATCTTTTTATATTGTTAAGAAGATAAGAAATTTTTTTGGATTACCTCTTTTCGAAAATCATAATTTTTTACCTATTTAACAGGATTGGCAAGCCATACCTCGTATTTTTCAACACATTGAGTATGGTACATTAAAGGCCTCTCCAGAAAGACCTCCCCATTGTGACCTTAATTGTACAAGGACTCAAATCCTGATGACATTACATTGAGTCGAATATTTTGGATGCAATAAAAAAACCAGATGTTTTTAATTTGTATATTTATTGCCGGCCGCATTGGCGTAGTTGGTAACGTGCTCGACTCTCATCATGCGGTCTTGGGTTCGAATCCCATTCAAGGCACGCCATATTTTCATACGTTACAAAAAATCATTTCATCCTTCATCGTCTGCATTTGCAGTAATTGCAGAACAGTCGGACGTTAAACCAAAAAAAATATATATATATATATATATATATATATTTATTTATTTATTGTAAAATTGATTAACTTCTTAGCTTTATTTCAGTTATTGATTTTTATATGAAGGTTTAACCAATAGAAGATCAAAGCATGTACCTATACAAATTTTTACAGAATGGTCTTTCATTTAATTCAACTCAACTTCCACTTCTTTTTCATGTGCCAATCCCTATAAATCATATACAATTGATTAATTAAAACTTCTTTTGACTATCATATTATGGTGTTCTATATTTCATATAAATAACAATGAGTACTACCAAACATTAAAATAATATATAATATAAGGTTATAATATAATATAATAATATATTAGTGTTAAACATTTATGATAATTTTATTTTGTAAATAAATCATTGAATAAAATTGTGGCAAATTAAATGTGTATATAAAAAATTATAGATGAAGTAGTAATTTGAAATAAAAATTTATTACTTCATTGTACATAAATTATATTAGACTAAGTACTATTATTATTATTATTATTATTACTATTACATCTTACTATATATTTTATTAAAATATTATATTATATTTTATTAAAATACTATTAGCTAAACATTATACCATCATTAATGTAAATAATTAAGAATATAGAATTAAAATATTTTTTTGAGTTATTAAAGTTAGTTAATTAAAAGTAAGAGCAAATTTTATTGTAAATATTTTTTCTGCAGTGGTACCACTCATATTTTGTGTATATTTATTCACTTTGCTCTTGTTCTAAAAGGTTAAAGAGGTTTCTAGGTTATCTGGTTACAATTAATGGAAGTGGTTTCATTTGAAGCCTAGGTGAGATCAGAGTAAATAGAAAAAATAGATCACAGTAGATAATTACCATGGGTGAGAATATGTGTTTGGCTAAGTAGGGAGATCAGTTGTGTTGAAGAGAGAGAGAGGTAGCTTCCCTTGGTCATTTGCTTTTACTACTGGCATTAAGAAAAATGTATGTTTAGTGTGTTTTGATCAGACTAAAAATTCCAAAGTTGTTACTAAATTATTTATTATTGTAAAGCAAATACTGCGTAAACCTACGAAAAAATAAATACTATAAATGTAATGATTTCAATAGTTCTGTAAAGTAAGTCTAATTTCATAATATTCGTCGTACTACTCATGTTCAAATCATGTCGCTCGCCAAAATCAGCTGTTTAACAGCTGATTTTCGAAGACTAAGGTTCCTGGTTCAAATCCTAGTAAAGGTAGTTACTTTTATATGGATTTGAATACTAGACAGTGGTTACCGGTGTACTTTGATGGTTGGGATTTAATTAACTATACTCTCTCAGGAATGGTCGACCTGAATCTGTACAAGACTACACCTCATTTACACATCATACACATCATCATCTCGTTGGGTTATGGGGTTGCTTATTGTTCTGAATTGAACAGATTGCAACATACACAAATTAGGGATTACAAAAAAAAAATACTCATGTTGTATTAGAAATTATCTATTTTTGTTATTATTTAAACAACAGCTGTTCTGAACTACTGTCAAACAAGAAATGAGTTGTCCTAAACATAAATTGTGATAATCACCAAATTTTTTCCTTGATTTGAAAATAAGCAGAGTGATTTTTTTATACATCAACTTGGTTACCGGCATTTACAATAACAGATCACTGACTTTTAGTACTTTTGTCTCACCAATTTTTGATAGCACCAGTTCTCCACTATGACCTTTCATTACTGATCTAATTATCAGACGGATAAATTCGCAATCAAATGTTAATTATTTAAAAGTAGTCTAAATTAATAAATAATAATATTAAAAAAATATGAATATTTTATAAAAATAATATAAAAAATCCCTTTCATGAGATAATGCGTCTTATGGCTGGTGACAATTTTTTCTAAAGAAAATATTGTAATAGAACATGCCTACTTAGCTTTCACAATAAAGAAAAGGCTTACCTTTGATTTACGGCTAAAACCATTAGTGATTTATATATTTACTTTTTAAGAGGAATCGAATTACACTATTTTTGTTTCCAAATTCCAACTTTGATTTCTTGATTTCCAGTTTTGGGCCTATTTCGGTCGAAACCAAAACTTCAAACCCAATTTAGGCCCACTAACTTTGGACCTATTCCATTATTTTACATCATCAAAATATCGTGTGAATGCACCTTTACTCTTCAACCTAGCAATCGCCAGCGCGTGCTCTGTACTGTTCGAACTAGCAATTGCCTGTTTCTATTATTTCGGTTGTTTACATTTTTATTTAATTGTAACTGTAGTTTATTATTTAAATATAACTGTAAATGAAGAGAATGATGTTTCGATAATCCAACTTCATATTAACGAGAAATGTGTCGCTTCTTAGAGGTTTACTTATTCTGTAGATTGCTTTATTACATACCCAACGATCCTGGCCAGTGGTGTTCAGTATCATATCGTGTCAATTTTAACAAATGCACGGATTGTGCAATATTTCTTTCTCTTGAAGGAAACATATAGCTCTCTCCTTAGTAAAAATAATAGGAGCCAATTCCAAAAGATTCTTTATGTATTGAACAGAACATGTGCGAATCAAACAACCAATTAATGTGTATTAATAAATATGCAAACAATATCTACAATTAATTATAGTGAGTGAGAGTCATCAGTAATAATAGTAAAGATGCGTTTACACGAGACGACTTTAAGGTTACAGATGATGTGATTCGAAATAACGGAATAGGTCCTTAACTTTTAGTGTACATTATGAATCCGAAAACCATTTGTTGCTATCTCTTGTAAAGGTATCAGACGAACTAATGTCCCATACCCGAGCGAGTTAGAGGGAGATATGTGGCATAATTATGCATGCGCCCAAAGGTCTTTACCGTTATAATCCAAGTCTGAAAACATACTACAGTCGTTATCTTGCTTGTTAGTTTACTGCATCCATAAACGCTTGTTCACAACAATGAGTAAAATTAAAGACAATATTATTGGAACGGCGCGTATGGCTTGTGCGAGTGAGAGCGTTATGCATTGTCTCACTCCCACGGCTAGGGGACATTAGTTCATCTGAATACTGTAGTTTCTGATATCTGGGTGTGACGAGCGAACTGAACAAAATGATAGATAATAATTTAAAAAATTGCCACCAATTGTCAATATCTGAAGCAAAAATATAAAATTTATGTAATAATGACATCTGTAACTTTTGAACAAATGAATAATATATTGTAAATTTGAGCAAAATGAGATGGTAATATTGCAGTGAAAATATTTGTAATCGGTATTTACTTTTTAAGTAATGTTTTATATAAGTAATTAAATTAATGATAAGGTATTCTTAAGTGTTAATCATAAAAATAATACAACTCAACTAAGTTTATGAATTATTTATTTACTTTAAATTATTTATGTTTTATCCTTTTGTAGTACAATAAATGTTCTGATTCTAGGTTATAATGGTTTATCATAAGTGTAGTACCAAACTAAAATATAGTTTTACCACATGTATCTGTATTAATTGGGACTGGAAGCAATACAGGAAATCAAAAATCCGGATAAATTGGAAACGATAGGAAATTTTAAATAATAAAATGAAATAGGAAAATTTTTCATTTTTTTATACTTTATTTGGACAGAAACGCACTACAATATAGAAAATCAAAAAACTGGATTAATCAAAATCAATAGGAAATTGATGAAAACAAAATGTAACGGGAAATCTTACCATTTATGTATACCTTTTTTGAACAGAAATACACTACAATATGTCTATATACAAATATTTACAAGTGCTAAGTTTTAATTTACTAAGGAATAATTTATTTTTCTTTGCTTTACTTATCCGTGGGTTTAAAGGCAGCATGATCGCATAATTTTGTTTCACTATCATAAGTTCAACTGGCATGGTGTTGGGCTGCTGCTCCAAGCACACCATGTTGTTTAACGATAACTTACCTTGCAAATAGAGTTGTATGGGTGTGTCCAATCTCTAGCTTGAGGCACTAATGTTTTAACAGTTTATACATGCTGTTACAGATCACTTTGAATATTAAAATTTTAATGAGTTTTCTGTTATGTTGGACTGTTTTACAATTTCTGCTAATGTAGATGATGAGAAGGGTGATAAATGAAAATGAGGGATGAAAAATCACCAGATCTGACCAGAAATTGAACCCAGGACCCCGGCATAGAAACCAGTTGCGCTGACCATTACACCATGGCCTGGCCAACTGCACAGGTTATACCTATATTGTATAATTTACTGTATCAGATTGCCGTGTTTTTCAGACATTGGGTATAGGATATCACAATTTTAAGAATAAAAGTTTTTTTTACAATCCAGATTGGTCCGAATAATCCGGATAAATGAGGTACTGCTATATTTAATTTAGTAGAGGTAATAGTCTTATTTATTTATAATTGAAGTTACTTAGTTCTATAACTTCGATTTTTTTATCAAAGTTTATTAAATTGCAGATTTCGTTTGTTTCTACAAAACAAAGAAAAACTGCAAAAGAATTGTTAAAAAAGTGAAACAGTTTAAGTATTATCCGTAATATAATGATTACTTGCTAAATAAAACTCATTAACAATGAAAGAAATAAACTAGAATTTTATTTTGTGTTGTATAAGAATGGTCAAACAATTTGGGAAAATAATGAACTATGAAATCACTTTTTATTATATTAGTTGGTTATATACAGAATAAAATCGCTGTTTGCTTATTTACTTTAGCATTACAGTTTATTGCTTATCAGTATCCAACAGTCAGCGTACAATATAGAAGTTACTTTACATTAAGCCTAGTTTACACGTGTCGAGTATTTTAGTCAAGTAGATTAGTAATTTAGTACTCTACTTGTTTGGACACATCGTTTTAGTCGAGTAGTTTAGTTGCAGTCGAGTAGAACGGTCGAGTATGTACGGTCGAGTGCATAGTTTAGTAGCTACCCCCACCACTTCGCAAACGTACTTTACGAGCGAGATCTCGCCTCCGTGGATCCACAACAATGCACTAAATTGGCTGTCTACGTTACATGTGCGGACAGCTACTAAATTACTCAACCGTTGCTACTCGACTAAAATACTCGACCCGTGTAAACTAGGCTTAGGACATACTTTTGTTGCCATGGAAACAAACTTTAATGTAGAAATTTACAGGTTAGGTTTAAGCCAATCATCCTGTTATCTATTTCCTAAGCAGATCTTTTATGATCAATTGAACTACCAAAATATTTGTGTAAAGTGTTTCAAAAATACAACTGTAATACACTATTCATCTTTAAATACTTTCTTCTAAAACATCTTTGTAGCTAAATTAAGAAAATTTTAAAGGCTTGGCATTGAATAAATACATTTCAGTCTTTTATTACCCTGAAATTCTATTAAATATAATTATAGTCGTTCTAGTTCAGCATCAGAATTAAAGTTAACTTTTTAAGACATTTTTAATCAATTACTGCCTCTAAAAACTGCGTCACAACAGTGACAAAACTCTATTGAATTATTGTCATCTCTTGCGTGGTCTCCCAACATCTCTCCTTCCCTCCAGCATGTATTTTAAAACTTTGAGGGGAATCCTCTCCTTAGGTATTCTTTCTATGCGCTTCCTCTTTCAATTTTTGTATTACGCAATCTTCCCATTCAAGTTGTAAACATCCAGTTCTGTTCTCATGTACTCGATTCTCAATTGGTACCTGCAATTGCATCCCTTTGTTCTCCGCAGAAATCACATCACAGCTGCTTGTACTCTACTCTCATTTGGTTTAGTACTAAGCCACGACTCACTTCCATAGAAGACTGGTGCAGCCATCACCTTGTAAAATTTTATTTTAATTTCTTTCCTTGTTTTCCTTCTTTTCCTATCTAGGGTTCTGCTAATACTTCTGCTCACTCCTTGCATAAACCTACTTCACGTTTTTACTTAATACCCATAATAGACTTCTAAGCACTTTTCGTAGCACTGCACCAGCTTCTTTCACCCCTCTGCATAAAAAAAAGTTCACCACCTGGGAATTGAACCAGTTGTCATATTCAAATTGTTGTCCACCAAACCACAGTTTCAAGTGCAAGAAGAGAAGACAGTCACAAAGTGGTGAGAGTAGGGTGGGTGATCAAAACTTTCTCAACCAAAACCTCCTTCCCCTTGAACCTTCCCCTTAATTCGGGCAGCGATGTGAAGATGCAAGAGGACTATTCCAAACAAGTTTCCCACACCATCAATTTTGGATTGCACATCTCCGTTTGTTGAGTCTTTCATAGTGAACTTCAGCTATAATATAGTCCCATGTTCTATGAAATCAACCAAAATAACACCCTTTTCAGCCCAGAAAATGTTTTCCATATTTTACAATTTGAGTAAGGAGATTTCTTGAATTTTTATAGCTGGTGAAAGTCAATAATGCCATTTCTTTTACATTGGTTTTGTTTCTGCATTGGTGTATGATATCCATCTCTCATCATGCCTTTAACAATGTAGGAAAATAGGTGGGAGGAACTCAAGATTGCTGTTATCAAATGGTTTAATTCCCAGATGGTTTAGGAGGAAATTTTTATGCCGAGGGGTTAAAGAAGTTGGTGCAGAGTTTTGAAAAGTGCTTTGAAGTGAACAGTGACTTTGTGGAAAAGTGAAGTAGGTTTATAGGAAACTGAAACCATAAATAAAAACAAATTTTAACAAATATTTTTTTATAAACAAATGATCCTTTACAAATAAGCCTTGTATTTTTCTAGAGATTTCTGACAGAATATTGAATTCAAGAAATCATATAAGGAATGTTTACAACACAATTTGAGTTTTTAAATAAAATTGTTAAAAGAATATTTAAATTTTACAGTATATACATTATGTTTATTATTTCTAAAATGTTGGTGTATAACACATTTATTATTATGTATATATAGCACTAGATGTAATTAATTATTAATTGTTAACATTATATTAATAGAAAAATATAATTATTTTTAAACCATTCCATTGTATTGGAGAAAAACAATATATTTGTTTATTTTCTTTTTGTTTTGGAAAACCAATGAATTTTCCTAGTCAGTTATAATATAATTATAAAATTATATAATTTGTATTTATTAATAAAGTTATAGATTAAATATTTGTGTTATTTTTTTACCTACAAGCCCATTTGATTTTCAAGTACCTATTCCAAGTTTTTTTGTTTCAGGCCATTTCAGACGATTACCTAGTGTTCTGTTTTTCATGTGTTTTCCTAGTGTTCTTCATGGAAGCCCTTGGGAGTCAGTAATCAATTTTCTAATATTTAACTCAGTCCTTTAGGTTTTCTTGGTTTATTTCAGTTTTCTCAATAGCTTTTCTTACTTCTTTTAACCATTTGACACCTTAAGTTTATTACTTATTGCCATTAAAATTTATTTTGTCGACTTTATGTTAGGCCTACCTATCCTTTCTACACAAGTGCTCATAGAATTTTAGACTACATCTGATCATTTCCATAAATCGATGATTTTTCTTGTACTGTTCTTCTCTTCTTTGAAACTAATGTCGGTCTACTATCTTTGAATCCATTTTCTTGCAGGGGATCTTTTTTTAAAATTTTAAGACGAGCTCTAGACTGCGCACCGTATCATATTTATTAGACAAACCACGAAGAACGCATAATTTTTCTTTTAAAGAACTAAAAAATATTTCCTTTCAGCTGCTTTATATCATGTATAGGTATCAGACGAAAGTCCCATAGACGAGCGAGTGAGAGGGAGATATACGGCATAACTACGCATGCGCTCAAAGGTCTTTACCGTTATAATCCAAATCTGAAAACATACTACAGTCGTTATCTTGCTTGTTAGTTTACTGTATGCATAAACGCTTGCTCACAACAATGAGTAAAATTAAAGATAATGTTATTGGAACGACGCGTATGGCTTGTGCGAGTGAGAGCATTATGCATTCTCTCACTCCCACGGCTAGGGAACATTAGTTCATCTGAATACTGTATGAGACGTACAATCTTGTATCTATATATATTATCTATGCGTACAATCAAGAACACAATGGGCAGTGGCGCTACTTAGTGACAGAATTTAGAAATATGCATCAGTCAAATGTTGCGTTTACGTTTGTTGTTAATTTTCGAAATGTTTATTTGGGCTTACGTTACGGGTAAACAGGTTATAAAAATTGTTTTTCATAACATTGCTATTAGATTTATACTACTAATATAATAATAAGTACAATTTTTTTTTTTTTTTTTTTTTAGTGTGTTTTAAGTTCGTATCATATAACTTGGTTACAAATTGCGTGAACGGTACTGAAGGGTAGAATAATTTGTAGGTTATATGCTGACATTAATTCTTTGAGTGTACTGTATGGAGACAACATTGCCTATAGTTGTCGTGTATTACAAATTGCCCAAGTCATAATGCTATCTGTCTCTCTAATCCATACGGGTTAATGAAGGCTTTTGTTAAAAGTAATTTTAGTACTGATGATTTATGAATCAATTTATTAAGCTTCTTGAGTTACAGCAAAAATATTAAAAATAATTTCATAACTTTATTTTAAAAAGTATATTCTTATAATTCTATCTTCTTCTTAAGGTGCCCCATCCCTAAGGACATTGGCGATCATCATGGCCCACTTTACTCTATCTGCTGCTGTCCTGAAAAGCTCTATTGATGTTTTTCCACACCATTGTCGTAAATTTTTCAACCAGGATGTGCGTCGTCTTCCCGATCCCCTTTTGCCCTCCACCTTCCCTTGTATGACCAGCCGCATCAATTCATACTTTTCGTTCCTTAGAATGTGACCGAAATATCCCATTTTCATTTTCTTTATGGTGTTGAGCAGTTCCTTATCCTTCTTCATTCTTCTTAGCACTTCCATATTTGTTATGTGCTCTGTCCAGGATATTCTCCACATTCTTCGGTAACACCACATTTCAAAGCTACTGAGTCTTTTCTCCATCGTCTCTGTGATTGTCCAGGCTTCAACTCCATACAATAGGACAGAAAATACATAGCATCTCAGTACTCTTGTTCTAATATAATATAATTCTATAAATATTTGTATTTGCTTCCCCCGCTATCTGGCGGATGCTGAAACCAACATAACACGATTCGTCTTTTACAAAAAAATAATATTGGGTCTTTTCCGTTTTCTGTATGCCACTATCAAATCCGAATTCCCTGAAAGGTTGCACTCGTGTTCGTTTCTCCTGATCTCTGCCTTACTGAATACTCTTACTGAGACAGACACACTAACTCACGCGTACACACGTCCTTCCCAGTTACACGTTCTGTTGTTTTATTTCTTATTTTGAGTTTTTTATTATTTTTATTTTCAGGTTACTAATAACTTATTCTAATTATTTACACTTAATTATTGTTACATTATTATATTATATTACTACATTATTACATTATATAACTATTATATTACTATTATTAATTTACTGTACAAAATTCAAAGTAGACTGACTATGTAGACTTTAATAATTAACCGTGAAATGGGAGTAGAGTTGACGTTACCCAGGAATATTGCTAGTCAGATTGGCGTGCTAGACGCAGGAGTGGGAGAAGTGTGCAACCCTTCAGGGATTTCGGATTTGATAGTGGCATACACAAAACTGAAAAGACCCATAATATTTACCTACGATTTTAAACGTTCTCATAAAAAATAATATTTTACGATTTTAAAATTCTAATAGGGTCTTTCCGTTTTCTGTATGCCACTATCAAACCCGAATTCCCAGAAGGGTTACACAATTCTCCCACTCCTGAGTCTAGCGCGCCAAAAGTCTGTGTGAAAAACTCGCACGACTTTCTCTTCCCGATGTAAATGATTAAAAAAATAAAACGTAATAGTAATGTAGTAATAGCAAAATAAAACAATCAAACAACAAAACTTGTAAGATAGTACTGTATTATAATGGGACTAGGAATGACGTGTGTACGCGTGCATGAATGTGTCAGTCTCAGTAAAGTATTCAGTAAGGTAGTGAGTGGGAGAAATGAACACATGTTCAACCCTTCAGGGAATTCGGATTTGATAGTGGCGTACAGAAAACGGAAAAGACCCTTCTAACAATATTAAGATTGTCTGTCGCGTCACAATCGCTATTAACAAAATCTTCTGTCTCTGTCGCCCCACCACCCGTACGTCGAAATCGTACGTGTTAGACAGAGAACGTTCAATATTACAGGGTCGCTCTCTCGCGCAATTTTACCATTTTTAGCCGCGCATGTTGCCTCCACATAGAATACTCAAAGCACCAATTCAATGAATGTGTTTTATTTTCATTCTTATGTTTAAACTAAATACAGCATTTAACATACGAATCTGATTGATGTTTCAGTTTAAGCACTTTGTAACGTAATATTTATCGACCTATTTTAAGTCGTTTTATTTTTTCGGTGTATAGTTCTTATATTAGTGCAAAATTAGTAATAAAAATACAAAAAAACATTTGTCTAAAATACGTGTGGTTATTCTACTACTTAATAAGTCTTAACAGTAGTAAATACTTGGATTGTGTACAAAAAACAAAATAGAAAATAAAGAGAAGAATCTTGCAATATCAGACGTTCGTATGAAAGTAGCGGAATGCCTTTGTAGTAGGTGAAGAAATTGTATTTTTAGTGTAATAAAAATTAGTTTCATGATAGAAATATGGACACTCTTGGATTTAAATGCTCTGTATTGGTAAGTTTATTTGCATTATTTACAGCATGATAACTTATATTCATAACTAGATGTAGTCATTCAAGGCAAAAGCCTTCCATTCATGCATACTGACTTATATTAATTTTAAGATACATCATGGAAAAGTAGTTTTCTTTGCTGTTTTTGACAGCTGATTTTTACTTTCACTTGCCTGTATGAATATTATAGGAATGAAAGTATTGTTTTCATGTTGATTTTTCGAAATCCGAGTTTTCACTGGATATACACGTTTTCAGATCCCCTGACCCAAAAAAAAACATGTTTTTTAAAAAATTGGTCTGTGTGCGTGAACAAAATATCTCAAGAACGGAACATCGTAAGAACTTGAAACTTGAAACTTAAGTTAGGAACTACTAGAGGACCCAACATGAATATTTTCATCAAAATCTGTCGACCAGAAGTAGTAGTTTATTCGTGTCATTTTTCACTTTTTGTGATTTTTTCAAAAACGGCTCTTACGGTTTTTTTTAAATCGCCTCATTTTCTACATTTTTTATGCTCTACATCTACAAGGTAGGGTAGGCGCCATGTCTGCTGAAATTCTTGGGGAGGCTGTGTCTCGTAGAATTTTTTTTTTTAAGATTGCGGCCTTAATATGCATTTTATGGCAAAAGTGTATGTAGGTTGTAGACGACGTTTTTTATGCATTACAACTTTTGTTCTTTACATTTCTTTGTATAACGCTTAGTTGAGCGGTAATTAGCGATTTTTGTTTTATTTTTCATGAAATCTGTAAAAAAAGGATTTTTTAAGATTTCGGCCTTATGCATTTTACGACAAAAGTGTATAGGGCCTACCTACATCTTCACCTAAATGTACTGTTGCAACAATATACTATTATATATACTTCACCCTAATATACTATTTGAAACAAAAATGTCATATTCAGCTTCAGGGGTAGATATCTAAGTAATTTCAGGCCTGGCACCCATGAACGTCCAGCAAAGTGTTTGAATAATTGCGTTTGTTAACTGTGCGTAAACGATACTTTTCTGCTACGATTTCGAGTCGAGTATCGATAATCTACAAACTGATCTGTAAAGTCAGAAGTTTGCTAAACGTTATTAAACCAGCAGGATCCCTTAAATAACGGAAATTATTATTAATATTTATTATCCAGAACCTTTATTAACGATGCTGCATTAGCTACGCATTATTATAACAAAGTAAATCGCTTAACAAATTTTATACTCTATGGAGATCGCACATTTGCGCCATCTTGTGGCTGAACGAAAACAAAGTTGTAAGAGAGCATGAGAGAATTTTTATGCGTGATATGTGATCGGTGTTTCAATAACTTGTTGCTGCTGCGGTATAAATATTTACGTGCATACTTATGTATTTATAACTTTGCATATTAAAGCTTGTGATTAAACATAGACGTTGTTGCATAAAGTGTAATCTTCCGTTCTAATCTGCTGTAAAAAGACGACACGATGGCGGAGTCTATTGAGCTCAGAAATGAGAGTACTATTCCAGAATTGGAAGAAATGGAACGACATCAGTTATTTGAACCATCGGAAATTAAGTATGTTTATTTTTTATTTACCTAATCATATAAAGTAGTTATTGTGTTTTAGTTCGTGTTCTTGAGTATGTTCAGTCTTCAGATTAGGTTATGATGTCCACATTCGGTACGCAATATACGACATATGCCCAGAGTCTGGGTTTAATTGTATGGAAATATTGGTATTTTGTTAGAATTAGATAATTTTCCTGAAAAAAATTAGTATTTCTGAGATTACATTTACGTAGCCGCTACAACCCTTATATCCATGTGGCTGTTATTCAATGATTTGTTTATGCTACTGTACTAAACTCTATTTTTTATAAGCTGAGAATCTACGGTAAAAAACATTTTACCAATTAAGGTTGGATCTGTGTTTATGCTACATGTAATTGAACTGGGGCCCGTTGCTCAATTTGATTTCTATATACTGTAAAACAATTCCAATACTGTACATTTCAGTATATGGTGTATACCTTGGGAAAATTCAAATTGGCACAAGCAGCTTTGGTGTTTATCTACTCCACTCTTCGGCCCTCGCCATGCAACATCTGTACAGTCACAAAAGTATACAATTGCTACTGTAATGTCTGACTCACGCACAATCACTACGCTTTGTTTTCACTGTTGTTATTAATAATCTGTCAGACATAATGATGTGACTAATTTGTTTTCATATATGATTTTATGACCAATTTGTTCAGTTAGTTGTGTGCGTCTGTAGAGTTTAGTTTAGTGAGTTTTTGCAGTTTAGTTCTGGTAATTTATTATTTAAATTTTTACTGGGACAAATTAAATGTATATTTTAAAATGAAATAATAATTATCTGTATGTTTGTAACTTTGAAATAAGGTTGAAGGCATTTCTTTACATTAAAATTTGTAGACCTTGTTGAGAGAATAGGTTATGGATACACTTTATGTGGAAATGTGTGTACATGTTCAGCAAGAGTTGTGCCAGTTTGAATTGTCCACAGTATACTAGCAATCAAATCAGTCTGTTTAAATTTATTTATTTATTCTAATCTAATTGTTATGAACAATGTTTGTTGTACCATTCGGTAAGAAAGGAAAAGATTCCTAATCAATCTTCTAAAAAAATTACGATAATTGACTGGTTAAAAAGTAAAGGGGTACAATTCGACAATAGCATGTTGATGAAGGTTGAACTTTAAGTAAATTAAAATTAATTAAATTTGTATTAAGTAGATGAAATGGAAAAGACAAGCAACTGTACAGTGCTACAATTGCCGTCATACCGCTGTAACCTGAACCCTATTGAGGTAGTGTAGGCTCTGGTGAAGGATTACGTTACTGCAAATAATAAGACATTTAAGCTCCAAGAAGTAAAAAAATTAGGATTTCTAAAGTATCAGTGGATAAGTGAAAAAAACTGTATCTCACGTGGAAAAGGAGAAACACGTGTGGGGATTTAGATTCTTTGTGTGAAGTTCAGGTAGGAAAACTTGTAAATTTGGAACATGATTCAAGTAGTAACAACAAGAATGATGTGGTGTCTGATGAAGTTTGATTGGGTGTACAAGGATTAAAATAAGGTAACCTATTACAGTAGGCCTACTTTGTTGACAATTAACATTTTTATGCGTAGTTACAAATAAATGTTTGTAATAATAAGATGGTGCTACTGTAGCATGCGGCCTACCACATTATGTTTAATAAAGTTTGTATTTATTGATGTGGCAGTACTGTCCACTAGCACTTTTCGCGCGTAAAGATTCACATATTTTACATTTAAGGTTATGTCTGAACCACAGTTATTGTCCTCATTTTATCCTTTTTTTGTTAAATTATCCTTATGTATCATAACTCGACCATATATCATGGAAAATTATGAGAAAAGAAGAACCTGATTTGTTTTTTGCTTTTGTTAATGTATATTGTATATAAAAAAGACTTGACATAAAAATAACTGAAATTGATACATAAACTATATGTACTAACTGTTATATTTATTATCCTTTTTGTGTTATTAATTAATAGCATCATTTGCTATTGTAAATTATTGTTTTTTTACCCTTTTCTTGTAAATTATCGTTTTTATTGTCCTCATTTTATCCTTTTTTTGTTAAATTATCCTTTTATTTCAAAAGTATATGAAAAGTGCTAGAGGACAGTGCTACCACACCAACAATACAAACTTCACTAAACATAATGAGGTAGGCCGCATACTATAATGGCACTTATAAGATTATAATTATATGAATTATAATAAATAAAAACCTCCTGTAATGCTTTGTTATTGAGTATAGACTTGACCTTGTTTCAGGGAATAGTTTACTACACAAATACAAAAATTACTCTCCAGTAAAAGAACATAATGGGGAAAGAACGTGTGGAAAGGTTCGTGTATCACAGCAAAGAAAGAACAAATTTACACTCTCATAAACATCCGCATAAGTTAGCTCAGCAATAGCATAAGTGTTCGCTCTCTCTTCAGACAATAACACATACCCACTAAAATAGACTTACAGTTTTACCAACCCTAAAGATAAAATATTTCTAAAGTTACACTATATGAAAGTTTGGTAAAGCCTAAAGTTATGTCGGCAAATTTCACCAGCAATATCATAAGTAAATAGATAGTTTTATATATCAAATTTAATTACACTTCAGCACGTGTAATTTGAGATATCATACGCCCTGATAGCTTTATAAATATGGCCGCTCAAAGCTCGCAACTACCCGTACCTCGAAAATGTGGTTCCCAGCACTCGAGGGATAATTTGTAAATTTAACTTTGTGTTATCTTGTGAAGAATTATGTTGTCTTAAAATTCCTATGTCATTTAATTATAACATTCTTCTCTATCAGTGTGTCTCTATCAATGTTGAGGATAAATTATATAAATTAATATTCATAATGGATATTTTGTGATTTTAGAATGATTGCCAAGAAAAGACAAGAGTTAGAATATCGTTTACATCGACAAACAAAGAATAAGGAAGACTGTGTTCGTTTCATTCAGTTTGAAAGGAATGTGTTGAGAATGGTTCGGCTTCGTAAACAGGTAGGAATAAAATAAAGCTAAATATTCTACAATAAATAAAGACACCAGTATTCTACAAAGTTAAAGGTTCTAAATCATTTTGTGTCACTTTACTAGTACATAGTAAAATTCATAAGATAATGTTTGTATTATACTCTGTTGCAATGACAGCTAAGTAAATTTACTCAAAATAATTTTTACCATTTAGTTTTTTGATAAAAGTTTTGTTTTATTGTATTTTATGAGGGGGTACCCAAAAGTAACCAAAAAGTTTGCCATGGGTGGTGCTCGTGTAGTACATATTTCTGCCGCATTACGTGTATAGTGCAACTATTATTGCGAGTTCAGTGCCACCTGGGTTATTCTGTTCATCTGCAGTGATTGTTTTTGCTAGCGCTGTTTTGTTCTTGTTTTGTTTTTTTATGATGGTAAGTTGAAGTGAACAATGTGCAGCTGTGAAATTTTGTTTTTAATCATTAAAAATGCTGCTGAAACTGTTTAATGTTGAAAACAGCTTACAAAGATGACGTTATGGGAAAAATTCAAGTGTAGAAGGGGTTTGCTCGGTTTATAAATGGCGACATGTCGATTGATGACATTCATCAATCGTTCTGGACATCCATCAACTGGTTGAATCGATGAAAATGCTGAAAAGATTCAAGACCTTGTGCTCTCCAACCATCGACTGACAATTTGGAAGTTTTAAGAAGATTGCGCAAGTGTTTGTCACCTATTGGCATACAAGAGACAGGTTCTTCCACCACGACAATGCACCTGCACACACAGCCATCTCTGTTAAACAGTTTTTGGCTAAAAATGGTATTGTTCTGCTGCCCCACGCACCTTACTCACCTGACCTGGCTCCGTGCGTTATTTCCTCATTTCCACGCATGAAAAGGGACATAAAAGGACACCAATTTGACAACATTAAAGAGGTCAAGAAAAAAAACCGAGGGAGGAGCTGTCAGCCATTTCTAAAGATGACCACAAAAATGTTTCGAACAATGAAAGCACCAGTGGGACAAATGTATTAGTTGTAATGGAGAGAATTTTGATGGGGATAAGGTTGTTAAGTAAAAAATAAAAAAATAAATAGCTTTTAAAAAGTAATTCCAGTTTCTTTTGGGTAGCCTACCCCCTCGTATTATATTGATTAATTTATCTTTTGTTTTCACAGTTCTCTGGTTCCCTTCATGTGTTTTGTATATTTTCTTTGCAGAAAAATGGTTTAGCACAGAAAAAGATGAACATTGAATATTCTATCGCTATTAGATTGAATAAACTATTCAATGAAGCTATCCGAAGATTCCAAGATGATGTTCTTATTTGGTTGTCTTACATAAAATTCTGCAAGCAAGTGGTTAGTAGAAATTAGATAGATTATTCTCTATGTAGGTAATAATTTTAATTATTTCACCTGAGTATTATAGTGGTTGATTGAGGAAGAATTTGTAATACAACAGAGATTTTAAAACCCAATTTTTTTTATCATCTTGTTTAACACTTTAAACACTACGGAAAATTGACAAATTCTACTGATGATATTCTTCTTCAAATTCTAATGATGGTGTTTTTAGTTATCAATTTTTGTTCCTATGAAAGATGTTTTTTTGTCATCAGTCTCTTGACTGGTTAGTTGCAGCTCTCCAAGTTGTTTTAGCTTGCGCAAGTTGTTTCATATCTACATACCTGTAACACCCTACTTTTTTTGTCATTTGCTTTACATATTATAATCTTTGCCTCTCCGTACAATTCACTCCCTCAATATTACTCTCCATTATTGATTGACACAATACCTGGATGTGTTAAGGTATGCCCCACTAGCCTACCCCTTCTGGTAAGATGTTCCATTTACTGCTTTTTTCATCTACTCATCTGAGAATCTCTAATTACTTATTTTGTCCACCCCCTAATAATTAACATTTTCCTATAACACCACATTTCAAAAGCTTCTTTCCTCTTCCTTTCTACAGCCCTTATCACTAAGATGTTAATAATAAAATAATATAAGTTTAGTTTTTTATGAATTTTTGATGTAAAACATCAAATCTGGCTGTTTGAAATTTGGGTATCATCCATCTCCGTTCCAGATTACATAGTCTGCTTACTTAAACTTTTGCATATTATTTTATGCATAATTTATCATTAAGAAAGTAGAACCGTTCTTTTTATGTTATTGGTTATTTGAATTTTTAATATAATAATTGAAAGATTCAAATTTTAAAAAGTGACCCATTCCAGCACTTAATTTATGTATTTTATATCAAATTTTTATAGTTTGGTATTTTATAAAAATTGTAGTTTACAATATAATGTATTTAAAAAGTAATAGAAATTACATATTAACGCAAGATTATTGTGTAAATATGTTGATTCGATGATTAATAATTACAATTTTACTTTAGAAATATTTATGTTAACCTTTTTAATAAGGAATCTGGAATTATCAACGTAAAAAATTTCATCGTCCACTGTCACATAAGTTAGCCTACTTGTATGACAATCTTCATCTGTAGCGTGTTTTTTTTTTTTTTTTTTTTTTTGTTATTTAAGTAAATGTAGAAAAATAAAGTTAATAGTTTTGAACCCTCGTACTATGAGGGTCATCCCTGTGAAAAAATAAAAACAAATAAATGCTTAAGGGTGCGCCTCATCACTAGAAAAATTCGACAGAGCGATTTCGGTTGCGTCCACTAGGTGCGATCTTCATAACCTTGATTAGTAAATCTAAAGGTGGGAGTAATCATGCCGTGCTAGTGTGCTATTCACTTCCGCACGCAACAACGATGCGTAGCGTCGATGTTGCCAAGTGTAAAGCGTAATCTATATTTATTACACGTACATTTACAATGTACTGTACGTATACTGCAGATGGCTGCGGTTATGCCGAAATATGTTTACATCATCTAAATAAGAGTCCATTTTATTAAACTTTTATTTACATTTAGTTTACATTGCTTACATAATTGTTTTCGGAATTAAATTCTCTACAATTTTCTTGGGAAAAATAATTTGATTATTGGTCATTTAACAAAGTTATTGGGCTCGAACGTAGAAGACTGTGTTTTTTCCAATAAGCAACCCCATCACTCAATGAGATTAAAATCATATATGATGTGTAAGTAAGATGTAGAATATCTGGTACAGACCCAAGCCGATTCCTGAGAGATTTTAGTTAATTAAACTTCAACCATCAAATTACACCGATAACCACTGTCTAGTATTCATTTATCCTTGTAAAAGGAACTACCTTTACTAGGATATGAACCTAGAACCATCGTAATTTAAACCTAGAAACAGTAATTTTTCCGTTGTATTAAGCTAAACTGAGGTTGGTTTCCATTTGCATTATTCATTCATGATTAAAATTTGGTTATGTTTTCAGTTTTTGTTAGTTTAAAGTCGCATCAACAGCTTGATCATTAGGGACTACGGTGGGTTAAAAAACTGTTATGATTGGTTTTGGCACGAAATAATCTTCAGACCCTAGCCGGGAATCGAACCCGGGACCTCCGCTTAGTAGGCTAACGCGCTACCCACACCTCACGTATGGGTAGCCTACCCAAGAATTTTAGCAAACATGGGGCTTACACTTCTTTGTAGAGTACCTATATAAAATGTAGTAAACGAGGCGATTAAAAAAAATCCATGTGCTTATGACCACCCGATAGAAGTGAAAACTTATATGAGTTTATAGTTTTAACACGCGACCTCAGCCGTCGTGGTAGGTTTATGTTGTCTAATCGTATCTAAGTGAAGGTTTTTGCCTATCTTGTCTCTCATTTTTTTTATTCAACTCCTTAATGGGGAAACCCGAATTTGTTACTTTATAACCCATAACAAGAGAAAGGATTAAGACAAATGTTCAACAGGTATTGTCGAACTTTCGTTATCTAACTACGTAGGTACCTAATACATAACAATATTTTGAGTGGAGAATGTGGATTTTTCAAATAAGAATTCAGGTTAATTATGTAAATGATTCAAATTAAATCACAACGAAATACGGAACAATGCTTGACGGAGCTTTTTCTAGATATTTAAATAAATTCGATTCTGAAGTTCATTTATAGGTATTATTTTATATAACAAGATATTTCAGTTTTCATAAATCCATTGTTTCATTCATAGAATACGGACAATGAAGAAGTCCAATCAGAGCAAAATTGTAACTAACTTTATTTGTAATATAACTTTATCAGATTATAAATAAACTTGATACAATATTATATTTTATGTAGTGATAGCTTGAACGGAGCAAGTGTTCAGTCTCTTCACGTAATTTTGTTAAAAACTTAAGCGTTTTGTAAAATAAATATAATACCATTAATCTCAACAAAAAAGGTACGAATATCTCAGTTACATATGTTAAAAAAATTAAACACACCGACCAGGAATCAATCTCATACCGCCCGCGTGGTAGGCGAGCAGTGTACCATTGAGCTAACCTTGCTAATACTCTGCATATGATTACAAACTGGACATAAAGCTTCAGATACCTGTAAGATTTTACCCATCCAAAACTATATTCACCCAACGTGCCTACAGAGAAGTTTTCACTTAAAAAATTTCGTAGGAACAGTTGTTGAAAAAATTGCAAAATAGTGAAAAATTTCACAAATAAACTACTACTGTACTTCCGGTTGACCGATTTTCATGAAAATTCTTGCGTTGGATCCTCTAGTGGTACTTAATTTAAGTTCCAAGTTTCAACTTGGTAAGTTATTCCGTTCTTGCAATATTTTGTTCATACACGCGCGCCCACACAAAAAAACACACACACACACAGACCAATCGCTGAAAACTGATTTTTGGGTTCAGGGGGCTTGAAAACTTATACATTCGGTTAAATACGAGGGCCATCCGGAAAGTAGTACCCGTTTGTGAAATAAAGACACAGAAGTAAATATTAACAAATGTAAACATTTTTATTGAAAAGAGCATACCTTAAACTACTTCTCCACATAATCTCCAAGCAAATTTAAGCATTTGTCATAACGTGTGACGAGTTTTTGTATTCCAGCATCATATTCCTCCGCCGCCAGCCGATTGAAATACGTAGTCACACCTTCTTTAAGTTCTTCATCGCTGTCAAATCTTTTTCCCCCCAAAAACTCTTTAAGTTTTGTAAAGAGATGAAAATCTGAAGGGGCCAAGTCCGGGCTATACGGTGGATGGTCGAAAATTTCCCAATTGAATTGCTGCAGAAGTTGTTGTGTTATCCCCGCTGCATGAGGCCTGGCATTGTCATGGAGGAGAATGACGCCATCAGACAATAGACCTCTCCGTCGATTTTGTATTGCCCGCCGTAATTTCTTTAATGTTTCACAATACGCATTAGCGTTAATAGTGTCTCCACGGGCCATAAAATCAATAAGCAGTATACCACGTCGATCCCAGAAAATGGTTGCCATAAGTTTCCTGGTGGACAGAACAGTCTTGAATTTTTTTGGTTTCTTTGGTGAATGAGGATGATGCCACTCCATTGACTGTCGTTTACTCTCAGGTGAAGCATAACAAACCCACGTTTCATCACCAGTAACTATGCGATTCAAGAACGCGTCTGCTTCATCAGAATAACGTTCCAAAAATGTTAATGCAGCAGCCATACGCTTGGTTTTGTGCTCATCTGTAAGCATGCGAGGGACCCACCTTGCGCAAATTTTTGAATAATGCAGATGGTCTTTGACAATTTCATGAAGAATTGTGCGAGAAACATTAGGGAAATGTTCACAGATGTCATCAATTGTAACGCGCCGATCGTGCCTCACGAATTCGTCTACTGACCTCAGCAGTTGATCTGTAATGACAGATGGTCTCCCTGAACGCTCATCGTCGTGTGTGTTCCCCCTCCCCAAGTTAAAATTACGACACCAGCGCCGAACAGATGACTCATCCATCACATCGTCTCCATACACTTCCTTTAATTGGCGATGAATATCACAAGGTCGAACGTTTCTTGCATTGAGAAATTTTATTACAGCCCTCACTTCACAACTGGCGGCGTTCTCAATTTTTTTAAACATTATGAACGGTTACAGAAACAAGACAGGCAATGCTAGCGTCGCGGAACTTGCAACAGAGAAGGCAGACAAGCCACTGAAGCGATCTGACCTTGACCGGCGGCTGCTCGCCTCGTCAGCGCCTCATGCGGCGGAAACGGGTACTACTTTCCGGATGGCCCTCGTATATTTTCGGAAAATCGACATAACGATACTCTCCTTCCCTATATATTCATACAGGGCAAGAGAGTAAAAAGGAGCGTAAACAAGGGCACGAGAGTAGTATTTAAAAATTAAAGAATTTTGCTATCCGAACAATAACAACTTAACACAGAAATAACAAACTGTAGGCCAACCATATAATTTTTCTATACGACAATATTATCGTTTTCATAATAAATTGAAATTAATCTTTGTTTGGGTTGGGAGAGTGATTAATTTTAATTCTGTCAAAACATACTAACAAACACTCTACATGAGACTATTACACGACCCGGCAACTCTGTATGATCTAGAAATGAAAACACGTTAAGGGGAAATGACCTTGGTGACAGAAAGCATTATGCGTAAGTAGTTCCGTAACTGTCAACTCGGAACGCTATTGAACGGCTGAAAAATTTGTGCTTGTAAAGGTTTTTTAGATTGCAATACATCGCCGCTGATAAATAAGTAAACACGTTAAAGTTTGTATATTTAGAATCTAAAAGAGATATTCTTTTTACTGATACAGATTAATTTGCGACAAATACCTTCCTATCTTAACAAATAATTTTAGAAAACTTTACAACTTTAAGAGTTTTACTTTAATTTTTTAAAGCTTAAATTTAATGCTCATACAAAAAATGTTAACTGGTAAATAGAGCATATTTTAATCTTTAAAATGCACGTCAAACTTTAATTATGACTTGCATAACAACCGAGTTGGTTGTAATCATCTAAACCCTTACATTGAGCGGCGCGGCAGAGGTAGAGCGCACCCTTAAGCAATTACCTCTGTACCACAATATGGATTAACCTGTTACGACCATTAGGTCGTAAGAAAAAATATAGGTACGATTAGTAACTAAAAAAGATTTTAGAATTTTGTAGCTTAGTTCTACTGGTACATTGCCTACTTATTAATGTAGGCAATGTACCAGTAGAACTTTTATTCTGTTGTTTTACAAAACTGAATTTTAAGTATTTGCCTGTATACTTCGTGTAGTAATTTCTTTCTTCTACTTGTTCAGTAGATACTGTATGTTCAAATAATTACTATTTTTGTTTTCAGAGATTTTTTACAACTGCAAGCAGAATATTTTATCAACTGCTTGAATTGCATGGTAAAGATAAACCTGTCCTGTACAAGTTGGCTGCCACTTGGGAATTGGAGGAATGTAAATGTATTGATAAAGCTAGAACATTTTTATTGAATGGCCTGCAGATACATAAAGACTCTCGTTTACTTTATACTGAAGCTTTCAAAATGGAACTTCATTATGCTAATGAAAGAAGAAATGAAGCAAAAGGTACGATTAGTAACTAAAATAGATTTTGGAATTTTGTAGCTTATGAAGTTAATTACGTCATTAGAAAAATTTTATATTGTATGAAAGTTTGATACGTTTTAAGTTATATTTTCACTGCAGATAATTTTATTGTCAATGAAATATTTGTAATAATTGTTTGTTTGTTCCACTATCAAGTCCATTAGTGTCTTGTCAAAAACAACAAAAATTATTCTTATATTTTATAGGTACAACAGGAGTTATACCAGAATTATTATCACTAAATTTATGAATATTTGGCAAGAAATTTTCATCGTTCCGCTAGTTAACATTCAAAAGATTGGCTTACTTTTTGTCGTTTTGTAAGCCTTTGTACGCTAGAATTGGGTTGCAGGATTCTCGCTAGTATAAAAACAGAAGCAAAATGTTCTGATGCTTTTGTAGTATTTTGGACCGATAATCATGAAATTCCTTTACATTCGTAGTCCTCAAAAGGTTAAGAAATAGGATTATACAATGAAAAGGTACAAAACGAGTAACATAGTAACTAAAGTCAATGGAAAAATTGAATGTTTTTACAATAGGAAACTTTTATGTATAGAAAATTTTCTTCAAGCTTTCTGATTTCAGTTTCAAATGTTTATAAGGGTAGTGTTTGACTAGGTTAGTATTAGAGATGTTATTGTCTGATATCAGATCTTGTCAATCACCAATATTGACTTAACTTAAATAACTTTAATATCTTATTTCTGAGATTATGACTTTTTTCATAAGTGCTAAAAAAATGTCTACTGTTTCAGCAAATGAAAAATTTGATGAAAATGATAGAATCTGTCAAGGTCATCATGCAAGAGTGATTTATGAATCTGCTATTAAGAAAGTACCGGATGTTTCATTTATGGTTGAATTATTAGAGATGGCTAAAAAGTATGACTTTACTACTGCTCTTCAAGTCAAAATATTATCGTGAGTAATGATTCATTTATTTGTTGCCTATAATATGCTCTGTTGGTGTAAGTCATATTTTTTTATGTATATAACCGCACTTACACTGTGTAATGTTTTTAACACTAATTTTTACTTTATCTTGCCTATATGAATATATAGGAAGGAAAATATTGTTTTCATATCAATTTTTCGAAATGAAGTTATTATTGGATGTACACATTTTCAGACCCCCTGAACCCAAAAAACATGTTTTTAGTGATTGGTGTCTGTGTTTGTGTGTGCGTACATGTGTGAACAGAATATCTCAAGAATGGAACATCGTACAATGTTGAAACTTAGGTATCACTAGAGGACCCGACACAAACATTTTCAGCAAAATCGGTGTACCAGAAGTAGTAGTTTATTTGTGTAATTTTTCATATCTTTGCAATTTTCTCAAAAACGGCTCATATGATTTTTTAAAAAATTGTTTAATTTACTACATTTTTTGTGTTCTACAAGATAGGGTAGGCGCAGTGACTGCTAAAATTTTTGGGGAGGCTGTTCTCGTAGGATAAAATGTTTTTTTTTACGATTGCAGCCTTAGTATGCATTTTAGTGCAAAAAGGTACATAATAAAAGCTACATAAAACAAAAAAGTTGTGGACAATTTAAAACTACAACTTTAACAGTTTGTTGATGTGGTAGCATTTTTTGCATACTTTTGCAAGAAAAGGATAATTTTTAAAATAAGGATTTTAAAGAGGATAATTTACTAGAAAAGGATATTCTATATAATAGGTAGGTACATGTAGTTTACATTTGTGTATGTTTGCGCTGTCTCAAAAAAGCCACAGCTGTTTCTTCATTAGCAATTCCATTTCTATAAAAATCTTTTAACAACATTTTACGTCTAGTTAACACATAACCTTAATGTAATTTGTAAATTTTACGGGCGAGAAGTGCTAGTGGACATTACTACATCAACAAATATAAACTTTACTGACAATAATGCGGTAGGACGTATATTATTTATAATAGCACCTTATCATTAATATCACAATACTGTGACACTTATCGCTAAGGTCCGTTTCGGGATCTAGGTAATTAAATATTTAATACACTAAAGTTTAAAATTACAAGTATTTATTACAACTAAAAGATTTACAAAATAAATAATAAACTAATTATAATGGAGTAATACAAAAAAAATTTTTTCAATCCCTAATGTGTGTACGTTGCAATCTGTTCAATTCAGAACAATAAGCAACCCCATGACCCAATGAGATGAGGATAATATGTATGATGTGTAAATGAAGTGTAGTCTTGTATAGACTCAGGCCGACCATTCCTGAAAGAGTATGGTTAATTTAACCCCAACCATCAAAGTACACCGGCAACCACTGTTTAGTATTCAAATCCGTATAAAAGTAACTACCTTCATTAGGATTTGAACCAGGAATCTTTGTCTCTGAAAATCAGCCGTTAAACAGCTGATTTTTTGGTGACTACTACAATAAATAACTTAAAGAATTTACTTAGTACTACTTACAAACAATTATACACAATGCACATACACAAAAACTGAATATAATGCACATACACAATAAGATAGTGTAACAATAGTTGACCACTACAATGCCTGGTTACGTTGACCTGTTCTACGTACCGATTGCACACCCAATAAACACTCGTCAAAGATCAAACTACTACTAACTCACTGACTGCACTCGAGGATCTCTTCATATAGGTAGATTAAAGGGATATTCTAGAAAAACAGAATTTCGATGCAAATAATAAAGTACAAAAAAACCCTTTTTTATTAGTACTGGAAAAATCTTAACTATTGTAAACAAGTCACAATAGAATAAAAGGTGTTACACAAATAGTTGTTCAACAAAGACCATACCTTTTTATACACAGCCCTTTTTTAATATCCTTTTATAACTAACCTTATTGTTACTTTGTATCTCTATTATTTACTGTTTAACATTCTATGAATTACTAGAAATTTCTCGCATCGCACTCCTCAATATCGTCACAATACAATTGTGTACTATTAAAGTGTTTGATTAGATTCAATTCACAGTTAAGCCTAGTTTACACAGGTCGAGTATTTTAGTAGAGTAGCAACGGTCGAGTAATTTAGTAACTGTCCGCACATGTAACGTAGACAGCCAATTAGTGGATTGTTATGGCTCCATGGAGGCGGGATCACGCTCGTAAAGTACGTTGTGAGTAGTGGTGGAGGTAACTACTAAACTGTGCACTCGACCGTACATACCCGACCGTTCTACAGTGCGTTCATTAAGTCGCGCACATCAAAAAGGTTGTGAAGTAATGTATTTTATTTGATATTATGTATTTGTTATTGTTATAACTTTTATCTATTATATAAAAAAGGACAACTATGTCCTGGGTGATTCATTTATAGCTCAACGCACAGCCGAAACTACTGACGCTAGAGACTTGAAATTTGGAAGTTAGCTTTCTTATGTTGTGTAAGCGCGCACTAAGAAAGGATTTTGCAAAATTTTGATTTTAAAGGGAAGAAATAGCAAAAATTCCCCCCACTGATGCGAGGATGAGGGATCAACGCGAAGCGCTACGCTTATGAAGTGGCTGGTTCTCCGTCCGACACATTTACCCCCTCCATAGCATATTCCGTAGCATCCAGTATACATTCTTATCGTACGTAAATAGCAGATCAATTACAAAACTGTAGCTATTTTCCCAGAAGTTAAATTGACTTCAGCAAAGATTTTAATCTATGTTTTACTTTTGTCACTCCGGATGTTGTACTGTACGTAGTGTTTAATCTTTTGACCTAACACTGTATTTACATTTTAACCAGAATTAATTCCAGAATTGTTGAATTGTTGTTCTTTATGATTAATTCCAAAAAAATTATATTTGTGATTTAAGTCATTAGCGAATTAAAATACAGAATTATAGCCTTAAAATTGCATGGGCGAAGCCACGACGGGGCGCTATCTATTATATAAAAAGAGATGTCCTGATTTATAGATCATTTTAAGTTTTCTAAGCTGTTGCTAAAGAAAGGATTTTGCAAAATTTTTATTTTAAATGGTAGAATTCGCAAAAATACCCTCCCATAAGAAATACAGAGAGTATACTTAATCAGCTAATTCTTTGTTTACGTTTGCGTGGGCGAAGCCACGCGGGACCCGCTAGTACACATATATACTTAGTACTTACATATATACTTACTAGCGGGTCCCGCGTGGCTTCGCCCACGCAAACGTAAACAAAGAATCAGCTGTTTAAGTGTACTCTCTGTATTTCTTATGGGAAGGTATTTTTGCAAATTCTACCATTTAAAATAACAATTTTGCAAAATCCTTTCTTAGCAACAGTTTAGAAAATTTAAAATGATCTATAAATCAGGACATCTCTTTTTATATAATAGATAGCGCCCCGTCGTGGCTTCGCCCATGCAATTTTAAGGCTATGATTCTGTATTTTAATTTGCTAGTAACTGATTTATAATCTGCTAATAACCTATTTGCTAAGTCACAAATATAATTTTTTTGGAATTACGTATAAAGAACAATTAACACACATCAATCGCGTAACCATTCCGAAACGGAACCGGCACGGCCACTCGAAGTCAAAAATGATAACAGTATTCACACATGTACGTCAGTTTTCCTTCCGTCAAACTCCATTCAGTCATTTTACAGAGACAAACACGTCCGTAAAAAACAAAATATCGTTGAGAAAAAAATATCGTTTTGACGGTTCGGTGACGGCGACAGGACTAACGCTCCGGATTCGGGACGGTGCCGGTGCTCAGTGTAGACAATGTCATTAATTTTTCAAGAAAGAATATTTTTCTGTGACTGAAACTTCTCGGAATGACGGAACTGAGACGTGACGGATGTGTGTGAATTGACCCTTATGGTGAAAAAATGAAAAAGAGAAGGATTAGCATATTTCCTGAATTTACATAAATAACTGTTGTTTTATTTAAACTTAAGTTAGATTTAAGAAAATAACTTTATCCTATGCATTTTACTGAATTAATTGAGACAAATTTTTTAAAAATTAAATTTTAATTGTTCGGTTGCAAAAATCATTTTTACAATGTCAGTCAAATACATTGTGTGACTTAAGCAATAACATTCGTATCTTGCATAATAAGTAATAATACTATAAAGCATAAAAAAGCATAACACTTATTATGCTAATTACATCAATTCTGAAATTAATTCTGACTAAAATGTAAAGCCAGTGTTAGGTCAAAAGATGTGTGTCGGACGGAGAACCAGCCACTTCATGAGCGTAGCGCTTCGCGTTGATTCCTCACCTCGCATCAGTGGGGGGGGGAATTTTTGCTATTTCTGCCCTTTAAAATCAAAATTTAGAAAAATCCTTTCTTAGTGCGCGCTTACACAACATAAGAAAGCTAACATCCAAATTTCAAGTCTGTAGCGTCAGTAGTTTCGGCTGTGCGTTGATCTATAAATGAATCACCCTGGACATGGTTGTCCTTTTATATAATAGATTTTCAACATTTTATGTCTTATAACATATGTTCAAAATAGCTGCCTTGTTCATTAATACACGCACGAATTCGTTTTACCGCATTTGTTGACACTTTGTGGAGTACGCCTACACTAATATTGTTAATCTCCGTTGTAATGTTCATTTTCAGTTCATTCAGTGTATGAGGCCTATTTTTATAAACCCTTCCTTTGAGATAACCCCACAGGAAAAAATCTGGAGGCGTTAAATCGGGAGACCGTGGGGGCCATAACCCTTTAGAGATTATACGCTCGCCAAAAAACTCATGTAAGAAACTCATTGTTTCATTCGACGTATGACATGTGGCACTGTCCTGCTGGAACCATACATCACGCTCATCGGTTTCCAACAACGAAATAAACTGTGTAATTATGTCTTCGTATACACCACTGTTCACCGTAGTTTCAAAGAAAATAGGCCCCACTATTCGACGACATGACATGGCACACCACACTCCAATTTTCAGACTTAAGGTTAAGGTCAAGGTCGACTTGTTAGGCACACTTACATCCGGATATGTCACACGAAATTGCTCAATAACAAATTCATATGAATGACTGGTAAAATACTGTTCAAGAAGGAACACTCGTTGCTCTTAGGAAAACGACATGTTTACCTTATCATAATCTAAACAATACTGCAGGCCTGTTGTAAATGTACACACAATCATATGCTTCACATCTGTTGTTTATATTACCAGTGGTGCTATCTTGCGGTAGCCACTAGAACTAATATAAAAACCCGCTGTTTACAGACTCGTTTATTTGGATGTGCGCGACTTAATGAACGCACTGTACTTGACTAAAACGACGTGTCCAAACAAGTCGATTACTAAATTACTAATCTACTCGACCCATGTAAACTAGGCTTTATTTTGTAATGGTTAATAAATGTTAAGAGTAAAATGCAGTGTAGTTGAAGGTACACATGAAAGTCTTCTTTGCCATACCTTTAATGATAAATTTTTGTATTTGTGTTTTACAGTGATCTGGAATCCATGTTTCCATCAGATGAACAAACTTGGGATACAATTGCTAAGAATAAATTGACATGTGTAAAAGATAAGAAAATTGCTCACAAAGAAAGAATAAGGTGCGTAACTAATTTTTACTTTTGCTTGCTTTTATAACTAATATAGAAAGGAACGTATTGTTTTCATTTTTATTTTTCGGAATTAAGTTTTCATCGGATATACGCGTTTTCAGACCCCCTGAATCTATTAATATGCATTTTAGGGCAAAAGTGTATACAATAAAAGTTGTAGAAAATTTTAGAAGTCAATATCGGTTTATTCAATCATTTATTTGTATAATGCTTAGTTTAGCAGTAATTTGTGATTTTCTGTTTTTTTTTTTTTTATGAAAATCTGTAAAAAAAGATTTTTTAAGATTTCACCCTTAATATGCACTTAATGACAAAATTGTGCATAACCAAATTTATAGGAAATTTAAATATCTACAACTTTTATTTAAAGAATTTTTCTCTACAGTGCCGAGTTAAGCATCAAAGAGTGATTTTCCATATTATTAAGCCAAACTTAGGTTGGTTTTCATTTTGCATCATTTACTCATGATTAAAATTGGGTTAAGATTTTTTAAATATTTGTTGTGTTCATTGTTGCACTTACTGATGATCGAATGCCTTTTTCCAAATAATAAAAATATTTTAATTAGACTTTTCAGGATCAGGAGCCAGGTAATCTATAATTTAAATCATAAATGTTCTAAATTGATTGCTACAAAATATTGTTTTGAAAAAACTTTTTACTTTCTCTTGCCTATATGAATGTATAGGAAGGAAAGTATTGTTTTCTTGTCGATTTTTCGAAATCGAGTTTTCACCGAATCTACATGTTTTCAGACCCCCTGAACCCAAAAAACATGTTTTTAGCGATTGGTCTGTGTGAGTGTGAACAGAATATCTCAAGAACGGAACATCGTACGAACTTGAAACTTAAGTTACATACCACTACCGGACCCGACACGAACATTTTCATCAAAATCGGTCAACCAGAAGTAGTACTTTATTCGTGCAATTTTTCACTTTTTTGCGATTTTCTCGAAAACTGGTCCTACGATTTTTTTAAAATCGTCTGGTTTACTAAATTTTTTATGCTCTACAAGGTAGGGTAGGCGCCATTTGTGCTGAAATTCTTGGTGAGGCTGTTTTCACATAAAAAAATTGCGGCTTTAATATGCATTTCAGCGCAACAATTCATAAAATAAAAGTTGTAGGAAATTTAAAATTCTATAACTTTTATTTCAAACATTTTTTTGTATAACGCTTAGTTTAGCGGTAATTAACGATTTTCTGTTTTTTTCTCACGAAAACATGTGAAAAATCAATTTTTTAATATTTCGGCCTTAGTACGCATTTTACGACAAAAGTGTATATAATAAAATTTATAGAAAATTAAGAGATCTACAACTTTTATTTAGAGCATTTTTCTCTACAGAGCCGAGTTTAGCATGAATGAGTGATTTTCCGTATTTTTAAGCCAAACTGAGGTTGATTTTCATTTTGCGTCTTTCACTCATGATTAAAATTAGGTTATGTTTATTGAGGTTAGTTTTTTGTTTATTTGTAATGTTTTATTACTAATGTTAGGTTTATAGTTAATTATTTGCATTGGCAAGAGAAAGTTGTGTGAGTGTTTCACACCAGATTTTTTTTTTGTTGCAGACAATGTGTAGCTGTATACAAAAAATATGTTAGAGTTTTGAAGTCTGAGCGAATGTGGTCAATGTATCTTGATACTTTAATAGATCTTTATAAGGATAAAACAACGTACCCTAATTTTAAAAAGAACATTTTAAGTACTGCATTAAATTCAGCCCATTCTGCTGATAAATTGTCAGAAAACTATTATTTTGTTTGGGTAAGCTTAACTACTTGTACAATTTTTGTTTTTACCTTTCTATTCTTAGCTGATGTTGTTTAAATTGTTTTTAATAACTTTGTTTAGAAAATTACGGGTTGGTAAGAAAGAAATTTATCAATTTTGTTCTGAAATAGTAAAGAATTGGAGAAAATATTTAACTGGTTTATTGTTAAAAATGGAAGTACACAATCTGGAATGAGTGTTTCTGGTATGGGATTATGATAAACTTATTATACCTTGGGTTCTTGTCTGGATCGGAAGCGGCGAGCCGGCGTGGTGGAAGCGGAGCCCGAAGAGTAATGGCTCGGCTACTGGGTTCAGGCCTAGCCTTCTCTCAGCGGCAGTTGGGTCCCCACTGCAGCGTGACAGTGGTGGCCCTCAGAGCCCCGCAGTGTCGGGTCGGTTTAGGCCATCTGTAGATAGCGCGGTCGAGGCGGCTCTCTCCGGGCCGGCAAAGGCTGACCGGTGCGGTAATGTAGCGTCCGCCACTGGTAGCGTAGACCAGGGATGGTGCGGCTGGGCTCGTCTTCTTCTGTCTTGATTGGAAGTGAATCCCTCGATGTCTTGATCGGAATTGAATCCCCGGCTGAGTGCAGCACCCGAGAGCGCTGTGGTAGAGAGCGGCGACTGGCTTGGCCTTGATGACAAAGGCCTCTGTCGGTGCGGAGCCGAAAGGTTTGTCGGTATGCCGTCAAAGGGCCCACCACGCTGACAAAGGCCGGAAGATGTATTGAAGCCGGCAACACAGTAAATGATTAATTAGAAGGGGTGGCGATGACAGTTAGTTAATTTAGTGCGTAGTACGTTCATTAAATATTTAGTTTAACAAAAGGAAATCTAGTTTTTATTTATTTTTCTCATGCTGTGCTGACAGAGCTGGCACCCAACAATTTTTTTTATTGTTTATTAATTCACATTAACATATTTACCCACCGATCGAAGTTAATGGTGGTGCATAGTGAATAATAAATATTTGTTATTTTCTAGGTTGATCTTCTGAAAGACGTTCCAGAAAAAGCAAAGAGATTGAATCAGATATTGCAACAAGCAACCAACAGATTAAGCAATAGTACACCTCTTTGGGAAACAAGAATACGGATTCACTTAAGCCGTGGCGAAGAGAATTTGGCTGATGAGGCATTTAGAGAAGCTAATACTGCTTTGGGTGCACATGCATTACCTATTTGGAAGTTAATGCTGCTTCATTACCAAGCAAAAAATACTGCCAAGGTAAAATGGTTTTTTTAAATTTTAGATGTTAGTGTTCAAATTTAAATTGTGGTCTCTGTAGGAGTCTAGAGTAAATTAGGAAATGGTGATCAATTAGAATTTTAGTTTACTGTAGTGGTTTAGTGTCCCTTAGGATTAAAAGGTTCTAGCTTTGAGCCATAACATGATTCCATTACATTTTTTTTTTCTCTTGCCTATATGAATACATAGGAAGGTAAGTATTGTTTTCATGTCGATTTTTCGAAATCGAGTTTTCACCGGATCTACTAGTTTTCAGACCCCCTGAACCCAAAAAACATGTTTTTAGTGATTGGTCTGTGTGTGTGTGTGTGTGTGTGAATAAAATATCTCGTGAACGGAACATCGTGCGAAGTTAAAACTTGAAAATTAAGTTAGGTACTACTAGAGGATCCGTCACAAACATTTTCATCAAAATCGGTCTTCCAGAAGTAGTAGTTTATCCGTGTAATTTTTCATTTCTTTGCAATTTTCTCAAAAACGGCCCCTACAATTTTTAAAAAATTATCTTATTAATTAGATTTTTTTGTGTTCTACAAGATAGGGTAGGCGCAATGACTGCTGAAATTCTTGGGGAGGCTGTTCTCATTGATAAAATGTTTTTTTTTTGCGATTGCGGCCTTAATATGCATTTTAGTGCAAAAAGGTACATAATAAAAGTTGTAGAAAATTTAAAAACGTACAACTTTTTTTTTGAACATTTCTTTGTATAACACTTAGTTTAGCAGTAATTTTAGTGATTTTCTGTTTTTTTTTTTTTCATGAAATTATGTTAAATAATGTATTTTCATGATTTCGGCGTTAGTATGCATTTTACGACACAAAATGTTTATAATTAAATTTATAGGAACTTTAAAAGATATACAATTTTTATTTTAAGCATTTTTCTTAGGCTGAGCCTAAATTAGCATGAAAGTGGTTTTCTGTATTATTAATAAAACTAACCTTGAAAAAATATAACCTAATTTTAATCATGAGTGAATGATCCAAAATGAAAACCAACCTTAGGTTGGCAAGGCCAACCTAAGATAAAAGAAAAACGAAAAGAAAAAATGAAAACCAACCTTAGGTTAGCAACCTAAGGTTGGTTGTAATTTTGCATCATTCACTCATGATTAAAATTAGGTTATATTTTTTCGAGGTTAGTTTTTTGTTTATTTCTAATATTTCATTACTAATTGCTAGTTAGGTTATATTGTTCATTATTTGCATTGGCAAGAGAAAGTCGTGTGAGTGTTTCACACAAAATTTTTCAACTAGTGATTAGATCAAATGCAATAACACTTCAATTGCCTGTTATAGGCAAAAAAAACTCTAGAAATGCAAATTTCATGAAAATCATAGCTATTTATTATTGCTGTTTATGGAATATATTGTTAAAAAAGTTATATTTTTCAGTCACTGCTTTGTAGCTAAAACAATATGAGCATAATTTCATTTTGCGTGCATAAACCATTTTTTGTTTATTTGATAGTTTACGTATTTTCATGTTACATCATTACATTGCAATCATTTTGTTTTGTTAAGGCGGAAGAAATATTTAAAGAAGGTGTTAATGGACTACAGTGTCCACAAATTTCAAACACAATGAAGATTTTATATCTTGAACGTTTAGCAGTAACGAGAGGCATATCAGCTGCTAGAAAAGCGTATGAACAACTGGCAACAAAGCCTCCACTTTGTCTGGAGTTGCATTCAAAAATGGCCGCTTTGGAAAGTTTCCAACCAGAACCAAGTGTGAAACGTGCTCGCTCATGTCATTCACTTGCTTGTAAACAATTTGGATCTAATAACACAGGTATGTTCAGTTATGTAAATATTTATATAAGATTTACTAAGGAAATATATTCAGTTAAAGTTTGTTGTTATATTTGTGATAGACAAATGGTGCAATTGGTACCCTTTTTTATCTGTCATTCAACTGGTTTAACGAGTCCTCTATTCCCACCTGGCCGATGTGTTGTTGTAGTAATCACCACAATTTGCTTCTATACCAGGGATAATTATTTTGATTCCGTTTTAAGTCTTTTTTTACTTGTGACTCTTTTGCGAACTACTAATCATGATGCAGATGGTGAAGGGTGATAGATGAAAAGGAGTGACAAATAAATACCACATAGGCAATTTATCACAACCCAAAATGCCGTTCATTCTTATTGAACTGCCTTCTTTATCTCTTAGACCCTTCTTTATTGCTATCAAACCACCATCCATTCCTTTTTGGGTCGTCCTCATTTCTTCCATTTAGGTGCTGGAACACATAGTCAAATGTTATATGGCAACCTATCCTCTTCTATTCTTCATAGTTGACTTTAGTCATTTGAGTCACAAGTTTGTCCTTGTTTGCAACGAGGGGTAAAGGGGGGAAAGCATCAGTGCGCATGCGCGACTGCTTTAATTTCAGTACGACAAACATAAAAACTTATACTATACCCAGAGCATATACAGTATATCGCGGAACCTTTTGTAGGTATGAATATAACTGTATGAATATAACTGTCCATAAACACTAATGTCAGTTTCTTGACAACATGGTCAAACTATTCACAGTGCTGAACGCAATGTAATAAAATGTTGTGAAGTTAAAGCTAAACAAAAATGCCTGTCCGTGCCTCTTAACAAAAGCCATGAGCGGGCGACTAACTACGATGATGTTTCTCTTTCCACAATTCGAAAAATAAAGAAGGAAATTAAGGACACAAAGAAGCTATTCTTTAACAGTTTTGTTGACACCTGGTAAAAAAAGAAAACGGTTAGGTAGATACTAGAGAGACTGATAATGAAAATGCCGTTGTCAGCAATAGTAAAGAAAGTAATTCATTCGTAATTTCAGTAAATCAAACATTTCTAGTCATATAATTAAGCTCTAGGCAATATTACAGGTAATATTTATTTCTTATAAGGTTTGTAAAGAAAATATTTTCTCGGAATAAACCACTGCTTACAAAATGTATCTAGAAACTGGCACGGTAGTGAAATGTATGAGTAGTGTCTCACTGTTGAGGTTAGCAGCACTGTAAATATTTCACTTCCCTTCCTCACAGCCCATAGGTTTGCAAAAGGCAATCTCGTGTGTAACCCCCGCCAAGCGAGGTGAACAACCCAACGACACCCCGGGAAACCCTCTTATACTAAGTAACAATATAGAAACGGTGGGGATACGGAAATTGACCACACTGACGCATAAATTCAGTAAAACAGACTTTATTATATCCACGGCGGTGCGTGGAGTAAGAACATCCAAAAACACTAGTAAAATACTACCAAACAAGTTTAGGAAGCAAAGTACCAAAAGACGAGAAGCGCTGTCCAAGGCTCCTGAGCGCCGTACGAGGTGGAGGGGTGTAGGCACCGGTATGGCTCCGATCAAATAAGTCTGGAATGGGTTTCACTCAACACTCACTCCGAACCCCCATTGTCACACTACCTGACCAGACCACGACTCCTCCACGTCCCGACCCTGAATCCCCATCTTGTCACTACTCGCCAATTGGTATCAAAATTTTATTAAAATTTACCAAAAATAAAACAATTAATTTTTAACCTAGACTATTAATTTAGACTTGGTTCACACTGGCGAATATACGTAAACTACAACGGAATAACACTACTCCCAATGCATAGGCACCTACGATAACCATAAATAGTCAGACGTCAACAAGGACATAAGTAATAATATAATTGCATCGCAAAATAATTTTATATCTGACAACTTACCATTAACAGTAAGTATTTTAATGTTTAACTTCACCAAATGTTCAGGTACATAACCCTACCCAAGAACAATAATAATATTTATACCATATTAAATGGTCGGAAGAATACCATAATATCCGACGACATAATTAAGTAAGTAATTAATTAGTATTTAATACGTTAATTAATGAATTCACTGAAACTACTATTTAAATTCAACATTAAGATTTACAGTTTATCGTCACCCGACTGCCTCTAAAGCCAGTTCGGACTTTTAGAAATTACTACAAAATAATACGTGGCTTGTCTGCCCAAATTCTTATTCAGAAAGTTGACCCTAACTAGTACTAAATTATACCAACAAGGCTCCCTAGAAACATGACAGCTGAATACCTTATATCTAAGCACAAACTTATCCACCGCACTACAGCTGTGACTCTAAATACCTTAATACCTTAATTATTAAGGTTACTTTAGATTAATTTATAGTTGATATAAATTAAAAACATTATAGTTCAATTATTGTAGACAATAAGAATCTTAGCCTTACTATTTTACTAAACAACTTATAACCTAAAAAGAAAAACCAGTGGAACCAATTCTAATGCGGCCAATTCCAGTAAAACCACTTAAAACATAATTCAAAATTCGAACCTCATGAACAGAAAAATCCCAAAAGGGGGTACTTACAAGTCATTATCCATAACTGGAGAAACAATCCCGATCGAACAGCGGTGAACATCATAACTTCACCCCGTATCACACCATTAACGCACAAAATTTAATACTTATAGAATTTTATAACTATTATCAATTTTCTTAAACCTTCACAAAATCTACAACTGATACACATTCCCGACACATGCGGTCGCTAAAACACGAAATACTTTCCCGTTCATCCTGACTGAACTTTAGGTATGAAAATTTACAATCATTTTTCCCGCAATGAAAACACATCTGTTCCATCGCTCGACTCGACACACAGTGTCAGGCATACCAGCCGCCCGCACGCACCGCCCCCGGCCGTAGCACGAGCGGATGGTAATCCGACACCAACTTACAGTTTCTAGGAATTGGCCGAATGAGATTAAAACTATCTAACCTACTAGCTTATATTATAGGATTAAAACATACAATACAATTATTTAATACAAGTTAAATATTGTTCTGTTTTATGTAAGAAATTGTCTTCTTAAAGTACACTACACTTACACATTCATTTATCCATTATAAAATAAACTTATAAAATAATTCTTTTTAATTTCACTATATTACATTACCTCCTCCTTTGAAAAAGAGGTCACTATAATGACTTTGTCACATCACAGTATACACTTCACTAGTCACTAGACACATTTGGCATTTGGACTACGCTGTAGTGTAGGTTGTCCATGGATTGTCTCAGTAGATCGGCCTCTGCAGGGGACAGCCGATGCAGCCTGGGCTGTGCGATTGGAGCAGTTGTTCGTTCTTGCATCGGGATGGCTCGGTCCTCGGTCTCGTCAGACATCACTGGCCTCGTTCTGCGCTTCTTCATCCACCAGGCAGCAACAATGGTAATACAAGCCAATAGCGGTATTGCCGAACAGATGACAACTTTCGTAACCCCTCCGGTGGGTTGCTCGGACTGTAGCTCGTTGTTCAGGCGCAATAGCTCATCTACTTCAATTTCATCGTCGCCAGGTTCAAAACGATGAATCAGCTTCCTCTCTCTGGCTAGTTGGAGCAGCTCCCTTTTATTGGACACGATGTTCACTCCCTCTGGATTGATATCTAGTCGACTGGGAACTTGGATCGAGGTCAAGCGTTTGTTCAGCTCCGTGGAACCAGTCTTCTGGGTGTTGGGTAGCAACATCAAATCCGAAGTCCTTAGTCGGCACCCTTTCATCGCCTCGAGTTCACCATTGCCCTCAATATCTTCTTCTGTCACCACGACTCGTTCCCCTTGATGGCATTGGGATGTGATCTTCTGTCGAGAAGGAAGGCTGAATAACCAACGCCCACGGCGTTTATCAAAGGCCCACATGGCAGTGGGTGTAGAAACCAATACATTCTTGATACAGTTTTTCTTAATGCTGTCGGACTCCCCAAAGAACAGGGCCGACACACAACTCGGATGGTATCGAGTGTAGACAGGAAAATTCACGCTGCACACCATCAAGCGTCCCGTTCGACATTTGGCTAGGTTTTCCATCTGCAGCAAGGCGTAGCTGGCTCGGTCTTTATTCATCAGCAGAAATGAAGTCTCCGGGTGGTATACGGAATACAATCCCGTCCTTTGGTCCATACTCGGCGTCACTACTAACTGGAACAGTTCAAAATTATGTCCCTCGGACATTAAAGGTAGGTCAATTAGAATTTTAATTGAGTCCCCAACGGACACCGCTCGCACAACACACACCTTATAATAAGCATACAATTCCGCGGGGCTAGTCCCCGAAATAATATTGGTACCCATGGGCAATGAGGCTCGAATTTTTGACATTAAATTACTTAATTCTAGGGGTCTTATCAAGCTAACACTTAAACTACCCCTGGCTAATCCTTCCATCGCTCGCAACATGCTCCTCATGTCCATCAGCCCTTTCATCACTGCTAATTCTAAAGTTTGCAATTTCGCTGAAACATTCACGAAAGTATGCACCAATTGTTCTAGACTAGTGACTCGTCCGTCCAACTCAGCAAGGTGACGTTCCGTATTCATCGCGGCCTCCTTCACGTCCTTCGCCAAGGACATCAGCTGTCTGTTGGTGTAGCCAGCCTTCTGGCTTAATCGTCGGGTCAAGGTTAAATGAGACTGCTGGATATGGACGACTTCTGCTACTTGGGTCTTCACAGCTTCCAAGTGCTTCTCTGCCTCCTGGAGCTCTTCGTCTTCGGCTACTCCAAATAGGACACGTAGCGCCTTCCCTCCAACGTTCAACAGGCCTCGGCGAATCCGACCATGCGGCAACATTTCAGTTAAGACTCGTCCCGAGTCGGTTAGCTCGTTCTCCATGTCAAGAATCCTGTCGGTCGTCTCTATTACGGCTCTTAGTTCGGGCATCGCCCCCATAGCTCTCAAAATGTTATCTCTAGCGGCACGTGTAGTAACCTCCAAAGCACTAAATTCTCCGCAGGCTTCCGTCACGTTGATTTCGATAACCACTCGCCAGCATTCTCCAGACAACAGGACGTCCTCCTTTTGAACAAACCAGACGCCTTCTTTCTTGGCCACTTCGGACCCGCATACAACAGACGTACCTGTAAGGGAGCAGAAAGTCCATCACTCTCTCAAAATCACATTAAAGAGGTCCGTCGTCGGGAACAGGGACCGTTCCGGGATTAGTTCGCACCGCCACCTACTACAATTCAGCTTTGGCCCGCACCCGGACTGGGTATATTCCTTCTAACGGCGCCTTTCTCCTACACTATATTAATCCTAACATCATATCGTGTCACACGTTCAGTTAAATTTTTATATTACTTTATCATTTCTCTTACCTAAAGCGTAGAAAGAGGAAATTAAGTTACTTCTAGTTACATTGTTACTCGCTCTTTGTAGCCAATCTGCTACGAAGTGCGTACGGTGACCTCTGTAGAGGCTTCCTCCCAGATGGAGAAGGCCGGTAGATAGGGTCAGCTCTCAGCGACTTACTCGTTTCCGGTGGACTAAATACCTCTGGCAATTCTTCTAGACCACCATCGGCATCTAGCGCGTTTCCTTCATTTTCCACGTCATCCGCTCTAGCCTGCGGCATTTCTTCGCGGTTCTCTTCCTCGACATCCTCGTCTTGCGTGTCCAAATCAGCTACAAGTCCTCCTTCTTCATCGTCATCGTATTCATCTACCCACATGGGCTTCCATTGTCCAGGGCAGTCTTCATCGTCTATTTCCGAGGCTGTCCTTTCTGATTCTTCAACGGCTTCATCTTCTTCAGGCCTCTGGATGTCTAGCCCGAACTCTACCTTCTGGTAAGCCCGTTTCAATCGATTCACATGGGTCACCACCAGTTTACCTAGTGAATCAGCCACTTCGTAATTCACGTCGGATAGCTTCTTCCTGACCACATAGGGTCCCTTCCATGGTCGACTAAACTTTTTCTTTTCTCCTATCTTCGCTACAGGATCCAACAGATAGACCGCATCTCCAGGCAGGAATTCTCGAAGTACTTTGAATTTATCGCGTGTTTTAGCCCTATCTCGGGCCGCAGCCGTTGATCGTTTGAATGCTTCCTCATAAGTTTCCTCAAACTTCTGTTTTAATCTTTCTATATAATCCTCTACACTGTCGATGTCTTCTGGCATCGTGAAACTACTCGGCGAGGTTGGTTCTCTCCCGTACAGTAAGTAGAAGGGTGAATATCCGGTAGAGGCATGTGGGACAGAGTGGTAGGCCATGACAGCAAAGGGCAACCATCGGTCCCAATCCTTTCCATCCCTTTTCACGAAATGACTCAGGCTCTCCATGAGAGTTCTGTGAACACGTTCTAATCTTCCGTTACCCTCCGGGTGGTAAGCAGTGGTTCTCAATTTCTTGATGTTCATGTATTTACAAGTAGCGGTGAACAGCTCGGACATAAAATTTCTCCCTTGGTCCGTAAGTAGCCTCTCTGGTGTTCCATGCCTCGCTATTACTGTAGTAACGAAGGCATGCGCAGTGGCTTCGGCAGTTTGCTCTCGTAACGGTATCGCTTCCACATATCTCGTAAAGTGATCGATAAACGTTAAGATGTACTTGTGGCCTCTTCGAGTCACTGGAAGTGGGCCCACTATATCTAGCGAAACCATCTCAAATGGCCTATTTGGTTCAAAAGCCTCTGACAACGGCGCAGTTAATCTTGGTGGAGTCTTCCTCTCCGCACAAGAGTGACACTGCCTCACATAATTCTCCACGTCACGTTTCATTCCTGGCCAGTAATAATTTTCCCTCACTTTCCGTAGTGTCCGCTCTGTTCCTGGATGTCCAGCCCACAAGGTGCTGTGACAACCTTCGATCACAGAGCTTCTCATACTAGTCGGAACAGCTAGCTTCCATGATTTCCTCTCCGGATCCCCATTGGTCCAGTATAATAAGTCACCTGAGCATACGGCTCTTCCATTACCTCTTCTTTCCCATAATTCCTGGCACCAGTCATCGTCCAGTTGGGCATTCTTCATCTCCTCACGGCTCCATCCTCGGTGCACGGGCGCAATTATTGCGGCGCGACTTAGAGCATCGGCATTAGTATGGCGCTTGCCAGGTTTATGCTCCACAGTATAACTAAATTCTGCTAATCTTAAGGCCCAACGGGTAAGTCTGGACGAAGGGTCTTTAAGGCTGAGCATCCACCTTAAGGCGGCATGATCCGTCACCAAGGTGAAAGGTCTTCCCAGAAGATAACAACGAAACTGTTGTGTGGCCCACAACACGGCTAGAAGTTCCCTCTCGGTCGTAGAGTAGTTCCGTTCAGCGGCGTTCAACTGACGGCTGGCATATGCGATAGGTCTTTCCCTTTCATCATACAGCTGCGAAAGTACAGCACCCAAGGCTGTCCCTGAGGCATCCGTGGCAAGTATAAATGGCTTCTGAAAGTCAGGATATACCAGCACAGACTCTGAACATAATGATCCCTTCAGTTTCTCGAACGCTTCAGTTTGTTCATGGCTCCATCGGAATTCGATATCCTTTTTAGTCAGTTGCGTAATTGGCTTCGCTATCTCAGCAAAGTTCTCGATAAACCGCCGATAATAGCCTGCTAAACCTAGGAATCCCCTGACTTCTCTTACGTTGTTCGGTTTAGGGAAGTTTCGAATGGCATCGATCTTCTTTGGGTCAGGTTTGACCCCATCGGATGTAACTACATGTCCCAAATATTCCACGGACTCTTGAGCAAACCTGCATTTCTCTAAGTTCACCTTCAAGTTGGCCTCTTGAAAACACGTAAGAATATTACTTAACCTTTCCGCATGTTGGCGTATAGTAACACTAAAAATTATGACATCATCAAGATATACAAAGCATTCGTTTCCCTTCAGCGCTGCTAACAGATTATCCATATACCTCTGAAAAGTAGCAGGGGCACCCATGAGCCCAAACGCCATCCTTTTATATTCAAAGTGTCCACCCACTGTGGTGAACGCCGTTTTTTCCTGATCAGCTTCCGCAATAGGTATCTGATGGTAACCCGACGCTAAATCAAGAGTGGTATAATATCGGCTTTGCCCTAGGTTCTCCAACGTCTCTTGAATCAAGGGCAACGGATATGCATCCCCTTTCGTTATTTCATTCAGTGCCCGGAAATCTGTACAAAATCTATATTTAGTACTGCCATCCGAAGTCTTCTTTGGAACTAAGACTACCGGAGCTGACCACGGGCTACTCGATGGCTCAATGATCCCCTTATCCAACATGGTCGCTAAATGCTCTTCAACGACGGGTCTCAGATGATGCGGCACTCGGTATGGCCTCTTCATGATGGGGCTGGCATCCCCGGTAGGAATCCTATGCTCTACTCCCGACTTACAACCATCTCTGTCGGGTTCGTCAAAAACATCTCGAAATCTCCATAACACATCTTCCACGACTTTAGCCTCTACCCCCGGTAGATGCTCCAATTTCTCCGAAAACATTTTTCGTGAAATACGTTGTCCTCGCTCGATATCCATCATTGGCAACGCATCCTCGTCTATCAGTGGCTCGGCTACTCCTAAGACTTGCCGACGCTGCACCTCGATAGGCTTGGCAGTCAGATTCGCAATCTTCACAATTAACTTCTCATTTTCTCCGGCAGAGTTCACGCTTCTCGCAACCCTCAATCCCGCTTGAGGCTGCATCATCGGTTCCACCATGACATCTCCCTTGATCCTCGTCTCCAAACGAGCTTCGACCACCTGCTCACAATAGGGTGGTACCGTCAACGCCCTTAAAGATCTCACTCGGAAAGTTCCACTGTTATCCTTGGATCGAACAGTCTGTCTTCCAGTACATCTTGAAGTGCTTGGCTGCAAGGCATCTCCCTTGCCACATTCAGGCATCCTACCTGACGTCGTCTCTTCACTCACGCTAGCGACATCTCCTAGCGTCTCCGAACTGCAATTAGCACGCGGCGTAATACCAACTCCCATGAAGGTAACGCCTTGGCGGGCGACATCAACAACCGCCCCCAATTTCTCCAACAAATCCCATCCAATCAGTCCATCTCGCCATGTATCAACATCAGCGATAACAAAAGTGTGCATCACCCTAAGGTGAGCGACTCTACACTCCAACTCTTGGGCTCCCGTTACTGCCAGCGCAGCACCCGTGACACCCCTGGCCTTTATCTTTATTGGTTGTACGGTAACGCCGGAAATTGGTTTCCGAAGAATGGACAATTCGGCTCCCGTATCAACGAGCAAAGATAGTTCCTGGCCAGCAAGACTAACAGCAACCGTTATTCCTCCCGTTCCCAAGGTTCTTATATTGGGAATCCAATTGTGTCGAGGCCCCTGGTCTACTGGTTCGGGTGCGGGGCTACTCCCGAACCGTTCTCTTTTGGGGGTGGTGCTTGTTGGTTAGATTCTACAACGTTCACCTCCCTTCGTGGCTCCGTTGCTCGTTTCGGACACGTGACAGCAAAATGACTCGGATCGGCACAGATGTAACAAAATCCTTTTGGTCTCGGCGTCGAAGTTTGTTGGCGACCGAATCTACTGGTAGTCTGCCTCCTCCCAGGGTTGCCTCTCGTGTTCGGTCCGGTTTCCTTCCGATTTGCACAATCTCTCGCAAGATGTCCCTTGCCACCGCACTCGTAACAGACGTCCTTCCTAGTCCCAGGTTCAGCTTTGACTTGTGCCACTGTGGCCTTCGACGGGGCATGATCTTCATCACTGGCCTCCATGCAGAATATGTCCCTGTGGGAAGCCTTACTGTGTGATTGCACCTCCTCAATTCTCGCCGCACTCTCCATGGCGTTTTCTAGATCAGTAGGGGGATAAAACTGCAACTGCATCCCCGCGGCTCCTCTAAGTCCCTTCACATATGCCGCCAGAACACTGCGATCCATCTGTTTTCGAGCCCATGACGCTTCCTGGGCGTTATTGGTCGGTCGTAGCGTCTTCAGACCCAACTGTCGACATCGGTCAGCAAAAGCACGAGCGTTTTCTCCGGGACCCTGAACTGCCATGTTCAAAGCCATCAGGTTTCGTTCGGGATCACGCGTTCCACTAAATCTACGCTTCAAAGCATCTTCAAATTCGGCGTATGTTGAGTCCGCCCTCAGCAGTTCTGGGTGTGCGTCTAAGCAGGCTGCCGCAGCACCAGTGGTCTTCAATCTGCAGATGAGTTTCTTATCCTGCTCCGTCCATTGTCCCGTTTGTGCTACAAGATCCATAGAACGTAAAAACTCGTCAACGGTTGGCCCTGACGAATCTCCTGACCAGGTCTTAATCATCGACTGCAATCCCAGATCCTTACGCACCGCTGGGCTTTTGTCCCTCGGTTGATCCGGCTTCCCGGCTCCTAATCTAAGCACGGCTAACTCCCGCTGCAACTTCGCATTCTCCCGCTCCATGTGCGCTTTGTATTGATTTAATTCCCGATTAGCATCCAACAGCTCCTCCACACTGGGGTCATTTTCTTCTGATGTAGCCATTTTCGAATAATAGCTTATACGTCACGATCGATATACAAAAATACACAGCAAATATTCAAAACAACAATATTATAGAGTTTCCAAGGTTTTCCCAATTTTTTTTTGAGTTGGCCAAAAATTTGTGTAGGCTGCTTTTCCTGCCGCTGCCTACCCCACACCTGACACCATTTGTAACCCCCGCCAAGCGAGGTGAACAACCCAACGACACCCCGGGAAACCCTCTTATACTAAGTAACAATATAGAAACGGTGGGGATACGGAAATTGACCACACTGACGCATAAATTCAGTAAAACAGACTTTATTATATCCACGGCGGTGCGTGGAGTAAGAACATCCAAAAACACTAGTAAAATACTACCAAACAAGTTTAGGAAGCAAAGTACCAAAAGACGAGAAGCGCTGTCCAAGGCTCCTGAGCGCCGTACGAGGTGGAGGGGTGTAGGCACCGGTATGGCTCCGATCAAATAAGTCTGGAATGGGTTTCACTCAACACTCACTCCGAACCCCCATTGTCACACTACCTGACCAGACCACGACTCCTCCACGTCCCGACCCTGAATCCCCATCTTGTCACTACTCGCCAATTGGTATCAAAATTTTATTAAAATTTACCAAAAATAAAACAATTAATTTTTAACCTAGACTATTAATTTAGACTTGGTTCACACTGGCGAATATACGTAAACTACAACGGAATAACACTACTCCCAATGCATAGGCACCTACGATAACCATAAATAGTCAGACGTCAACAAGGACATAAGTAATAATATAATTGCATCGCAAAATAATTTTATATCTGACAACTTACCATTAACAGTAAGTATTTTAATGTTTAACTTCACCAAATGTTCAGGTACATAACCCTACCCAAGAACAATAATAATATTTATACCATATTAAATGGTCGGAAGAATACCATAATATCCGACGACATAATTAAGTAAGTAATTAATTAGTATTTAATACGTTAATTAATGAATTCACTGAAACTACTATTTAAATTCAACATTAAGATTTACAGTTTATCGTCACCCGACTGCCTCTAAAGCCAGTTCGGACTTTTAGAAATTACTACAAAATAATACGTGGCTTGTCTGCCCAAATTCTTATTCAGAAAGTTGACCCTAACTAGTACTAAATTATACCAACAAGGCTCCCTAGAAACATGACAGCTGAATACCTTATATCTAAGCACAAACTTATCCACCGCACTACAGCTGTGACTCTAAATACCTTAATACCTTAATTATTAAGGTTACTTTAGATTAATTTATAGTTGATATAAATTAAAAACATTATAGTTCAATTATTGTAGACAATAAGAATCTTAGCCTTACTATTTTACTAAACAACTTATAACCTAAAAAGAAAAACCAGTGGAACCAATTCTAATGCGGCCAATTCCAGTAAAACCACTTAAAACATAATTCAAAATTCGAACCTCATGAACAGAAAAATCCCAAAAGGGGGTACTTACAAGTCATTATCCATAACTGGAGAAACAATCCCGATCGAACAGCGGTGAACATCATAACTTCACCCCGTATCACACCATTAACGCACAAAATTTAATACTTATAGAATTTTATAACTATTATCAATTTTCTTAAACCTTCACAAAATCTACAACTGATACACATTCCCGACACATGCGGTCGCTAAAACACGAAATACTTTCCCGTTCATCCTGACTGAACTTTAGGTATGAAAATTTACAATCATTTTTCCCGCAATGAAAACACATCTGTTCCATCGCTCGACTCGACACACAGTGTCAGGCATACCAGCCGCCCGCACGCACCGCCCCCGGCCGTAGCACGAGCGGATGGTAATCCGACACCAACTTACAGTTTCTAGGAATTGGCCGAATGAGATTAAAACTATCTAACCTACTAGCTTATATTATAGGATTAAAACATACAATACAATTATTTAATACAAGTTAAATATTGTTCTGTTTTATGTAAGAAATTGTCTTCTTAAAGTACACTACACTTACACATTCATTTATCCATTATAAAATAAACTTATAAAATAATTCTTTTTAATTTCACTATATTACATCGTGATTTCAGTATCTATATACCAGATGATATGTCTAATAACACGATCAATGCGGCACGGTAGATCCAAGGTCATTCATCATAATGAAGCAATACTTCAATGGTAAACTGGCTCGACACCATTATATTTGTACGCAAATATGTAATTATTTTTGTCACACTTAATATTTACTACAATTAATGTTGCATCATTGACTAATTTTAATGCTAGTATTGTCATAAAATAATAATTTTTTTTAATATTATTACTATAACTAGAAAACATGAGAATTATGAAAATATATGTAGCCTAATCAGTAATACCGGTTATCCATAAATGAATCTCCCAGTCTCAATTGTATATTATAACAGTTTATTTTTGACTAATTACAACAAATTATACGTCAAATTAAAGAGTAACTCAAACAGTTTTAGATAAGCGCATGCGCAAGTGCTCGCTTTCAGCGCTACGTATGCAAAATGGCGACTCCTGACCGTAAAGCGTTTTGTGTTCTGCAGTTTGCTAAGAGTGAGTATGGAGTTCAGTGATAAGTCAACTTTTCATCTAAGTGGGAAGGTAAATACCCATAATGTTCGAATATGGAGGACAGAACATCCTCATGAAACTGTGCAAAATCAAAGACATTCTCCCAAATTAAACGTTTTCTGTGCTGTGTCCTGACATCAAGTGTACGGACCACTTTTTTTTCACTGAAGCTACCGTAATAGGGTGGCTTATCCTGTTAATGTCATAAGAATGGTTCTTTCCCCAATTTGAAGATTAACCCTAAAACTTCATTTGGCAACAAGATGAAGCCTCTCCCCACTGGCATCTCTTTGTATGATAGTGGTTGAAGATCAAAGTCCCTGATTGTTGGATTTGTCGTAATGGTCAAAATGGCAGCACTCATTTCCGCTGGCCTCTACATTCACCTGACATCGCACCATGCGATTTTTTCCTTTGGGGCTTTATAAAAGATCGTGTCTTCGTTCCGCCATTGCCTAATGATTTGCCAGAGTTGAGACAAAGAATTGAACAGGGCATTGCTTCCATTACTTTGGAAGTATTATCCAAAATGTGGAGAAAATTGGAAATGTGGAGAAAATTAGGTTAGAAGTGTGCTGTGTAATTAAAGGTGCACATACTGAACATTTATTAGAAAAACTAGGTAAGTTTGCCTTTAATTTGTTGTAAATAGTCAAAATTAAACTGTTATAACATATAATTGAAACTGGGACATTTCATTTACGGGCACCCGGTACGTAAAAATATTTCATATAAAAACTAATAATTTATAAGTAACTAAGAAAATTGCTTGGAAAACTTCAAACTGAGTTGTAAATACATCGGTTTTTAAAATTCCTTAAAAAAAAGAACTGATTGCTTACCGGCAAAGTATGAACCTTTTTGTAGGACTAGATAGTAATAGAAAGACATTCTACCTGAATGTAAAAGAAGCAATAATAAACCAACATACGTGACCAAAAGCAGTGTCAGCCCATCACCTGGGAGTGTTCGGGTTGGCGCAAAATTGAGTCACCATAGTCGACAAGTTAATAAAAAAATTTTGCCAACTTTCTTTAAAATTTCTTCATTCCTAACTCGCTAGTGCAGTCAACTGACTACTTTTTCTCCAGAAACTCATTTTCGTACCTGTTATTCTGTTTTTAAATGTTGATTGAAGCTTCTAAACCACTGAGCTAAATTTTGGAGCTTGAAGATTCTATTCTTAGTGTTTAAGATATGTGATTACTCCAGAAAACAAGATGTAATATTCTACTATATTTAGTCAACTCATGTTTGATTGTACCATTTTTTCTTCTGTCATAACTTAATGTTAAAACTTTAGATAACAAAATAAAATTGTTGTCATATTCTGTAGTTATCAGATACAGTGACCTCCAAGGGACCGGGTAGTTCCGACCACTGTAAGCGATAGTCATGATAACCGATAACCTTTTCGTGTAGCAAAGGAACAGTTACGGTGATTTTGTTTGCCCATTGCGAAGTAAACCACTTTAAAAGAGCTTCTTCTACGTTTTTTTTTTGACTAAGTCGAAGTCTCTTTGATTTCCCTTTACCTTCATCAAAACTATTCTGAATTTTTTTCCTGGTTTACATAAAACATCTAAGCAATGATGCCATATTTACATCTGTATAAAATACAAAAATAACGGGTGGGTTTAGACAAAAGATATGAATTAAACTTTAGTAACCAGGACATTAAAACTATAGATCAGTGCTGTATTAAAGAGACGAAAAGAAAAGATAGACCTATCAAACTTCCGACACAAAATATTGTAAATAGACGTTGAGACTGACGGTATTAAGAAATAAATACATTAGAACTAGACTAAACTGAGTAACATGCTGACTCGTACTGTTGAGAGATAAACGGCATAGTTGAAAATTCGTACAGTTTTCACTAAAACCGATATGTGATTTTAACCTGTCTCTTGCACCACCTTCAACTGTACCGGTGGGCAAATACTTTAATATGAACTAAAAAAATGATAAAAAAAATTGGGTACCAGCTATCTGCAGAGCATCAGAAAAATAGATAAATAAGTCTATATTTCCTTGCTTTAAACTAAATATTTAATGAATTAAAAACTTTTATAACTAAATACTAAACTTGTGTAGGTACTAACTTGTACTTTTTAAGGAATACTAATATGAAACTACTAACAAAATTATTTTTAACCTATTTAAAATATAGCCAACCTTTTTTCTGCTGCAACTTAAATACAAAAACAAAACTAAACAAACCCTTAACAAATACACGAATGAATTTACCTCCAATTACATATGTTTCTCTTATTTTCCTTGTTCTTCTGGTCACTCTTCGTTCTCCTAGTCACTTCTTCAAATGCTGCATCATCTTAACTAACTGTTATACTCTTTTAAGTCCCAATGGAACTGATTTTAATTTCCTGGATCCGAACCAGGAAACCTCTGGTTGACAAGCCTTCCTCTCCCACCAACCGTTAAACCAACCTGGGGGCCAACAGGAAGAAGAACCACTTAAATGATTGGCAGCAAGTTGGTAGTTGGAAGAAAGGCCTGAAAACACTAAGGGTTAAATACACAGGTCTAGGGAATACCTCCCTGTATCAGATGATTGACAGTTGGCTATATTTACAACTTTTTGTGTAACTCCTATTCTAATGTAACTTATTCTAACAATGGGGGTTTTCCCTTTTATTATTTATTGGGGTTTTACCTTAATAATGGAAGTTACGGTAATTAATATGCGTTTCACGGTTGATGAGCTCTGCTGTTCCACACGTTTAGACAAATCAGAACAATTACCAGCGTTGTCAGATTGTACCTGACAAACATTACGCACGCATACGTATAACAGCCGCAATAGTTCACTATAGTCTTACATCTCGTACTGAACTCACCGATTATAAAGCACGTTAACATGCAATACTTTATAATATAATCAGCTGATTGTATGTTTATAGGTTATTGTTATTGAATGACCAAAAAAAAAATGGCCGACGAAATATTTAACAGAGCTACAAGAGCAAGTGTTGGCAAGTCATTGGCTAGCTATAAAGTGGGTAGGGGGCAATGCTGGCGTTCAGAGCTAAATACATAAAAACATTACAGAAAATTAATACATTATTTTTCAGGGCTCCCACACTCCCCTACACCCTGCCGTCTCCTCCCACAGAACAGTGTGCAGCCAGGTACGGAAGTCCGTCAGCAAGTAGAACGGCAAGCAGCCTTAATATACTTGCTATAATGATTCATTATATCATATATCACCACTCCTATTTATTATTATAATTTCCAAATTTACCAAATTCTATATCAACACAAGTATTCACGAAGAACGTCTGCAGACACGAAGACATGAACATAGACACACATAACACGCAGGTACAAAGGGCTTGAACATAAAAACATAAATTAAATCAACATACTATCACAGTCAGTTACGTCAAATCACATTCTTCAGTAATTCCGCCTTAAAAATTTCTATTTTCGAGTTAAAAAAGTCTACTTCATTTCCAAAATCATTCGCAATACTAGCACAACGGGCCAGAGGTGAGGCATCTTTAAACTCGTTAGATGTAAAAAACAATCTATATCTCCTCACTCCTGCATGGGGAACCCTTAGACCCAGTCCAGAAATATCGCCATCAACATATCCATGCAAGACCTTGTAGAGGTACAATGCCGCCGCCAATCCACGACGCTTACTCAGAGGGTGCAATTTCCATGATTTACATAAACCCTCATAAGTGTCTATGTCAGAAAACTTTCTGTACACCAAGTACCTCAAGAAATTTTTTTGAACACTTTCAATAAGGTTGGTAGTGGTAATCCTATCGTTGCCCCAAACCACGGAACAGTATTCTAAAATGGGGCGGACGTTAACTTGATAAAGTTTTACGATACTTGCAGGGTTTCTAAAATTTCGGCTGATCCATTTCACCAAGCCAAGATTTCTTCGAGCCTTCGCCGTAACTTTCTCGACGTTCTTATTAAAGTGCAACCCTGAGTCCATTACTACCCCTAGATCAGATATCGTATCAACCCTTTGAAGCGAACTTCCAAGGGCAGAATATACATACTTTTTAACTAATGTTTTTCTGGAGTACGTAATGACTGCAGTTTTGTCAACATTTAACGGCATAGCATTATCAGATGACCATTGAACAACGCGGTCAATATCTTCCTGCAGCATCTGCCTGTCATTCTCATTTTTGTATAAAAATGAGAATTCACATGTGTATAAAAATAACATAACATATAAGTTTATGTCAATAGCTATCATTTAACAGTGCACATAAAACAGATTAAGTAAATTTTGTTCAAGATAAGGATGATAAAAGCTAACAAAAGATGTCATACAAAATTGGTTGGCAAAATATTGGTCACATTAACCAATAGGTCGTTTTATCCAATGTCACTGTATGCGATGTACTGTTAATTACTATTAATTAATATTATTCCAGATGTTTGGATGGATTATATAAAGTTTGAAACAAAACACGGTGATCCTAGCAGTGTCTCCAGCATTTATTTGAAGGCTACAAATTCTCTGAAGAAGAAATCACTGGTCGATAGTTTTATCAGTGAATATAATTTGGCAAAAAGTAACTCTACAATCTAAAATTCTATGTTTAATGTATTTATTTTTTATTTGTTAATTTAACTGATATTTTTTATACGTTTACGATAAATTATTTTAGATTGCAATTACCACTAACATTGTGGTTTTATTCCAAATTCAAGATGAATGTTAATATATGTTTGTATATTCGTTTAATAGTAGAATTAATGTTGATGAACTAATTGTTATAACTTTTGTTTAGATCATGGTTTTTTTTAAATTGTTCATTTATCGACTGTTTGATAAGAAAGCAGAAACATGTTGAATGAATGCTGAAGTACATCTTGAATGTTATTTGTTTTTTCTCATTTCATTCTTGATGTAAATATTTCATGACATTAAATGTAATTGTTATTAGCTAATGCTAGTATTCAATTATTAATGTTTCTGGTGTAATTTTATTGTATAAACTATCTTGTAAATTGGTACCTCATTAATTGTATACATGTTAATAAAATAAATGTTTCCCAAGATATTTTTTGGTTTCGTTCTCTTGTCCTTTATAAATTTATAGGAAAGGGAAGTATTTGTTTTGTGTCAATTTTTCAAAATAGAGTTTTCACCAGATCTACACTTTTCAGACACAAAATTGAAACTTATTAGGTAGTAAAGATTTTGCCAAGTATTCAGTAGCTTTGTTGAAATGATACCATATAGACATTTTTAAGGCTGTATTAAAGAGACACATCTGATGGTTTCTTGTATATTCTTGCCTTACCTGATAAATTGAATAAAATTGGAATAAAATACAATTTCGACTTAAAATGGCCACCATGGTCTCCCGACCTCATGACATCAGACGTTTTTCTATGAGGTTGGATGAAGTCAATTGTTTATTCAAAACGAATTAACAAACAAGAAGAGTGAAGGAATTGCATAATAGAAGCAGCAGAAACTATTAAGAATACTCCTAATTCTGGTGTTTTATGCAAGATATCTTTAAAACTGGTAAAGATACATTACTGGACCAATTTTATTCAATTTATTAGGTAAAAATACATAAGAAACCATCAGATTTATCTCTTTATTACAGCCTTAAAAATGTCTATATGGTCTTATTTCACCGAAGGTACTGAATTCTCGGTGAAATCTTTCATCTTGTATAAATCGCTAACGAGCGTTTTTGGGCCTATGTTTATATGAATTTTTTTGCTTATTTTTAGCTGTAGAATGAGGTACTGAGAGAATGTCACATATACTGTAGATTTCTTTATTATAGATACCTGAGTTTGAAGCCTTATTTCTTCAAAACCGCTTGTTCAATTTTAACTTACTATACACCAAAATTTAGCTGATTTCAATTTGCGTTGTTACATGTCATTTTCATAATTTGAGCGTTTATTAATATTCTGATATCAGGATGAGAAGAAAAAGAGAGCCGGTTTTTTTTTGTTGCTGCAACACATTGGATGCATTTAGAGGCTTATAACTCAAACATCGCTCAACCGATTTATTTGAGATTTCGCCGGAATATAAACCTGTATGTTGTTATTGTACGAACAAAATTTCAAATTTTTGAGCTTATTTAAATTTTGAGTTATTAGTTAAATTCTGAACACCTGTTAATTGCGTAACCACTCAATAATTCGACAATTTCAAAAAACCTTTGTATTTAGTATTAAAAAATGAATACAAATTCATTAATATTATGGAACAGCGATTGACCAGTTATTCGGTAGAATTTTTTAAATATATAAATAATGGTAGGTGCTACGGAGAGGGGGGGGTTTGGAAGAAGCTTAACCATGTTGCCACGTCTTTTAACCCGTTGATTCTTTTCTCTTCCTGCTAAAGTCGCCTTCCGACGTAACATACAACAACTAATTTAGTTGACGATTGTAAGTAAATTATAAATGGGTATTAACGTTGCATTGTCATGTTTATTATGTGTATACTGGAGGGACAGGTCCCAGGTATGCTAATAAAAATAGGTAGTAGGCCTACCGATTTACAACGCGGCAACATGGTTAAGGTTCTTCCACCCCCCGCAGCATCGACCATTATTTAAATATTTAAAAAATTCAACCGAATTTGTGGTCAACCGCTGTTCCATAATATTAATGAATTAGTGTTCATTTTTTAGTACTGAATATAAAGGTTTTTTTGTAATTAGCGAAGTATTGAGTGGTTACGCAGTTAAGAGGTGTTCAGAATTTAACTAATAACTCAAAATTAAATAAGCTAAATATTTGAAATTTTGTTCGTACAATAATAACATACAGGTTTATATTCCGGTGAATTCTCAAATAAATCGGTTGAGCGGTGTTTGAATTATAAGCCTCTAAATGCATCCAATGTGTTGCAGCAACAAAAAAAAAACCGGCTTTTTTTTCTTCTCATCCTGGTATCAGAATATTAATAAATGCTCAAAATATGAAACTGACAAGTAACAACGCAGATTGAAATCAGCTAAATTTTGGTGTATAGTACGTTAGAATTGAACATGTGGTTTTGAAGAAACAAGGCTCCAAACTCAGGTATTTACAATAAAGAAATTGACAGTATTTCTGAATCACCCTGTATATAAAAATCTTTTAATATTTACCCTTTTTTTACCACTTTCTTTTTCTCCAACTTGTTACAAGCACGTTCACGGTGCGCACCGCTTCTTCAGGTAATAACATAGAGCTTCTAGAATATTATTGTTAAGACTGCATCATCCTTTGTCAAAGCTTTGATTCTTACCGAATTTAAATGAGTTTGCCTCCTGAAGAAGCGGTGCGCACCGCAAAAGTCCTTGTAACAATTTGGAGAAAAAGAAAGTAGCAAAAAAAGGTAAATATTAACACGTTCAGCACGGATGACGCCTTAAGGCGTCAAATCGAGGTTCATTCCAGAGACGAATGACGCCTTAAGGCGTCAAATACAATACCACATTTCTATAGCTTTTTATAAATCGCCGGTGTACTGGCAGTGTTAGTAAAGGTTGTTCAGGGGTTCAGATCTATTCTACGAGCGCCACTGTGAAGGTCGTCTTTCGTTACCAACTGCCGGGAATTTTTGACGAATTTTTAAAATTGTAGTCTATTCAAACGTCCTAGTGCCGTGTAATTTTATTGTTTTATTTAATTATATCAATTATTCTACGAATTTCTTCGTTTCCAGTGACTTCTTTTTACAAATAAAAGGTAAAAATAATGCATTTTTATGTAAAAATAGTTTAATTATTACTCAAAAGAAAGATTTCTGTTACTTTCTGAACTCGTGATTTCTATGCACTGTGTTTCTTTTGCAGGTTTTTGTGTTTTTATAAAGTAATAAGCTTTATTACTACTGTATTACTTAATTATTTAATGTATTTTATTTATTTAAATTTTTTTAATTAAATATTATTCATTATCAAACATAATTGTATTTTTATATTTTACACACGACAATAATTTTCATTTATTTAATAATTTATACGTATTAATTTTTCTAATAACTAAAAAATGAATTTCAAATATAAATTTCGTAGAAACAACAAACGTGTATAATACCGTTATAATATATAATTACTCTATATTTAATATATATATATATTTATATATATTTTTATTATATTTATATATATATTTATATATATATATATTTATATATATATATATATATATTTACTCTATATTTTTATAGTTAGTGTATAATTACTCTATATTTAGCCGGTGAGTAGATGAGCAAATAAGTAAGATCGTTCCGGGGACGAATGACGCCTTAAGGCGTCATGCTATTTTTTCACTGCAATGGCGGGTCGGCACAGCGAAGCATCCGTGATTCCAGCCGCCGTGCTGAACGTGTTAAAAGCTTTTGTTAAATAAAAAAAACATTATAATAGGTATCTCCACACTCGTGTGCTTTGTTATTTTTGACGTGCGATGTCGCATGCGCTTAGAGGCATGCCATTTCTCCTGTCCGTACTCGCTTGAAGGGCTTAATCTCAAAAAAACATAGCGAATATTTTTGAACACTACACTAAATTAAAGCTTGTTCTTTCCTGCGTTGATTGGTATGACTTTGGTTACTTATTATTATTATAGTTGATTATTTTAACTTGAAACTAGTCGGAGATGCAGCAATTTACGCATAGAGTACTCAGATTTTAGCCGGTTTTCTGTTAATGTGGTTTTTAAACGTCCGTTACTCCATCCAGGCTTTTCATAAAAGAACGGCGTTTAAGTACGTTGAAGATCAGAGTTTTCTCTATATGAACGTTTTAAAATAGAAGTCTGATGTTCCATTTTAAAATGCCGGTCATTTTTTTTTAAAAGAAGTGTATTTTGGCTTCACGTAAAAAGAGGGAAAAGATTTTTGGACTAAACCATGCATTTTTACAGCAGTATTTTGCATTTATAATTAGAAATAGATATGTTGTGTTAATATAAAATTCTATTAGTCTCTAAACTTCTTGAGAGGAAACTGAGCTCTATAGCGGTATCCGCTCTGAGTATAGTCATTTAGGAAAACAAACTTCTGTGTTTTTCCTGCTGCAACTCATTCCATTGCTCATTTTGAATAATTTAACTGTTTTTATTTTAAAAAAATAAACGCTTTGCTTGACATAATATGTTGTGAAAATGCATGGTTCGATCCAAAAATCATTTCCCTATCCTTACGTGGAGCCAAAAAAGCACTTTTTAAAAAATGGCCGGCATATTGAAACGGAACATGAGATTTAACTTTTAAAATGCTCATATTATAGGAAAAACTCTTGATTTTAAACGTATAAAAACGCCGATTTTTATGAAAAGCTTGGACGGAGTAACGGGCGTTTAAAAACCATATTAACGGAAAACAGGTTAAAAACTGAGTACTGTTTTGCATAAATTGCTGGAGTTATCTCCGATTAATTTTTTTTTTTTTTTTTTTTTTTTTTTTTTTTTTTTTTTTGCGAACTTCTACAGCAATTAAAGCCGTCTTTCGCATTTCAATCGCCAAGCTTCCCGATCCAGCCAATCACCCTCCTGCAGATCTCTCTTGCTCATTGCTTCCATCACCTCCTCCATCCACCGTCTCGTTGGACGGCCTCTTTTCCTTCTCTCTGTTGGGGTCCAATTCCATATCCTACTGGGCCATCTGCTCTCACTCATCCTTCTCAAGTGCCCATACCAAAACAATACTTTTTTCCCAATTTCATCCAATACCCTACTTGGTTTTCCTACTCTCTGCCAGATTGTTTCATTTCGTATATGGTCCATCCTCGAAACACGACAACTGCGTCTCCAGAAGTCCATCTGTGCAGCCGCAATCCTTCGTCTACTTCTCTCAGTTAACTCCCACGTTTCCGCACCATATGTAAGAACGCTTTGTTGTATCGCTCTTCCAATTCTACACTTTGTTTCTGTCCGGATATCCTTTGACCACAAAACTGAATTCAGCATTCCTGTAACTACTTTTCCCTGAGTCACTCTATTTACTATCTCCCGTTGGCTGTTTCCTTCTTTACTCAACACCACACCTAGATACTTATATTCTTCACATACCTCTATCTTATGTCCCCCTATATGCAGATCTCGTCCAACAATTCCAATCGGTAAATACTTCGTCTTTGAATAGTTAACTTTTAAGCCCCATTTCTCAAGAACCTCTGTCAGTTTCCTCATCATATATTCAATATCGAACTCGTCATTCGCTATTACTACTTGATCATCTGCAAATAGAAGGGTATACAAATATTCTCCATCGATGTCGATACCCATATTAGCACATTTTGCCTTCCACTCTTTCAAAACTTCATTCATATAAATCTTAAACAAAGTAGGAGAGAGACAGCATCCCTGACGAAGTCCTTTTGTAACCTTAAATGGGGTAGAGAGACGACCCTGCAGTTTTACAGTCGACTTTTGACCATCATATAGCTGTCTTATAGCTTCAACATACGTCTCCTGTACCCTATCTCCTAGTACTTCAAAAAGCTTTTGCACTGGTACTGTGTCGTATGCTTTTTCTAAGTCTACAAAGACTAAGTGAGTCTCCAAATTTCTAGTTAATCTTTTCTCAATCAAATGCTTTAACACAAATATGTTGTCTACACACGATCTACCAGCTGTGAAGCCACTTTGCTCTTCCATCACTTCTATTTCCTGCTCAATCCTTTCCTTCAAAATATGTCCGTACAACCTTCCCATTGAAGCCGTTACACTAATAGCTCTATAATTTTGACAATCTGTTTTATTCCCTTTCTTATGTATAGGAGTGATGTACGCTAATTTCCATTCTTCTGGAATTACCTCTCCATGTATTAAACATTTATTAAATATGTCTGTTATTGTCTGAATGACAGAGTATGGAGCTTGTTTCAGCAATTCAACAGGAATGTCTCCAGGACCAGCCGCTTTACCATTCTTTGTTTTAGTTATTGCTGCTCGTACTTCTCTAACTGTTATCACATTAATTCTACCAGTCTTAATTCGATTTGTACTAGGGATACCTTGAGTCATAAATTGTTGCCTATCCTCAGTGAAAAGTTTCTCATAATACTCTCTCCACTGTTGCAAGGAAATCATCTGCAAATTTACCTTGTTTGTAGTGTTACACTTCATACGTTTGAGGACCCGCCACGCTTCTCCACTCCTAGTTCCATCTACATAACTGTCTAAAGTTCTACAAACGGCATCCCAAGAATCACTCTTTGCCTTCAGAACCGCTTTCTTTACTTCTTTACAGTACCTTTTGTATTCTTTCCCATCATCATCAGCACGTGTAGTCATCCACCTTTGGAAGAGTTTTTTCTTTTCCTCTACCATGACTTTTATCCTCGAGTCCCACCAATAATTTGACTTTTGTCCTCCATTCAACATTTCCTTATTTCCGAGAGACTCAGCTGCTGCTCCATGTAATGCCGATTTTAATGTGTCATACTGACTCGCGACATTTCCTGTCACGCCATCTTTAACTTTTCCCGCCAATCTTAATTTGTAAAGAAACTGGACTGAATCCTGATGAAGCAAATCCAACTTATATTTTATTGTCTCTATCTTTTGTCCCTCATCCTCTTTGTCATCAGATCTGACCCCACTATTTGAATAGGAGATAAACGGCAAGTAAATTTCGGCTCGAACAATGTAATGGTCTGTTGTACAAGGTGATCCTCTAAAAGCTCTTACATCCATTGTCCGTAATCTGGAGGTCTGTCTCTGGATTACATAGTCTATAATCGTTTGGATATTCCTAGTTAATTGTCTCCAGGTGTATTTATGTATTTCCTTATGCCTAAAGAAACCATTCATAATTTTCAAAGACAAATTATGGCATAAGTCTATCAGCCTACTTCCACTATCATTTAAAATTTCCTCTCCAAACCTTCCTACAACCTGATCTCCGATCTCCGATTAATTTCTAAATCAAATTATTCAATGCAGGAAATAACAGGCTTTAATTTAGTGCATTGTTCAAAAATATTTGCTATAGTTTTTTTGAGATAAATTTCTTCAAACAAGTGCGGGAAGGTGGCATGCCTCTAAGTGCACGAATGTGGACATATCTATTGATATGGATTCTGCTGCTATGATGCCTAACAACTTAAATAATTATAATGTAAGAATTGTTTAGCTGCCTCTGTAGCATAGTGGTTGCCGCATTGGCCTGTCAGGCGGAAGTCCTGGGTTCAACTCCCGGCCAGGGTCTGGATATTTTTACGTGCCAAATCCCACTTTTAATGTTACATACTCCACCATAGTTGCTAATGACCAAGCAGTTGATGCAACTTTAAATAAATAAAAAAATACTTAATCATTATGCGACTAAATACTTTCATTTAAAAGGTTGGCAAAAAATGTTCCAGCGATGAAGAGTCGGAGTCTGTGGTTGATGGATATTTTGAGGTGCTCAATGGTTGTTACTATATATTATAAATAGGGTATCAAGGCTATTGAATAACACTGGGAAAAGGGTATCGAGCTGAGAGAACACAGTTGAGAAATAAAAATATTTTTTCCCAAATTTTTTGTTTTGTTTTCTTAGGTCAGGTCGGGTCTTTACCCTCATACAATGGTGCAAAGATAAAGGTCTGTATGGAATTAAATGATTTAAAACTGCCCCTGCCTAATAGATTTATTATGATCAGTTTGACATACAGTAGTAGTTCTGAAATTGAAATTAATTATAATTTAATAAACTATATTGGGAAGTCAATACTAAAGATTTTGGGTACGAAATAGGTACGTAAAATTCATGACATAAAATTTCACAATGTGTGAAAATTTGTAAAAAATAGGGTAGTTTCGATTTCCGATACCATCGGTATCCAGAATCGACCGTAAAAAGTACATTATCTGATGCGGGATTCGCTAGTTTTAGACTGTGGAAAAAATGCCGTAATCTTTATAAAAGATGTTAATATTAATATCTTTAATGAAAGATATTAAAAATGTAATATTTTGATGACTGCAGTACGTACTTTTAAATATCGACATGTATGTCGATTGAATGAAAACGGCGTATTAATGAAAGCCTACGCTATCTATGGGATGGTTGAAAAGGTACAAATGAAAAACTGAATAATATATTATATTGTTAACGACTATCGACATTAACAGAAAGAAAAAGGGAAATTTATAGAATGTTAGGTAAAATTTGAAATGGTGGTTGCACTGTACCACGATTAATATTTGTTATAAAAGTAAGAGACCATATAGGGGTTCCATCAGAACCGGGCGGGTGGGCCACACACAAACAACTCAACATTGTCTGCTTCTTAAAATCGTTATAGAATTTGTTCGTAGGTGTCTTGTCGACAATCTTAATATGGTTAGAATTCTAAAATACATCGTACGTTTCGTTTCAAGAATGTTAGTTTTACCGCCATCCGCTAGATGGCGTAGGAATGCACTTTTACCAACTGTAGTTCCAACAAAATTCATTAGATACCGTGAAAATGTACTTTTTCAAATAAAAGTTTATTTTTTTTTGTTATTTAAGTACAGTAGCTTTATAGACTGATTCGTTAATCATCAGTACTAAAATTACTTTTTACCAAAGCAGTCAACGACTAGACAAAAAAGGTAAGTTGAAAATAGTTTAAGGTAAAGAAAAAAATCAAGTTTCAACTATAAAGAGAAATTTATTTAAAAAAAATATGTTACATTTTAAATATTGCTACATAAACCACAAAGTAATGATACTATAAAATTTATTTTTTTATTTATTTATATATTTTATATTTAGTTTCCATATATTAAAATTACTTCGTAATATTATAAAATAACAGGTAGCAATACGAGGTGCCAACCTAAATAAAGTTCCAGGAACTGGAATGAAACGTGTGAACGTTTTATACGTAAAATGAATGTCAGGAACAGCTCGTTTTAAATTTGGTGTTTTATTTTATTGGTATAAATTATGATTTTTAGCATATTTTTCACATTGTCCACGTTTCAGAATATATAGCACGATCAATTTTAAGAAGAAAAACATGGCGTTTTAGAGAGGTGTTCTAATTTTGCACGTTTTAATTTCAACTAAAATTCACCCTTTTAGTACAAAGGGTAAAGGAATTACAGCGTTTAAAAAAATGTTATTTTCGTTCCTCATGTACGTAATGAGTTTATATCCGATCCACATCAAAAATAATAGGGCATCCATTAAAACAAACTATATGTCAAATTAATGCCTGTTTAATTCTGCATTAAACGGTGAAACTTGAAATTTTTATCTATTTTATTTTAAAGTGATATTGTCATTAGAAACAAAAAATGTACCAGTTTTTAAAGACTTTTTTTACAGATTATGCAAACTTATTATTGGCCTGTAACTCCGTACATACTCAACCGATTTTAGTGAAATTTCGACTGCGTATAGGTTAGTGTGTTTCTATTGTGTACACTGAATCTCGGAACCATGGTTAATTTCTTTACCAGCCTGTTCCGGGAGACATGTGTACGGCCTAATCAATATTTTTAAATAAATATGTAACAGAAATTGTCTAGCGACTAGTTCGACTGTATACTCCAACGTACACACACAAAACGTTTTGAGAAACTCCCACGCGTACCGTAGTCTTTGTACTGAACGCGCGCCAGCTCATGATCTCTGTCGCCTGGGGAAGTGGGACGGGTGGCGTAATGGAATGTGAGTAATATATTTGTCTTATCGTGCAGTACAAAAACATTTAGTCATCATGTAAATATTATTATTATGTCTATGTATAGCAGCCGCGTCAGCTCGTGATCCGTGTGAGGAATTTGTGTTACGGCATGCAATGAAAGATTATACTATTCATAAAAAAGACATTTATCATAATGTTCTTGTCATTATAAAGTAACCTTTTGTTTTATTATTTCAATTTATTCTATAATATAGTAACTCTTTTACTTTTCTTTCATTGTATTTATTAATATTTAGTAATTATTTACAGTTTGAGTCAGGCAGTCCTCAGGAATTGAAATATGTACGTAGCATAGAAAATAAGGAAATTAAAAAATATATATTTCATAACATTAATTTATAGGAGGTAAAAAAAATCATAATCCATTTGGATTATGATTTTTTTACTGAGGTAAAAAAAATCGAATGGTTAAGCCAATTCCGAGTCCTTTACGCGATTCTTCATCACAGTTTTTTATAACTGATGCAATAATTTGTCGCACTTCCGAATGAATTACCGCTTTATTTTTCCGGGAAGACATATTAAAATAAAACAAAAGATATGAAAAATACACGTTGAAATTTACCCAACACAAAACACACAAAACTAATAACTTTTGGCACGTTAACACGCTTTAAATTTCAAAATAAAAATCACTTTAGTGATCAAAAATCATGAATAATGATTAACACATCCGAGACGCATTAGCACAAATGTACAACTGTATATTGTGACACGTGTATCCGTTGTGAAAAGCAATAACATGTAGGCCTATAATAAATAAATACATAGACATAATAATAATATTTACATGATGACTAAATGTTTTTGTACTGCACGATAAGACAAATATATTACTCACATTCTATTACGCCACCCGTCCCACTTCCCCAGGCGATAGAGATCATGAGCTGGCGCGCGTACCTTATTTATTTATTATAGGCCTACATGTTATTGCTTTTCACAACGGATACACGTGTCACAATATACAGTTGTACATTTGTGCTAATGCGTCTCGGATGTGTTAATCATTATTCATGATTTTTGATCACTAAAGTGATTTTTATTTTGAAATTTAAAGCGTGTTAACGTGCCAAAAGTTATTAGTTTTGTGTGTTTTGTGTTAGGTAAATTTCAACGTGTATTTTTCATATCTTTTGCTTTATTTTAATATGTCTTCCCGGAAAAATAAAGCGGTAATTCATTCGGAAGTGCGACAAATTATTGCATCAGTTATAAAAAACTGTGATGAAGAATCGCGTAAAGGACTCGGAATTGGCTTAACCATTCGATTTTTTTTACCTCCTATAAATTAATGTTATGAAATATATATTTTTTAATTTCCTTATTTTCTATGCTAGGTACATATTTTAATTCCTGAGGACTGCCTGACTCAAACTGTAAATAATTACTAAATATTAATAAATACAATGAAAGAAAAGTAAAAGAGTTACTATATTATAGAATAAATTGAAATAATAAAACAAAAGGTTACTTTATAATGACCAGAACATTATGATAAATGTTTTTTTTATGAATAGTATAATCTTTCATTGCATGCCGTAACAGAAATTCCTCACACGGATCACGAGCTGACGCGGCTGCTATATAGTTCAGCCGCTCTAAGTTTGCTCCTACTGTCAACAAACCAAAACCAGCTACTACAGGGTGCACGCTAGAGTCCGTGACTTTATGGATGTCGTATTCCTATTAAGATAACTATTTTTTAAATTATAAGTACTTAAAGTACTAAAAACATCAGTCGTGATATAATGTAGGCCTAACAATTTCATTTATAAAAATACTTTTGAAAGTATTTTGTTGTTACTTTTTAATCAGCGTGTACACATTTTTACATAATGCGCATGCTCAGTGACGTCATTATTTGTTTACATTAGGAGCAAACTTAGAGAGGCTGGACTGTACGTATGTAATGTCTTCAACAATAGCATAGAGGGCCGGCCGCATTGCTGCAGTTGGTAACGTGCTCGCCTCTCATCATGCGGTCCTGGGTTCAAATCCTACTCAGGCATGGCAATTTTCATACGTTACAAAAAATCATTTCATCCTACATCACATAAAGTTCCACCCCAACGTCGTCGCTGATGACCGTTGCAGTTGCTGCGACGTTAAATAAAAAAACAATAGCATAGAGTAATAAAGCATTTATTTCTCTATATGGCATATTTTCATACGTTACAAAAAATCATTTCATCCTACATCACATAAAGTTCTACCCCAACGTCGTCGCTGATGACCGTTGCAGTTGCTGCGACGTTACATAAAAAAATAAAAAAAAAATAGCATAGAGTAATAAAGCATTTATTTCTCTATTTTGCTTTATTACTCTATGAACAATAGTACACACATACAACGACGTTCAGATAATTTCCCCCGCATACATCTCTCACCATCATGTGTACGTACACACATACGGTCTGTCTATCTTGATTGTAAAACAGTTTCAGAAAACATTTTAAATTTTTAAATTAACTAAAACTTGTCAGGAATGACGTATTTTTATAAAACAAAGTATTTCGCAGGTTTTGTTCTATAAAATTATTTTAAAAAACACGCTTAACCCTTTCACGCCCAGCGTTGTTCAGGAACAACACTAATTTCGGTATTAGATTACAACGTATTTATCAAAGATTTCCTTTAAAACTCAATGTTGTTCAGAAGCCACAAACAAGTAGTTACATATTATGCTACCAGATAGTGCCATATTACAGCAGTATTTGTTTACTAGTTCACAGGTTATGTTCACTGTTGTTATTTTTTCGCTATTGTAATTAAAATTAGTAATAATGTGTCGTTTTTTTGGTTTTACGTGATTTATAAAACATTATTTGTTATGTTTAAACATTCATATTAATAGTGTAATTAACAATTCTTTGTATATTATTGTGTAAACTTTGTGTTGTTCACCAACAACAATTAGCTTCACCGGTTGACAGAAGGGATGCCAATAGGTTAGGACTGTTTTTATTTTTTGTGTGTTACTGTTTTATTTTACGTGTTATAATGTTTGGTATAAAGAATCTAAAGGTTGATGATATTTATATTGATGTGCCTGATGGCAATGTTTCTGAAATTGGTGATTTGTTATCTGACATTGAAGATGATGAATTGCTAAGACTTTCAGAAGTGGTTGTTCCAACTGAACTAATTCAGGGTGCTGATGAAGAAGTACTACCTACTATTAGTTCAGATACTATAAATGATAATTTAAATTGTCCTAAAGAACCTCCTACCAGTAACGACGTGCCAACTGATTGTACCCAAAACGTACATAGATCAAAAAATATTTCTAAACTCCAGTGGAAGTTCACAAAAGTACAATTTGAACCACCAAACTACGAATGGAAGCACCAAAAGGAGGTTGACAATGTGTCTACTCCGATTCAATATTTTAAAAAATATTTTACAACTCCAGTCATAAAATTAATTGCTGAACAGAGTAATGTATATGCTCACCAGGTGAATGGAATAACTTTGAATGTTTCTGAATCTGAAATTGAACAATTGTTAGGTATTTGGCTTCACATGGGTATTGTAAAAATGCCCGCTACAAAAATGTTCTGGTCAGCTGAATGCCGCTATCCGCCAGTGGCAGATGTTATGAGCTACAATAGGTATGTGGAACTCAAAAGATATTTTCATGTGTTTGATAACACAAAATTGTTACCTTTAGATGACCCGAATTATGATAAATTACAAAAGGTTCGCCCTTTGTTGAATGCCCTTCAGGCAGCAATGAAAAATCTGCCTAAGATGAATATCAAGCTGTCGACGAACAAATGATTCCTTATAAAGGAAGGAATTTTTTGAAACAATATATCAAAAACAAGCCCCACAAATGGGGATTTAAAGTATTCATGCGGGCAGGTTCATCAGGTTTGATGTACGATTTTAAGCTATACGAAGGCAAAGGGACTTGTGATGATGTTGGTTTGGGATTCTCGGGTGATATAGTCATGGCACTATGTCAGGATATACCAAATGAAGAACATTTTAAACTGTTTTTTGACAATTGGTTCTCTTCCTTACAATTGTCAGTTGCTCTAAAACAAAAAGGTATTTTATGTATTGGAACTATTAGACAGGACAGAATGAAAAACTGCATCTTGGCTAGTGAAGCAGAATTGAAAAAAAGGGTCGTGGAAGTAGCGATTGGAGGATTGAGAGCAATAATAATATTTCTCTTGTACGTTGGTATGACAGAAAAGCAATTAATTTTATTTCAACGTATTCAGGTGTACAACCTGAAAAACCATGCAAACGCTGGAGCGCAGCAGAGCGAAAGAGAATTGATGTTCCACAGCCACATGTCGTTCAGGAGTATAATAAATTTATGGGAGGCGTGGACAAAGCTGATATGCTTTTGGAATTATATAGAATTGATATTCGTTCACGGAAATGGTACACAAGAATTATATATTGGTGCATTGGTGTAGCCGTCGTAAATAGCTGGTTGGAGCATCGAAGATACACTGACCAAAAAGGAAAAAAGCCCGAGTACACATTGCTACAGTTCCAGGCAAATATTGCTACTGCACTTACAAAAGCTGGAAAGACTACAGATAGGAAACGGAAAGGAAGACCAAGTAGTGAATCTCAACCAAAAAAAAAAAAATAATAAACTGACATTCCGTCCAATTTCTGATGTAAGGTACGATAACATTGGTCACTGGCCGGACTATCATAATAAACAAGGACGTTGTAAATTTTGTTCGAATGGATATGCTCATATAATGTGTAAAAAGTGTGGTGTAAATCTGTGTCTTACCAAGAACAAAAATTGTTTTTATCAATTTCATGTAAAACAGTAAAATCACAAGTAAATAAATATGATGAATCCGATCATTGTGTAAATAGTGTAGTAAATTTATAGTTTTTGTGTTATTTTATCATGTGTTATTAAATGGATAATCAGAAAAATCATTGTTATCATTTTATGGTGAGTAGACTTTATATAATTACTTCTTGCTCCTATGTACTTGAATAACTAACAACTTGCATGTTAAAAAAATTATAGGGATATTAATAACTCCCAACACCCAATGTTGTTTGTGAACAACATTTTGTAAAAAAAATTCTGTAGGGGCATAAGTTACAAAAATCAATTTAATATGCTTTACTGGTCCATTTATAAGTAAAAATGCCAAAAAAAAATGTTTTGAATTGATGCATCATAATTTGAGAATGAAAGGGTTTTAATGAGATAATGTATAATGTAGTAAAAGTTTTGTTTTTGAAGAAAAAACTGTCCTCGTAACTTAAAGAAGTAATGATTTTCTGTTAAATTTTATTCCATCATCGTTTTCCATAATTATTACAGAACAAACCTGCCAAATATTTATGTTAATCCGTTAAATAGTTGTTAAACAATGACAAAGTATTTGGAAAAAATACGGTTTTTTCTTCAAAAACAAAACTTTTATTAAATTATACGTTTCTCATGAAGCGCGAGTTTTTCAAAATAATTTTATAGAACAAAATCATGCGAAATACTTTGTTTTATAAATACATCGTTTCCGACAAGTTTCAATTACTAAAAAAAAATACATCTATGTTTTCTTAAATGGTTTTACAATCCACATATTGCTCCTCTTTGCAGGAGGCCATCAAGTTATAGACAAACGATACATATTTATGAAAATCTTCATTAAGGCCCTTACGGTTATCATTTTTGAAAATTTTAAAATAAAATGTTGCTGTAATTATAAATACGAATAGTCTGTAAAAATTTCATGAAAATCCGTTCAGCAGTTTTGGAAATTAGTCTGCACAAAAAGAAACGCGTCTTAATAATCTTGGTATAGATTTTTTGCGACCCTTTCCTATCTCGCCAACCGGTAACTTTCTGAATTCGCGACCAAGACCGTTGGATTCAATAACATATATCAATAATTCATTTAATTCAGCGGCAGCTGAGTTTTTTGGAATTAATTTTAACTTTCTCTTGCCTATATGAATATAGGAAGGAAAGTATTGTTTTCATGTCGATTTTTCGAAATCGAGTTTTCACCGGATCTACACGTTTTCAGACCCCCTGAACCCAAAAAACATTTTTTAGCGATTGGTCTGTGTGTGTGTGAACAAAATATCTCAAGAAAGGAACATCGTACGAACTTGAAACTTAAGTTAGATACCACTACCGGACCTGACACGAACATTTTCAATAAAAATCGGTCAACCGGAAGTAGTAGTTTATTTGTGTCATTTTTAACTTTTTTGCGATTTTCTCAAAAACGGGTACTACGATTTTTTTAAAATCGCCTGGTTTACTAAATTTTTTATTCTCTACAAGATAGGGTAGGCGCCATGTCTGCTGAAATTCTTGGAGAGGCTGTTTTCACCTAAAAAAAATTGTTTTTTTAAGATTGAAACTTTAATATGCATTTTAGCGCAAAAATTTTTGTAATAAAAGTTGTAGACAATTTAAATTCATACAACTTTTATTTCAAACATTTGTTTGTATAGGTAACGCTTAGTTTAGCGGTAATTAGCAATTTTCTGTTTTTTTCTCACGAAAACGTGACAAATCAATTTTTTAAGATCTTGGCCTTAGTATGCATTTTATGACAAAAATGTATGTAATAAAATTTATAGGAAATTAAAAGATCTACAACTTTTATTTAAAACATTTTTCTCCACAGTCTAGTTTATCATGAAAGAGTGATTTTCCGTACTTTTAAGCCAAACAGGTTAATTTTCATTTTGTGTCTTTCACTCATGATTAAAATTAGGTTACTTTTTTGAGGATAGTTTTTCTTTATTTCTAATGGTTTATTACTAAAATTAGGTTATACTGTTAATTATTTGCATTGGCAAGAGAAAGTCGTGGAGTGTTTCACACCAATTTTTTTAAATTGTAGACCATGCGGGGATGATAAATCTACCGCAATTTCACATATAGTATTACGTTGTCAATTAGTGCCGGACGCCTAGCCTAGCTTACTTGAACGCACTGCCTCTCATAAACTTTTTCACCAACCTGTTTCTAAATAACAGTAGGCCAATTATACTTGTTTATTTAAGACAGAATGAATGTTTCTACACAATTTTAAAAGGAAGTAATTATCTTTGTATTTTTAATCTCACTAAATACAGATTGTGGTATACCACATTTCAGATAATGATTTTATTCCACTCTTTGGCTACCCATTATACACTGCGAATTGAATGGTATTGAGTTTATATGAACATATTGCGAAAGTAAAATTTGCCAATGCAGCTGAAAAAGGAAACCAAACGGCAGTAATAGACGGGCTTTGAAAACAATCCTTGCATTCAGTTACGCCCGCTTATGGAAGAAGTGCATAGAGCTTGCACAAAAGATTGAAGACAATTATTAAATGAAGGTTAATCTGACAAACGACTTATTTGAAGTTGACGCAGTAAGTTGTAATAAATTTTTGGAGTTCTGATTTGTCATCAGAAATGATACGGAAATAACAACTGACGAAGAGTCACCAGATTCCGATAACTAAAATTAAAACAGGTTAATGGAAATAAAACACTAATTATATTATGCAAACATGATAAAGGCTTCACGGCCGCTCTGTGTAAATTTGTGTACTATCCATTCTTATATACACATTGGATAATTCTACATTTTCTTTAAGCGGCTGTTTTAACCGAACATCAACACCGACTTCATTGCATTACACAAATAATTACAGGTATACTCACTGAAGTTAAGCTTGAGATGATTTTTTTTTCTTCGATTAACTATTCAAAGACTATATTAATAAAAATTGACTTAATGCAAAATTTACAAGCAATAGGAATATAATTTTTTTATGAGATCGTAGAATAAAATCATTGTATGAAATGCAGTATACCACAATTATATATTTAGTGAGATCAGAAATGAATAAATAATTACTTCATCGCGGCTTAAATAAACAAGTATAATAGGCCTATTGTCAATCAGAAACTGGTTGGTGAAAAGATTTAAGAGAGGCAGTATGTCTATGTAAGCTAGGCAAGGCATCCGGTACAAATTGGCAATGTGATATTGCGGTAGATTTACCACCCTCCGTATGGTCTACAATTTAAAAAATTAATTCTGAAACACTCAGCTGCCACTGAACTAATGAATAATTGATTTGTGTTATTAAATCTACCGCGAATTCAACGGTCCTGGTCGTGAATTCAGAAAGTTACCAGTGGGTGAGATAAGAAGGGATGGCAAAAAGCACAAAAAATAAAGAAATAAAAAGCTATGGTCCTGAGATTCAGTGTACATGATACAAACACTCTAATCTATACTCTGACGAAATTTTACTAAAATCGGTTGAGTATGTACGGAGTTATAGGCCAATAAGTTTGCATAATCCTTAAAAATCTCCAAAAACGGGTACTTTTTGTTCTAATGTCAATATCACTTTTAAAAAATAAATAGATAAAAATTTAAAGTTTCACCGTTCAACGCATAATTAAACAGGCATTAATTTGACATAAGTACATTAAAATGGATGCAATATTCTTTTAACAATTTATTATTGAGCTTCAAACTCAGGTTCCTATTATTTATGATGCGGACAATGCTGTATCCCTTTAATTAATAAGGGATTGAAATTAAACTACAAATAATTGTTTTAAATTTAACGGATTTTCTAAAGGAAAGGTACATTTTTAGACGGATTTTATTAATTAATTCTAAGTGAGCAGTGGGCTACATAGCGGATAGTAAGTGGTGTCGCATTGTACGCTCAGTTTCGTGTCGAACATGAGCCAGATACTATAAAATTACAAACAAATGAAAGATTCTCATGTGGGTACTTCTACTTAGTTTAAAATCAGACTGTACAGCGTTCCTCTGCTGCATATTAACGGGTGTTTTATTAAGGACGCAACCCTGACTATAAGAAGACAGAAGTAATACATCGATAAATTTTCTGTCCCTCAATCGGTATGACTACCTAAGACAGTTAAAATGTTCCAGTCAAGCACTAGTGTGGTGATTAGTGTCGTTTCGTTATATTGAGTCAGCAATGTTCTTTTCCAAGGAGGAATGCGTGTTTATTGTAGAGACTTACATAGCAAGTAAATCTGACAAATGTGTGGAAGATAAGTTTCAGTTGAAATTTCCTGTTCTGCCGTTCCGAAGAAATCGTCAATATTGCGTTTGATAAATAAATTCCATAGAACTGGGAGTGAACTCGATGAGAAACCACCTCGCCAGCCAAAAAAGTTAACCGTGGTACCGCGGTTAACAGAAAATTTACCGATGTATTACTTCTATCTTCTTATAATCAGGGTTGCGTTCTTAATAAAACACCCATTACAAGCATAAGCAACTCACTGCCAAACATACAATTTTAATGCATGTTTTTTCAATATTTCCTATGAAACTGAAAAAACCTTCACATTAACAACATTTATTTGTAGTGAAATTGCATTTCCTTATTAATTAAAGCGTATTAATTAGCATTGGTTCTAATTCGTTACATCCATTGGGAACAAAAATAACAATTTTCTTAAAATGCTCTAGCTCCTTTACCCTTTGTACTAAAAGTTTAGCTGAAATTTATTAGAAAACATACAGGAACACTCCTCTAAAACACCATATTTTTCCTCGTAAAATAGATCATCCTACATGTACTGAAACATGGACTAGTGAAAAATGCGCTAAAAAACGAGTACATATTTTGTTTCAAAATCGCTACAAAATGCCTATTACCCTTCTGTGTTTCGTAATTTACACAAATAAAATAACAAAAAAATTAAGCTTTAAAATGAGCCATACCTGAATTTTTTGTGTTTCTTACTTGATGACGTACGCGACTCCAAACACAGGCTTCAACTTTCATTATATGTACTACAGTCATAGCATGAAGGTCTGCTGCTAAGTGAATCATGAATGCACCGTTGGTTATCAGTGCGTTACAGGGTGTTATCAAGGCAAGACTAAAGCCGGGCAGGCAACTTTTGTTTACAGTAGTCTTTTGACAGTTCTGCAATTTTTTTTATGACTCCAACTGAAGAGCCAAGTGTTAGCAATAAGTTTTCTTATAAACTGGGTAAAATTGGTACTGAGACCCATGAAATGTTGGTTCAAAAACAAATCAAGACTTTTAAGTGGTTTAAAAGTTTTAAGGATGGTAATGATTCTGTTGTAGACAACGGCGTTTGGAAAGACCATCATCTTACATCATGGCTAAAAACATAGCCAAACCTCGTGAAATCATCCTACATGACAAGGCAAACCATCAATAACGTGGTAGATGCTACACAAATGTCAAACGGGACTTACCAATGCATTTTATCTGATTAACTAAACATGACCAAACTGCAGCAAAGTTTATCCCCCAGCTGCTAACACATGACCAGTGCAACCGCACACACTTTATTGTTAATACAGCAGTTTTTGACCAAAAGCAAAATTGCCATTGTCCTCCACTAACCGAGCGACTTTTTCATATTTCCGAAGATGAAATCCTAGCTGAAGGGACAATGATTTGATACCATGGAAGGAATATATGCAGAATCGCAGGAAATTAAGAAGGGGCTAACTACACTTGACTTCCAGTCATGGGAAAATCATTGGAAACACTATTGATGCAGAAGTAACTCCTTTGAAGGAGATCAATAAATCCTTTTATTAAACTTGATTACTTTTATTATCCTCCGATTCCTTGAACTTTTGGGTAGCACCTCGTAATCCCTTAACATCACAAGCGAGAGCTTTCGCTAGAGGTCATTTACGAAAAATCAGCGGATCCTGTGAAGTTAACAAAAGTTGGACACAGTGTCTGTATGGCCATGGTATGACATGTTACACACGTTGCCGCTGATATATCAGTATGCCTTCTATCATGGTCAAGGTACTGTTAAACTTACGCCGACATCTGTACTGACCCTTCAAACATACATGCCATTTATAGTGTCACACAAACTGGTCCTGTATGGCGATCGTTCTTGTTATATTTGATTGTTTATGTCCTAAAACAAGAAAAGCATTTCAATTGAAATTTTATAAATCTCATCACAATGAAATTCACAGAAATGACTAATGTGTACAAGGCATATGTGTTGAAAAATAAGGACAGTTTGTTTTATAATCAACACATTGAAGTCTAGCCATTTTGGGTTTATTTGGTGTAGGTAGAATGGTAGTATACAGTTAGATTGGTCGTTGCTGTTAACAGTAAATTTCATTATTCAGTGAACAAATCTTGTGAAGGAACTTAGTAAAAATGAATATTATAGATAATGAGTCACAAGATTGCCTTTTGCGTATGGACGACCTATGAGGAAGGGAAGTGAAAATTTGACAGTGCTGCCAACCTCAACAGTGAGACACTACATTTCAGTATCATGCAGTTACTACATACATTTTGTAAGCTAAAGTTTATTATCGATAAAATGTTTTCTTTATAAACTTTATAAGAAAAAAATCTGATCTGTAATAGCCTATAGCTGTAGGGGCATTACATGACTAGAAATAGATTTACTATTACCAGCTACCTTATTCTATTGGAAGAAAATAGTCTAGAAATGAAATCACCTTCTTTGCTATTACTAATCACCATCTCACTAGTATCTACCGAACTGCTTCCTTTTTTATCAGGTGTCAACAAAACTGTTGAAGAAGAATAGTTTCTTCACATCTTTAATTTCCTTCTTTATATTTCGAATTGTGGAAAGAGAAACATCACAGTAGTTAGCTGCTCGCTTGTGGCTTTTGTTAAGAGTAATGGAAAGGCATTTTTGTTTAGCTTCAACTTCATAATATTTCATTACATTGCCAATTAGATTTCGTTCAGCACTGTGAATAGTTCAACCACATGTTCAAGAAACCGACATTTCCGTTTACGGTAACAAACAGTATATTCATATAGTTAACCTACAAAAGGTTTTGCGATACAATGTTTGTGCTCTGGTGTACGCTCTTATGTTGGCTGCACTGATACCAAAGCAGTCGTGCATGCACACTGATGCTTTTCCCCCTTTACCTAACGTTGTAACCAAAGGCAAAATCATGACTCAAATAATCATTTAAAAAGATTGGATCCAAATTAACATTTAATCATTTTCAACAAGTTCTTGTAATATTTTAAATTGAATTAAATAAAGTGAACTAACAAGAGTGAAACACAATTTTATACTTAATGTTTTAGTCAAATTTCAAAATTAAACCTGATCATGTTCGGGACTTCCAATTCTGTGAGAATCACGATTCCAAATAAATTGTTAACATGTTCAGCACGACTGATACCAAGTGGTGTCAAATTGAGTTTCATCCCAAAGATGAATGACGCCATTTGGCGTCATATGGCCTACTACATTTCTATAGCTTTTGTTAAATCGCCGGTGTACTGGCAGTGGTACTAAATGTTGTTCATGGCATTAGACCGATCCTACGAGCGCTACTTTGAAGATCGTCTCGTTACCAACTGCCAGGAATTTTTGAACAAATTTTAAAACTGTAATCTATACAGACTTCTAGTTTGGTGTAGTATATCATTTATTCTATGAATTTCTCCGTTGCTAGTGACTTCATTTTACCAATACAAGGTAAAAATAATAAACTTTTACACAAAAATAGTTGAATTATTACTCAAAATAAAGTTCTGTTATTTCCTGAACTCATGATTTCTATGCACTGTATTTCTTATGTAGGCCTACTGTACATTACACGTTGATGCGGCTTACAACTAAAAAAGAAAAGTTATATGAGACCGTTCTAACGGACGGCTCCAGAATCCAACTAGACCAAACAAAAACCAATTATTTTAAATTTTTTTCTATTGTGTGAATAAATATTGTTACCAAACATAATTATTGTGTTTTTCTCTAAGATTACACATGAAAATAATTTTCATTTATTTAATAATTTTTAAGTATTAATTTCTAATAACTAAGAAGCTAACTTCAAATATAAATTTTGTAGAAACAACAAACGCGTATAATACCATACTATATTTAGCCAATGTTTTTTTTTTTTTTTTGTTTAACGTCCGACTGTTCTGCAATTACTGCTAATGCAGACGGTGAATGATGAAATGACTTTTTGTAACGTATGAAAAAATGCCGTGCCTGAATGGGATTCGAACCCAAGACCGCATGATGAGAGGCGAGCACGTTACCAACTTCGCCAATGCGGCCGGCATTTAGCCAATGATGAACAACAATAGATGAACAAATAAGTAAGATCATTTACATGGCCAACTGACGCCATTTGGCATCACGGTATTTTATTCACTGCAATAGCGGGTCAGCATTGTGAAGCATTCGACATTCTAGCCGCCGTGATGAAAGTGCCAATAATAAATTAAAACAAATAAAATCCCTTCCATGGGATGCATCTCACCCATCATTGGCGGCGAGACATAACATCCACTCGAACCGTAAAACCCCCGGTACATCCATTACAATTTCAAGTGCCAACATATTTCATCCAGCCTTGAAGTCCATTGGTTTCCACTTCATTACATCAAAGGTCGCATTGACACAAGCCGCTGCGCTCTGTACACTGCCGACACCTATCCGCATGTCTTTCCCTCATCCTACGAAGAAAAGATAGACCTTTAAGAAGACGTGGCCAGCGTTTACAAATATCGCATGTTCGCCCCTACGAAAGAACGCCAGCCACAATAAGTACTGATCAACATCTTCAATATAAGTACATTTTTCCTTTAAAGCAACCAAAAATATGTGTTGCTCAGGACTCGGGAAAAGAATAGCCAGATGCAGTGCGTAACAACGTACAGATAAATACGCAATTAGCTCGCATCGACGTAGTGAGAGAAAGCTTCTGGAAACCACTGAACGATGATGACTCGGTCCACCAATCCCAGAAGTACGGGAAGCAACAGTAAAATATGTGTTGCTCAGGACTTGGGAAAAGAATAGCCAGACGCAGTGCGTAACAACGTACAGATAAATACGCAATTAGCTCGTGTCGACGAAGTGAGAGAAAGCTTCTGGAAACCACTGAACGATGATGACTCGGTCCACCAATCCCAGAAGTACGGGAAGCAACAGTAGCAGTCGTAAACGAAGGTACAGAAGAAGAAGAAGAAGACGAAGAAGAATTGAGGGTAGATGCAGTGTCCTGTTGATGGAAGACATAGTGACGAATGATTATTGTAAGTCTGTAACAATACAATGAAACGGAATTAAATTGCGCTGGTATTTATGCAAAAATAAGTACATATTAAGATGACATTGGCATACAAGTCCAACCCGTCCCCCACCTACCCACTCCACTACCCCATTACATACATGCCCTATCTCCTATCGCGCGAAAAGCGTAGAGGAAGATGTGGTGTCGCATATGCTAGATAGACTGCTAGCAAAAGCAGACGAATTGGAAACCGTAATGAACTGGGAAAAGCCAATGGTCATAACATCTCATCAAACATCCGAGTTTGCAAACGCTGTGCATTACTGTTTGTGCAAAAAGACCTCGGTACAGACCGGGTGAGGCATCATTCTCATACAACTGGACTGTATATCGGACCTGCCCACAAGGAATGTAATTTGAGATGTTCACGCACTACTCACATTCCCATGTTTTTCCACAACGTTCGCAGATATGATAGTCATTTTATAGTTAAGGGAATTAAAGGGTACAAAAACAGGAACATCTCGTGCATAGCAAACAGCTCTGAAAAATTTCTGAGCTTAACTTTGGGCCCGCTCAGGTTTCTCGACTCGCTCCAATTTTTAAACGCATCTTTAGACACCCTGGTAAAAAGCTTAGCCCAAAATCAAGACGTACCAGAGACAAACTTCAAGTGTCTATCGTCTATCTTTACAGACACCGAAAAACGCAACCTCCTATTGCGTAAAGGTCTTCCCTTACGAATACATGACAGAGCTGACAAAATTTTTAGAAACATCTCTGCCACCACGAGATGCCTTTACAGTTCACTTACCAAACAGACAATTAGTGAAAACGAATATCAGCACGCTACCCGATGTGTTGCTGTTGAGTGATGATTTTTGAAAATTTCAGAGACCTAGCCATGCATCATTACTCCCTAGACCCGTGCCACTACTTTTCACTCCCCCATTTCACCTGGAACGCCTTGTTGAAGATGACTGGAGTCAGCCTACATTTGTTGACCGACCCGGACATGCATCTGTTTTTTGAAACAGCAATCCGTGGCGGCGTGGCACAGATGTCAAACCGTTATGCCAAGGCAAACAACCCGCTTTTACCCGATCAGTACGACCCATCACAACCAACCACGTGGATTCAATACTACGACTGTACAAATTTATACGGAACCACGATGGTGGAGTCGTTACCGTACGGTTGCTTCCGTTGGTTATCCAAGCAGGAAATCGACGTACTCGATTGGCAGACCCTCTCGGAGGACAGTGCCAACGGATATGTGATGGAAGTAGATTCAGAGTACCCCGATCATTTGCACAATCTGCATTCGGACTACCCGCTAGCCCCAGAGTCATGGCTCCCTCCCAAAAAGAAGCTTTCCCCATTCCTTAACGCCCAGAATACAGGACACATGCCAAAACTGATGACGACACAATACTATAAGACCAATTATATTACACACTACCGGAACCTACAGCTATACACTGAGCTAGGCATGAAGTTGAAAAAAATTCACAAAGTCCTGACATTCAAGCAGTCTCGATGGCTAGAACCATATAATCAATTTAACTCCGACCTCCGTAAACTCGCTAAGAACGATTTTGAGAAAGACTTTTTTAAGTTACTCAATAATGCCGTTTACGGGAAAAGCCTGAAAAATGTGCGAAACCATACAAAGTTCGACTTAGTTACAGACAAACAAAAACTTAACAGACTTGTAGCTAGGCCCCAACTAAAGAGGTGGTACCCGATAAACGAAGAACTGGCGGGGTCATGTCAAAAAAAGGAGTTATTTATCTTAACCATCCGATATACGTGGGGTTCTGTGTTTTGGACATCAGTAAATATTTTATGTATCGATTTCACTACAACTATTCTGTTGAGAAATATGGTAACAGAATCAAGTTGCTTATTACCAATACAGATTCACTTGTCTATGAAATTCAGACAGAAAATATTTACAATGATATGGTCCCTGATCTTTCACGTTTCGACACCTCCGACTACCCGGTAGACCATAAATGTTACAGCACTGTCAACAAGAAGCGTCTGGGTACTTTCAAGGACGAAATGAAAGGACGTCCACTGAGAGAGTTTGTAGGATTACGAGCTAAAATGTACTCGCTTCTTCCCTATAATAAAGTGACTAAAAAAGTTGCAAAAGGGATCCCACGGGTGGCGATAGAGAAAGATCTTCGTCACGATAGCTACCTGGAGTGCTTGTTTCACCTTAAATTAAAATTTACAAAGGCCAGCGTAATACGAAGTTACGCTCACCACATATATACAGTTGAACAGTGCAAACTGACTATCCCCTTTCGGCGATAAACGATACATACTCCCAAACGGACGTGACACAATAGCTTACGGACATTACACCCTTAGGTAAAAGCTGATGGTGTTGAGATGGAGGTTTAAAATTGGAAGGAGAGTTAGCTGCATGTTCGTACATGTTTGTGACCTTGAGCGGCGCGACACCTTGGAGATGGGAGAGTAAGGGATCAACACCCTGGCATTAGATGCTGAGCGAAGGTCGTGTGCAGGTGAGTTTCACAATATTATGTAATACTTTAGACTTAGGACATGTTTAGAAAGGCTCATGAGTGTCGTTCCTTACAAAACAGTTTGACCTTGATCGTGTAGGTGTTCCATCCGTACAGTTTTATTTTTAGATGTAGTCTCCCATTATGTGTATATATATATATATATATGAGTTTCTTTAATAGAAATAACTTCAAACCAACTTTTCATAGCTTATAACTATGAAATCCACGATTAAAACTGTTAGTTCACCCCGTCCGTCTCAGTACTATACATTATACAGTTAAACACTTAATAAAAATATAATTATCTGTTTTTCATCAATTTTATAATCTGAAAAAGGTTTGTTAAACCTTTCTATATAATTTTTAACCACACGAGCAGCAAAAACCAACATCTGGTATCTTACTTTGATTATTACAACTAACTAAAATTATTTGTAGAATTTAAATATTCACAAATAAAATTTTAATAACAATTTAAACTTGCTACAGTCAATGTAACTGACTAGTAATGAAATGTATTCAAATATTACTCTTGGAGCCAAAAAGATGGTTGATTGTCTGAGTAGGCATATATTAACGGTTTTGTCTCATTTGTGTTTTAACCCCGAAGCAAAAATAAGTTGTATTCAATGACACTAATCCAGTAATGTATTAAAATATTAACTCTCACACCAAAAACTTAAAAGCCAAAAAAATATTTACATCAAAACAAATGTTCTGCCAACCACTTGATTTAAAGGTAGGGGGTCTTTAGTTTTAATTTCTGTTAGTCACAAATCTTAATCAAGTTTAAATAATAATTAAAGAAAAAAATCAAAAACTTACTTGTATCATTTTATCTCTTCAATTCCCAACTCCCCACTGCCTGTGTATCTAAAGAACAACTTCGTGAAGACTACTTTATTTAGTTCTTCGGTGGTAAAGCTATATCTTTTTGGGAGGAAACCATCAAATTCCTCCTCCTCATCTTTGAGCGTACAAACTATCGCATCACCATACTTAGTTACTACAGGAAATATCACAAGAATATTGTATTTGTAGTCCCTTTTTAGTTGACATAATTTCCTCATGCTCCACTCCGATTGCACACTGAATTTATCGAGGAATGCTTGTGTAGCCATGGTTAAATTAACACTGATCACGTACACATTTACCCTTGTAATTGATTGTAATAGATTGTAGAGAGGTTAATTTTTTTTTTTTAAATAATTGTTTTTTTAACAAATATCTTTTTTCTATGATGTTTGCTGAAGATTTGTTGCATCTGAAATATGAGAAAAACATTAATTAGCAAATAATAAAATTAGAGGGTTACTTACAGCGTCCAGTTCACAAAAGTTTTCATATTTGTTTACAATTGATGAAATAATATAATGTATGTATAAAGTATAATATAATATAATGAAAGTTCATATTTTCATTTCAAAATTTTATCAATATATAAATATTCCATCCAGAACTTTTTATTATACTGCAAGACCCTGTGGTGAATAAAGTAAAGGTGTCATTTGCAGGGTGGAAAGTAGATGCTTTTTGGAGGGACTGGCGTGCTGATAAGCATACTTTTGAACTTAGTGAGGAAGGCAAGGTAAACCACCTCACTCCTCGTTTCACTTAGTAAAGCTTCTAGGATTTCAAACCAGCCTTTCGGCTGATGGTTTAACAACACATACCGGGTGATTCAAAACTATACGGCAATCTCTTGGGATCTCATTCTATAGCTAAAAATAAGAAAAAAAGTTCATATAAACATATGCCTGAAAACGCTTAGTTAGCGAGTTACGGCTAGCAAAAAATTTCACCTAGAACTCTGTACCCTCGGTGAAGTAAGGCCATATAAAAATGTTAAACGTAGCTACAAAGATACAATTACTATTGTTTCTTATGTTTTTTAATCTGAAAAATTGAATAAAATTGGTTCCAGAGCTGTAAATGCAATACTTTCAGAGATATCTTACATAAAACACAAGAATTGGTGCAAACAAATAACACATTTTTGTGTTTAACGTAAGATTACTTCCATAAATGGTAAATAAAAGTATATGTTTTCTTAAATAAATTTGTAGAAAATTTAATTCTGAAAAGATTCATATGAATTACTCAGGAAAAAAATGAATAATAGATATTGAAATTTCGCCTTATTTAAAATCAAAACAGACGCATATTTTTCAATGTAGGTTGGGAGTAACAGCTGACTGATCAGCTGATACTCCCACTACATAATATTAGTTACATACTATTAGTTAATATTTTATGCTGTTAAAAATGTGTGTCTGTTTTGATTTTAAATAAAGCGAAATTTCAATATCTATTATTCATTTTTTCCTGAGTAATTCACATGAATCTTTTCAGAATTAAATTTTCTACAAATTTATTTTTAAAAAAATACACCTTTATTTACCATTTATGGAAGTAATCTTACGTTAAACACAAGAATATGTTATTTCTTTGCACCCATTCTTGTGTTTTATGTAAGATATCTCTGAAAGTATTGCATTTACAGCTCTGGAACCAATTTTATTCAATTTTTCAGATTAAGAAACATAAGAAACAATTGTATTTGTCTCTTTGTAACTACCTTTAACATTTTTATACAGCCTTACTTCACCGAGAGTACAGAGTTCTAGGTGAAATTTTCCGCTAGCCGTAACTCGCAACTAAGCGTTTTCAGGCATATGTTTATATGAACTTTTTTTTAATTTTTAGCTATAGAATGAGATCCCAAGAGATTGCAGTGTAGTTTTGAATCACCCTGTATATATTTATACTAGGATTTACAGCTGCAGTGGTATCTCACTTCCTAAGCATCACTTCTCTTTGTCTCGTCATCAATTTCAGTCCCCATCGGAAAGCCGCTATAAATTTAATTTACTTATTTATTTAAGTGTTAAAATAATTGTTCGTTGTGAGCGTTGCTGTTGCGTACAATTGTCATAGATCGCGTCAGTCTCTTCGTCATTGACCGAGTCAGCCTCTTGGTTGACCCGCTCATTTTCCACCGACACTTCGTCTTCAAGGATGAACTATTAGAAGAAAAATTTAATATATTACACAATTATACTCAACAAAGTTGCTCATAAGTCATATTGTGGGTAAATTACTCGCACTCGATCTGATAATCACTCTAAAACAGAAGAGGTACAGATAGATATAAAACATACTACTATCGGTTTCATAATCATAGACACCCGAGTTTGAACCCTTGCATTTCCAAAACTATGAGTCGAAATTCAACACACTTTACACAAAAATTTAGCTCATTTTATTGTGCGTTGACCCATAATAGTCGTATATTTTTAATGTTGTCTAAAAATTGCCATATCGAGATTGGAAGACAAAAAGACCCGGTTTTTTTGCTACCGCAACAAATTTCATGCGTTTAGAGGCGTGTAACTCAATAATTATTTGACCGAGAAGTTTGAAATTTTAACACAAAACAGTCAATTATATTCTTACAGCGTGAAAATTTCAAATTTGTGTTATTTAAATTTTATTTTATTAACAATATTCTGAACCCTTGCTATCTCGAAAACCGCTCGATCGTTCGGCACGGGCAAACTATCGTTTTATTCAGCGTAAAAAACTTTGTATACATATGTTAATAACATGATATATTGATTGGCCAATGTTGTGGTAGAATTTTTAAAATTTTGAAAAGTAGATAGGGTAATGCAAGGGGTGGGCACTACTATCCATGTTGACAATTTGTGTACGGAACATCCTGTCGGACTACCTGAATTGACAGACTGCATTGTCAATCCAGGTCGACAGTCAGATTCAGGCAACATGGGTAGTAATGTTCACCCCGCGCATTACCCAGTATATTTTTCAAAATTTTAAAAATTCTACCACAACATTGGCCAATCAATATTTCATGTTATTAACATATTTGTACTAAGTTTTTTATGCTGAATAAAACTATAGTTTGCCCGTGCCGAACGATCGAATGGTTACCGAGATAGCAAGGGTTCAGAATATTGTTAATAAATCAAAATTTAAATACCGTATGAATTTCAAATTTCGTACACGCTGTAAGAATATAATTGTCTATGTTGCGTTAAAATTTCAATTTTTTTCAAATAATTATAATTTTTTTCAAATAATTATCGAGTTACACGCCTCTAAACGCATGAAATTTGTTGCGGTAGCAAAAAAACCGGGTCTTTTTGTCTTCCAACCTCAATATGGTAATTTTTAGACAACATTAAAAATATAGGACTATTATGGGTCAACGCACAATAAAATGAGCTAAATTTTTGTGTAAAGTATGTTGAAATCCGATTCATAGTTTTGGAGATGCAAGGGTTCAAATTCGGGTGTCTATGATTATGAAACTAATAGTAGTCACAGTTATCTGCTTACATAATAAACAATTTCATCTTTATACAGCCACAGCCTGTGGTGAATGTGTTATTTGCAGGGTGGAAAATAGATGTTGATACACATACTTTCTTCACTCAGTGAGGAAGGCAAATGTAAACCACCTGAATCCGCGTTTTACTTAGTTGTTGTTGTTGTTTAGGTCAACAGCCGAAAGGCTGGTTTGAACCTCTAGAGGTTTTACTAAGTAAAACGAGGAGTGAGGTGGTTTACCATTGCCTTCCTCACTGAGTGGAAAAGTACGCTTATCAGCATGCCGGGCCCTCTGAAAAGCACATATTTTCCACTCTGTAAATGACAACTTCACTTCATTCACCACAGGGTCTGGCTGTACAATGAAATTCATTACTTTCAGAGGAAATAACTCTGATTAGTGTCTTTTACACCTCTACCTCTTCTGTTCTTAAATGATTCAGTCATTTAATTGACTGACCATGTGATAAGAAACAGAACTATTTATTTTAGCCCTGCAACGAACAGATTGAGTGTAAATAATTTGACACTCCACCTGTCTGTTATGGGCAGGTTTTACTTAGTAACACCTCTAAATCACCTAAACAATAGTCAAACTTATAACGACATAATACAAAATATTATTTACCTTTTTCCATTTATTTTGGTTAGTCCTTCCAAGTATTACCACGCAATTATATATGTTAATTTCTAGTTTAACTTTTTCTTCTGTACTGTACACATCTAAAATCAATACAATATTGTTAGTTCTAAGATCATAATAAAAAGGTGAAGTTTTAAATAATTGTGTCTATCTGCTAGTTGCAAGCCGTTATAAAAATACTGTGACAATATCGAAGAAGAGCATGGTTTGCGAAGTTTCTAGCACTTCATGTATAGAATGGTAAATAGTAGATAATAGCGTGGAAAAGTAACAATAGGGTGGCTATAAAGGGATGCCTATTCATGAAAGTTGGTTGAAAGGACTGCGCTATTGTGTCTTTGTTGTACAACTATTTATGAACAGGTCGGCCTGTAACAACTTTTATTCTATTTACAATAAGATCTATTGTTGACTTGTTTACAATAGATTTTTCTAGCACTCATTTATAAAAGGTTTTTTTGTACTTTATTATTTGCATGGAATTTCTTTGTTTTGCTAGAATTATCTTTTTGAAATACCTATATAAAGAGCGCCTGAGTGCGGTCAGTTAGTTAGTATTTGTTTGATATTTGACAAGTGGCTATCGGCCGTAGTGCAGGCACGTTCCGGGCATTGTGTTGGTCAACGATTGTTACTGTCTTTGTTTGTGTGTGCATTGTGAAAAGTTATTGTGTATCTGTATTAAATTCAGTTTCATTTTGTATGTGTATTCTATAAAATTGATTGTAAGTAGTGCTAAGTAAATTATTAAGTTATTTATTTTGTAAACCTTTTAGTGTAATAAATATTTGTAAATTGCAAACTTTAGTGTATTAATTATTTAATAACCTAGATCCCGAAACGGAGCTTAGCGATAAGTGTCACAATACCTTTTCTTTTCACATAAACAGTCAATTATATGACGGCTTGCAACTTTTTTTGTAATATTGTAATATCTGAGAATCTAATACAATAATCTATCATTCCTGTTTATTATCACAGAGTCAGCTAATAATGTGACTGTAATATTTAAGAACAGAAGAAGTAGAGGTGTAAAAAACACTATGCTGAGAAGGATATCTTTCCGCTTAGTGAGGAAAGCTGTGGTAAATTACTTCCTTCCTGTTTTACCTAAAACAATTTGCTAAAAGTTTACATCAAGCAACTTTTACGTACGTTGATATCTATGAAACAAATTATTAGTTATGTATAAAAAATGTTTAAGTTTAGAGTTTTGCCCATGACAGACAGGTGGAGTGTTAGATTATTTACACTCAATCTGTTAATTGCAAGGCTAAAAAATACTAGTTCTGTTTCTTATCACATGGTCAGCCAATTAAATGACTGAATCATTAAAGAACAGATCTATTTTTCACACGTTTTCATGAGAAAGAAACAGAAAATCGCTAATTACCGCCTAACTAAGCGCTATACAAAAAAATGTTTGAAATTAAAGTTGTAGGATTTTAAATTCTCTACACGTTTTATTATATAAATTTTTGTGCTTAAATGCATATTAAAGCCGTAATCTTAAAAAAACAATTTTTACGTGAAAACAGCTTCACCAAGAATTTCAGCAAACATGGCGCCTGCCCTATCTTGTAGAGCATAAAAAATTTAGTAAACCAGGCGATTTAAAAAAAAATCGTAGAACCAGTTTTTGAGAAAATCGCAAATAAGTGAAAAATTACACGAATTAACTACTACTTCCGGTTGACCGATTTTGATGAAAATGTTTGTGTCACGTCCGACAGTAGTATGTAACTTAAGTTTTAAGTTTCAAGTTCGTATGATGTTCCGTTCTTGAGATATTCTGTATACACACACACACACACACACACAAACCAATCGCTAAAAACATGTTTTTTGAGTTCAGGGGGTCTCTTGCCTATATGAATATATAGGAAGGAAAGTATTGTTTTCATGTCGATTTTTCAAAATCGAGTTTTCACCGGATCTACACGTTTTCAGACCTCCTGAACCCAAAAAAAAAAACATGTTTTAGCAATTTGTCTGCGTGTGTGTATACAGAATATCTCGAAAACGGAACATCATACGAACTTGAAACTTGGCTACTAATTCATTAGTTAACGTTGGTTACTAATGCCTCGTACAAAGGCAAAAGTTTGTGTAGCTGTTGTCACGTTATTGTGTTTAGATGAAGAGAAAAAAAGAAAAAGCGTGTGTGGATGAAGGACTGGTTAAAAAAATAAGTCACAATTTTCTCACGAAAATTTATTACAGACACTTGAATGTAAAGAGCCTGCGGATTACCAGAACTTTTTACGCACGGACAAAGAAAGTTGTTCCGAGTTGTTAGAATTAATCCGACCAAAAATTAAAAAACAGCAAACGCGATTGAGAGATACCATTAATGCTGAAGAAAGATTAGTTGTGACACTGAGATATTTAGCGACCGGCAGAAGTTACGAGGATTTGAAATTTAGCAGCATTATATCAGCTCAGTTAATTGGGAAAATCATCCCTGAAACGTGTTTAGCCATCTTTAGCACACTACAATCGGAATATTTACACATAAGTAAAAAATAATTATAAACCATTTTATAGTTGTTATAAACCATGTTCCAATATGTTCCAATTGTCGAAATATGTGTTTACTATAAAGTGCTGCCTATTAAATAAAAGTGAGGTACTTCTGTTTTCAAGATTATAAAAAGGTAACTTCTGAGACAACTGATGTTTATGTAAAAACTAAATGTCTATAGAATCTTTTATGTAATGGTGGTATAATTAAATACACCTATTCCTTAACTTGAAAAAAGTCTCGAGTCCACAGGCCAAATAAATAAATAAATACTTGTGAAATTCAATTGTTTTTACTAATAATATAAGAACGATTATAATAAATGCAATATATTGAAATTTTTTTATTAATATTAATTTTTTGTAAGTCCTGATACGTCAATAATAATAATAATAATAAGTATTAGTAATAGTAGTAGTAATAATTAGTATATTTTTAACATGATTGTGAAAAAAGATGAAAAAACTTCTACAATTCAATATTATCTTATTCTATATTTGTGCTTGGTAGATTCAGGTACTCCGTTAAAACGGTAAAGTTTTCGTTACCAGCATGCGATGGTTGAATATTAGTAGTAGGTGAACGGTAGGGAGAAGGACTAGCGGATGGTCGTGTAGGATAATTAGTAGGTTGATTTTGAATAAGGTAAGGCTGGTTGTATCTACTAGAGGTAATATTTTGTTATTATATATGTGTCCCAAATCTTTATTGAAGCAAATTTATTTTGCTCTTGTACACTCACGGTTGTCGTATGGAATTGCATGTTGGGGTAGTACATACATTACTCACATTAAATCTGTGATTAATCTACAAAAATCTTTTCTATACACTATTAATTGTTACAAAAAGTGCGATCGTATGAGCCTGTTCTAGGAATTTGGAGTCCTTCCTTTAAGACATTTATTTGTTTTCAAGGTTCTGATACAATTCTTTTGGGCTTGTGGTAACCGTGAAGTAATAATTGATCCCAATAAAACCAATTATGGTACTAGGAACGCTGGAAAAATTAAGACTAGAAAACCAAATAGTACATTTTTTCAGAAGTCATTTCTCTATCTTGAGAGGCGATTCGTTAACGTACTTCCACCCCATATACACAGTATTAAGTCACCACATCTATTAAAACATAAACTAAAATATCATATAATATCGATCTGCGAGCAAGAACTTGAGAAAATTTTCCAGGTCTTAAAATAATTGTTTTATTAGTTTTTAATATTCTCTTTGCGACAGTTTAACTGTCTCATTTACTGAATTAATCATTTACTCATTTATTGAATTAATTTCGTAAAAACTTAAAATATTTACGTTGTGTTAGTTAATATATATTTTTGTAAAGTAGTTATAGTTATAAAAATAAAAATTATAATATAGCTACCAGTAGTATTTAACTTAGTAATTTTATAGTAGTTATAAGTATTTAAGTGAATTAATATTTTAGTTCTGTATACTCCTATGCGCGGACAGAACTCTTTGTGAAGAAGAGTTTTTGCGTATAAGTATATTTAGTTTAAAATATAGTACATAGATTAGTATAGTCATGAATTGTAATTTTAATGTAGCTATATTTTACTAAATAAAATTTTAAAAAAAATATTGAAAGGATATGGTTAATGATATTGGGGTAATTGAGTGATATGTGTTTCAGTTTGGATTTTAGATTCACAAGTTAATTTTTGTCGTTTTGCAAGGAAAAGGACATCCGAAATAAGTTCTTTTGTTTGCTATGTCTCTTTGTTTCACATCTGAAACATTATCTAATTCTAACCCGACGCTAACACTCTCAGCTGTATCATCCTGAAAGTATTGTTGCACCGTATCAGCTAGTTCACACCTTTTCTTCATCCAGCTAGACATTTGTTTTGAGGCTAACCTCTTCTTCTGATTGCTCAGTGAGCTTCCAGTAAAGGGCGTTTGAGGTGAAGCCACTGGCGGCGAGCTTACCTGAAATTAACAAAATTTTGTTATTTTTAAAATTGATATTAATAAATAAATAATAATATTTATTATTTATTAATAATCATTAATGAATATTAATGATGTATTTTTGACTGAGAGGGTTTCTAAGTTAAACCCTTTCTGACTTTTAAATAGCAGCCAGGATCTTCCTTTGCAAGGATTAATTTCCTATATAAAGCTTTTGTTCTAATGAATTAAAGAAGGAAATAAATTTAATTTCATGTTTCACCGAAAAAAAATTTTATATTAATTTATTTGGGTATTATTTACAGTTCCCTTCATCTCAACAAGAATGGAAGAGTGTAGCTGAAAAATTTTAAGAGTTATGGCAATTCGACAACTGTTCCGGGGCGATAAATGAGAAGCATGTTTTGATCAAAAAACCACCACATACTGGCTCATATTACTACAATTACAAAGGAAGTTTTAGTGTTGTTCTTTTTGCTATTGTCAACACGAATTATGAATTTTTGTACGTTCACACCGGTACAAATGGCCAAATATCAGATGGTGGTATTTTTAGACGTACAGATTTTTACAATTTGTTATCATCAAACAGCTAAAATCTACCCGATCCAGTTTTCATGAAGGAAATTAATTCTATTATCCCTTTTGTTTTCGTCGGCGATGAAGCTTTCCCTCTTATGCGTAACTTGATGAAACCCTACCCGCAAAGAAACATAACATCTAAAAAAAAATTTCAATTAGGCCTACAGACTAAGTCGAGCTAGGCGTGTAGTTGAAAATGCATTCAGCATAATGTCGAACAAATTCAGAGTGCTGTTAGCACCTATAGCTGTTGATATTAAAAATGTAGACGCAATTATTTTAGCATGTACAGTTCTCCACAACTTTTTAAGAAGGAAAAGTCAACGTTGCGGCTGACAATGTTGTAGCTGGTAGCAGTGAATCAGAAAGGCAAACAACGGAAAAAATAATGTTATCATTGGCAGTTACACGACAGTACACTAGTTTAGCTGCCGAAGAAGTACCAAATAGTTACACAAATTATTTTAACAATGCAGGAGCTGTCGATTTTCAAGATAGATACGTAGATTAATTTTTTTTTTCTCTTTAATTCAACTGTAAAATTTTACAACAAGCAAATGTGATGATTATGATAATAATGTAAATGACATGATAGGCATGAGAGGGGTAGGGCCCCCATTGGTGCCTCCCCAAGAATAAAATTGGTATATCAAATTAGCAGGTCTCTACTCCAGCGTCTTTTAAGGCGTCTAGGGGGATTATCAGGTAAATGGACGGTGGAAAGTGAACGCACCAGGGGGTTCTCGTGTTTATGTGACTTGTTGTGAAAGCATTTGTATAGGTATTCAATGGAATTTTGTACAAGTGGTATTTTCAAATCTGTATGTAAGGTTTTGTTGCTAACGTAAAGAGGTGTATTTGCTATAAGGCGTAATGTTTTTGACTGGAATGCTTGAATTCGTTGCAAGTTAGAGGGTTTGGTTGAACCGTAAATTTGAGACCCGTAGGTCCACATAGGTTTCAAAAGAGAACAATATATGCGTAATTTTTGTGCCATTGGTAATTTTGATCGTTTGTGAAGTAGGGAATATAGAAGTTTAAGTCGGAAATTCAGTAATAAATGTTTCCGTTTGATATGTGTGCTCCAAGTTAGTCGTTTATCAAAAGTCAGATCGAGATACTTGACTGTATCTGTTTTTGTGAGAGGTTCATTGTCTATGTATACTAGTGGGCAATCACCATGACGGAGTGTGAAAGTTACGTGAAGGGGTTTTGCCGTATTAAGTTTTATTTTCCATGTTTTATACCATTCGTGTAAAAGATTGAGATGATGTTTGGAGTGTTAGTGAAGCGTGTATAGAGTTTTGGTCTCTGGCTAATATCGCTGTGTCGTCAGCGTAGGTAGCAGTGAGGGTCTGGGGTAGGGTCGGTAGGTCTGAAGTATATAAAGAATAGAGAAGTGGGGCTAAAATTGAGCCCTGAGGCACGCCAGCTAAGACAAGAAAGAAATTGAGTAGGACGATCCTAAACGAATTCTAAAGAATCTGTCAGACAGGAAGGAATTTATGATAAGGTAGTAGGTAAATGGTAGTATTTCTTTTAGTTTGTGTAAGAGACCTGTATGCCAAACTCTGTCAAAAGCTTGAGCGACATCCAGGAAACCTGCGGACACATACATCTTTTGTTCCATAGACGAAGCTATGTAATCAGTCACTCTGTGCAGTTGTTGTGTAGTGGAGTGTTGAGTGCAGAATCCGAATTGATGTAGAGGTAGTACATCCTGAACCAGCGGAAGAATGCGCTTCTAAAGGAGTTTTTCGAAAAATTTTTGAAGGTACTGAGAGGAGGCTTATTGGTTGGTACGAGGAAGGTAAATGAAAAGGTTTGTTCAGTTTTTGTATCATTACTATTTCTGCATACTTCCACTGAGTGGGGAAATGTGTCGTGCGCAATATACTATTGAAGATTGTAGTGAGGAGGAAGACCGCTTCCTTTAAAAATTTTTGTTTTTTTAAATAAAATAAATTTTTTTTTTAAATAAAATTTTTTTATTTTAAAAACTTTAGCATTAATATCTTTTCAAAAAATTGTAGTGTACAAAAAGTAAAATTACGTAAATAAAAATAATGTTACTTACATTAATATTTACTTCATTCGGGTCAGTTTCCTCCCCATTTTCCCATTCAGGTACTTCGTAGGGTTCACTAAGTGATGACACACATGTACGGACTTCGTCCTGATCTAGCGTAAACATTAGCAGGTTGTAATACCACAATGTTGGTTCAGGCACATTGTCTGCGACATTTCCAGTTGATGTCTCAGCATCCTGGATTTTACGGAACTGCCGACGAAAGGACGCCCATAAAGAGCTAATTTTTTTCATTACGTACTGCTTATCGGTGTCCGGTTTTATCTCTTTACATTTAGTTATAAGACTTTCATAGGCACTGTTGCGTAAATTTCTATTTGAGTACCCTTTAGATTTTATCTCCCATAAACAAGGGTATTCCCGATACATATTAATAAACTCCTCCCAAAAGTTTTTATTTTCTTCGAAAGACATTCTGTGAGCAAAATTAGTAGTAATAAAATAACAAAATATTTAAATACAGGCACTATACAAATCGTATACAGACACGACCTCAAAACTAAGTATGAAAAATCTATGAAACTATGAATTATAACTATGAAAAATCTATTAAAAAAATTTGGCGAAATTACAAAAACAAAGAATAAATATGCAGAATGCACGCGAGCTGGTCGGAACGCAGCCACACACACCAACTTCAGTCGGACTGGTACGCCGACAGGTCGGGCTCGTTGGTCTAGCTGACGGAACCTCGAACCCAAACCCAACCACGAGCCCGAAAACGAACTCCCTCCATACACTCACGAACCATTCGGCCCCAACAAGGTTACGGACTGGTCGGCCGACCGGTCAGCCAGTGAATCGGGGCCTTTACATACTACTACCGGACGCGACACGAACATTTTCATCAAAATCGGTCAACCGAAAGTAGTAGTTTATTCGTGTAATTTTTCACTTTTTTGTGATTTTCTCAAAAACGGGTCCTACGATTTTTTAAAAATCGCCTGGTTTACTAAACTGTAGATGCTCTACAAGATAGGGTAGGCGCCATGTCTGCTGAAATTCTTGGAGAGGCTGTTTTCACCTAATGAAATTAGTTTTTTTTAAGATTGAAACTTTAATAAACATTTTAGCGCAAAAATGTATACAATAAAAGTTATAGAGAATTTAAAACCCTACAACTTTTATTCCAAACATTTATTTGTATATAACGCTTACTTAAGCGGTAATTAGCTATTTTCTGTTTTTTCTCACGAAAACGTGTGAAAAATCAATTTTTTTAATATTTCTGCCTTAGTATGCATTTTACGACAAAAGTATATAAATCAAATTTATAGGAAATTAAAAGATCTACAACTTTTATTTAAAGCATTTTTCTCTACTGAGCCTAGTTTAGCGTGAAAGAGTAATTTTCCGTATTTTTTAAGTCAAACTGAGGTTAATAATTTTCATTTTGCGTCTTTCACTCATGATTAAAATTAGGTTATGTTTACGTTTAATGTTTTATTACTAATGTTAGGTTTATTGTTAACTATTTGGATTGGCAAGAGAAAGTTGTGTGAGTGTTACACACCAGATTTTTTAAATAGATTTCAAATTCAGTTTCATGTGTTATGGTCGCTGCTTGCATATTTAAGTGGATTCTGAAGGCTAAATTGTGGGTGCTCCCTGCTTGATATACCACTCTACTCGAGTGTCTTCCCTTGTCAGCCTCAAGGCGATTATAACGGGCTTCAGAGCACTCACTTCTGCGAATAGAAGCCTGACGGACCTGTTGAGGCGCTAATCGTAACTCATGTTCTTCAACAGACTCGGCCTCGCATAGTTGTGAGTGTTTCTCCCTGTCAGCCTTTAGGCGACTGGAACGGGCTTCAGAGCACACTCACTTCTACGGACAGAAGCCTGATGGACACATTGAGACACCAATCGTTGTTCACATTGTTCTACGGGTTCAATTTGGCGGGTATGACTAAGCCTCCCTCGATTTGTTTTTAGCTTGGATGTAGTAGCTTTCTGGCTCTCGTTAGCCCTGTTTAATTTTATAATTTCGGCACGTCTTATAACTTTGGTCAAGCATAACCTCTGCCGCAAAGGTATAATTATTTTCGAAATAAGAAAAAATCATCGCGTACGAGTTAAGAGGTATCTCGGGGTAAATAAAACAAACTAAATAAGAATACCAGTACTTGTAAAAACTTCAAATTCCTATACCATTAAAAGGGTCAAATAAGATTAAATTGAAAGAATCGATACACAATATGTACTACAGTAATGCAATTGTTAATGGAAGCAGGGAACTCTACTATTGGTTTCATAATCATAGACAACCGTGTTTGAACCCTTGCATCTCCACTACTATGAGTCGGATTTCAACATACTTAACATCAAAATTTAGTTCATTTTATCCTGCGTTGACTTATACTAGTCCTATATTTTTAATGTTGTTTAAAATTGTCATATAGAGATTAGAAGACAAAAAGACCCGGTTTTTTTGCTACTGCAACAAATTTCATGCGTTTAGAGGCGTGTATCTCGGTAACCGCTCGATCGTTCGGCACGGGAAAACTATCGTTTTATTCGGCGTAAAAAACTTAGTACAAATACATATGTTAATAACATGAAATATTGATTGGGGAATATTGTGGTAGAATTTTTAAAATTTTGAAAAATAGAATGGATAATGCGAGGGGTGGGCGGTACTATCCATGTTGCCAGTTTGTGTACGTGACATCCTGTCGGGCTTTCTATCTGAATTGACAGACTGCGTTGTCAATTCAGGTAGACAGTCAGATTTAGACAACATGGATAGTAACGCCCACCCCCGAATTATCCATTCCATTTTTCAAAATTTTTAATATCTACCACAACATTGGCCAATCAATATTTCATGTTATTAACATATCTGTACTAAGTTTTTTACGCTGAATAAAACGATAGTTTGCCCGTGCCGAACGATCGAGCGGTTACCGAGGTAGCAAGGGTTTAGAATATTGTTAATAAAACAAAATTTAAATAACGAACGAATTTAAAATTTCGTACACGCTGTAAGAATATAATTGTCTATGTTGTGTTAAAATGTCAAACGTTTTGGTCAAATAATTATCAAGTTACACACCTCTAAACGCATGAAATTTGTTGCGGTAGCAAAAAATGGGTTTTTTGTCGTCCAACCTCGATATGGCAAATTTAAACAGTATTAAAAATATAGGACTATTAAGGTTCAACTCAGAATAAAATGAGCTAAATTTTGATGTAAAGTATGTTGAAATCCGACTCACAGTTTTGGAGATGCAAGGGTTCGAATTCGGGTGTCAATGATTATGAAACCGATAGTAGACAGCCAGTTTTGTTTACTGGTGTCTCAGATATATGTGTGTGAGCGAAACTCGGATTCATCAAAAATTAATTTGTATTGTTTACATAAATAAATAAATTTGTATATAATTATATACAGCAATGAAATATTATGTTTTGATTTACTCGTACAAATCTGTGTGTGTAATATAACTGTAGGAAATTTAATTATTCACTACAGAGCAATAAAAACTGCTGTTATGACACCGTTAAATCAAAGGTAATATCACAATAGGAACACTCCACGATGTTAACTAGACGACTGTTATTCGTTTTTGACAATGTGACGGAGAACGGCTGTGTATTAAGTTTCAAGTTTCAACTTTATACAATGATCCGTTCTTGAGATTTTTATTCACACACACACTCGGACACAATCGCTAAAAACATGTTTTTTTGGGTTCAGGGGGTCTGAAAACGTGTAGATCCGGTGAAAACTCGATTTCGAAAAATCGACATGAAAACAATACTTTCCTTCCTATATTTTCATAAAGGCAAGAGAAAGTAAAAAAAAAAAAAACAGTTATACGTGAATTAATAATAAAGAAAAGAAACTGGAATAAAATTTAACTTAAATTTTAGTAACCATATTTAGGTAATTAAGCTGTGTTACGTAAGACGGCCAAAATTATAACCATAAATTTTTTTAAATACAACTACAAAAAACTTTATTAAAACCACCAAATAACTTAATATAAAAACACGCCTAATAAAAATACCAAAAGCCCAAACATTAGGAGTTGCATCAAAATCCTAAACTTAAATAATTTTAAATAAAGGTGGATAAAATTCAGTGTAAAATTACCGAAATAACTTCCATGAGAAAGATGTTCACTCGTCCGCAGCTGACATAACAAAGCGTTGAATGTAGGGAAAAATATGGAATGAAAACAGTCTTTGGAGGGGTGGGGGACAAACAGTTCATTGAGTGATGGGTTAGCGAAAATCGAAAGTAAAGGAGAGTATACAATGCACGGTAGCCTATGTATTGAAAAGAGACGGAAATATATTTATTAATAAGTAACAGATTTTATAAAACCATAGTAGCTTTACAAACCATATCTAGCTTTAACAAGGAAAAATATTAATGGGAAAAAACCCATGAAATCGCTTTAAAAATCATACGATAGAAACTTCTAAACTACGATTTAAAATAAAATATGAATTAAAAATTACAGGGTTTCTTAACAATGTAATGATATTTGAAAACTGTGAACCATGCTGGTTTATGCCGGTAATCCATTGAGAAAAACTAGCAACTATTGTAAAATTAAGACAAAATTCTAGTGTGACAACTCAAATGACTTTCTTTTGCCAATGTGGGTAATGAAAAATATAACCTACGTCTAATCGTGAGTGAATGACACAAAATAAAAATCAATCTCTGTAGAACTTAAAAATACGGAAAATCACCAATAATCGGTGATTTTCCGTATTGGTGATTGGAGTTTAACGTCAATTATTGACGCTAAACTAGGCTCTGTAAAAAAAACATGTTTGACAAAAAAATGTCAGATTTTTTTTACTCTCTCTTGCCTATATGAATACATAGGAAGGAAACAATTTAATTGTTTTCATGTCGATTTTTCCCCGGATATACACGTTTTCAGACCCCCTGAACCCCAAAAAAACATGTCTTTAGCGATTGTGTCCGAGTGTAATGTTTGAGTGTGTGTGTGTGTGTGAATAAAAATCTCAAGAACGGATCATTGTATAAAGTTGAAACTTAAGTTAGCTATACTACTACCGGGACCCGACACGAACATTTTCATCAAAATCGGTCAACCCGAAGTAGTAGTTTTATGTGTGACATTTTTCATTTTTTTGCGATTTTCTCAAAAAGACTCCTACGATTTTTTTTAAAAATCGCCTCATTTACTACAATTTTTATGCTCTGCAAGATAGGGTAGGTGCCATGTCTGCTGAAATTCTTGGGAAGGCTGTTCTCTCGAAAAAAATGTTTTTTAAAGATTGCGACCATAGTGCATTTTAGGGCAGAACTGTAAATAATCAAATTGTTGTTATTTTACACATTTTTTTTTGTATAATGCTTCGTTTAACAGCAATTAGTGATATGTTTTTTTTTCATGAAAATCTGTACAAAAATGAATTTGTTAAGATTTCATCCATAGTCTAATAAATAATAATAAAATTCATAGGAAATTAAAAGATCTACAAATTTTATTTTAAGCATTTTTCTACAGAGCCTAGTTTAGTGTCAAAAAGTAATTTTCCGTATTTTTAAGCCCAATTGAGGTTGATTTTAATTTTGCATCGTTCGCTCATGATTAAAATAAGGATATGTTTTTTGAGGTTAGTTTTTTTGTTTATTAGTAATGTTAGATTATACGGTTCATTATTTCCATTGGCAAGAGAAAGTCATGGGAATGTTTCACACCAGATTTTTGTATTTCCTTTTACTTTGATTATATATACTCATCATAAAATGAATACTAAGGCCGCAGTCCTAAAAACCCCATTTTTTTACTGATTTTGATGAGCAAAATAAAGAAAATTACAATTGACGCTACCTTAAGCGTTATAGAAAAACAATTTTGAAATAACAGTTTAAGTTTTGTAATTTCCTACAACTTTAATTACATAGACTTTCGCCCTAAAATGCATATTAAGGCGGCAATCTTAAAAAAACCATTTTTACCATAAGAGCACAGCCCTCCAATCAGATATGGCGCTTATCCTATCATGTAGAGAACAAAAAATGTAGTAAATGAGGTGATTTTTTTTAAAAATTGTAGGAGCTGCTTTTTGAGAAAATTGGAAAAAGTGAAAAACCACATGAGTTAACTACTTTTTCTGGTTGACCAATTTTGGAAAATGTTTGTGTTGGGTCCCTTGCGGTAACCTAACTTAAATTCCAAGTTTCAACTACGTACAATACTCTTCTCTTGAGATATTTGTTCACACACGCACGCACACGTGCAGACCCATTGCTAAAAACATGTTTTTTGGGTTGAAGGGTCTGAAAACATAAAGTATTTCTGGTGGAAACTTGATTCAAAAAAATCACAAAAACACAAAAGCTATACATTCCTTCTCTATATGTTCATGACTGCCCATAATAAACAGGTGGAGTGTCAGATTATTTGCACTCAATCTGTTCATTGCAGGGCTAAAATAAATAGTTCTGTTTCTTATCACATGGTCAGCCAATTAAATGACTGAATCATTTAAGAACAGAAGAGGTAGAGGTGTTAAAGACACTAGTCAGAGTTACCTCCTCTGAAAGTAATGAATTTCACTATACAGCCAGACCCTGTGGTGAATGAAGTGAAGGTGTCATTCGCAGAGTGGAAAATACGTGGTTTTCAGAGGGCCCGGCATGCTGATAAGCATACTTTTCCACTCAGTGAGGAAGGCATGGTAAACCACCTCACTCCTCGTTTTACTTAGTAAAACCTCTACGGGTTCAAACCAGCCTTTTGGCTGATGACCTAAACAACAACAACATGTTCATGTAGGGCAAGATAAAGTAAAAATTTGGTGTAAACACTCACACGACTTTCTCTTGGCAATGCAAATAATAAACAATAAAACCCAACATTAGTAAAGGCCAAGCCAATTGCTGTGAGCGCTGATCTACACATGCGTGTACTTGACTTCGACCCTGCTTACCCCTCCGACCTACAGTTAGATGTACAGTCAGTGTTGTTGAAAATTGACAACACCCATTGTACAGGGTGATTATAAACGAAATAGACACTTTCGACAGCTTCTTAAACATCAGACTGGTGTATTTGAATGTAGTAAATGATATAGGTTTGTAGGGAATTTTTAAAGTTTATGTTGGTTTAACTGTTGCTAGCATTTTGTTGTTGGCTACTGTTACAACAACCAGTTTGGCAAAATGGCCACTACTCAAATGGAGAAAGCTTATTGTGTTCTTGAATTAGCCAAAACAAACTCGGTTACGGTTGTGCAACGTCATTTCAGAACAAGATACAGTAAACCACGACCAACAAGGCAATCAATCTATGACTGGTATAGTCACTTGAATCACGAGTTAGCCCTTGTTTGCAATGAGGGGTAAAGAGGGAAAGCATCAGTGCGCATGCGCGACTTCTTTAATTTCAGTACGACAAACAAAACTCGTATACTATACCCAGAGCATATCCAGTAAGTCACGGAACCTTTTTTAAGTTAACTGTACGAATATAACTGTTTGTTACCGTAAACACAAATGTCGGTTTCTCAAAAATGTGGTCCAACTATTCACAGTGCTGAACGCTATGTAACTAAATGTTGTAAAGTTGAAGCTAAACAAAAATGCCTAACCGCGCCTCTTAACAAAAGCCGTGAGCGAGCAGCTAACTACTGAGATGTTTCTCTTTGCACAATTCGAAAAATAAGGACATGAAGAAGCTATTCTTCAACAGTTTTGTTGACACCTGGGATAAAAAGGAAACGGTTAGGTAGATACTAGAAAGACTGATAATAAAAATGCCGACGACAGCAATAGTAAAGAAGGCAATTCGTTCGTAATTACAGTAAATAAAACATTTCTAGTCATGTAATTAACTTATAGGCAATATTACAGGTCACATTTATTTCCTATAAGGTTTATGAAGAAAACATTTTTTCGGAATCAACCACAGCTTACAAAATGTATCTATAAACTGCACGGTAGTGAAAAGTACGAGTAGTGTCTCACTGTTGAGGTTGGCAGCACTGCAAATATTTCACTTCCCTTCCTCACAACCCATCCATACGCAAAAGGCAACCTCATGACTTCAGTATCTATATAAACATTTTGAAAACAGTGGATGTCTGTTTAAAAGGAAGAGTACTGAAAGACCTTCTGTTACAGAAAAATAAATTGATAGTGTTCGTGATGTTTATGTACGAAGTCCAGGAAAATCAACTAGATCAGCAAGATTAGAATTGCAAATTCCTCAACCGACTGAGTGGAAAATTCTGCGGAAACATTTGAAAATGACGCCTTATAAATTGCAGTTAGTACAAAGTTTAAATACCAGTGATAAAGTCGTACATAAACATTTTTATCTGGTGATGCAACATTGTGTTGAAAATTACGACACATTCTTAAATCGCCTAATTTTCAGTGATGAATGTAATTTTCACATTAGTGGAAAAGTTAATAGACATAATGTTAGAACATGGGGCACAGAAAACCCAAAAATAACTTTACAGCATACTCGCGATTCCCCTAAGTAAACATCTTTTGCACATTATCTCATGAAAAGGTTTACGGGCCGTTCTTCTTTAACGAAATGTCAGTAAGCGGAGTAATTTATCTGGATATGTTAAACGAATGGTTAATGCCTCAATTCCAGGAAGATAGTGATAACTTCAATTTTGTACAAGATGGAGCTCCGCCTCACTAGCACTTACAGGTCAGAAATTATCTTGATGAACGTCTTCCTAGACGATGGATCGGCCGTGCAAGTGAGGAAAACATTGTGTTTACGCCGTGGCCACCTTGTAGTCCAGACTTAACGCCCAGCGATTTTTTCTTATGAGGTTATGTAAAAGACAAAGTTTTTGTACCACCGCTTCCTGTAGATACCGATGATCTAAAAATGCATTCCAAATACTCTTCACAGTTCCATATGACGGTCTCCACAATTGACCAACATATGCTTAATTGTGTGTGGGAAGAATTTGACTACCGTGTTGATATTTGTCGTGTTACAAATGGTGCACACATTGAACATCTGTAAATATTTTCAATAAAAACTTAATGAATTCTTCTATATAATCGCGTAATTACCTTAACTTTTAAAAAATAAATTTTCTATATGCTATCGAAACTGTCTATTTCATTAATAATCACCCTGTAAAGTATTTTAAATAAGACTAGAGATTTTTCACACCTCAAAATACATTACATTCTCAAAATACTGAAGTTCAGATTTATGTTGAAGTAATGGGTTTTCTTTGATGGAATGGATTCTAAATGACTGTTAATTAAATTGTATGCATTGTATTCTATCTGTGAGGACGATTTTCATGTTTGCCTCGCACGTCTTCAAAAGACGAATTTTCCAAGTATCTTATTTTGGACTAACCTTACACGCTTTTGGGTAATTTTAAAAAATGCCAGGATTATGGTACGTCATACCTTAATATAAGTTTCCATCGTGAATTTATTCATACTCCCAAATATTGAGGCGAAGAACTTAAGCAAATGTTTTATTACTCGATTATTTCTTCATATTCCAAGAGAGTTTCGCATGTTTTAATGGTTTATTATCACGATAAAACAATTCAAACAGGGTAAAAGTTCCTTTTGCTGGTCGATATTCAATTTCACAAAGCACTTCCAAAAACTGTTTCAGTACATAACAAGAGTGTACTACTATACAAAAAATATGATTTTCCTGACAATCTATAATTTAAATTTGTGTTTTACTAATCTATATAGTTATAAATCTCACTTTTAACCTCATGAATAACACTCATTTTTACTTGAATGGAAGTTTAACAACTAACTTAATTCACAGCACACAATATACAGAAATACTTATAAAATTTAACACAACTGCGATATGGAGGGAATCAGCTGTGCATTGCTTTACAAAAAGTTTGGCAGTGCCATCTATATTATACATAGGAATTTGCACGTATATAGAAGAAAGTATGGCGGTTCATTAAAATGTTCTCCGTGAAAGGGGCCTGTACTATTTATTTATTTTCATTATATTAATTTCAAAATATATAAAATTTCTTATCTAACTGACCAGAAATTACTTTCCTGAAAAAGGCAAAGCCTGCGCTCAGGAAAGGAACTATGGACCCCTTTTCCGGAGAACGCCTCAATTGTATCTTTGAGTATACTAAAGAATTGTATCAAATAATAACCCAATTAAATAACCATTCAAAATATTGCAGTAGGCCTAAGCAGCAGTTCTACGGATCGCACTGTAATAATTGTATTTTATATTTCATTTACATGTTACGTACCACTATCATTAGATAGACTAAATACAAAACTACCAACAAAATCTTTCGAGTAAAAAGTTTCATAGGTATACTGTACAAAGTGCTAAGAATTATCTTAAGTTATATACCAAATTTAAGGAAAAAGATAGCCGTAATGTTAATTTCTACTAATTCAATGATATGTATTTGGCGTGCACACGGGTACTGCACTGATAACATTGTGTGTGACACTAGCGCTATCTGTTTATCCTATTGAAACGTAAACATTTTGATCTTGTGAAGGGATTATTCGTCTCGTCACACTTTATGATCATAAATAAAAGTAGATAGTGTGTAGTGATGTACAGGCCTTTTAACAACTTTCTCTGCTGAAACACTGCTAAAATCGTGAATGACGTTTCGTTGAAGTATCCTCTTGACTTTTGGCTTGTCATTCATTGTTTTGATAAGTGCCGTAGTGAAAACATAACCTTAAACGTCATTTGTTTGTTTTTATTCAAACCCGAAACGGAGGGCGGTAGTTTTCAATTTCAAAAATTTTGGTGATGTGGTGTTAGTGATTGTGCTTTTTGTGTATTATTTTATTTGTCGGGATTTTTAATCGTATTTCAATGCTTCCGCAGTACGGACCAATCACTCAAACAATTCTGGGAACATTATTTACATGGGGCTTAACGGCAGCCGGTGCTGGATTAGTTGTCGTTATACATGGAAAGCAGGTAAATACATTTCGTATTCATTAGAGGTTATCTTAGACCACGAACTCATCTGTGATAATTTTGTTGTAACTATACCTTTGTCATTATTAAACTAAGCCAGCCTAGTATATAAATAGGCCTTAACAATAAAATTATTTTAGTAAAATATATGATTCTACTAAAAAAGTTCCATACATTTGTTCACTATTTATTTCTGAACTTCTGTTATAGAATTTAAAGGAATTGAAGGCATTCTATAAATGATTACTAAAACTGCTTGGGAATTCGCTGGTAAATATAAAGTGACAAAATCGTTAAGATATTAATTTTAAGTTACTTTCTGGATATTCAATACTTCATAGTGATTTTTTAATGTAATATTAATCATATACCACAGACTTTGTAAGCCGTGTTTAGGAGTTGTTTTAATTGCGTACATATTATAGTAGCAATATTTATTTCTTTTGAAAAAGAAATTGAGATTAGATTGTAAAATAACGACCCCGTGATCTGAAGTATACATTTGATACCTAATCATCTTAAAAGATCAGCTTGGTTTCCAAAATGGTAAGTCAACTAAAACTGCTATAAACTCACTTTATGAGCAAGTCGATGTATTGGATGCAGGAGAGAAAACCTTAACTGTATTTTTATGGTCCATCTACTGTAAGAGTACTCCGCGCGAGGCAAGTGCCTATAGGTTGTAAACGAAAGTTTTACACTAGTTGGCACGTATCTACCTCTCGCCGGACAATATTATCTTGCACTACGTTCCATCATAAAACTATCTACATCCAGCTAAAAAAAGCATTTTCAATTATACCGTTCAGATTACTTGTAGTTATTGTAGTTTCATAACAGCCCATAACAGACAGTAGTTTTTTTTGCCCATAACAGACAGGTGGAGTGTCAAATTATTTACACTCTATCTTTTAGTTGCAGGGCTAAAATAAATAGTTCTGTTTCTTGTCACATGGTCAGCCAATTAAATGACTGAATCATTTAAGAACAGAAGAGGTAGAGGTGTAAAAGACACCAATCAGAGTTATCTCCTCTGAAAGTAATGAATTTCATTATACAGCCAGACCCTGTGGTGAATGAAGTGAAGGTGTCATTTGCAGAGTGGAAAATATGTGCTTTTCAGAGGGCTCGGCATGCTGATAAGTGTACTTTTCCATTCAGTGAGGAAGGCAATGGTAAACCACCTCACTCCTCGATTTACTTAGTAAAACCTCTACAGGTTCAAACCAGCCTTTTGGCTGATGACCTAAACAACAACAACTAAAACTATTTAATTAATTATTTTAACCAGTACATTTAACAAAACAATTTTTGTCTACTTTTTAATGTTTACTGCTTTAATGTTTCAAAAACTCAACACATTCACTATCACGCATGTTAACAAAACACAGCTTACAAAACTTTTCAACTTCAGTCTACGAAGGAAATCAAAATGAACCGATACAATACCAAAAGATAATGATGAAACTAAAAATGAGTTAAACACGGGCAAGTGCAAACAGTTGTATTAAACTAGTCACAGACATTAATTATTTTAATGATACAAAATGAACAATCTGAAGTGATAAACAACTAATCACTGGAATTGTTTACTGTCTTGTTATAATTATTCAAGAGCATTAGTCTTATATTACTTGTGACCAAAAATAAAACTGAGTCTATAATAAAAACCTACTAATCATAAATAATAATGTGATAATAGTAAATAATGTAACAAAAAAATAACAATGAAAGAGTAACAATAGTAAAAGTTTTAGTTATTAATGGTAAACTAATGTTCGATTTATAAAGCATTTTCTAACAAATGAATTGAACGTGCTTTTTTTAAATTAAGCTTAGAGTGAATAATTAGTGTTGTGTAGAATTTTGTTTTTGATCATGCTGTGCGTATTTTTAATTATTACGCTTGCTCACTTGTATTGCTGGTTGCCTATGTCGGAGTACTCTTAGCGTAGACAGACTCTAGATATAAGTAAAGCTTTTGACTGTGTTTATTATGAAGTCTTGTTGAAAATGTTAGAGTCATTAGGTGTTAGGGATGTAGAACTGAGATGGTTTCAGTCTTATCTTGTAGGTAGAGTACTCCACTTAGAAATAACTAGAGTTGTAAGGGGCAAACTTTCAAAAATTTTGTCTAAAAAGCTTGACTCATTTGCAAATCCCCAGTCAAAATCCAGTGGTATGAGCTCCAACTCACGTATGTCTCTTCAGAAATTTTGTTGATTGTGAAACAACAATCCTCATTGATTTTTTTCAAGTTTCCATCTTTTTGAGATGTTGATGAGCACCCAGAACGAACATGGCATTCAACACTCATCTTACCACGTTAAAAGCACCCAAACCACTCGAAAACTAGTGTGTGGCTCATAGCATTCTCCTTGAAAACCCGTTGAAGCATTTGGTAAGCTTTCGTCGTAGATTTTTCAAGCAGGAAACAAAATTTCAAACACACTCTTTGTTCTTTTAAATCTGCCTTATTGACATTGCAGACAGAACACGACATCAGTAAGAGAAACACAACACTACAATCAACCGTTAACTTACAAACTGACGCTGTCTGGGCAGTTTGTTGAAGATCTCCATCTAGCTGGAGAACTCTCTATTACGTCTATGAATGGCAGCACACTCCCAGTCCAGTTTTTTTTTGGTTTCCCCTTGTTGTATTCTAGATTAAATAACAACCTCCTACCAAAAAATTGTGATTTATGATGTTAATATTCATACTAAACTTCATGTATGGTTTGTTACAGCGAAAATTACTTGACACAAGTCTTGGATTTGCAGCTGGAGTTATGACAGCTGCTTCATTTTGGTCACTTCTAGCTCCAGCAATTGAAATGGCTGAGGAGTCTCAGACGTATGGTGAAAATGGTGAATTTGCCTTTTTGCCTGTTGCGACAGGATTCTTTTTTGGGTGCCTTTTTGTTTTCTGCACAGATTTACTTATATCAATGTATCGTTTAGACTCTACTAATTTGTTATTATCAGGTAATTTATTATTTTTGTCTCTTTTTATTATCTAAATATTTAAACAATAGGTATTAATAACTGGAAGTAGATAGCTTTAAACTGTTGTGGAATCAGTAGATTGATTTTACACACATCAAAATATTATTCAAGTATTTAGAAAAATGTGTGTTTGGTGAAAAACTTTCAGTGCGTGATCTTAGGTCTCTGATTGGATAAGGGAAGTCAAGAAAAAACGTGTAAGGTGTTCCGTTCTTGAGATATTTTGTTCACTCACACACAGACCAATCGTTATAAACATGTTTTTTGGGTTCAGGGGGTCTGAAAACGTGTATATCCGGTGAAAACTCTATTTTGAAAAATTGACATTGTAGGCAAGAGAAAGTAAAAAATACAATGTATTTGCGGCTATATCTTCTGAGATTTATGGTGGGGCTGTGCTCTCATTGGTAAATTCTTTTTTTTAAGATTACAGCCTTGTTATTCATTTTTGGGGCAAAGCGTATACTATCAGAGTTGTAGAAACTTAAAAAACCTACAACTTTTATTTCAACTATTCTTTTTACCACACTTGGTTTGGCGTCAATTGTGATTTTATGTATTTTGCTCATTGAAATTTTTTAAAGATTGCAGCCTTAGTATGCATTTTATAACAAAAGTGTAAATAACTCTGAAGGTGTCAAAATTAAAAATCTACTATTTTTATTTAAAGTATTTTTTCTAGAGCATTTAGCTTAGCATCAGTTAGTGATTTTCTATATTTTTTCACCAAAATGTAAGAGGTTGATTTTCATTTAGTATCATTCACTCATGATTAAAATTTGGTTATATATTTCATTATTTATGTTGGCTGAAGGAAGTAGTTTGAGTGTTTCAAACCAGATTTATTTTACAGTGCACCACATATTACTGTAACATTCTAAAATCTCACAGTCTCATGACCAATTTAACTCATGTGTTTCAGTCATTAACGATTAATAAAAATGGTTCTAGTCATTGCAAAGTGTAACTCTCACTTTTAATGGTACTTGAGTTACTTATAAAATCTCTGAAATTGTTTTTAATAAAATATTAGGTTATCAGAAAATTTACTATTAAATAACAGCTCAGTAAATATCCGTGAATTAATATTTATTTCCAATAAACATCATAGTATTAATGATTATTGATTTCCATCTTGGACTTAATACTTTAAATTATTAACTTAAATATGGTCTTCAACCGTAAAACTTTTATCCAAATGCGTGGCGTTAAACAGTGAATTACAGTCCTTTTTTTAATCTGTAAAAAATAAATAGTCTATAAGAATGTTACTTAAATTCATTAAATTAATATTTCATATATCTTTAAAACTGTCTTTAACTATTTTATTCTTTGTTTTACGTTTTGGCCTTCTTTGGACCGCGATGAACTTTTCGCGTGATGTTCTGTTCCATCTTCCTTTCTTCCCAGAACCTCTTCATCCTTTCACTCATCATCTTCTTTCTTTCTTCTGACCACTTATGTACTGATTTCTCAGAATTATTGTTCTGCTTTTATAAACTCTAAAGTTGTCTACGGCCTTTCCAAATGTGTCTCTGTCCGGGATAGCGTTTTTCTGTATTCCAATTTCCTCGAGGTCTCTTTCCACTTCTTTATACCATCCAGTTGTTGTCTTGATCCCATTTAAATATTCTTTTAGTTAGCCTACTGTCATCCATTCTCTTGAGATGTCTGTAAAATTTCACCCTTCTTTTTTTTCTAAATGTTAATAATATTTATATATAGTTATTAAAATAAAACATTAAATAAGTTTTTAAAATAATTGTACTTAGCTGTACTGCTACAAGAGACATAAATTTGACATATTTTTATTGCATCAATTTCAATTAATATTATAAGGTTAAAACCAAAAAGTCAAATGTTTGTAAATTTTTTTGTATGGAATCCCCAAAAAATGAGCCTATAAAAATGGATATGTATAAAGATATTTTGATATTAAAAGATATTTAAAGGTATTTTGACAAAATTTATTACAAGAATAATTCTAGTAAACAAAAATGATTCCAAAATTCTACTCAAAGAATTTTTTTGTTTTTTATCGCTAACATACTGTCTTGACTTTCAAATATCTCTTAAAACTTTACTGTTAGCTTAATTATTTACATTTCTACCAGTTTTTATAAGAAATCTTGTTTCTATGGTTGAGTTTTATTTGAAACTCACCTGTCTAAACAGTAAAATAAATACCTTTTGTACATGCACCTTTTACTTATGAATAAACTGTTAAACATGAATCTGTTATTGTATTTAAAAACATTACAAGATATTTTGTAACAAAAAAAAAATTAACTGGTACTGTATATGTTTAAAAACACTTGCAAGTATACAAGTCCTGTTAATCAACAATAGATAAAAATTTTAATTTAGCAATAAACATGAATGACAACCGGTTGACAAAAAAATAAGATACTAAACAATAGAACTAAGTGTCAGATAAATGGTTTGAAGAAGTCAGAAAGGATGTTGAGAAAACCGGAATAAACTGAGAAAACTTAATGAACTAAACCAAATTCAGACAACTAATTACGGACTTCCATGAAGAGCAAAAACAGAACACCGGTTCGGATCGACAGAAGAAAGGAAAAAAGCCTACTGTGACCAAATGCTGAGAATGTGGGCTGCAAAAAGAGCTTTTTGTAATGTTTAAAATCACCTCAGGGTGATCTGAAATTTGCCCTGTACGAGAAAAGAAATAGCCATTAAACACTTCTACCATCAGATACAACAGACAATGATATCTTGGAAAAAGTTGGTAGAGGTAGAGCCATCACCAGAATGTTACATCCTGTTTTGTGGAGTGATTACATATATTTTATTTCTAAGAAGAGAATCTTCCATTCTTTTGTTGAAGTTCCTTTATTTGTATCTTCAAGGTTTGGGCTCTCCAACCAATATTTAAAAACAAAATAAAAGCTATGGAAAAGAGTTTCTGGATGTAAGTTGAATGGGCTAGATAAAGTAAAAAATGAGGAAATTGTAAAGAAAGTGGGAACAAAAGTTTTATCATTTGATAAAAATTGAAGAAAGACGATTCGTCAGGTACAGTCATCTAAGAAGAATGCAGGAGAATGGGGTTATCACAGAAATGGCTATTGGTTTCACCTAGACAAGGAAGTAAAGACAACCCAGAAGATAATGGATGGCTGATGTTATGAGACCTATAGAGAAGAGAGTTCTAAGAGAAGAAGATATGTTCAACAGAAATAAATTGTGTTGTGGTAAATGGTCTAATGCTGTAGAACATTCGTTCTAATTGTAATATATCTAATACCTCATATCATTAACTACTCAAAAGCCATATCTTATACAAGCGTAATAAATTAGTTTAAAAAAAAATTAACAAGTTACAAAATAATTAACTTAAAGATAAATAATATATTTTAAGGAAACTATCACTTGTGTAAAATAAGACCATTAATACCACTGCAGCATATTGTAAAATTATTTTAGAAATGGCTAAGGGAATAAATTATGTAATGTATGTAGTGGTATGTATTGAACAAGGGTAATTAATTGCAGTGGTTTTGAACGGGAATTCTCAGAAACTCAGGGAATTGAAACTATAAGGCCGAGGTTACAAGGGTGCACGGCACCATGCACCTCACTCAACCCTTGACCATCTACTACCCTCAACAATCGCCCCTGGCACCATGACTGGCCATACTGAAGCACCGCAGTAATGTTCAATTCAGTTCAAATTTTGGTGTGATCATGTTCTCTTCAGAAGGAGATTTGTTATTAGAAACAGTAACAACAAAACACCATGTATTAAGTTAAGAACAATACATATTCATACATGAATTTTAATATAACGCAGTTATGGTGGTTTTGTCCCATATAGGTGCCAGGAGGAAAACTTCATAAATTAGTTTTTTGTTGTCAATTTGTTCCATAATTAAACATTTTAAGACTGACCGTTTTTTCAATTTTTTTTGTTGGAAATAATTTTTTTGTTGGTGTTCCAACATGGAACCAGTTATAAAAGACCATGTTTATATTAGTGATAAAAACTTAATTTTAGTTTCATTTAAATTTTAAATAAATATGTACTATAAGATTAAATATAATGTTGATACAAACAGACATTAATACAAAATTAACAGCTGCGCTAGACAGCTGTTACAAAGACGAGTGGGCGATGGATCGCCCGCATTCTATCAAAATATTTTGGAACAAAATTTTCTACGAATGAATCGCCTTCTTTATTATCGCTGTCACCGGCGTCTTCACTATCAGTGTCACTAGTATCTACCTTGCCGTTTCCTTTTTTTACCACATGTCAACAAGACTGTTGAAGAATTGCTTCTTTACGTTTCCTTCTTTATTTTTCGAATTGTGGTAAGAAATGTCACAGTAGTTAGCCACTCGCTCATGGCTTTTGTTAAGAGGCAGGGAAAGGCATTTTTGTAGCTTCAACTTCACAGTATTTTATTATACTGCATATTAGATTTTGTTCTGCACTGTGAATAGTCTGCCCACGTTTTCGAGAAACTAATATTTCTGTTTATGGTAGAAGACAGTTATATTCGTACAGTTAACCTACAAAAATTTCCGTGATATACTGTATATGGTCTGGGTATAGTATAAGTTGTTGTGTTTGTTGTACTGAAATTAAAGCAGTCACGCATGCGCACTGATGCTGTCTCCCTTTTACCTCTCGTTGCAAAAAAAGGCAAACTCGTGACTCAAGTAACGATAGTTAGTTAATTTAGTTACTGTCTGACAAGTTTCAAAATAGGATTCCCTCCCTTCTGCATTTCATCCTAGCCACCTCGCATTACGCACTGTCCCAAAAACATTAGCTTAGATAGTCAGTCTACTAGTACAGCTCATTACTACAACAATATTTATATTCATACTTACTATTACTTTATTATTTATGATTATTTGCGCTTATTTAACCTGTACCTGTTTAAATCACAATAATTATACACTTATACTGTATTTGTTTAATCGAAACGAATTTATCTGAATACTGAACAACCGATTAAACCCAAAACATAATAAAACTGCACTGACTACAAAACCAATATTGCATGGTCGCTAACACTGTACTACTGAAGTAAAAGCTTAGCTTATATTAGCTGCTCTCAAGTAAATACGGAATAATGCTTACTCCATTTAACTAAATTGTATCAATTATTTAGATTTACACCCAACATTATAAATTAAGAACTTGCTGTGTTATATATATTATGTCTACACTACCTAATAGTAAACAAAAATAATGGAAACACTAATGACTTTCTGCTGGTGGTCATATAATCTGTACAAAATGTTATGGATAACAAAAATCTAGTACAAGTGATATTCATATTAATTGCTCATTTGTGTTGTGCGTACCAATGTATTCGATCCGGCGTGTAGAGCGAACGGGAATCGAAGAAGTGGGGAAGGAAGGGAATCCTATTTCGATCGTTGTCAAGCAGTAGTCGTAGATTCATTAAATATTTAGTTGAAAGCAAGGAAATATAGCCTTATTTATTTTTCTCATGCTCTGCTGATAGAGCTGGCGCCCAACTTCTTTTTTATTTTATTTTTAGTTCATATTAAAGTATTTGCCCACCGGTTAAAGTTGAAGATGGTGCAGTCATCAACATCTCCAATAGTTTGTGTATAGTAACTACAAGTATAATTTGTGTAGTCATGTCTTATTAACTAAGCTCTCATTTACATAAACTTGTATTTGTGGATCTCATAAATAAGAAAATAGTTTTATTTAATACTATATTATTTCTTTATATTGTAGTATATTAAACATTTTGTTCGTGATAAAATAAATCCATTGTTATTTAATATAGGCTCCTTATGTATATTGTATAAGACAAATGATTATAATTTTGTTTCATGGTCGTAAAACTTATTATTAAATAATTTAAAAAGTGTATGTTATTTGATTGCTACATAGTAATATAAGAAGGAATGATGGTTTGCTTTTTATGCGTAGGTTTATTACTCTCCTAGGTGTACTCATATCTTTACTGAGAGATTTAGCTTAATCTAAAAAGTAAAGTTTTCAAGGTTTTTTATTTTTATAGCATTGAGGTTATTCATTTCCCTAAGTTACTGTAAAATAAAATACATTTTTTTTTTTTTTAAGAATGTTAAGGCCTTCAGGCCAGCCCAGTCAGTCAGTTGGTAGTAAGTCGCTATTATTTGTTAAGTAACATCGGTTGGGCAAGCGACTTTGTATGGTGACCAGCTGACAGCCATCCGTGAACAAACTCTACTGGGAATCCCTGTTCAAACTCATGCCTTATTCATGTCAAATAATACAGCGAAGCAGCGATCAAATTGGGTCGTTGTCAACAATGTACAGTTCCCGATAACAAATAAAAGCTAAAAGAAAAAGAATGTTAACTAGAAATCTGAAGTATAATGTTTGATTGTTGTTGTTGTTTAGGTCATCAGCCGAAATGCTGGTTTGAACCTCTAGAGGTTTTACTAAGTAAAACGAGGAGTGAGGTGGTTTACCATTGCCTTCCTCACTGAGTGAAAATTACGCTTATCAGCATGCCAGGCCCTCTGAAAAGCACATATTTTCCACTCTGCAAATGACACCTTCACTTCATTCACCACAGGGATTGGCTGTATAATGAAATTCATTACTTTCAGAGGAGACAACTTTGATTATTGTCTTTTGCACCTCTACCTCTTCTGTTGTTAAATGATTCAGTCATTTAATTGGCTGACCATGTGATAACAAATTTTGATTGTGAACTATTTATTTTTTTCTTTACGAATTGGTTTGTTAGGAATAAACGAATATCATTTCATCTGGTTTCTGTTTTTTTTCAAAGTTCTTTAATCTTTTGGCGTGTTTTGGTCTTTTATCTTTAGTTCATTCTCCTCTGTAGAGTTTCCCTTTTCAACTATGGTGGAGAGTGAATCCACATAATGGGTAATCTCTCATGAAATGATCCCCTCCCATTCCTTTCACATTTAAACCATGAGCCGTGATCTCTGTTAGTTACATATAATTTTAAATGTTAAATACTAAAGCTTCCATGTAAGTAAATCACTCCAGCAACGATCCTGGCACTTTGAGCTTTTGGTCCTGGATCTATGATTTCAGAGATGGTCTTCGGCATTTGTCATGCATAAAGCCATTCCATTCGGCATCGGTCAAGTACTTACTTACTTATCCTGGCGTTACAGCCCGATGTGGGCCTTGGCCTCCTCCACAATTCGCCTCCAAGCTCCTCTATCTCTCGCTGTCCGTCTCCATCCTTATTTGATTTAATGCCATTTTGATTATCCGTAATTCCTGTCCCTATCCGAGGCTCATTGCTTGTTTTCAAAGCGGGAAACGATTTTTACAAGGTGAGGCTGCTGACCTCACGCCCAACCCCCAACTTGGAGGACCAGGTGATTTGTTCAGGATTTCTTCCCTAGCCTTTGATAACCCAATACCCAACTGCAAGGCAGCAGTCAATTTTCTGTTAGGGTTTTCTTCCCTTAGCCTTTGAATTCCACCACATTCCATCTACAAGGCAGTAGCTTTGCTGGTTTTTGTCCACCCTGAGTATTTTATTTCCTCAGTACCCTCCAACCTTGGTTGGCGAGCATACCCCATCGCCAGGGGCGGCCCCCGATAGCAGATCCAGCAGCAGCCACGGGGCATTGGTCATGTGTATATTATAATATAATGGCTGAGTGCAGTGTTAGCTCTGTACTGGTCTACACAAGCACCATATCGCCTTTTGTGCTCGAAAGAATTATATCCAGACAGAGGTGGCCTATATCTTGTATCGCACATAATTAGACATTAATTATGTTGCTTATAAATTAATATATATTTAAAAGAAGCGAAGAAAATAGTTTATTTTAAATATTCGTTAATAGTAATCATTTTAAAAATAAAAGAAAACAATCAATTAAACGTAACCGTTAGCTCATAAATATATATTAATGGTACCGACATAATAGAGATATATTTTTTTGTATGTTTGTGTTGGCAAAATTTAGTAAATATTTGTGTGGGGGAAAAGTTCGTTATTTGTCCAAATAGCCCATTAAATGTAAAATTAATGGGTCGGTGTTAGTAAGCAATCACTACACCGTATATTAACTTGTATTGTGTGTAGTAATTGCTTACACGTATCTTGTGGAAATGCTAACGGAAAATGAGACCTTCGAAAGTTAAAAGAAGGGTTCTCATTGGTCCGATGTCAGACATAGGGGGGGATTATACGGGTATTATATATGGCATGATTTAAACACAGTTTGACGTTATTTGAGTACATATAGAATATAGCAATAATGATTATTATTATTACAGTTATTTGGTAAAGTTAATTAAAGGCACGATAATAAAATATGTTAATATTGTGAGCTGTAGAGATCATCAGTGTTGTTAATCAGGTTTTTATAAAATAAATAATATACAACTTAATTCATTGTCAATATTTTTGTATCTTGTATTCAAAAATTGTTTAAGCATAATTAAATTATTCAAATATTATCATAAAATTAGTATTAGTTATTTATATTTTGTTCTGCATTGCATGAATCTTTCCATTCCTCTTAATTATTTGTTGAATACCACATCTTTGGAATAATACTTGATTTCAATTTTTTTTTTTTAATTGTATGTAAGTAAACAATTATAAAGCACAGTGTTGTGTTATGTACCATTAAATGCTACATATACGAGATAGGGTCTAAAAGTTCCGGAAATGGTTAACAAAAATTGATTGAAAGTATCTATAACATTTTCACCTTATTTTCCTTCAAAATACTCTCCTCATGCATGTACACACTTATTCCACCGTTCATACAATTGTTGGAAATAGTCCTGAAAGCAGTTTTTTGAAAGTTTTATCAATCGCTTCGTTCCATTTTCCATCACCTCTGGTGAATCAACAAAACGATGTTCCTTCAATGTCATTTTCTGCTGTGGAAACTGGTAAAAATCCGGTGGTGCAAGATCGGGAGAATATGAAGAGTGTTTCAGAATAGTGACATTGGTCTTTGCATTGTATTATTTCACCATTAGGGATCACGATCAACATTCTCATCTGTGGTGGAAGTGGAAGGCCGCCCAGTTCGAACGTCAACTTCAATTGTTGTGCAATCGACACAAAAACGCTTGTGCCAGTTGTAAATTCCTGTTTTCTTCGTCGCATCCTTTCCATATGCTTTCTTCAGCATTTTAGTAATAGTAATTTTTTCGATGTATCTTCCTGTTGAAGTTCCTAAAGATCAGTTGTTTTAATATTCTATCATTTGGCATTCTTAAAATGTGGAAAAAGCAGGAAATCCTCCTTTTCTTTATCATGCTAATAATCGAATCAATTTCCTTATAAACAGTTTCATTTGAAGGAATTCGCCATATCCCATTTTTTTGATAATTCTTTTTAAGGCATGTTTTGATAATTCTGCGTTCTGTTTTAAGACGTTGGTCAGTCTTAGCTTCATTCTTAATTTGGAAAATAGTTTTTAATATAATATAATATTCATTTTAGAGCAATAGCATTTGTAATCAAAGTTGTAAAAATTATAAAATTTACAATTTTTATTTTAAGCTTTTTTTCTAGAATACTTAGTTTACCGTCAATTAGTAATTTTCTGTATTTTGCTCATTAGAATTGATGAAAGTGGGATTTTTTAAAGATTGTGACAGTATGAACATTTTAAAACAAAAGTGTATATAATCAAAGTTGTAGAAAATTAAAAACCTACAACTTATATTTCAAGCATTTTTTTTCTACGGAGCCTAGTTTATTATCAATAATTAGTGATTTACCGTATTTTTAAGTTGAACGAAAGGTTGATTTTCATTTAGTGTCATTCATTCGTGATTAAAATTAGGTTATGTTGTTCATTATTTTCATTGGCAAAAGAATGTCGTGTGAATATTTTACACCAATTTTTTTTGTATTAAGTTATTCATAATTCTTTTATTTACTCTTACAGTATTACATGCTATGAATTTATTATTTATTGGTTTAACTTGTATTATATATTTTTTGCTTTGGGACTTAATAATACTATTTATTACCGTCTCATTTGATTTATATTATTTTTATCAGTTATACATGCGCATGGTCACACAATATGTCTTGATTATAAGTTTATGTATATTTGTGTTTAAGTGTTTCACTTACTTTCAGCTGTTTAAAATATAATTATGTACTTTTTACTTTCTCTTGCCTATATGAATATATAGGAAGGAAAGTATTGTTTTCATGTCGATTTTTCGAAATCGAGTTTTCACCGGATCTATACGTTTTCAGACCCCCTGAACCCAAAAAACATGTTTTTAGCGATTGGTCTGTGTGTGTGTCTGTGTGTGTGTGTGTGTGTGTGTGTGTGTGTGTGTCTGTGTGTGAACAGAATATCTCAAGAACGAAACATCGTACGAACTTGAAACTTGAAACTTAAGTTACATACTACTACCGGACGCGACACGAACATTTTCATCAAAATCGGTCAACCGGAAGTAGTAGTTTATTCGTATAATTTTTCAGTTTTTTGCGATTTTCTCAAAAACTGGTCCTACGATTTTTTTTAAAATCGCCTATTTTACTCAATTTTTTATTCTGTACAAGATAGGGTAGGCGCCATGTTTGCTGAAATTCTCGGTGAGGCTGTTTTTACGTAAAAACGTTGTTTTTTTAAGATTACGGCTTTAATATAAATTTTAGCGCATAAACTTATATAATAAAAGTTGTAGAGAATTTAAAAACCTACAACTTTTATTTCAAACATTTTTTTGTATAACGCTTAGTTTAGCGGTAATTTGCGATTTTCTGTTTTTTTCTCACGAAAACGTGAGAAAAATCGATTTTTTAAACATTTCGGTCTTAGTATGCATTTTACGACAAAAGTGTATATAATTAAATTTATAAAAAATTAAAAGATCTACAACTTTTGTTTAGAGCATTTTTCTCTACAGAGCCTAGTTTAGCGTGAAAGCGTGATTTTCCGTATTTTTAAGCCAAACTGAGTTCGATTGTCATTTTGCGTCATTCACTCATGATTAAAATAAGGTTATGTTTTTGAGGTTAGTTTTTTGTTTATTTCTAATATTTTATTACTAATGTTAAATTATATTGTAAATTATTTGCATTGGCAAGAGAAAGTTGTGTGAGTGTTTCACACCAGATTTTTTATTTTGTTATTGTACTTGTAAGCTGTTAACCTTATCATTACAGTCATTTAACCATATTTTCTCTTGTATCTTTATCTTTGTTCAAACTAATTTCTGTGATTTTTAGAACCATAAAACCTAAATTATGTATAAAAGTAAATTATGGATCTAACTAAACTGAGGGATAAATTAGACCTTGAATTCCTGGTTAAATGTGACTTGTTCAAAATATATTTTTCGTTTTTTAATTTATTTATTTATTTAACGTTGCATCAATTACAACGGTCATTAGCGACGACGGTGGGGTGTAACGTTTTGTACAATGGAGGATGAAATGATTTTTTGTAACGTATGAAAATATGCCATGCCTGAGTGGGATTCAAACCCAGGACCGCATGATGAGAGGCGAGCACGTTACCAACTGCGCCAATGCGGCCGGCTGTTCAAAATATTATACAATCTACCTTACTTTTTAACGACATGTAGGATTAATTACAAGATAGAGTGGATAGGTGTGTATAGGTGCAGGGCAGAGAAGGCAAGGGATGGCGTTTGTTAAGATGGGCAGACATTTTAAGAGCCATAATCTGGATCTTGAAATAAAAATGAGACTTCTCCGGTGTTACATCTCTTCAATATTGTTCTATGGAGTTGAGTCATGGACCCTTACAGGAACGATACTAGGGAAATTAGAGGCTTTCAAGATTTGGTTGTATAGAAAAATCCTGAGAATCCCTTGGGTGGATCATGTAACAAACGGAGAGGTGCTGGAATGGATGGGGAAGGTGATGGAGGTTGTAAATAGAGTGAAAAGAAGGAAGCTTCAATATTTGAGTCATGTAATGAGAAAAGGAAATAAGTACCACCTTGAGCAATCCTACTTTTGATATCACTTGTGCTTCTACCACTCCTTGTTATTTTACTCCCTAGATAGCAGAATTCTCCAACTTCCTGTATGTCTTCTTGCCTACTTTTAAATTTCCTATCACCTCTAAACCAACACTACTACTGTACAACACTTTCATTTTGTTCTTATTCATTTTCATGAAGAACTTAACCTTAACTTAAACCTTTCTCATGATATCATCCATTCCATTAAGTGGAGTATTAATCGAAAAATTTTTTTTGTACAGATAAAACATTTTGGTTCTCTTCTAAAAAAAAATGATCAGTTCTCTAGTTTGGATAACCCAGGGTTCAGATGATCGAAGGTTTGCAGTGTACCTATTAATTTTTATAAAACTTGTGTAGAAATTCTCCTATTGGAATTTTTTCGAATAGAATCGTATTTCTGTAGATAAAGAAAGATGTAATGCCAAAAGAGCAGTGGAGGAGAGATGGTTCAGTGATAGAGAGATATGGAGAGGAGTCATGTTGGACTGGATCTGAGAAAACTTGGAAGTAGGATAAAGAGAATTATTTCTGTAGAGGTCTGGCCTGTAAGATGGAAACACGGTGAACCATACGTTATTTCATACAATTACTACCATAAGCCTGCCCGGTAACAGCAATTAACATGTTTGATTAGAGTACAAACTGTATTAATTAGCTGTTGTTCTTAAAACCCTCTTTAAATGTAATACGTACTGTATCTGAAAATCTAGATTACCGTAGTTGTTCTATTCACCCAAATGCCACATAGTCAAGTAGGAAAACGAATTCTCTACCGTTTCTCTAAGACAACCACTTATAATGGTCATCGTAGACAGTTGAAAGGCTCAACAGAAAAACGTTTCAACTGACAAAATTTACAAAAGTGAGGTTTCAGTGGAGTACATTCTATAAATCCTCTATTTGATCATAATAGTGAATTGTAACAGGTAGAATTGTAACTAAAATCTCGGAAATTCTTGACACAAAATTGCCATACAGTGAAAAATCGTTATACAGACCCATTCAGTTGGTTAAATACTTTAAACTTCAATTATTATTAAAATACTGTAATAAATTACATAAAACTGTTTATTTATTTGAATTTTATTACATGGTATTCATTATTTGTTTTCAGGTTATGATGATGTTGTGGACAGTAAAAAGTTTGATCACAGTTCGAAGAATTCAAATTGTTTAGTTTCACTCGATACAAACACAGGTATTTTTTTATATTTGAAAACCTATATTGTCAAATAATTTTTTTTGTTTTATGTCTGACTGATATGTCAAATAAGGTTATTTAAAGTATTGTTATGTAATCCGGGTTGTTACTGCCTTTGTCAGTTGAAGTTTCACTTATTCCAAATGTGTAAATATAGTTCATCCTTGTTAATTCAGATCTGGTTAACCGGAAAATGGAAGAAAATTGATAAAAATGAAATTTTAAGTTGTACTTACTGAAAACTTTCACTGTATTGTACGTAACACATTTATTTGCAGATTGTGATCATACAATAGCAACCTTCTACTGTAAAGTTTCACACATTACCAACACATATATGAATAAAGTCTAGGAGAATAGTTCGGAACATCCAAGAACCTGCGAAGGAAGAAGACAATTGAAGAGCTGAGTGGATTAAGGTGCTATGTAACATATTTTCAAAAATGTATTTTTTATGATTACTGAAGATATTAAGTGTGTACTTAGTTACGTAGATGAGATAGAACGCTGTTTTTCTACCGTTTACGGAAATACTAGGGGATGAATGGACTACGTAAAGTTTAATTTGAAGGTTTGTAGAGGAATAAAGATGTTAAGATCATTTGACACCTTCTTCTACCAGAATTCATTTCAACCTAACCTAATAGACACCTTTTTAGAGTAATAACAGTTAAAATGTAGTAATGAACACCTATTATCATCATTAATATGTGTGTGTTCCTTTAAAAATGTCTCTTATAAAGATCTTTACGAGTATTTTGTATTATTAAATTACTATTAATCCATTTATAGATGATACAATGTACAATAAAGACTTTTTAGTTGATGAAAATGTTGTATGCATAAGAATAATTGTTGTAAGGTGTCCAAGTTACTTGTCAATCGTAGTCGATGCTCGATAAATCGAATAAAAAGTGACAATAAAAAGTAAAGTTTTAAGAACTTTTAATTGCATAAGACAAAATTTTCGTGAAGGGAAACCTTAGTACTTTCATAGCAAATTCCACTTAACTACATTTTTGGTACATAGCACCTTCATCCACTAAGCTCTTCAATTACAATAGACCCCCATTCCAATAAAGAGATAACAAAAAAATCTGGTGAGAAACACTCACACAACTTTCTCTTGCCTACGCAAATAATTAACAATAAACCTAATATTAGTAATAAAACATTAGAAATAAACAAAAAACTAACCTCAATAAACATAACCTAATTGTAATCATGAGTGAAAAACACAAAATGAAAATCAACCTCAGTTTGGCTTACAAATACAGAAAATTACTCTTTCACGCTAAACTAGGCACTGTACAAAAAAATGCTTTTAATAAAAGTTGTAGATCTTTTAATTTCCTATAAATTTTATTATCCACTTTTGTCGTAAAATGCATACTAAGGTCGAAATCTTTAAAAAATTGATTTTTCACACGTTTTCGTGAGAAAAAACAGAAAATTGCTAATTACCGCTAAATTAAGCGTTATACAAAAAAATATTTTAAATAAAAGTTGTAGAATTTTAAATTCTGTACAACTTTTATTATATAATTTTTTGCGGTAAAATGCATATTAAAGCCGCAATCTTAAAAAAAAAATTTTTTACGTGAAAACAGCATCACCAAGTACTTCAGCAAACATGGCGCCACCGTTTCTTGTAGAGCATAAAATATTTAGTAAACCGGGCGATTTAAAAAAAATCATAGGACCAGTTTTTGAGAAAATCGCAAAAAAGTGAAAAATTACACAAATAAACTACTATTTCCGGTTGACCGATTTTGATGAAAATGTTTGTGTCGGGTCCAGTAGTGGTATGTAATGTAAGTTTCAAGTTTCAAGTTCGTATGACGTTCCGTTCTTGAGATATTCTGTTCACACACACACTCACAGATACACACACACACAGAGACCAATCGCTAAAAACATGTTTTTTTGGGTTCAGGGGGTCTGAAAACGTGTAGATTTGGTGAAAACTCGATTTCGAAAAATCGATATGAAAACAATACTTTCCTTCCTATATATTCATGTAGGCAAGAGAAAGTAAAAAAAATCGAAAACATAATCCATGTAATGAGGAAAAGGGGATGTATTTTTCATACATGTGGCAAGAATGAACAATAGCAGATTGACAAAACAAATTTCTGATAAAATAATAAAACTAAAAACCTAATCAGCATGGTTCGTAGAGTGACATTGAATGGCCTTAACCCTTTCAGTACCAACGTCCGGAAAACAGGACGTTGATATATTTTACATAGTTATAACATCCGGTTTATCAGATGTCTTTAAGTTATACATAACGTGCCAACATCCGGATAACCGAACATTTCCAAAAAAACTTTTAAACAAAAATTAATGGAATAATGTATTTTGAAACCGCCTCCATGGCGTAGTGACTAACCTGCTAGCCTACAAAGTGAAAGGCCCCAGGTCAATTCCCGGCTAGAGTCTGAAAATTTTAACACGTTAAAACCATCATTAAGGTACCAAAACCCACTGTAGTTGCTAATGACCAAGCTGTCAATGCAACTTTAAGTAAACTAAAAAAATTTTTTTGAATATTTTTAGTGTTAAAACGATTTATTTATTTTTTTTATAAACAATAAAATTAATTTTTAACAGAAAATTTAATTTTTTTGTAACGTTGAAATTTTGGTCGGCAATGGGCAGGTTTATGCCTGCAAGTTTTCGAAATAAGGGTTGACACTTTTTGTACACCCTTATTCAAATTAAATGGCACTTAAGATCAAACTTTTAAATATTGTTTCGGCACTGAAAGGGTTATGGATGCAAAAATCAACACAGAAGACATACAGAATAGGGAAATTTTTAGAAAAAGAAGTCAGAAAATGACTTTTGGGAAAGAGAATGGAAAGAAGAGACATGAACCCCACAACACTGAACAACTTAAGAAGGATAGATCTGAAAGAATGAAAAGATTGTCGGAGAAAAGGAAATGTGAGCAAAACATGAAGAAGTAATTAATTTGTGATTTGTCGTGCTCTTTTTAAAGACCTATTCAGAAAAATAGTCTAGATCTTCAAAAAATAGGTGGTAACCTTCGGCTGCATTAATTTGGTGTATTGCTTCCAAGCTGCATGATCATGCAACCTTTCCAGTATAAGGAGCTTAGCCAGTGTTTTCTCCTGCTGACCCTCGAAGTACCCCATAAGATCCTCTAACTGGAACTCTGCTTCTGCAGGACTTATAACTGCCAGTTGGCAATCGTTAGCCAGCTTCTTTAGGTGACTAGGGTGCTATGATTTCCTTGTCTGTTAATGTTCCATAATAGCATCATTGTCTACTTCGAACCAATCGTTGAAGTCTACATCTCTGTAACCCTTAATATTGAGTAGTTAAGTATATTCATTAATAAATTAATATAATAATTTCACCAACCTTCTTTTTAAACTTCGTCACCTTTATTTTTAGTCTTACTTACACGTGTTTTGGTGGATCCACCATCATCAGAGTAAATAAAAAATTGAAACCAAAAAAATTTTTATCTCACTTATTTAAAATTTACAGAAGATGATACATCTTCAGTCATTTGTATAAAACTCTTTTTGGTTTCAATTTTTTTATTTACTCTGATGATGGTGGATCCACCGAAACACGTGTAAGTAAGAATAAAAATAAAGGTGACGCAGTTTAAAAAGAAGGTTGGTGAAATTATTATATTAATCATTATATGAAATAGAAATAATTTCAAACTGCAGGATGCATTATAAAGATTTATTTTTATATTCATTAACTGTTAGGTTAGATTTTGTTGATTTCATTTTCATTGTCGCCTTCCACTTCAACTTTGTTCTCTTGCAAATCACATACACTAGGCAATGATTTTATCGGTGCCACTTATTCCTAAAATTCGGCCACCATATAAATAACTGTCTTTATGGTGAATGACTTGAGAATTTCTACTAAGTTACTTCGTATTCTCTAATATCTTCCATTTGTAGACTCTCTTCATGCCATCCAATACAGTGCAGTACAATATGGTGGTAAGTTGTCTGATTGCCGATTAAAGTAATAATTCTGCCTATGATTTTGTTAATTTCATTTTATTTGTAAGAATTTTTATAGTAATATAATTTTTTTCTATTTTCTGTGATTGTAATACAATTTTGACTACAAACTTTGAAATGAAAAAAACTGACTGACTACAAACATTGATTTACAGATTAGGAAAATTTCTTAAAACACTTTGTTTGGAGTGTAGCATTATATGGGAGGAAACATGGGTGATAGGGGCTGTAGAAAGTAAGAGAATAGAAGCTTTTAAAATGTGGTGTTATAGGAAAATGTTAAAGATTAGGTGGGTGGAAAAGATAAGTAATTTAGAGGTTCTTAGGCAAGTGGATGAAAAAAGAAGTATATGGCAGCATCTTACCAGAAGAAGGGATAGGCTAGTGGGGCATATCTTAAGACATCCAGTTATTAGTGTATCAAGAATGGAGGGTAATATTGAGGGAGTGAATTGTAGGGGGATGCAAAGGTTAGAGTTTATAAAGCAAATTACAAATGATGTAGGGTGTTACGGTATGTAGATATAAAATGACTTGCGCAAGATAGAATAGCTTAGAGAACTGCATCAAACCAGTCGAGAGACTGATGACAAAAAATACAATTTCTTAAAATTTTATGTATTTTTTGTGATCTAAATCGGTCCAGGTAATCTGGTGCTTGGGTTTCAATGAGCTCTGACATAACAGGGTTGTACAGTACTTTTACCTTAATTTTTTTTAAATTATGAATATGAAAATTGTAGTTCACCTAAAGTAAAATTAAAATGAAGTTACAGCATCAGCTAAGCAAGGAATAGAGCGGAGGGAATTTTTCATTGATATTCTACCCAATGAGAAATCAATTACATATGGATTTGTAAATAAAAGTGTACAATTTAATATGCTGAATGACACAAATGTTGTTGCTATCCCCTAAAATTTCCCTCTTCACATACATTTTCGGTTAATAGATTTTTCTTTACGTTGATACTTTGCCCCATCAATACTAATATAACCAGTACACCTTTTGGTGTGAAACACTCCACTACTTTCTCTTGTTAATGTACGAGGGTGATTTTAAAGTAAAGACCGTTGGTTGGTAATAACATCAGCTCTTCCAAATGAGGAATGTAACAATTATTAAGCAAATCATACAGTATTGACAGATCGGTATTCTAACCATTTACTGGTCAAGGTACAGTATTCAGATGAACTAAAGTCCTGTAGCTCTGGGAGTGAGAGAATGCATAACGCTCTCACTCGCACATGCCATACGCACCATTCCAATAACATTGTATAATTTTACTCATTGTTGTGACCAAGCGTTTATGCATGCAGTAAACTAACAAGCAAGATAACGACTAGTATGTTTTCAGATTTAGGTTATAATAGTAAAGACCTTTGGGTGCATGCGTAGTTATGCCACATATCTCCCTCTTGCTCGCTCGGCTATGGGACGTTAATTCATCTGATATCTATACTCAAAGTTATAAGGAGGATGGGATAACACAATTATCCTACCCATAAAATTATGATATAATTATGATCTAAATTGCACCAGGATTATGGTAGTTATGTTGTGGAGTGATATGCCATATGAAGGGGACTAATGATTAAGGTTTCTAGGTTTCAACATGTTTCCGGTTACATAAATGGAACATTTAAGGCAAGGACCCGGAAAGAAACGCAGTTGAATCTATATTATGTAATGGCTTTACCTCTTTTGTTGTATGGTAGTGAAACATGGCCCCTAAGGAGAGGATAGGAAATTGGAAGCATCTGAAATGCGTTTTTTAAGATCAGTGAGAGGAGCAACACTTTGGGTTCACATAAAAAGTGAGACAATCCTGCATGATTTGGGTAGAACGGAAACTGTGAGATAGAAGATTAAATGATATATTGAAAGGTGGTTACAACATATAAGCTGCATGCCAGAGGATCGATATTCAGTACTGGCCTTACAATACCATCTGCAAGGAGTATGGTCCTTGGGTAGACCACGAAAAAGATTGATAGAAGCCGGAACAGGTAATGAGTCTAATCCATAAAGGAGTAAGAAGAAGAATATATTGTGGAGTAATATGGAGAGTATTCATCATTAGAAAAAAAGTAATCAACAATCTGAGGTGTACAGACGACTACTACTGGCTTTTTCTGTTGAGATATTGCAGTTATTTTTAAACGAGTTCGTTGAAAAATGCTAAGAGGTGGTACTCAATATAAACACCAATGATACATAGTATAGCCTACTTTTAGAAGGCAAAGTAAAATCTTGAAGAATCAGAAAATCCCTTTTAATTCTAAGAAGTTCCGTTTTAAATCACTAAATACTTTCCATCCTCTCATACGATGCACAAACATGTTCCTTTACAAAGGTTGATTTAGAGCCTGGTCAAGACACAAAGATCATGAAAAAATTGATGCTGAATAATTAATTGAAAGGCCGAGTTAAAATTGAGAATACTTGGCAGAAAACTAAAATGATTGGTACAAAACAGTATGTTCTATCACTAAAATAGTGATTGGCTGATCACACAATGAGGCAGATTAATGATCAATGGAACAAACACATTCAACAGTTTTGTTTTGTTCATTTATTTTTCTTTTATTGCGTCCTGGAGACTTCCAGGTGAGTGTAGGATATGTCAAGTCCATTGGAGGCCTTATATGTTGTGGGCAACAATAAATTATTTTCTCTTGCTTTTGGGTAATCTTAGGGCTTACTGCCAGAGCTTTTGAGTAATCTTTGGGCTTACTGTCAGAGCTTTTGAGTAATCTTAGGTCAGTAAACTTAGGGCTTACTGTCAGAGCTTTTGAGTAATTTTAGATCAGTAATCTTAGGTCTTACTGTCAGAGCTTTTGAGTAATCTTAGATCAGTAATCTTAGGTCTTGCTGTCATGACATATAGAGGAGGTTTACATCTTTGACAGAATAAATGTTATTTAGTAATTTTAAGTATTGTGTTGAGCTCACGATATAGGAAAGCCATGAAAGTACTACTCAATGAGTAAGTGCTCTTACTCATTCTTTGATTATTTCTGGTGGTTTCGAGTATATTATTTATAGTGAATTCGCACATGTCCTGGTCCCAATTAGTTCAGATTAGCGAGATTGTTGTGTATTTAAAAATATCACTGACTTCTTTTTTTCTTAATTTTCAGAGTACTATGAAAATTTATTGAATCCAATGAAACGTCGTAAAACAAATACGTCTAATAATGATTTTCATATAACAAATGACGTTAAAACTGCAGAAACACCCAGTTCGGATGCTAATAAACAGTGGAAACGTATTTTACTTCTTCTAGTCGCAATTACTGTTCATAATATTCCAGAAGGAATCGTTGTTGGAGTAGGATTTGCTGCTGTGGGATCATCACCTTCTGCTACTTTTCAAAATGCCAGGTAAAAATCATCAGTCATTTTGTTTTATCATATCAAAATATTTTTTTATGTTGTTTACAACTGTTCTATGTTGGGTGTTAATTTTAAGTAGAGTATAATGCACAAGCTTAATGGACGGGGGGTATGCCCCGTCCTTAAGGACTGAATGGACGGGTGGATTAGGAGAGATGAGGCACATGGGGTCAAAATACTGTAGCCGTTGATGTCATTCCAGACTATATAATGTATTATTGAGAATGAGACAAATGTATTGGACCAATGGTTTTTTTTATTGACTAGTATACTAGCCGCTACAGCTTACCACCACAGGAAAACCTTTAGTCGAAGATTTACAGGTATTGACACTGAATTTGAACCATGCTAGTGTAGCTACGGAAACTGCTACATCTGACATATTATATCCTTTTAATACAATATATTGTACCATCTGTTGGTATAGTATTACACACAATATAAAATGTTTTTAGTATAACAAAATAATTATAAACTTTTTTACTTTCTCTTGCTTGTATGAATAATACAAAGGAAAGTATTGTTTTCATGTCGATTTTTCGAAATCGAGTTTTCACTAGATCTACATGTTTTCAGACCCCGTGAACCCAAAAAAACATGTTTTTATTGATTGGTCAGTGTGTGAACAAAATATCTCAAGAAAGGAATGTCGCACGACGTTGAAACCTGAAACTTAAGTTAGATACCAGAGGACCAAACACAAAAATTTCACCAAAATCGGTCAACCAGAAGTAGTTTATTTGTGTGATTTTTCACTTTTTTGCAATTTTCTCAAAAACAGCTGCTACAATTTTTTTTAAATTGCTTCGTTTACTACATTTTTAATGCTCTACAAGATAGGGTAGGCGCCATGTCTGCGGAAATTCTTGGGGAGATTCTTCTCTCATAGAAAAAAAAAATTTTTTTTAAGATTGCGGCCTTAATATGCATTTTACCACAAAAAAGTATATAATAAAAGTTGCAGAAAGTTTAAAAACCTACAACTTTTATTTCAAACATCTTTTTGTATAACGCTTTGTTTAGCGGTAATTAGTACTTTTCTGTTTTTTTTTTTCATGAAAATCTGTAAGAAAGTGGTTTTTTAAGATTTCAGCGTTAGTATGCATTTTATGACAAAAGTGTACATAATCAAATTTATAGGGAATTAAATGATCCACAACTTTTATTTTGAGCATTTTTCTGTACAGAGCCTAGTTTAACGTGAAAGAGCGATTTTCCGTATTATTAAGCCAAACTGAGGTTGATTTTCATCTTGCATCATTCACTCATGATTAAAATCAGGGTATGTTTTTTGAGGTTAGTTTTTTGTTTATTTCTAAAGTTTTATTACTAATGTTATGTTAGATTGTTCATTTTTCCATTGGGAAGAGAAAGTGAGTGTTACACACCAGATTTTTTATTTCAGTTTTTTTTACAATAGTAACCCATAACCCTAACCAACTATTAACTAACTAAATAAGTTAACTAAATAGCTAACTAGGGTTAACTAAATAGGGTTAACCCTTACCAACTATGACTAAAAGTTATGTCCTAGGGTAGGTGTTCTCTGTACAACAGAAATTTAAAACAAGGCTAAGGCTTGAACTATGAAAATTTTAAAAATTATAAGATTTCTAAAAATTAAAAAAAAATCCAATCTGAATGTTTAATAAAATATAATTAACTAATCATACATAGGGCTTTAAGAGCATACAACTAATATTATAAAAAAAATCACTGTTTAAGTTTTATAAAAGCAATTGTTGTGTCCATAGTCAGTGCGCTAAAGGGGAGTTTTCTCTTTAATTTGTCACTAGTTTCATGTACGAGTAAGTAGATAAAATTATAGCAAAGTTATTTTTTTTAAATACACATTTTTCACCCCACAACCCTTTTTACAAAAGGAAGGATGGGGAATTTGAGATTTTTTCGTATGAAAATTTCACTTGAAGGAACTTTTCATACAAAATAAATTATTGTATTAAACTAACATAGAAATTTTTTTAGAGACAGACCCTTTCTTAATTTTATGTATCTCAAATAAGCTTATCATATTTTAAAACAAAAAAATTTGCTGTGAAACACTCACATGACCATCTCTTATGCTGTATGTACACACTATGACGCTAAATGAAAATCAACTTCTGTTCAACTTAAAAATACAGAAAATCACTATTTGACGCTAAACTTAGCTCTGTAGAAAAAATGCTTGTTATTAAAGTTGTAGGTGTTTTAATTTTATTAAGCTGTATGTACACACTTTTTCCGTAAAATCTATACTAAGGCCGTAGTTATAAAAAACCCATTTGTTACCGATTTAAATGAGTAGAATACAAAACATCATTAATTGACACTGAACTAAGCGCTGATGATGAAAATGCTTTAAATAAAAGTTCTAAATTTTTTAATTTTCTGGAACTTTGATTATGTATGCTCTTAGCTCGAGAATGAATATTTTGAAGTGTATTATTGCAATCTTAAAGAACCATTTTTTACGAGAGCATAACCCTGCAATGAATTTCAGCAGTCATGCTGCTTACCCAATCTTGTAGAGCACAAGAGATGTAGCAAATGTTTTTGTCAGGTCCGCTTGTGGTACATAGAACTTAAGTTCCCCAGTTTCAACTTTATATTATGATATTTCGTTTTTGATATTTTTGCTCACACACACACACGCACACACACACACACACACACACACACACACACACACACACACACACACACACACACACACACACACACACACACACAGACACACACACCATTTAGTAAAAACATATTTTTTGTGTTCGGGGACCTGAAAACGTGTATTTATGGTGAAAACTCGATTTTGAAAAATCGTCATGAAAACAATACTTTCTTTCCCTATACATTCATATAGAGCAAGAGAAAGTGAAAGTTATAAATTTTCATCTCGTTTTGATAAAAAAATCTTTATATTATCTTTTATTAGTTTAAGGCCATTTTAGACCATGTAAAGTAACTTTAGACATTTATGGAAGCTCTTTTTGCAGCCACTTTTTCAGCATTCTTTTACTGTTCTCCTTTATTCCCTTCATTTGGTGTTCATTCTTGTCAATTCATTTGTCAGGATTCCAGAAGTGTCTGATACCTTTGTGCATGTTGGAACAGGCTCCCAGAATCTGTCTGCCTGTCTGTGTCACGTGAAGTAGCGTGGATTCCTACCTGTGTTGGTGGTTATTACCTGGTGTAGTTCTATATCAGAGGATCATGCATTCAAAAGTTATTTCAAAGTAACAAACATGGGACAGATTACTCCATTCAATTTTAGAACTATGGCTACAACATAGAATTTGCTCTTTTGAGCAGATTCTCCACTTATCCAAGGCCACCTCATAAAGAGCGCACCTCAAAATCTGGATGTTGCCATCAAAGGCCTTTGTCACTTCTGATCGCTCGAAACTCATTTTGGTGCACAAAAATGAGACCCAACTCTGTATTAAATTTAAGAGAAAAAATTATATTTTCAGAACAATGACATATTATCATTTTGACCATTTTGGGATTTATAATATTTTCTTTTGCACTCTGAATAGTGGATACAAGTGTGAAGAAATTAAGTTGAAAATAGTTTTTATATTTACTCGTATTTGATTTGATGCTCCACCTGCTACTGTTTTTGATGACACATTTCTTGCTTGGTCTTATTTGGCTCTAATTAATATTTCCTGATTATTTTAAATAAAATGAACCCACAAAATTGATGTAATAACCGTACAAAAATGATTGATTTTAGGTAAATAAATAAGCGCAATAGTTCTTTTATTACCTACATTTTCCAAAGTTACCATTGTTTTCAAGAGTGAGTGTAGTCATTTTGTTTGACTGTTTAGTAATTCAGATAGAATTACATTTTTATGATTTGGTAAAATGCGAAAGCCTGAATGTCGTCAAATTAAAAATAATTCTTGTACTTTTTTTAATTGATTGTTTCATTTACAAAATTTTATTATTTTTTTAATTTAAAATACGTTTAATTTTGTGAAAACAATCTAGTAAAACGACATTAACTAATTTCTTCTAAAATTATTCACCTTGATAGTTTGGGGTGCATCTAGGTAGTTAATTTTCTTTTGTTAGCATTTTCCTAAAATCTCTTGTATAACAGCTTCTCTGCTATTTGGTATTGCCATAATGAAAAAATTTCATTATGTAGTGCTTCTGATTTTATATAAATGAGAATTTACACTGACAAATGAGAATTTTACATAAACAAGGGAAGGTGGAAACTTCAATTAAGTTGTAAATTATTTTAAAACTGTTTAAATTAACTGAAAAAGTCATATAATTTAATTTGATTTATGTATTACCAAAAATTGTACTCTTTTATTATTGATGTAGGGTAATGTCTGCTCAAAAACAAAATTTGAAGAGGGAAACAAATTTGATAAGCTGAATGAAAAATCACTTTAATTTAAGTAACACAGTTAGGGCAAGGAACTTAACTCTTAACTGACAGCTTACATCTGGGAGACGGGCACAATATTAAAAAATTGCATATTGCCCACGTGGTTTTTGTGCATCCCCCGACCATCTACCTTTCAGTTGAGGGAATTTCTTTGTGTAGTGAACGTCGTATTTATTTTTGCCTGTCAGCGCCCTCTCCATTGGCATTTTGGTGTAGACTGTTGCAGTTTTCCATCTATGAGACGTATCGTGTCTTTTGAGTGATATAATTTTGTTTATTTCTAACTTAGTTTTTAACCCTTAACTTATACCATGTGAAAGAGTCATTTAACAAACACCATACGTCTGAGAGACACATATATATATATATATATATATATTTTGTGTTAATAAATACAGTGTGAAGTCGGTTATCCAGACCAATTGGGGATTTGATCGTCCGGTAAATTGATTTGTCCAGATAACAGATTTTCCGAACCTATTTTACGTTATAGAAGCTAGAACTGAAAACTGTGCTACAATACATATACGACACTATTGTACTTGTAACTTAATTTTTATTAAACACATAAATGTTATGTACTCATACAATTCACTATATCGTACTTTACAAAATAAATGAACATGTAGTACTACTATAAGTTAAAAACACTAAAAATCATAATTATGTTCAGTATAAATGTGTTACACAAAATTAGTTTTTAAAAAAATCTGAAATATTCCTTTGTTTAAGGGAAGCAACTCTCTTGCTAGCAGCCAAACTCGAAGTCGTTTTAAAATTAAAACTGTAGCGGCGTCACATTCTGGTTGCTGTTCCAGCCATTTCATTCCATTTTCTGCGTATTAAACAAAGCATTTATACATTATCACATATGACGTTTTAATACGATAACAGTATTTTAAATTTGTATGTCTACGGAATTCAGAAATAAATTAGTACATACATAAATGTACATAGTACATACGTACAGTATTTTACAAATTTTTCCTGAAGGACATCCGGATAACCGGTCGTCCGGTTGATAGACGTTCAGATAATCGACTTCTTACTGTACTTTAAAATGGTATAAACACAGTTTAATTATTGTATGAGTATTAAAATCCTGACATATGGGTGCTCTGAAAATGTGTACAAAAAAGTTAATATTATTAAGAAAAATGTTAGTTTTTCTGTACCAAATCTATAATTTAAAATTAACTCAATTAAGAGGATTTTGAAGATTGAAGATCAACAGGTAGACCTAGATGTCCCAGAATTCTTTGAAATTAGGAAAACTTGTTTTACCTGTCCTCCACAGCTAAAAAGAAGAATGAATTACATCAGTGTAGAACAGCAATCTACCTGGAATGCTCAAAGGTTTGCAAAAACTGATTGAATCAGATTTTATTGAACTGAATTCTAAAAACCTGTGAATTATTAAATCTTACTTCTGTATTCATAAATGGTTTGCTGTATTTTTCCTTTCTTGTAAATTACTGTTTGAAATGAACAACTAATATTTGCAAAAAAAAATTAATATTTTTAAAATTAATTTATTTAACATCGCATCAACTACAACGGTCATTAGCGATGACGTTGGGGTGTAACGATTGTACAATGGAGGATGAAATGATTTTTTGTAACGCATGAAAATATGCCGTGCCTGAGTGGGATTCGAACCCAGGACCGCATGATGAGAGGCGAGCACTTTACCAACTACGCCAATGCAGCCGGCGTAGAATTAATTGTAAATTTTAGTTTTGGTATAGAAAAACTGATGTTTTTTAAAATAATATTGACTTTTTGTAAACATTGTTGGAGCATCCTTATTCAGAAAATTATTAATTTCATATTTAATCATTAAACTCTGTTTATACCATTTTAAAGTATTTATTAAATCCAAAATATGTAAAAGTGTTTCTCAGATGTATGGTGGTGGTTAAGTGACTTTTTCTCATGGTGTTAGTTACGGGTTAATATGAATTACATATTATATAAATCTTCCACAAATACGATTATGTGTTAGTGTTCATAATCATGAGAAAAATATTGAGCTGAAAGAAGTGGTAAAATTGTAAATCATTTTATACATTTTGTTTTCTTGAAACTGATTAAAAAATTACAAAAACAATAAATTTAAATTACATTGTGGTCGCGGTAATCCGCATCCGTGGTACGCCGAAACCTCCAGTTATCCGAACAATCACTTATTATCATCTTTGTAATTATTTTTTTAAGAAAAATCTTTAAAAAAGTTTAATAAATAGTGTGGGCCACTGAAAATAAATCCTTGAAAGTAGCAGGTAAACCTAATGCTGAGCGGGCTTTATACTCATAATTTTTGCAAGAAAGAGCAAGGCAATCTATAGTCAGTGGAAAAATGCTTATCCAAAAGTGAAGTTTTTCTACAAGGAAATAACTGGGAAAGACGTCTTTCAAGCCAGTTTAGGCTGGCTGGACAAATTCAAACAATGATATGGTATTAGACTGTTAACTGTTACCGGTGAAAAAATTCTAGTGATATCGACGATTTTATGGACTTCAAAAGAAAATTCTAGGATGAATGAGAAAAACGGGATTTAACAGCAGATTAAGTTTACAATGGAAATGAGTCAGCATTGAACTGGAAAATGTTGCCTAAAAAAACCTTAGTTCATAAGGGGGAAAAGACTGCCACTGGTTTCAAAGTTGAAAAAGATCTTATAACATTTTTTCCATGGAGTAACAGCACTGGCAATCACTAGTTGCCATTGTTTGTTTTAAAATTGTGTTTTGTTTTAAAATTATATGAACAGTACTGTAACAGATTTCAAATAAAGGTGTAATTTATAATTTTGTGTTCTCATATTTTGTTAAATCTGTATTTTTTATCCTACCATATATCAAATTTGTAATTTGATTGCCGAAATCTAAGATTGTAGACATCAAAAATCTGCACAAATCGATTAACCGCAAAGATCAGACATCTTACATGTTTGGATTACTGTAACTATACTGTACTAATTAGAGGGTACCCCTCTGTAGTAGTGTTTTAAACTAAAATTAAATCAAGATAATTTATTTTATATAATTTTTTTTCATTTTGGCTTTGTCATTAATTTGTTTGTTATATTGATGATTTCTTTTTCTCTTAAAATACTTATTACTTTTTAAATAAATACTTATACAGTCAATTCCGGATAATTGGTCCACTCATTAATTGGGGCAGCCGGTTTTTTGGGACAGTTCTTTAATGAACAAAAACAGAACGGGATTTTACATTGATAAGTACTCCGTTTATTTGGTCCATAATGCCGCTTATTGAGGCCAATCTGATGTATGTACAATATATGTTTTATTAAAACCATTACAGGCCAGCGATGAACAAAACGTGGTTCTAAGCGGCTAGATAAGATAATGGGAAGGATGGAGGTAGTAAAGTAAACATTTCGACAGATAAACAACAGTAATCATACATCAGTCATAATAGAGATGTTATACTGTAGAATGTGTAGGCTACTTAATCGTTATTGCACAGATTTCAGTGAGTCATATCCACTAGTTATGCCCAATCTTACAAGCTATATAGCCTCCTTGCAACTTATTGTTAGTTGTCACTTGTCATATGTACATAGAACGTTCATAATTCCATGCTTTTCATCAGTTTTTGTGATTTCATGAGTGTACTGTAACATTGTTTATCGAGTTGGTTGTTTTGTTATCTGCATAGCCTCCTTGCAACTTATGGTTAGTTGTCACTTGTCATACGTACATAGAACGTTCATAATTCCATGCTTTTCGTCAGTTTTTGTGATTTCATGAGTGTATTGTAACATTGTTTATCGAGTTGGTTGTTTTGTTATCTGCATAGCCCTCCTTGCAACTTATGGTTAGTTGTCACTTGTCATACGTACATAAAACGTTCATAATTCCATGCTTTTCTTCAGTTTTTGTGATTTCATGAGTGTACTGTAACATTGTTTATCGAGTTGGTTGTTTTGTTATCTGCATAGCCTCCTTGCAACTTATGGTTAGTTGTTACTTGTCATACGTACATAGAACGTTCGTAATTCCATGCTTTTTATCAGTTTTTGTGATTTCATGAGTGTACTGTAACATTGTTTATCGAGTTGGTTGTTTTGTTATCTGCATAGCCTCCTTGCAACTTATGGTTAGTTGTCACTTGTCATACGTACATAGAACGTTCATAATTCCATGCTTTTCATCAGTTTTTGTGATTTCATGAGTGTACTGTAACATTGTTTATCGAGTTGGTTGTTTTGTTATCTGCATAGCCTCCTTGCAACTTATGGTTAGTTGTTACTTGTCATACGTACATAGAACATTCATAATTCCATGCTTTTTATCAGTTTTTGTGATTTCATGAGTGTACTGTAACATTGTTTATCGAGTTGGTTGTTTTGTTATCTGCATAGCCTCCTTGCAACTTATGGTTAGTTGTTACTTGTCATACATACATAGAACGTTCATAATTCCATGCGTTTCATCAGTTTTTGTGATTTCATGAGTGTACTGTAACATTGTTTATTGGTTGTTTTGTTATCTGCATAGCCTCCTTGCAACTTATGGTTAGTTGTCACTTTTCATACGTACATAGAACGTTCATAATTCCATGCTTTTCATCAGTTTTTGTGATTTCATGAGTGTACTGTAACATTGTTTATCGAGTTGGTTGTTTTGTTATCTGCAGGCATACTTTTTTGTTTTTTTTAATTCCGATTTGTTTCACACATTTTGCTGATATTTTCATGCATAGTTTAACAGTACAGTACCTACTATCAACGTCTTTGTGAGTTAAATGCCTCGTAACTATATTACTGTGTGAATGAATAAAGCTTCTTGACAAAATAAAAACGTATCCACCTAACTTAAGCCAACGTAAACTATTGGAACTAACCGGTGTACCGAAAATTTACGATATCTTGTATCGTGCTCCAAGAAAAGAAAATACTCCAAGAGTGGGTTAAAAGATCATGGAACATCTCAGAAAAGAAAACGTAAAGGAAGGATCCACTTGTTGAGAATCGTTGAATGAATGGTTTGGCCATTGTAACTTTGCAAGATGTTAGTGTCAATGGTCCAATGCTTAAAACCAAGGCAAAAGGTTTTGCTAAAAAGTTAATCATTGTTCTGGTACCCTTTTATTTGTTTCGTGTGTATATAGATAGAACTTGCATGTACAATTCATGTATGTGATAATTTTAATAAAATACAGTATCGTATACACCACAGTTTACGAATTCGTTTATTAGGACCAGCCGTTTAATTGGGCCAAAATGCTCTGCTCCCGATGTGCCCCAATTAACTGGAATCGACTGTATTTATAACTGTAAACATGTATACAACTAGCAAACATGATAAAATATATACAGTAATCTCTTATTAAAAGCGAAGAATCTTCTTCTTCTTCAGGTGCCTTCTCCATTACGAAGGTTGGCTATCATCATGGTCAGTCGTACCTTGTCCACTGCTGCTCTAAAAAGGTCATGCGACGAGCAGTTAAATGCTTCTCTCAGGTTTCTTAACCAGGATATTCGTCTGCGTCCCACCAAGCGTTTACCAACGAGTTTCCCTTGAATTATGAGATGCAGAATCTTGTATTTAAGCGAAGAATAAAGGACATTAATACCCATTGGCGTATTCCCTGTTAGAACATATAAACGTTATAACTTTACATTAGAAAAATCCCTTTTCTAGAGACAACGTGTCTCATGGCTGGTGGGAATTTTAAAAAAGGCTTACCTCGGCCTAAGAGCTTTGAGAGGAATTGAATGACACTATTTTTGTTTCCAAATTCTGACATTGATATCTTAACTTTCGGTTTTGGCCCACTTCCAGTCGAAACCGGAACTTCAAATCCAATTATTTCTATATCTGCTCTTCAAGAGGAAGCCAATGATATTATTTTTGTTTCCAAATTCAGACTTTGATTTTTTACAGTCAAAATCGAAACTTCAAACCCAATTCAGGCCCACTAACAATTTGTGTAGATTACGAATCTGAAAACGGTTGGTTGCTATCTCTTGTAGTTTCTGACTTTGATTTCTTGACTTGGGCCACTTGCAGTTAAAACCGGTACTTCAAACCAATGATTTCTGTATCTACTCTTTTGAGAAATTGAATAATACTATTTTTGTTTCCAAATTCTGACTTTGATTTCTTGATTTCCTTTTTTGGGCCACTTTCAGTGAAAACCAGAACTTTCAAACCCAATCCACACCAACTTTTTGTGTAGATTACGAATCTGAAAACCATTTGTTGCTATCTCTTGGAGTTTCTGACTTTGATTTTTTGACTTCTGGTTTTGGGCCACTTTCGGTCAAAACTGGAATGTCAAACCCAATTTAGGTCCACTAACTATATCCGTAGATTATGAATCCGAAAACCGTTTGTTGCTGTCTCATGTAGTTTGTGACATCTGGGTGTGACAGATGAACAAAACAAAATGATGGATGACAATTTTACAAATTGCAACCAATAATAATTACGTAAAAATAAGAATAACTAAAGCAATAATTTGTTACAACAATGATTATCGTGTACGTGAGAGAATATCTCTGCTCCACTGCCGCCTCGATTGCCTACAAGGATTCCCTGGTAGTTGATCCGTAGGCAACCGTGAAATTAGTTCATTTTGGTTTGATGATAATTTACTATGAAATAAGTTATTATGATTTTGCGACGTCTTTGAGAAATGGAATTTAGAAATCATCGTGCAATATTTGATTACTTTATTTGAGCATAATTTATGCGTAATAGAAAGTTATAGAATCTTTCTCAGACATGTTAAAAATTGATATTTATGTGTATTGGGCTGAAGTTACGTCAATTATTCTGGCTCTTAGGCAGTAGGTCTCAACTCTCCCTTGAAAATAAAGTACTCGTATACAAAGTAATACTCAAACCAATTTGGACGTATGGGTTAGAGCTATGGGGTACAGCTAGTTCATCAAATATAGAAATACTGCAGCGCTTTCAATCAAAATGCCTTAGACTGATCACTGCAACCCCATGGTACGTAACAAATGAAATACTACACAATGACCTAAACCTGCCCTTCATAAAAGAAGAAATTAAACAACATAGCGAAAAACATTTACAAAAATTAGAAGACCATCAGAATCCATTAGCGATTAGCCTCCTTGACAACAGCGAAGATACTTACAGACTGAAACGCTTTAAACCACTGGACTTACCTCTACGATTTTGTTAGTCATTTAAATTCTTTTTCATCTTTTCTACTTCAACTCCTAATCACCAGCATCTCATAATTGGCGTCGTTTTTCATCTCTACCATCGTCATTGTTATCTCCAACTTCAACACTTTGTGTTTCGGGATGTTGATTCATGGTTCATCAAGTTTGATTTTGTATAGATATATTTTTTGTTTCTTCACAGTTTGGTCTTTCTCAAACACACTACTGAGTGTCGTTTGTGTTTTTAATTCTAAGGACATTACCCAGATTTTCTCATATTTGCTTAAAGTTATTGTATTTATTATTATATTATATTATTATTGTAGAAATAACAACTTCATCTCAAAGTCTACATATTAGACTTTAAATGCACTTAAAATGAGGAATGCTCATGTTTTAACTAAATCTACATATAATAAAAAATGTCTCTCTACAAACACAAAGATGAGACACTATAGAACTGTGATTCTGCCAGAGGCACTATATGGTAGCGAAACCTTAATACGAATTAAAAACGAAGGGAAAAGTGATCAGACAATTAAAACAGAACGTAGAATTGTTAGAACTTGCATTAATAAGAACTACAAAAAGGATGGTGTGTGGAGAATCCCCACTAATGAAACAGTGTATGAAGTCGTGGAACTGATTATCAGTCTAATGAAAAAGCGCAGAATTTCTTATTTCTTTCACATATTAAGAATGCCAGAGAATAGGTTATTAAAACAACTTATAACCAGAGGAATCAGTGTGAAATCTGGTGGAAGATACATCTCAGCAATTAAAGAGGATCTTGACGAAGTTGGCCTGAGGATTGAAGATGCGACAAATAAACCAAAGATAAGGGCGTTTCTAAATGCAAAATGTTTTAATGTGGACAAGGTGGCTAGAGTTGTGCAGGTGACTGACGAGCAACGAAAAGCAAAATCTGAAAACATGAGGAGGTATTGACAAGAACAGCGAGCCAATGAAGTACATGGGAAGCGAACCAGAAAGTTGACTAGAGTGATCCATTGAGGTCAAAAAAAAAAAATTGTATTTATTAACTGATTGCAAAAGAAAAACTATACTGTTAAAAAAAAAAATGTGTATTGACTGTGAATCTAAGGAATGATTTACAGGTATTTCATTCTTTACGAAAGCAAATGAAGTCCAGAAGTGACAAGAGGTGTTTGAAGACAGGCGTTTTGAACATAGCTATAATATGTTGTGTGTATTCTACTCTCCCTAAACGTACACAGTTGATTGGCGGCGCCTACTAAGCTGGGACCACGCATTCCATTCCCCTTCTTTATACACCGTACTATTATCATAAGACAGACCCCGAACCAAACCCGTGTATCCCAAACAGCCTCCATAATCATTTATTTCCTTCCCATTAATCCATCACTATCCTTTTAAAGAAACCCTCCTTCATCTCCCACTTACTCCTCCTACTTTTACTGGCGGGCTTTTTCTTCTCTCACCTCAATATCTTTTGATTAATTGGCTCTTTAACTGTTCGAATTCTTTTTATTCTAATTTTTCCCACACCGGTACATTATGCACATGCATAATCAACTGTGTACATTTAAATTCCTTTCCGTATTGATTCTACCGATTTGTATTTGAATTACTGCTGAATTAAATTACTTCTATAAACCATAACGTTATTTTATTTTTTAACATTATTTATTTTAAAAGTTTGTTTTGTATTATTTTAATCTTTTAAATTATTTTACTAATTTTTACTTTCTCTTGCCTACATGAATATATAGGAAGGAAAGTATTGTTTTCATGTCGATTTTTCGAAATCGAGTTTTCACCGGATCTATACGTTTTCAGACCCCCTGAACCCAAAAAACATGTTTTTAGCGATTGGTCTGTGTGTGTGTGTGTGTGTGTGTGTGTGCGTGCGTGCGCGCGCGCGCGCGTGTGTGTGTGTGTGCAAAATATCTCAAGAACGGAACATCGTACGAACTTGAAACTTGAAACTTAAGTTACATACTACTACCGGACCCGACACGAACATTTTCATCAAAATCGGTCAACCGGAAGTAGTAGTTTATTCGTATAATTTTTCACTTTTTTGCGATTTTCTCAAAAACTGGTCCTACGATTTTTTTAAAAATCGCCTCAATTACTTAACTTTTTATTCTCTAAAAGATAGGGTAGGCGCCATGTTTGCTGAAATTCTTGGTGAGGGTGTTTTTACGTAAAAAAGTGTTTTTTTAAGATTACGGCTTTAATATTAATTTTAGAGCAAAAATGTATATAATAAAAGTTGTAGAGAATTTAAAATTCTACAACTTTTATTTCAAACATGTTTTTGTATAACGCTTAATTTAGCGGTAATTTGCAATTTTCTGTTTTTTTCTCACGAAAATGTGTGAAAAATTGATTTTTTTAAGATTTCGGCCTTAGTGTGCATTTTACCACAAAAGTGTATATAATTAAATTTATAGAAAATTAAAAGATCTACAACTTTTATTTAGAGCATTTTTCTCTACAAAGCCTAGTTTAGAGAGAAAGAGTGATTTTCCGTATTTCTAAGCCAAACTGATTTTCATTTTACGTCCTTCACTCATGATTAAAATTGGGTTATGTGTATTGAGGTTAGTTTTTTGTTTATTTCTTATGTTTTTTTACTAATGTTAGGTTTATTGTTAATTATTTGCACTGGCAAGAGAAAGTTGTGTGAGTGTTTCACACCAGATTTTTATCGTCTTTAATTTTTATTACAATACTGTACAATGAGCTGCACAATTTCCGTATATGATATTTTAATTTAACGAGCGGTGGGGAATTTCACTTTTAGGAGAAGAGGCACCCAGTGATACATTCTCCGTTTAGAACTAAGGTTGTTCTCCATTATTCAGACTAAGAAGTCTCTTTTCGCTTTATACATCGTACATTTGGGAAGTTCCTTGTTGCTAGATCACGGGCTGGTTGGTTGGGATAGTCATCTAGCCTATTTTGAAATTTTCCTGAAAGATTTTATTGCTTACCTAAGTAGAAGCACCAGAAGCAAGTCTTAAGCATTTTAACTGAAAGACTTGGATCGACCAAAGAGCTGGACACCATACGTCCTGATTGGTTTCAAAAGAATTGTGTAAATTAAAATTTTGGAACGGAAGTTCTTTTTTGATCGAGGGTTAATTTAGCAGAAGAGTTAAGTTCTAAACGTTTTGTAAGAAGAAAATGCTTCCAAGTTAGTCAAGCCACAAGCCAAGATATCGCACCACTTTCGCCTGGGGGATGTGAAAGTTCAGCACCAAAGGTGGATAACTTCTCACATAATGAACACTTTTTTAAAAATGCGATATTTTTTGTCTACAAATACGATTTTTTTGTGATAATTTTAATAAATAAAATATTTATTCGCTGCCTTCGTAGATTAGGGGTTAGAGCGCTAGACTGTGCTTTCAATTGCAAAGCGGAAGGTCCCGGGTTCTATTCCTAGCTAGAGTGTGGAATTATTACATGTTAAAACCGACCGGTCCTGTCTTTTAACCCAAAAGTAATCGCTTATAACAACGGAAGTAGTTGATATGACGTTAAATAATCTTTAAAAAATAAATTTTGTAAAATTTTACGATATTCAAATTTTATTTTTATGTACTCCAGCTCATTCTATAGATTAGAATGAGAAATTATCGCAATGTAGGCTCAAATATTTGTGATTTTTGAATGATGCGCTAACCTTAAAAATTTTTCTTTTAATATTTTTACAGTTTTTTTAATTTTTATGGCGTAACGGTTTATTTTTAGGGCCTGTCGATCAAAATTTTTGATTCTAAGTAAACATTTACATCACTACAGTATTCAGGGATAATTAATTTTATCAAATTCCATTGTTTTTTACGACTAAAAGAATATTTTACAGCCGTTTTCAACCGATAAAACTCTATTTCCACTATGGATCGAACTGAACAAAGATTACAGTTTACTGACGTAAAAGATTTCCACGAAGAACAAAAAAATGAAAGGATGGCTGGAAGAAAGAAAAAAACCATGTAATGAAAGAATACTGAGAGTGTGGGCTGCGAAAAGAATTTCCAAAAATATTTAAATCTTATTTAACACAGTCTAAAATGGTCTTAAATGAGAAAAATGTGGTGGTATAAGTAAATTTGGATCAGAGAAATTCCTCTCCTTATCGTTGTACTAATACAACCTGTTACAGTAAATACATAAATATATTTACACACACAGTCACAGTGCAAGATTCTTCTTAAACTACACACTTACTTATTTAGACCAAACTGCATTCCTTTTACCTGAGGCTCACTTCACCTAAGAATCTCATGAAAAGGCCCTACACAAACATTAGATAAAAAAAAGCTCTGCTAACTAATCTGCTCTTTAAATACTTCTTTCTCGACTTGATAACTGTCTTTTTTTCTTTCTTATTTCTTTTCTCACACGTCAAACATCCAAATTTTCTCTTAACACTTTATACAACGACCAACCTAAATTAAAATGTGTTATTTAACAACAGACGATCTTTAAACGTTGTTTTTTTCTTTACATTTTTTCTTAACTTTTTGTTGTTTTTCTATCGATAAGCTCGTATGAACAAGTCAATTATATATTTTTTCACCTAAAGTTTCAGTGGTTTTATTTCATTTTACAATAATTATATAAAGATGTTTTGAGTTTTGGAATTCTTTACGTTGAAATTTTTTAAATGTTTGTTATTTTGCGTAGTTTTTAAGTTAATAACTTCATTTTTTACTTTCCCTCGCTATTTTCCGTAGTACTATAGAGTTGGGAAGTGTAATGATTGTGAAAAATTGTCCGATTTATCTTCTTGTATCTGAAGCTAAAATGTACCATCTAAAGCTAAAAAAAGTTTTGTTTTAAAAGGATGTTTTTTTTTTGGTTTAACGTCCGACTGTTTTGCAATTACTGCTAATGCAGACGGTGAAGGATGAAATGATTTTTTTGTAACGTATGAAAATATGCCGTGCCTGAATGGGATTCGAACCCAAGACCACATGATGAGAGGCGAGCACGTTACCAACTGCGCCAATGCGGCCGGACAAAAACTACTGAACCGATTCAGCTGAAATTTGAAAATAATGTTTTCTCAGGCAACGCCTAAGTTGATTTTTTGAGTAAGTAATCCTAAAATTAAGGGTAACTTTCTTAACTCCGGTATAAAAATAAAAAAAATCCAATTTTCTCAGAAACAGCTCTTAGAGTTTTGAGTAAAATCGCCTTATTTACTACATTTTCTGTGCTTTACAATATGGAGTAAGCGGTGTGTCTGATCTGAGCAAATCCTTGGGGAGCCTGTACCCGCGTAGTATTTTTTTTTAAATATTGCAGCCTTTAATATGCGTTTTAGGGGAAAAGCATATCATATATAATCAAAGTTTTATTTCTAGCGGTTTTTTGTACAGATTTTTTTTAGCGGCAATTAGTGTTTTTTCATATTTTGCTCTTCGAAATCAAGTGCAGTATTTTTATTTTTGTCATCCACTCATTTCTCTTGTTCTACACGAAATACAAGTAGAGAAAGAGATGTTTTCGTGTCAAATTTCTGAAATTTATTTTAGTACATATACAAATTTGTCATTTTACATTGGCAAGAGAATGTTGTGAGTGTTTCATACGATATATTTTTGAATTAGCTATGTAATACAAAAATTTGGAGTACTCTACTTTATTTATACTCTGGCATAAAAATAAAATTCTCTCAAAAATGACTGTTACGATTTGATTAATTTCTTTTTACAAATTTTTTAAATTAGCTGGGCGCATTATTGGTTTAAGTGGTATAAATTGGGGGTTAATTTGTGAAGAAGCTTTGCTCTCGTTTTAAATTACAATATGTGCTTAATTTCGTGCTCCGAATTGGGTTATATCACAAATTTAATAAATTCTTAGTTCAATAAGGTTGTAAATAAACTACAGATTGACTAACATTTCGGTTATCCCACTCCAAGTTGGTCCTTGGTCCCATCCAAGTTGGTTAAGAGAGCTCTTTTTCGTTAATTTGGCGTTGTATCAGTATTGTTCGAACGTTTTAATAAAAAGGACTAGGGTATTATATGGTTTTTTTCTAGCATCTGTGTGGTTTATCTTTTTCAGTCACGTGACCCACCGGGTTGGTCTAGAGGTAAATTCGTCGTCGTGAGTCAGCTGTTTAACAGTTAATTTTCGGAGACTAAGGTTTCTTGTTCAAATCCTAAAAAAGGTAACTTAGTTACTTTTATACGGATTTGAATATTAGACAGTGGTTGCCGGTGTACTTTGATGGGTGGGGTTCAATTAACCATACTCTCTCAGGAATTGTCGGCCTGGGTCTGTACACCTCACTTACACGTCATACACATCATTCTCAACTCATTGGGTCATGGGGTTGTTTATTATTCTGAATTGAACAGATTGCGACGTACACATATTAGGTATAAAAAAGTCACGTAAAAATCAGTTCGGATGAACGAGGTCTGGTTAAACGGGAAATTAATTTAATTACAACTTTTTACCAAAGGCCTGCCTCATTTTTCTTTGTAATTTTTTGTTATTGTTAAAATGTCTATTAAAGTGGAATAACTTTAATAATTAAATTTCATATCTATTTCGGCACAATTAAAAAGGGTCCTATCATTTTATGACGCAGTACTGTAGATTAATTAAAATATTTAGCCTAAATAATCATTTTCGACGTAAATATGTACGGCTTATTACCGTTTAAAGTTCATTAACAAAAATTTTGTTTTGAATACAACGTAATCGAGATATTAAAAAAAAACAAACAAAAAATACATAAGTAGTATTAAAACATAACCTCCTAATGGGTGGGCATTGCATTATGTAGGCAACATTCTTTAAGTGGTCATTTTAGGTCATCTTATCAAAAATAACTCGTGAGATGAATGGCTAATTGCGTCAACTTGTTCTATTTACAAACAACCCTTCCTCATTTGTTTATTTTTTAAATTAATGCTTGCTTATAAAAGTGCATGCACTTCTCCATTGAATTATTATATTAAGGGTGAGAAATATATGTATTGTTAGGGTCGTTAAAGACAACTTCGTAACTTTATATCTTTGGAATTTGTTTGCAGCCATTATTCTCAGCATGATTCAACTATAGGATTTTGTTTTTTCTTCCGATCATATACCATTCTGCTTTCGTTCTTCGTGTAAGCCTTTAAGTTTCGTTATTCGTGATGTATCATTTTCCGATCTTATCAGTAGCAGTGATAACAGACCCCTCCCCCCAATCATGACTTCTGAAAACCCAACTCCAAAACTTCATAAAACAAAATACGATAAAATCCAATTTGTTGATAAATCCAATTTTGCCCATAACAGGCAGGTGGAGTGTTTAATTATTGGCACTCAATCTGCTAGTTCTAGAGTTACAAAAAATAGTAGTTTCTTATCACACGGTCAGCCAATTGTATGACTGAAGTATTTAAGAACAGAAGAGGTAGAGGTGTAAAAGACACTAGTCATAGTTATCTCATCTGAGACTAATGAATTTCATTATACAGCCAGACCCTTTGGTGAATAAAGTGAAGGTATCATTTGCAGGGTGGAAAGTAGATGCATAAGCTACACTCAATGAAAGTGTTTGTGTTTTCATTCTGTTTATTGAAGTGCTTTTGGATACACAATATCTTTTGTTTTTCCGTCTGGTGCGTACACGAATAAAGAAGGCCACAATCTTAAAAAAAAGCATTTCTTTTCTACGAGAGAACAGCCTCCCAAAAAATTCAGCAGACATGTCACTTACCCTATCTTGTAGAACATAAACAAATGTAATCGATGAGGTGACTTTAAAAAATCATCGGAGGCGTTTTTAAGAAAATCGCAAAAGAATACACAATAACGAATAAATTACGACATCCGGTTGACCGATTTTGATGAAAATTTTCGTGTCGGGTCCGGTAGTAGTATCTAACTTAAGTACAAGTTTCAATTTCGTACAATATTCCGTTTTTGAGATATTTTGTTCACACGTACGCGCACGAACACGCATACACATACAAACCGATCGTGTATATCCGGTGAAAAAAATCAATTTAAAAACAAATCGACACGAAAATAATACTTTCCTTCCTATACATTCATATGGGGCAAGAGAAAGTAAAAAAATGTATCAAGTAGTCCATTCATTATTAGACCGATAGAGTAATATTGCGGGTATTGTTTACTTAAATAAGTTGAAAGGGACAATTTTTAGCTGTCCACTGAACATTTTAAAAGTTTATATTAAAAAATAAAATTAGTTTCTTCGTATTGTAAGACCAGTAAGTAAACAACAATAACTTTATTTAGATTCATCTCTTACGTAATGTGTACTGGTTCTTTTAAACAGAAATAAATCGAGTAAATTGTTGGGTTTTTTAAATTGTAGAAAATATTGAGATATATCCGAACTTCAATTTTTGTCAAGTTTTCGGTATTTTACTTTCTCTTGCTTTTATGAAAAATTCATACAGTTTTTCATGAAAAACTGTAAAAAATCGATTTTAAGATTTCGGCCGTAGTATGCATTTTACGGCAAAAGGGTATTTATTCAAATTTATAGTAAATTAAAAGATATGAATCTTTTATTTCAACATCTTTTATTTTTCTCAACAGAGCCTAATTTAGTGTCAAAAAGTGATTTTCCGTATTATTAAGCAAAACTAAGGTTGGTTTTCATTTTGCATCATTCACTCATGATTAAAAAAGGTTATGTTTTTAAGGTTAGATTTTCGTTAATTTCGAATGTTTTATTACCAATATTAGGTTATATTGTTCATTATTTGCATTGGTAAGAGAAAGTCGTGTGATTGTTTTAGGTACATAAGATTTTTTCGTAATTGTAAGACCAGTAAGTAAACTACAATAACTTATTCAGATTGATCTTCTTACGTAATGTTTACTGGTTCGTTTAAACAGAAATTAATCGAGTAAATTGTTGTTGGTTTGTTTAAATTGTAGAGAATATTGTGAGATGTATCCGACCTTCAATTTTTGTCAAGTTTTCGGTATTTTTAGGCCTGAAATGACCTCAAAATCTTCATCGGTACCGTGTTGTAAATGGTATGCGAGAAACCAGTCAGGCAAACAGTTAACCGTCTGGAATTTAAAAAACTACTTATAAATCAGAATATATTCAGCAGTAATTTCTGTGGTTGATACGTTATTCTGAACATGAATATTGTTAACAGAAGAATAGAAAATAAAACTTTTTGATGTTTTTAAATTCATTAGATGTCGTTAAGTGTCGGAAATTTATAAACGGATCATGTACGCCGTGTATTTAATATCGTTCGGTATACACAAATAAAGGTTAATATTTTATTTATATTGCCTTCAAGTAGTAGGTTGTAAGCCTCTCCAGTAAGGAGCGGCATTTTTTCAGCTGGCCTTGTAATTTTTCCAACTGTCATGATTAATGGTTTGGTTTCATGGTGAGAATTGTGAAATAAGTGCCTTTTTAAGTTCTTAGGTCAACATTCAGGATTGCATTTTTTTTGTCTATAACTTTAAATGTTCATCTGAAAATTAATTTTTAATTTTACTTTACCGTTTTTATGTAGGGCTATTTCCTTTATAACACTCTCCTACAAAAAAATAACAATAAAAATAATACTTTACTTCCTAAAAAATACTATTTTTATATTAAGTACTTAAGCCATAAACCACTCGCTGTGCTTTACAGCAAACTAAACTTAAGGGGTTACAGACGTTTAAAAATGAAAACAAAATGATTTTATTTTATATTCAACCCACCGGGTTGGTCTAGAGGTAAAGACGTCGCCGTGAGTCAGCTATTTAACTGCTGATTTTCGGAGACGAAGGTTCCTGGTTCAAATCCTAGTGTAGGTAAGTTACTTTTATACGGATTTGAATACTAGACAGTGGTTAACGGTGTACTTTGATGGTTGGGGTTCAATTAACCATACTCTCTCAGGATTGGTCGACCTGGGTCTGTACAAGACTACACCTCATTTACACGTCATACACATCATCTTCATCTCATTGGGTCATGGGATTGCTTATTGTTCTCAATTGAACAGATTGCAACGTACACATATTAGGAATTTAAAAAAAAATTATATTCTTTATAGTTTTCTGATTAATTTGGTATATAAATTGTAGCTGTAGTGTAATTGCAAACCCTTGAAAATTAATAAAGGAAATGATCGTGCCCACCAACTTTTTGGACTTTTGACTTGTTTGTTGCTTACTTTTTGTTTCGTTTGAATTCTGTTAGTATTACAGTATCTTACAGATTGAATCGTGTGCAAGAATTAGCTGTCATGTTGTGAATGCTTTGTTTATTGAAAAGTAACCTAGAAATTTGTGCTTTACTCTTTGCGTTTACTGTTTAGGTTTTAGTGTTGCTTGGTAGTTAAAAGTGTTGCTTAGTATTCTTTTGAAAAACGGTGGTTTTTGGGATATGGTGTTTTTCCCCACTTTGGTACCATTTACTCAGAGACTTACTAAGATATCTCCTTCAGTTTTTTGCCAGAGTATCTTCATAACTTTATTTACCTGGTATACCAAATAATTTGCTATTATATTCTTAATTTTATGAGCTAGGTGAGTAAATATTTCAAATTTGGCCAATTTACGATAAAGTCGAAAAAATATTGTTTAAAAAAATTCAGAATTAGAAAAAGCAAAGTATTATTATTGGTATACACTATAAAGCACAAAATTCAATAAATAAAATGGTTATTGTTTGAAATCTCTATCTGTAGTAGTTAACTGAGAAAATAGTACCAGAAAATTACTAAATTAACATGTGGGAATACAAACGTCTGTACCCCCTTAAAGCGTTGAATTTCTCACACATCTTACTTATCGAAAGCGAAATCACTAATGTATAAATACAAGCAATTAGGACTGTAAATATTAATATTGTTGACACCAGTGTGAATTACCAATGGAAGGGGAGAAATACGACCTGAGAATAACTGAAATATTTTTTTTCTCTCTTTTTTTGGAGAAAAGTTGGTTAAATCTATTTCTTACAAAAATGGTATAAGCTCTATGATTTTTGGAACGTTATATCTGTCCTGTAAATTTTTTTTCTCTTTAATTCTATATTTACAACTGTAAAATTTTACAACAAGCAAATGTGATGATTATGATAATAATGTAAATGACATGATAGGCATGAAAGGGGTAGGGCCCCCATTGGTGCCTCCCCAAGAATGAAATTTGTATATAAAATTAGCAGGTCTCTACTCCAACGTCTTTTAAGGCGTCTAGGGGGAATATCAGGTAAATGGAAGGTGGAAAGTGAACGTACCAGTGTGTTCTTGTGTTCGTGTGACTTGTCGTGAAAGCGTTTGTATAGGTATTCGATGGAATTTTGTACAGATGGGGTTTTCAAATCTGTGTGTAAGGTTTTGTTGCTAACGTAAAGAGGTGCTTTTGCTATAAGGCGTAATATTTTTTTCCCGTAAATAATTTTTAAAGACCGTACCTAAATAATTTTTCAAAAATTTTGAAAAACGGAAAGAATATAGGATGATGTGTATAGCTGTTACGTCATCGTACCTGATACCTGCGTAATATTATACATTGTTTACGATAGAATAGATAGATAAAGTAACTAATCTTACCCCAAATAAAGTTAAAGAATTAATTTTATCAATCGCAATTTATTTTCAAAATTTATTAATATATAACCTATATTACTCTGGAAGCTGTAAGCTTCCAACAGTAAAATAATTTTTGAAATCGGTTTGATAGTTTTTGAGATTACTTTTTACAAAAGTTTTTTTTGTATAAAATCCTATACCTGTTGTACCTGTTGACATAAATGCCTCTGTGTTGGAATAAATCTTTCTAAAATGTTAAAAGGGAATTTAAATACGAAGCATCATTGCAACTCCATGTTATGTATCCAAAATTTCATGTTATGTTTGACCTGGACGAAATATTTAAATCTCTGAATTTACACTCCAACTAATTTTATTCATCGCAGAAAATAGGTAATTCTGTAAGATTTCGTTTTACACAATGAATATTCAGTCGCATTGGCAATTTTTTGTCGTTATTATTTCATAACCCTTGTTATGGGTTGTGGGTTGATCTATTGGTAAAGTCATCGCCACGAGTCAGCTGTTTAACAGCTGATTTTCGGGGACTAAGGTTCCTGGTTCAAATCCTAGTGAAGGTAGTTACTTTTTTACGAATTTGAATACTAGACAATTGTTACCGGTTTACTTTGATGGTCTTCTTCTTCTTCTTAATATCAAGGATTAGGCATAAGCCTGTTCCGAACTCACAAACCATCCTGTACGTCTACACAAACACGAGACATTCCAACCCGTACATATCGACTGCTGCCATCTTCTTCGAGGTCTTCCCATCTCCCTTCTTCCAACTGGAACATATTCCATCTTTTTTAAAGGTATTCTCTCCTCTGGCATCTGTTCCAAATGTTGCCTCCATTGATTCCGGTACTCCTCCACTTTTTCATTCAAGCTAAATACACTCAACTCGGATCTAATTTCCTCGTTATGTATTAGATCCAGCCTCGAGCAGCCCTTCACCCTTCTTAAAATTTTCATTTCAGCTGCTTGGATCCTATTTTCTTGGCGTTTCGTGGTAACCCATGACTCTCTTCCATAAAGGACTGAGGCTGCCATTACCTTGTAGAACTTCACTACTGTCTCCTTTCTAGCTCTGTTACCCAGTGTCCTGTTAATGATACCACAAATAGCTTGAAATTTATTTATTTTATTTGCGACATACAAGTCGTTACTTTGATGGTTCGGATTCAGTTAAGCATACTCTTTCAGGAATTGTCGTCCTGAGTTTGTACAAGACTACACCTCACTTACATGTCATATATCATCCTTATCTCATTGGTTTATGGGGTTGCTTATTGTTCTTAAATTGAACAGATTGCCACGTCCACACATTAGGGCTTAAAAAATTTGTTTCACAATTAATAAATTATGTAACAGCTAATGAAATACTGATAATGATAGAATACTAGAATTAAAACAACCAACTCCTTTTCAGGTAATCTACGTGTGTGGCTCTTCATTTAGCAGTATTTTAAGAAAAAAATATTTGTGATTAGATGTTTTGTGTGTAAACACACGTTTTTCTCTGAATTGTCCTAATTCCCATTGAAGTAATTGTAGGAAGTTGTCTTTATTGACACAAATTAACTGGTTACATGATTTATATAGTTTTATCACTCTCACCTTTTTTATATTCTATACTTAAAGTTTTATAAGTTGCATAAATCAGTGTACTTAGAAATTGTCTGAAGAAAAATGAGTTAGTTCACACGGATTTAGCTGAAAAAATTTAAGAGTAATTTTACGTTTTCTTTTTTAAAACTGCTTAAAGATAAAAGCTGTAGTTATAGTTTCGGTTTTCTTAATTGTATCTCGTCTGTATATACCTGGATACAAAACTAGCATACATTTTTGTCATTTATTTAACCAATTGTATGATTTTTAGGTCAGCACTCAAAAGGTTAGATTAATCCCGAGAGATTTTACTTAGTAAAAAAATCGTAACGTAGTTTATAATTATCTTGCCTTCTTCACTGTGTTTGAAATCAATTAACTTATAAAATAATGTCATTTTAGATCCTCATAACAGGCAGGCGGAGTATTAAATTATTTGCACTCCATCTGCTAGTTTCAGGGCTACAAAAAATAGTTGTGTTTCTTATCACAAGGTCAGCCAATTTATGACTGAACCATTTCATTATACAGCCAGACGCTTTGGAATGAAGTGAAGGTGTCTTTTGTAGGGCGAACGTAGATTCTTTTCAGAGGGCCTAGCATGGTGATAAGCATACTTTTCCACTCGATGAGGAAGGTAATTATAAACCACCTCACTCTTGTTTTACTTAGTAAAGCATCTAGAGGTTCAAACCAGCCTTCCGGCTGATGACGCAAATAACAGCACATTTTGTATGATGTCAATTTTTGAAATTGGGAATGATAAGGTTATGCTACTGCACAGGAGGTAAATAGGGAACGAGACATGTACTTGGAGTGACCAATGGAAACTGTACAAAAACGTTGACCAGGGCTGCTAAATCTTTATTTTTATAACCAAATATTGTTTAATTATTTTCATCGATTCTGTTTGTCTTCGCGAAATTTTTACTTATATAAGGCATTATCATCCACAACGGTTTAGGTCAACTGATTCTGTTCTGGCATCCATATCTTCCTCGGTCGACCAATATCTCTTGTTCCCATCGGTTCATAAAGCCACGTTTGCAACGGCAAACGAATTCCAGACTTAAATAAGAGATGGAATGTTCAATTTTTCCTCTACTACTTAATGATACTGCTTTTATAAAAATTTCCTCAAAGGGTTTCTTCTGGTAAAAACTTGTTCATTCCTCAAAAAATTCATCTTAGCTGCCTGATTGTGAAACACCTACTTTCAGGTGCTAATCCTAACTCACTACCGTGTATTATTACAAGTACAGTTGATTTTGATAAAATTTCGACCGAGTGTTCTTCGTAGTGTTGTTTTTCTTTAAGAACGATGTACGTCACTACAAACTGAGGTAAAATTCTAAAGTTTCCATTGGATATGTAAGTTGTGCATAGCCTTTTGTACCCAATTTTGCTGTATCACCTGGTTACAGTAACGATTTTAAATAGACATCTGGACTAAGATGTATGCCAGTATCAACCCCAGTCTTCTTTCATGGAACGTGAAATACCCTCCGTGACATTAAACAACCCTGTCATCCCCTGGCTCACCAGAAACTTCTCAGTGACTCCACACTCTTCAATATGAAGTACAACAGCGGTGTGATATTGTACTTTCCCTTCTTTGCTCATCGACATTAATGGTTTCTTGTACCGCATTGGCGTAGTTGGTAACGTGCTCGCCTCTCATCATGCGGTCTTGAGTATGAATCCCATTCAGTCACGGCATATTTTCATACGTTACAAAAATTCATTTCATCCTTCATCGTCAGTAATTGCAGAACAGTCGGACGTTAAACAAAAAAAAATGTTCTTTGTGCTTCTTTTATGTCTCTGGAAAACTATTTTGTTTGTCAATATCCAATAATATTGTTTTCATTGCATTGTGTATAATTTATTTTGAAATGTGATATATCTTTTGGAATATTAAATATTTGCAGAAATATTTTCACGAGTACATTTATTTAGTTCTTGAAAAATGTTGGAATACATTGTTGTAATGACGAACTTGTTAAAATAAATTAATTTCGGTTATGATTTTTTTGTGTACCATTAAATTTTTAGAAACGAGGTTAAGTTATTTTTTCATTTCAGGGATTACAAGTAAACTTTAACATTCGGTTCAAAATGGTATTTTTAATTAGTTTAGTTTCTACGATGTTTTATTAATTTTTATTTTGACAGTTAAAAGTTTTGTGAGCTCGGAAATCGTGTTAACAGAATTTATGACATGCGTATGTTTCTCGAACGCGCATATACAAACAGTTCTGACTCGAACAAAATTAGTTTCCGACTTATTACAGAAGCGCTAAAATTTACTGTTCTCTACAATATCTATTTCTTGACCGCTTTACTTTAGGCCAAAGGTTGTCCTTTGAAGAATTCCGGTCTTAAGTTATATGAATACCACTATTCAAGCTATAAAGTAACCATTTATGGTTTTGGACAGGCCTTAAAGGTTGTAGTATTGGATTTCCAGATGAACTCGACTTGAACTGAACGGCTTTTCTCAGAATTAGAACTGATTAAACATATACCGAGCCCGTTCCTTATAATGCACCGTGTTGTAGCGATTGTTGTGTGTGTAGAACTGCGTATTTGTAATGTTTCATTGGATAAAAAGTTAGCTGCTAACAGTTTATAACAGGTTTTATATACTTTTTTATGAATAAATATTTTTTTCTAAATAAATAGTAGATTCGGATCTGATTTGTTTACTCTCTGTAATTTAATTTATCTTTTAATTCACATCGCAGATCTCGTCCATCAATAATTTTTTCCTTTTAAAAATTTTTTCATTTTAAAAATTGGATGAATGTTTTCTTGTAATTTTTAATGATCGAAGTTTTTGTCAATTTTTACATCCTCGCGTTCTATGTCTAAAGCGTGGAAAAACTTCTATGGTGGTTCCTAACATCATTTTTTTTATCAAAAGCTATGTCTACGGCTCTCCCCTGGCGGACAAGGTTGTTTTACCTTTGCTGGGAAATGGTATTAGTAGACTTAGATTAGAATTAATGTATACTAATTGGAAGTTTTATGTCAAATAAATAAATATATTGTATAAATAAATAAAATAAAATAAATAAATAAAAATATGCTCCATTAAGCAGAGGTCTAGAAACGCTTTGTTTGCTATCTGCCCGCCATTTTTAAAGAAAAATTTATATATCAAGTGTGGTTGTACAAATCTCATAAAGTTAAATGCCGGCGTATAGTAGGCCTACTAAAACAAAATTTTAAAAGTTTACCTCAAAAAATTTCAAAAGGTGGTCATTTAAATTTTTTAAAATCTTTAATACCTCAAACCACTGAAATTAGAAACAGAACTATTTTTTGTAGCCTTGGAACGAGCAGATCGATTGCAAATAATTTTACATCCCACCTGCCTGTTATGGGCAATTGGAATCATTTTTATAACGTAATTGGTACGTGAACACAGCAATATCACGGCAACGAATATCGTCACATTCCATGACACCGATGTCACGGCGCAAGTGCCACTCTGACAATGAGGCTTTATAGATGTTTAGGTCATCAGCCGAAAGGCTAGTTTGAGCCTGTAGAGGTTTTACTATTACTAAGTAAAACGAGGAGTGAGGGGGTTTACCGTTGCCTTCCTCACTGAGTGGAAAAGTGCACTCATCAGCATGCCGGGCCCTCTGAAAAGCACATATTTTCCACTCTGCAAATGACACCTTCACTTCATTCACCACAAAGTCTGGCTGTATAATGAAATTTATTACTTTCAGAGGAGTTATTTCTGATTAGTGTATTTTGCACCTCTACCTCTTCTGTTCTTAAATGATTCAGTCATTTTAGCCCTGCAACGAACAGATTGAGTGTAAATAATTTGACACTGCTTTATAGATACATCATCAAAATAAGACATAAAATGAGTAAAATGAAGTGCTTCTTTATGTCCAGCGAGAAAATTAATGCGATTTACCGACTATTTATTAATTAGTTAATCAGATACAGGCTAGTATAAATAATTCTATGACGCCTACTCGTAGGCCCGTGTGTTTGAAGGTAGGAAGTCCTACCTACATGTGAAAGAATGCGTCAATGTAGGAACAATAATTAAACAGTAGGCCGTTTATTATCTACCGAGAATACGTGCGTAGGCTACTATCAATATTTGATAGTGTAAATTGGTTCACGACCGTGGTTTGAAGTGGGCGTGCTTTAAAAAAAACCTAAAGATGCATGTTACTAGGTCTATCACTTTTTTTGTTAAGGTGGGATATAATAATAGGTTAAAATTGAAGCGCCTGGTCCATAGATAGATCTAGATACAATATGATATCGTAGCTTGCATTTCCGGTTAACAAATATGTACTCTCTTTGGATTCTAAATATTGGAACCTTACATTCTCAGAACTTTACTCGGTTGTAGTAGTAGGCCTACTGAACTACGATATTTAGTGAATTTTACAGCGAACCGCGATAATTTGCTTGCGAATAAAAATATCTTCACCGTTTAGAAAACTTATTTTCTATTATTAATTTTAAAAAAAATAATTTTAATATTATATTCTGTTAAAAAAAATAATTTTTTGGGTTCAGGGGATCTGAAAACGTGTATATCAGGAGAAAACTCGGTTTGGAAAAGTGGACTTGAAAACTACCTATACTTTCCTCCCCGTATATTCATATAGGCAAGAGAAAATAATAGAATACGTAGTTCAGCGGCAATATATGATTTTCTGTAAGAATTCGTCCATTCCGCATTGAATCATTCGAAATTTGTACATAAGAATATAACTGTTACGAATATATAATTAAAATCGGTCATAAAGTAAGTAAGTAATAATAATAATAATATAATATAATATTATTATTAATTAATTAATAATAAATGCTAATTAATTAATAGTAATTAATATTATCACCACCACCACCACCATTTATTCCCATGATATTACTCATTAAGTAAAAAAGAAATTACCGTAATACAAAATGTCTGAGCTTTGTGCAGCTGCGGGATGAAGGGGACAGACGAAGTACCAGACTGCTGCTACGTCATAACACTGTACTAATCATTTCATTGCTATTCGCTAGGTAGTTGGTTGCCTAGTGCGGTGACATACGTGGGTGTTGTTTTGACTATTTCCTATATTTTTTTTTTTTTTTTTTTTTTTTTTGGTTTAACGTCCGACTGTTCTGCAACTACTGCTAATGCAGACGGTGAAGGATGAAATGATTTTTTTGTAACGTATGAAAAGATGCCGTGCCTGAATGGGATTCGAACCCAAGACCGCATGATGAGAGGCGAGCACGTTACCAACTGCGCCAATGCGGCCGGCGACTATTTCCTATAGACGGCGACACAGAATATATGTAGTTTGGATAGTACCTCTGACTACTACAAGCATAGTACTAGTAAAACGTTACTACTACTACTAACGCAATCTCTCACAGTAGTAATGACGTAATGCATTCCTCTCAGCTGCACAAAGCTTCGGAATGGGCAGTAAATAGTTCTGTTTCTTATCACATGGTCAGCCAATTAAATGACTGAATCATTTAAGAACAGAAGAGGTAAAGGTGTAAAAGACACCAATCAGAAATAACTCCTCTGAAAGTAATGAATTTCATTATACAGCCAGACCCTGTGGTGAATGAAGTGAAGGTGTCATTTGCAGAGTGGAAAATATGTGCTTTTCAGAGGGCCCGGCATGTTGATAACCGTACTTTTCCACTCAGTGAGGAAGGCAAGGTAAATTATCTCACTCCTCGTTTTACTTAGTAAAACCTCTACAGGTTGAAACCAGCCTTTCGGTTGATGACCTAAACAACAACACACTAACTTAACTAACTAACTTAACCAATACTTTGCTATTTACTAAGAATACGATTGTAAAAATTAAGTAAATTGATATAACTGTTAGAAGATTAGAGAGAAATTTAATGCTGGTTGCCGTATCAATATTTTTTTTTAGAATTTTAGTCAAGTGTAATGCGTGCATATTACAGGTATATGTAGCAATTTGGTTAATCGATTGCTCTATATTTTCATAGTTTTTTCCACTCTTTTAAAGGTTAGTTGTTAGTTGCCGTTCAACTTGGATTGAATTAATTGTGATTTAGATCTTGAAATACAAGGTGGATTTTAAGAAAAGGTATAATTTAAGTAGTAGCTAGGCTTAAACCATTTATAAATTTAATAGTACCTACAATATTCTTCTCGTTTATAGCGCGGGTTTGAAGAGACACAAAGACCCGCGGTTTTCATACTACCACCGTGAAACTGTAACTACTATACCGCAGTGTGTTGTTGATAGAGAGGCGGTGTAATCAGGTAAAATAACTTAAAATAACTTTGCAAAGTACTTGTACTTTACAAAGTATCCGACGGGAATATGTACAGCAACGAATCCTTTTCATACTACCGCCGTGGTTTCGCCAGTTCGCTACCGTTTTCTATTGCTTTTCATTCACCGGTGCCTTTAAACATAAAAAAATCTGGTGTGAAACACTCACACGACTTTCTCTTGGAAATGTAGAGAATGAACAATATAATAGATATTTAATAATGAGTAAACAATGTAAAATGAAATATACGTAACTTAATTTTAATCACGAGTTAATATGTAAAACGAAAATCAACCTCTGTAGAAATTTAAAACACGGAAAATCACTAATCACCTCTGAACCACTAATTACCTCTGAACTAGGCTCAGTAGAGAAAAATGAATGTTTAAAATAAAAATTGTAAGGTTTTTTAATTTCCTAAAATTTTGATTAAATACACTTTTGTCGTAAAATGCATTCTAAGGCCGCAATCTTAAAAAATCCGATTTTTTACAGATTTTGATGAAGAAACTGAAATCACTAATTACCGCTAACTAAGTGTTGTACAAAAAATGTTTGAAGTAAAAGTTGTAGGGTTTTAAATGTAGCAACTCTGATTATTTAGGACGCCTTTGCCCATTAATGAATATTAAGGCTGCACTCTTAAATAACAATTTTTTCTACGAGAGCAATGCCTCCCCAAGAATTTCAGCAGACATTCCACTTACTGTATCTTGTACAGCATAAACAATTAGTTAATGAGGCCATTTAAAAAAATTCGTAGCCGTTTTTTGAGAAAATCGAAAAGAGGGAAAATTTCTGTTTATGGTAACAAACATTTATATTCGTACAGTACAACCTACAAAAGGTTCCGCGATGTACTGTATATGCTCTGGGTATAGGATAAGTTGTTGTGTTTGTTGTACTGAAATTATAGCAGTCACGCATGCGCACTGATGCTTTTCCCCTTTACCCCTCGTTGCAAACGAGGGCAAACTCGTGACTCAAGTGATTAGAAATTTAAGTTGAGAGTTTCAACTTCGTAAAATATTCCAGTCTTGAGATATTTTGTTCACACACAGAACAGTCGTTAAAAACATGTTTTTTAGGGGTCAGGGGCCTGAAAACGTGTATTTCCAGTGAAAAATCGTCTTGAAAACAATTTTTACCTTCCCTGTACATTATACTGGGCAAGAGAAAGTAAAAAATTGTGAGAGAGAGCGCGGGAAAGTAAAATTTTGAAAATATTTAGGGGAGGCATGTCAACACCGCGGTATATCCGAATCCACGATATAAAAGAGCGCGTTATGAACGAGGACGGCTAATGCTAAAATTCATTGAGAAAATATCTTTTAAGACATCGTTATTGGCAATTTACGATCACTTTTCGGTATATATTTTTTATTATCAGGCTATTATTACGTGCATAGGAACGTGTGTTATAATTCTTAAGTATATCCAGTGTAACACTTAAGCTTCCGTGTTCCCTTCCCTAAACGTCTTAAAATTTTCGGCAAATCGCCCTACCATTCTCGCTATTTTTCAAGCAGGTATAAATTTTGATTATTTGAAAACCGATCTTGATGCAGAATTCACAAAAGTTATAATCTTATGTAACCAACAATGTCAAAACCTTATGGAATTTACCAAATGGAATAGTGTTTTCTTTACTGAAGAAAATCGCCTGTTGCTTCTAAACTAAGCATTGGATAAAAATAATAAAAATATATGATAATATGGGTATATAATAATAATAATAATAATATGGACATTTTTACTTTCTCTTGCCTATATGAATATATAGGAAGGAAAGTATTGTTTTCATGTCGATTTTTCGAAATCGAGTTTTCACCGGATCTATACGTTTTCAGACCCCCTGAACCCAAAAAACATGTTTTTAGCGATTGGTCTGTGTGTATACAAAATATCTCAAGAACGGAACATCCTACGAACTTGAAACTTGAAACTTAAGTTACATACCACTACCGGACCCGACACGAACATTTTCATCAAAATCGGTCAACCGGAAGTAGTAGTTTGTAAGGTACCATTAATACGGTACATTAGGTTAGTAATAGTTATAGTTAAAATAGGTTTACTTTTAGGATATAAGCGAAGTGAGAAGTGGACGGGTAAGTGAACTCTGTGGAATGTGGGTGTTAGGGTTGATAGCAGGCAAAAAGAGAACAATGGGATAACGGGTCTGCTATTCAACCCTTGCAGGTGTGTAGTAGGCCTACCGAGAGGGCAGTGAGGAACGGACAGTTGTAGAGTACGGGTGTGGACAAGCGTTGGGCGGTAAAGTGGGTGAAGAGTTAGTTAGTCGAGTAGTGTTTAGAACAATCGTGTGTACGGGTGTGTGACTTTTTAGTGTTAAGGTTTAGATTAAGTGTGTAGTGCGTAATTAAAGACCGGTGGACAGGACCATATCGAGGTACTATATTCTATACAATTATATATTATAACTTAGTGTTTAATTTGGTAATGGACAGAAACCACGTAGGCTAAAAGTAGTGTATAAATTAGATTTAGTGGTTGGTTGTACGATCCTCTCCGTGGTCTGCCAGCTCCAACAGATACCGAGCCCGTTCGTGAAGCGCTACCCGACTTGCAAAAGTTCGGGAAAGCCCCGAACTGAGGGCGAAGGCAGTTTGGGCTGGTATAGGCGGGGACCGGCCAACTAACGTAGGTTTAAGGGGTAGTTATAGGCTAGTAATAAGATCAGTAGGTAAACAATAAAGTATTAGCAATGTAATTAGTTGTTTAATTAAACATAATATTAGTTGATAACCTGTGTAGTTATTTCACCCGGCCAGTCCCTTACAACTGGTGTCAGGTGTGATGGTCTGCAATAAAGACCAAGAACACGGTATTGTTTTTACACGTCAGAATAGTATTTTAGTAGTTGAACATGAGTTTAGTAGTCATAGGCAATTTATCAGATACATGCAGTAGGTTAGAAATTATGAGTTGTTTTAATTTATAATATAGGGATTAGTTTAGGGTAATGCAGGTTATAATAAATAGTTTTAGGCAGTTATTAATCAGTTTTACGAAATAGATAGTTCAGTAGTGATATTTTGTCCGTCCTGCTACAGATACAAACGTAATTTAAGTAGGTATACGATATTCGTTGTTCGTCATGTCCTTGACTGAAATGGAGCAGCAGTTGGCTGATTTGCAGTTGAGGAATATGCAACTAGAGGAGTGCAGGAAGAAGGGTGAACTGGAGAAAGCCCAACTTCAGAAGGAAGTAGAAGAAATTCGTCGCGCGCAAGTTCCTAGGCTCGAAAGTAATTGGGAGAGACCGTTGGCTCGAAGGGATATAGGGCTTCAGTGTATGGTTCGTTCATTTTCTGGAGAGGGATCCGATTTAACAGTGGATGAGTTTTTAAAACAGATAGATTTGGTAGCGACGGCGGGTCACTGGGACGACAGCGACAAGAGGCTGATATGCCAGTTGAAAACCACAGGCTTAGCATCGTTGTGTTTAGATGCTCACCCGGAGTTGCTGCGCCCTGGATCAACATTCAGTGAGTACAAAGAGGTTCTTCAGAAGAGATTTTCCGGTATATCAGATCCAGATCAGTACTTGTTGGCTTTAAACAACATACATCAGGCACAGGGGGAAAATGTGTACTCTTTCGCCGATCGCTGCCGATTACTGGGAAGCAAAGCAATGCCAAGGACGACTTCAGCGGAAGAAGCAAGCTGGGCCTGGGTTCAAATGAATAGGACCGTCCTTAGCGCATTTGTGCGCGGGCTAAAAGAATCCGTTGGGCTCCAATTAAAATATTACCCGCCAAAGGACTTGGAAGAGGCGATCGTTCAGGCACAGCGAATTGAGTGTGCTCAAGGAGTGAGAAAACCCGAGGGGGTGTATATGGCAGTAAACCAATCACTCCCTATGAGCCAAAACATTTTTGCAGCCGCAATTAAACCTTCTTCTTCGTCGTTCCAGTCTACTGCGTGCCGGGTACAGGTGGACCCATGTAGAACCGAGGAAAGAGAAACTACTGGACGTAAATCGCTAAGGAGGGACGTGTGTTTCGTATGCGAAGGCCGCGGTCACTTCGCGAGAGAATGTCCTAGCAAAAGGGCACATCCACCTTCAGACGCACGGACTCAAAGCAGTACAACAAACCAATCTGCTAATAACGTAAGAAAAAGCCGCGGACATTGTTTTGTTTGCGGTGATTCGTCACACTATGCAGCAAGCTGCCCCAATCGGGCTCAGGGTCCAAGAATGAGACACGGCGAACAATTGCAAAAGAATGAGGTTAATGTTGACTGCTCGACGTCCCCAAACGAGAGAGGCTCGATGACGGCCCCGGGGTCGAGCTATTAGAGAGTAAGGGGCGAATGAATTGGATTCCAAACGTTCTGACGGCTGGAGCGTGCGGAATCAATGTAACGTTATTAGTGGGTGGACTCAAGAAAGTGTTGTTGGTCGACACGGGTGCCGAGGTGTCAATTTTAAGGGAACCCATTCCCGGGATTCCTGTGGGGCCTCAACAAATTAAGGCCAAGGGAGTAACTGGAGCTAGCCTTTGCATTACCGGGACTCAAGAGTTGGAATGCAAGGTAGCGCATCTTCAGGTTACGCATTCTTTTGTCCTCGCTGATATTGAAACCTGGAGAGATGGGCTGATAGGGTGGGATTTGCTGCAAAAACTAGGAGCGGTGGTGGACGTGAGTAGAGGTGGAGTAACATTCATGGGAGTGTCTGTGTTGACCCGTGACGAAGAGGTCTGCGGGGTGTCATACGCTGAAACTGCACCACAAGAGCCTACACAAGTCGCCACCCACCAAAAGCAGATAGGGACAAAGGTATCTGGTAATGTAAGTCAAGGAGAAGAGGAAGGCAACGGATTGTACCAAGTCCGAGCTGTAAGTTCAGTGAGTGTACCACCGTACAGTGAAAAGATGGTAGCGGCTAAGGCCGCCGTTGAGATGACAGACATCGTAGTGGTGGAGCCCAGTATACAGCCACAACCAGGTCTTCGAGTGGCTAGAAGTGTCAATAAGGTACAAAAAAATATAGTGTGGGTAAAAGTGGCCAATCTGTCCGCTACACCTCTACAAGTGCAGAACAAACAGATTTTGGGGGTTGCTGAATCACTGATAGAAGAAGACTCTGTGATAATTACACATAATTCGTCAGCCGATGTGACACATTTAAGAAAAAAATTGGATCATCTAAACGTAGAGGATGCGACAATTATAGAAAATGTGTTACTGAAATATAAGGAAGTGTTCGAAGAACCAGATAGAGAAGGTTGTAATTCTGGCGTCGAACATCGTATCCCTACAGGAGATTCAGGACCAATTATGAAAAGGCCATACCGTGTTCCTCACCATTTGCGTTCCACTGTAGAAGAGCATATAGCGGACATGATAGACAAAGGGGTAATTGCACCATCAAGCAGCCCGTGGTCCGCTCCTGTTGTATTAGTACCAAAGAAAACGTCCGACGGAAGCACTAAGTACCGCTTTTGCACCGACTTCAGAGCACTAAACGAGGTGACTAAAGGTGATGCGTACCCACTCCCTTTAATTCAGGAGACGTTAGAAAACCTCGGGAAAAGTCGGTACTACACGACCCTTGATCTAGCTTCCGGATACCATCAGATTCCGATCGCCAAGGAAGATCAAGAAAAGACCGGATTTACGACTGTAGGTGGACACTATGAGTATCGCAGAATGGCGTTCGGATTGTCAGGAGCACCAGCTACATTCCAGAGGTACATGGACAATCTGTTAGCAGCAGTGAAAGGGCACGAATGTCTAGTATATCTCGATGATGTGGTGATATTCAGCTCAACCGTGACGCAGCATGCGGAAAGGCTTGGACGAGTGTTAGAGCTATTCAGGGAGGCCAACCTACGAGTAAACCTCGATAAGTGTAAATTTGTACAGTCCAGTGTAGAATACCTCGGCCATATAGTGACCGCTGATGGGATCAAACCTGACCCGAAGAAGATCCAAGCCATCAAAAACTTTCCCAAGCCTACCAATGTCAAGGAAATTCGTGGATTTTTAGGCCTGGCTGGCTACTATCGTCGATTCATCCCAAATTTTGCTGAAATGGCGAAACCCCTAACTCACTTGACCAAGCAGGACGTCCGGTTTTCGTGGAGTGTAGAACAAGAACAGTCCTTTGAAGAGCTGAAGACGACATTATGTTCCGACTCAGTTTTGATATACCCCGACTTTGACCAACCTTTTATTTTGGCCACAGACGCTTCGGCGGCGGCGCTGGGTGCGGTACTGTCCCAGAGGGTCGATGGAGTAGAACGACCAGTGGCTTTTGCTAGCCGGCAGATGAATGCAGCAGAGAAAAATTATTCAACGACGGAGAGGGAGTTATTATCAACAGTGTGGGCAGTTCAGCAATTCCGTTGCTATTTGCTGGGCAGGAGATTTACACTGGTAACGGATCACGCTGCCCTTAAGTGGATGTTGAGTCTGCGTGACCCGTCATCTAGACTAACACGGTGGGCTTTACGGTTGGCAGAGTTTGATTACCACGTAGAGCATAAGCCAGGGAAGCGCCACACTAACGCCGATGCTCTAAGTCGGGCAGCGGTAGTGGCTAGGATACACCAAGGGTGGGACTGTACCGAGATGGAAGCTGCGCAGACTAGCGATTCATGGTGCAAGAAGTTATGGGAAAACCGGGATAAATGCCAAGTAGGAACCTCGGGTAGTTTGCTTTACTGGACCAATGGTGAAGGGGACCAAGCGTTGTGGAAGTTAGCCGTTCCAGAAACTATGAGAGAAAGAATCATGGAGGAGTGCCACGCTACATTATGGGCAGGCCATCCCGGCATCGAAAGAACCTTAGAGCGAATTAAACGGGAGTACTACTGGCCAAAAATGTCAAGGGATGTGGAGGAATACGTCAAGCGTTGTCACCAGTGCTCACGGAGGAAGAACCCAAATCAGTTGACCGCACCGCTGGCCAGAGCATTTGAACCCTGCAAGCCATTTGAACTTGTCTCCCTTGACATTGTTGGACCGTTGCCGACAAGCCGCCAGGGTAACAAGTACCTGCTAACGTTCATTGACCATTTTACTCGTTATCCTGAAGCCATCCCCATTCCGGATCAGTCAGCCGAAACAACAGCAAAGGAGTTTGTGAAAAATTTAGTAACTAGGCACGGGCTACCAGAAAGATTGTTGACTGACCAGGGGCGAAACTTTGAATCCGAACTGTTTAGAGAAACGTGTAAGCTGCTGGGAATCAAGAAAATTCGCACCACCGCCTACCATCCCGAGGGAAATGGACGCATAGAACGGTTTCACAGGACCCTTAATGATGTAATTGCACATTTTGTGCGAAGGGACGGACGAGATTGGGATCGCTGGGTGCCATTTGCGCTAATGAGCTGCAGAACAACACCACACAGTTCAACTGGCTATACTCCGCACTATCTGCTTTATGGAAACGAAATGGCCCTACCATCAGCATGTCACGCAAAGGAAAAATTGGGAGACTCCGATGTGGACCAGCATCTTGAACAACTGCAAACCCGCCTGTACGATGCATATGAGGCAGCGTACCAGCAATCCTTAAAAACAGCTGAGGAACGAGCGAAAGTCCACGATAAAAGGGTAAAGCCAAGAGAATTTAATGTTGGCGATATGGTGTATTTGCGGGAGCCGGCCATACGACCTGGAGAAGCCAAGAAGTGGCATTTGCCTTGGAAGGGGCCTTTCGTTTTAACTAGGAAGTTGAGTGATGTGAACTACGAGCTAAAGTTAGGGAACCAAAAGTTGATCGTTGTTCACGTAAACCGACTTAAGCCGGCGGCCGTACGAGACCCGACCTGTAATCAGGAAGCAGTTGAAAGAATCGCTGATGACGCTAACCCTACCACCGTGGTTAGTGGGGATACCACAGATAGAGCTGAACACCAATTTTTGTGGCGCAGTTCATGGGATGACGATCCAATATGGGAGCAACAGGCGGCGGGTCCCGTCGATGTTAGATCAAGATCACCTTCACTAGGCGGGGACGGCGAAGAGCGATCCGCAGTCATTGAGGAAGAACAACCGGATGATTTGGTTGATAGTGAGTTTGGGGATAGCCCTCCTGAAACAAGAGACGATGAACGAACTGACCCGCTGTTCGAACCAGAGATTTCCGACGAGTGTAGCAGTAACCGTTCACCCTACAACCTTCGGGACACTCTAGCAAGACGGCAAGCACGCCGGGAATAGCAGGCAAGAAGAGAAGAGGTAGAGTAGTCTAGTCTAGCCAGGAGGGAGGCTCTCGATCTCGGACTCTAGCTCAGCTTGTGGGTCGGGTTTCTTTCTGAATGAAGTAGGGGGGAGGCAGAACCGACACAAGACGGCTAGGGGACGAGACTAGCAGCCTATGGTGTGCTGATAGGGAATTCATCTTAGGAGCAGGACGGGAAATCAGATGGACAATCTCGCTGCTAGCAGCAGCTTTAGAAAGGAGGGAATAGTGTAAGGTACCATTAATACGGTACATTAGGTTAGTAATAGTTATAGTTAAAATAGGTTTACTTTTAGGATATAAGCGAAGTGAGAAGTGGACGGGTAAGTGAACTCTGTGGAATGTGGGTGTTAGGGTTGATAGCAGGCAAAAAGAGAACAATGGGATAACGGGTCTGCTATTCAACCCTTGCAGGTGTGTAGTAGGCCTACCGAGAGGGCAGTGAGGAACGGACAGTTGTAGAGTACGGGTGTGGACAAGCGTTGGGCGGTAAAGTGGGTGAAGAGTTAGTTAGTCGAGTAGTGTTTAGAACAATCGTGTGTACGGGTGTGTGACTTTTTAGTGTTAAGGTTTAGATTAAGTGTGTAGTGCGTAATTAAAGACCGGTGGACAGGACCATATCGAGGTACTATATTCTATACAATTATATATTATAACTTAGTGTTTAATTTGGTAATGGACAGAAACCACGTAGGCTAAAAGTAGTGTATAAATTAGATTTAGTGGTTGGTTGTACGATCCTCTCCGTGGTCTGCCAGCTCCAACAGATACCGAGCCCGTTCGTGAAGCGCTACCCGACTTGCAAAAGTTCGGGAAAGCCCCGAACTGAGGGCGAAGGCAGTTTGGGCTGGTATAGGCGGGGACCGGCCAACTAACGTAGGTTTAAGGGGTAGTTATAGGCTAGTAATAAGATCAGTAGGTAAACAATAAAGTATTAGCAATGTAATTAGTTGTTTAATTAAACATAATATTAGTTGATAACCTGTGTAGTTATTTCACCCGGCCAGTCCCTTACAAGTTTATTCGTATAATTTTTTACTTTTTTGCGATTTTCTTAAAAACTGGTCCTACGATTTTTTTAAAATCGCCTGGTTTACTCAAGTTTTTATTCTCTACAAGATAGGGTAGGTGTCATGTTTGCTGAAATTCTGGGTGAGGCTGTTCTCACGTAAAAACAAAGTTTTTTTAAGATTACGGCTTTAATATGCAATTTAGCGAAAAAATTTATATAATAAAAGTTGTAGAGAATTTAAAAACCTACAACTTTTATTTCAAACCTTTTTTTTATAACGCTTAGTTTAGCAGTAATTAGCAATTTTCTGTTTTTTTCTCACGAAAACGTGAGAAAAATCGATTTTTTAAAATTTCGGCCTTAGTATGCATTTTATAATAAAAGTGTATATCATTGAATTTATAGAAAATTAAAAGATCTGCAACTTTTAGTTAGAACATTTTTCTCTACAGAGCCTAGTTTAGCGTGAAAGAGCGATTTTCTGTATTTTTAAGCCAAACTGAGGTTGATTTTCATTTTGCGTCTTTCACTCATGATTAAAATTAGGTTAAGTTTATTGAGGTTAGTTTTTTGTTTATTTCTAATGTTTTATTACTAATATTAGGTTTATTGTTAATTATTTATATTGGCAAGAGAAAGTTGTGTGAGTGTTTCACACCAGATTTTTACTGTGAGGTTGTGCCAAAGAAGAGTGTTTACAAACTTTCCTGAACTGAGAATCTTGGTTACTGCTCCTCGGTACGAGGGATGTTTAAAAGGTGACATCCTTTTTATTTTCTCTTGCCCTGTATGATTATATTGGGAAAGAAAGTATTGTTTTCATGGCAATTTTTCACCGAAAATACACGTTTTTAAGTCACCTGAACCAAAAACATATTTCTAGCGATTGGTTTGTATGCGCGTGTGTAAACAAAATATCCTAAAAACGGAATGTCGTACGAAGTTGAAACTTGGAACTTAAGTTAGATACCACTAGGGGACCCGACACGAACATTTTCATTAAAATCGATCTACCGGGTAACTATTAACTAACCGGATAACCGGGATTTTGTTTATTCGTGCAATTTTTCACTTCTTTGTAAAAAAAACAGATGCTACTAATTTTTTTTAAATCGCCTCATTTACTTTATTTTTATTCTGTACAAGCTAGGGTAAACGCTATGTCTGCTGAAATTCTTGGGGAAACTGTGCTTTTGTGATAATTTTTTTTCTGAAGATTGTGGCCTTAAAATGCATTTTAGGGCAAAAGAGTTTACAATTAAAGTAGTAGGAATTTAAAAAACCTACAACTTTTACTTTAAATCTTTTTTTCTGCAGAGCTTGTTCTGTTCTTGTTCTTGTTCAGAGCTTCTCTTCTGTTCTTAAATGCTTGTCATATTTGGCTGATTATGTGTTAAGAAACAGAACTATTTTTTGTAGCCCTGGAACTAGCAGATCGTGTGCAAATAGTTTAACACCACGTGCGTATTATGGACAAGTAGTAAATTTATGACGCTTTAAATTTCAGGACACAGTAAATTTTAAAGAATATCTAGGGTTGCCAGAGGAGACTTAAGTTCTTTAATTTTAGTCCAAACGGTGTCGTCGGTTTTACCCAGAAGGATAATATGTGTACGTATCGGCATATAGACAGACATCCTTCTATAAACCATTTTTTGGCTTCAAGGGGTGAAAATTGTTGAACTTAAATTGAAAGCCTGGTATCAAAAATGTTTTCCCCGTGTTAACACTCTTTCTTTTTTATTGGAGATAGAGCGCATGAAAATAAAAAGTAGGCGGTTAGGCAGTGGATAGGTAAAAAGGCCCAGTGCCCGAAGGGAGCCCCCCGACTGTGGCAACAAAGAAGATGATGATGAAATGTTACTATAGCTCCTCAAGTCGCGTTATGTTGTTAAACCACCTCTATTGTTTCCTAGCGGCAGATTCAGCGCCTTCTTTGTCGTTGTTCATCTCTGACAAGCCGGTAAACAAGATTTCCTCCTCCAACAGCGAACACTACACAAGAACCGACATCATATATGCCTACACTCACACACAAAACCAATTTACATGGGTTAACAAAACTAAAACCTATTTATATTTTAAACTCAATTTAAAACATAAAGTATTATTATACTCGGTGAACGACACAACTCAAAAAAATATCTAAAACAGTTCACGATTTCCAAATTAATCCTACTGTCACCAATATAAAATTTAATTTAAAATACATCATAGTAAAATACGTATGTATTTCCTATTATTAAACGTTATAAATTGAACTTATGAAAGTTATTGCAGTCGTGAAAATACAATAGATTAAACAATGGTGCTAAATTTAATGATACATTTTATTTCCCAAAATATTTACATTCATGTACGATTACATTGCATAAAATTTGTGTAATAATATTTATCTGTACTAATGATGATCAACTAAATTTGATCAAGGTCCGTTTAAAATTTTGATAAGGCTGCCACGGTCCCCCCAACTTTCAACTTAGACCGACCTTCCCGAATTTAAAATTTAGTTATGGGAATTTTGCTAAATCTTCATACTAATTATTGATTTGGAAAAGATTTGATCAATAAAATGTAACAACAGTTTCAAACTACTGTAGGCCCGTGTACAAAAGTTGTAGTTTTTTTGAATTTTGTAGCTATCACAAGTTAATTTGTGGCTGACTGCGGCCTTAACTTGTCCACCGAGCTCTCTTCAACGAAACTTGGGAATATGTCGTGTTGACACCACCAATTGCTCTCTCTCTCTCTCATCGTACACATACCCTAAACGTAAAATATTTCATATCACACTCGAAAATAAGATCTGCATACAAAAAAATTATTCTCTAGAGCTCGCGGTCTGCCAGTTGGTGACCACTGCTATTTATTTAAAAGGATAAGAGCTCTTTTGGTTGAGTTCGGTCTCAGCTTCCACTGGACTGATTCGGGTCAACCATTGTTTTAAATGTAACTCTCCACGTGCAAATTTTCCATCACCCGTCGTTATTTTCCATCATATTCCCGATTAATCCAGAAAATAATAAATTAACTTTTTTATAACTCGGTTCTGTGATGATTTACCGAACAGATGCCTTGCTTAATCAATTTGTATTTTCCAAGAAGAAAAACTGTTACATTCTGACGTGTGTTTTCTTTGTATCCGATGAAATTATGCCGTCTTGGAAAATCTGGAAATCGTCAACTGTGGCCGATTCTTTTGGAGATTTAAGGTTATTATTGATTTTTAGACTAGAAAACGAAAATGAAACCCTCGAGTCCTTACCGTAAAAAATGCGACCCGAAAATTTGGGGTTGGTGGATCAAAATTCATAAGTGGATCAGAACCATGCCTTGCGCGCCCGCACTTTGCCATAAAGTGAAGTTCGGCCGCCAAAGTGGTTGGGAGAATGACAATAATTTGAAGGTTTGAAAGTTTAAAGATGATGTTTGAAGTTTCAAAATTTTAAAGTTTTGAAGTTTAAAGGTTTAATAGTTTTAGTTTGAAGTTCGAAGATGTTTTCAGGCCAATTTTTTGAGGCGAAAGAAATGAATAACATAAAACCAAGGGTTGCAAATTATCAAAATTTAGTTTTTTGAGCTTTCTCAGCAAATGGGTTAAGGGCACTTTCAGCTACATGGCCTTGAAGTACTTTGGGTGGGGCACAAAAAAAATTTAACTTTTTCGCTACTATGCACAGTTTAGGAGACAACCCCCTCCCATACCTTGGAAAAGGGTGTGCGAGCCGAAAATTTACGGGTTACCAAAATTTTTATGTAATTTTAAACGCCAAATAAAATACCGTTAAAATTTTGCCGTTTCTTAAATTGGATTATGCTGTGGTAAATTGAATCCCTTACTTTAGAGTGACGTGGACCGCCTGGAAATTGTACAGACCAACCTAGTACCTGGGATTCCTTTCGTTTGAAGACATCTATCTTCATTCACTTTTTAAACCTTCCTACCCTGGCATATAATCGGGTAGGAATATGATCGAAACATACAAAATATTAAATGGTTTCTTCACAACTCGACTTCAATATTGTCTATCAGGAATTCCGACAGTAAAACTCGGGGCCATTCAGCTACTCTACTGAAGGACCGTTTAGCACAATTACGAAAAAAATTCCTTCTTGTTGCATGTGGTCAAATCTTTGGAACAGCCTTCTCGATTATGTCGTCAGTGTACCCTCATTCAAATGTTTTGATAAATAATTTGAAACTTAATTGGGTGATAGTTTCAGGATGTCATAAGTTTATATTACAAATCAGTTTTGAGTATCTTTCCTGATTTTATAAGCTTTTAAAGGTTTTTTGATAATTCAGGTGTTTCTTTACTTTCTTTTCCCTGTATGAATATAGGAAGGAAAGTATTGTTTTCATGGCGATTTTTCGAAATCGAGTTTTCACCAGGATTTACACCTTTTCAGACCCCCTGAACCCAAAAAACATGTTTTTAGCGATTGGTCTGTGCGTGTGTATGTGTGCGTGCGTGCGTGTGCGTGCGTGCGTGTGTGTGTGTGTGTGTGTGTGTGTGTGTGTGTGTGTGTGTGTGTGTGTGTGTGTGTGTGTGTGTGTGTGTGTGTGTGTGTGTGTGTGTGTGTGTGGACAGAATATCTCAAGAACGGAACATCGTACGACGTTGAAACTTGAAAGTTAAGTTGGATACTACTAAAGGACCCTACTCGAACACTTTCATCAAAATCAGTCAACCGGAAGTAGTAGCTTACCCGTGTCATTTTCACTTTTTTGCGATTTTCTCAAAAACTGCTCCTACGATTTTTTAAAAATCGTCTCATTTACTACATTTTTATGCTCTACAAGATAGGGTAGGCGCCATGTTTGCTGAAATTCTTGGGGAGGCTGTTTTCTTGTAAAAAAAATTGTTTTTTTTAAGATAGCGGCTTTAATATGCATTTTAACGCAAAAATATATTAATTAAAGTTGTAACGAATCTAAAAACCTACACCTTTTATTTCAAACATTTTTTGTATAACGCTTAGTTTAACGGTAATTAGCGATTTTTTGTTTTTTCACGAAAATCTGTAGCTAAAAGAAATAAATTTTTTAATATGTCATCCTTAGTATGCATTTTACAACAAAAGTATGTATAATCAAATTTATAGGAAATTAAAAGATCTACAACTTTTATTTAGAGAATTTTTCTCTACAGAGCCTAGTTTAGCGTGACAGAGTGATTTTCCGTATTTTTAAGCAAAACTGAGGTTGATTTTCATTTTGCACCATTCACTCATGATTAAAATTAAGGTATGTTTTTTGAGGTTAGTTTTTTTATTTATTTCTAATATTTTATTACTAATGTTAGATTATATTGGTTACTATTTGAATTGTAAAGTTGTGGGAGCGTTTCACAACAGATTTTTAAGATGTAGTTTTGTCCTCTTTGTTCCAGGCTAACAAGCTTTTGCTTTAACCTTTGTTAAATAATAATAATATTTATTGACGATTCCGTGTTACCTTAGGCTAACAAAACATTTTTAAATGTATGTACTAATGAAAAGATTTGTGATGGTGAGTATTACGAGAGTAAGATGAGGGTGTTTAAACAAATAATGTGAGGTATATATTGAGAAAAGACACAACGATTTGCGCCCCACCCAGCCGCAAGTAAGCCGCATTCCTCCTATGCGGACTGGTCTCTAAACAGTGTAGATGAAGAAGGGAAGTAAAAGGCGAAGAAGGTGGTTTTCGGAAGTTTTACTTTGTGATACGCGTGTGTGTGGTGGATCTGTGTGTATTTGTGTTCGACCGCCCGGTCATTCAGTTTCCAAGAAGAAATCCCCCCTCTCCATCATATCTCTTTCACCTCCCACCGGGTGCCCCATTCTAATGTCATGCCCCATACCCCACTCTCTTGACATTTTGGAAACGGAATGAAAGAACTGTGCTTGAATCCAGGCGTGAACTTACGGATATTCATAACAGTTCATAGGGTACCACCCGGTTTTATGATTCTTGTATATATTTTTCTTGTTTCATATATTTTACTAATTTTTATTTTATCCCGATCTATATATTGTAGAAAACAAAAACCTATTGTAATGAAAATTCTTCTTTCAATTTTTTAAAAGTTTGTTTAAAGTCACATCAACTGCTTTGGTTATTATTGACTACTATCGGTTACGAAACAGTGGGTTCGTACCACGGAACACCATAGAACAGTGGGAAATCGGTGGATTTTTACTTTTTATAATAATTCCATAAACTAGCCGGAAATCAAACCTGGTACCTTCCGCTTTACAGTGGGCAGCACCCACTATTTATAACGCTCTAAATAGGGCTAAGGGAGGCAGCTTTCTTATATTTTGTTATATTGAATTCGTTTCATCGTACCCTGATTTCAACTGATCACGTTTCGTAGCCCTTGATCCCAAAAATTGTGTTTTATTTATATTTCTGGAGCGAAAACTACTGGACCGATTAAAAATTATGTTTGAAAAAAAACTTTTTCAACCAACCATAGATAATTTTTTGGATTTCTATGTAGCTTCAAAATTAAGAATCCAGTGTAAAAATACAAAATATATATGTATAGGCCTATATATTTTCGCATAAATGACTTTTGACGATTTTCATTAAACTTTTATAATTTTAATAAATTTGCTGAGTTATTATCTTTGTGTAAGTAGACTAGCATTTTTGAGAAAGTTAATTGAGAGCTTTGCTTTCGTTCAAAAATTCAGCATTCTCACAGCCTGAAGATACGTTTCAGAGAAAACGTGCAACAAGTTAAAGAAGTAAAAGTATGCTACAAAAATAGTATGAAATTTTGCATAAAATTAGTTTGCTTCGGGATTACCGGCTCAAAATGCAAGGACGGAAATTTATCTTCTTGTGCTATAAATAACAAAGTTTCATAGAATATGCGGCAATATTCATGGGAACTTGAAAACCAAAACAAGACAAGAAGAAACCATTGCCGTTCTTACTCTCCTTTATGGCAGCGAATCTGAGATACATACAAAGAACATTGATAGTGAGATCCAAGCTGCAGAGATGAGATTTTTGCGTAATGTTGGGATGCTCTACTACGGAAAAGATAAGGAACGGTGAAATTAGAAAAGTTCGGTCCTTTCCACCACTACGTGACAAAATTTTACAGAATCGAAGAAAAGGTGCAGTCGCTGAACAGAAAAGGTGCAGTCGCCGTTTGGGAGGATGCCAATAGAAGCTCAAAATAGACCAATTGGAAATGTGGGAAAATCGAGGAAGAGATGGGTACCGGAGCAGGTTTACTAAAACTGGACCTTGTGAAGAAGAAGAGGATCTTCTTGTATCATCTCCTCTATGGACACTGGCGATCATCGTAGTCCATCTAATCTGATCCTCTGTACATTGGCTAAGGTCCATTGAAGTGAAACCAGTCTATTGTCTCAGGATTTTAAGCCAGGATGTTAGTTTTTGGCCAGGACCCCTTTTCTCTTCGATTTTTCCTTCAGCGCCCAGCATTAGAAACTTCTGATTTCCGCAATTACTGATAAAAATTGAGAACTCTCATGTATAATTAAAAAAATTAAATTTTACTCTTATGTATGCTACAACTATTGTGCGTTTGTAATATATCTTGTTGGAAGCTTAGTTTTCTTCTTCTGCCTTTCAAGGATTAGGCATCTCTCCTGTTCCGAACCTCTCTAATCAGCCCATCTCTCTCTCGGGCGTCCTCGTTTTCTCTTTCCCTCCGGTTTATAGCCTAGTGTTTTCATAGCTATCGTATCCTCCCTCATTCTGCTTACATGCTCCAAACACTGCAATCTGTTCTGAGATACCCTGTCGTTTATAGAGGGCCGGCTAGCTCAGATTTTAGATCAGGAGACTCTTATTCAAGCATAGTTTATAATCTATAGATAAAATAATTGGTATATGTTACTTAAGAGTTGTCATCGCCTTCTTACACGTTTGGCGCAAATTGTCGTGATGTAAATGCTTACATTTGTAAATGTCGTAATGCAAATGCTTGTATATGATGCTTTAGAATTGTCATCTCCTTATTACACGCTAGGCGAAAATATTAACGTAAATCCTTTAGTTTTTTTTTGTTTAACCCTTAAGGAACAAATGGCTGAATTTCAGCTTTGTAGATGATGGGAAAGTTAGAGAATTAGTCAGTCAATGAGGGCTTTCACTTTAAATTAGGCCTATAGAAATTTTATTTCTAAATTAGGTTCATTATCAGTGTAAATCTATTATTGCATACGTGTTGCAATTACTCTAGAAATTGATATCCAATATTTTAAATTGAATTTCTACAACCCTAAATTATCGCTTTAGTGGATCGGAGAAAATCTGTGGTAAAGAAGTAGGCATGTATTATACAAATTACATTTTCGGATTTTGTAATAGTCTATACTCGGATTTCGCAACGTTTGTAGGCCTATACCGTATAAACATTTACGTAATTTAATTTTGTTTCTTAATTCAGAACTGATTTTTTGTTTTTATGAACCATATGTGTTCCGTATTGCAGCAACAAACAGACTGTTTACTTTTACTATATGTGCATGCGAATGTTCTCACCGAGTTATTCATTTATCACTAATTCTGTTGCTTTTTGATCACCTAGAGAACTGAAATTCGGTGCACTTGTCCTTCAGGAGTTGAACTTAACAACTATAACATTAATTTTTTTAACTTTTTCGGCTAAAGAATAAGGAATGGTGATTACCCTAAAGCATGGTTTGATTAGGGGAGGTAAAAGAGATAAAATGGCCTTGGCGGCACATTCTGGGGGTGGTAAATTGACCCTCGATTATATTACCATAGATATTAATATGTTAAACATTGTATCATATATCCACTGTTTAATAAATTTGTTAATTTATTATAAATAAAATTATCAAAACCCACCAGAAACTATCAAAGAACTCTTACCGATTGAAAAATACTTTCGTGGTTTTAGCACATCGTCTGGTCATCATAATACTTAAAATTACGCAACTATAACATTCATTTTATTAGGGATGTAAACCTCCTCTGTATGTCATGACAATTACTGGAATTTTATCTATTAATTTTAACATTTAAAATTTACAAAGTCACTACTGCCAACCTAATTAGGTCGTTGTTTTCGTACTCTGCATATGTATTAATTTAAACTTCTTTGAAGTTTACATTAATACATTTTTGATGTTTTAAACTTTGAGAAGTTTACATATCGGGAAAGTTTTACATAATATAAATTTTAAAATGTTTAAATTTATAAATATGTATTGTACGAAAACAGCGTTCCAATTAGGTTGGCAGAACTGACCTGGTAAATTTTAAATTATAAAATTAATAGATAAATTATTTCCTGTACGAAAACATAAATTAAACATCTCGTAGAATGGATCGAAGAAAACAACAGCAAAAAATACGCACTAGAAAACCGAGCGGTAAAATTTTAGAAAAAGTTTTAGCCTATATTGCAAAAAATATCTACAACAAAAATTCCTTGTCTTGGAACACAAAAACAAGACATTACCAAACAGTAATTAAACCAGAAATTTTATACGCAGCGGAAACCTTAAAAAGAATTAAATTCTCCATGAAAAACCAGAGAGAAAGAAAGAAAAACATTAAGATTTTAGGACCCAAGAAAAAAGGATCAAAATACAGGTTAAAATCAAACTAAGAAATCTACACAAACCTGGAAAAGCTTTCACACACAATCAGAAAAAGAAGATTACAATTTGATTGCCATTATTACAGAATGGAATGCTGGTAGGATTAAGGTGAGACTGTACTGTGTATCCCGCCAATGTTAAATTTGCAATTTTTTAATACATTTTTCATAGGATTGGTTAAAGATAAGAAAATGAAACTTTACTCACTTACCGATGTTGGGTTACTCTAGCTACTGGAATTTTTTCAATTTAATTTGTAGGAACATAAAATTAAAAATAAAATAACGAATAACATAGAATTTTTACAAATTTCTTTCTGCGTGTTTTTGCATATTACTAATTTTAGGAGCATCTGAGGAAGTCATAAAATGCCAGTGTATGTGCATGTACAACAAGAATAACTGGTAAAAATCTGGTGTGAAACACTCACACAACTTTCTCTTGCCAATGCAAATAATTAACAATAAACCTAACATTATTAATAAAATATTAGAAATAAACAAAAAACTAACCTAAAAAACATAACCTTATTTTAATCATGAGTGAATGATGCAAAATGAAAATCAACCTCAGTTTGGCTTAGAAATACGGAAAATCACTCTTTCTCTCTAAACTAGGCTCTGTAGAGAAAAATGCTTTAAATAAAAGTTGTAGATCTTTTAATTTTCTATAAATTAAATTATATACACTTTTGTCGTAAAATGCATACTAAGGCCGAAATCTTAAAAAAATCAATTTTTCACACATTTTCGTGAGAAAAAAAACAGAAAATCGCAAATTACCGCTAAACTAAGCGTTATACAAAAAATTGTTTGAAATAAAAGTTGTAGAATTTTTAATTCTCTACAACTTTTATTATATAAAGTTTTGCGCTAAAATGCATATTAAAGCTGTAATCTTAAAAAAAACAACGTTTTTACGTGAAAACAGCCTCACCCAGAATTTCAGCAAACATGACGCCTACCCTATCTTGTAGAGAATAAAAAATTGAGTAAACCAGGCGATTTTTAAAAAAATCGTAGGACCAGTTTTTAAGAAAATCGCAAAAAAGTGAAAAATTACACGAATAAACTACCACTTCCGGTTGACCGATTTTGATGAAAATGTTCGTGTCGAGTCCGGTAGTGGTACGTAACTTAAGTTTCAAGTTCGTACGATGTTCCGTTCTTGAGATATTCTGTTCACACACACACACACACACACAGACCAATCGCTAAAAACATGTTTTTTGGGTTCAGGGGGTCTGAAAACGTATAGATCCGGTGAAAACTCGATTTCTTACAATCGACATGAAAACAATACTTTCCTTCCTATATATTCATATAGGCAAGAGAAAGTAAAAATCTAAATTTCCGGGAACAGACAAAAAACAAAAAGCCACAAATCAAAAACGAAATGTACACAAACATGCAAATTTCCCATCAATAGTTGGTTAGAAAGCTGTACCAATAGTTTTGAGAATATTAAAAACAGTATGCAGGTATTTTAGAAAACTGAAATTCCCTTTACACCAAAACGAGAAGTATAAAATTACCAAAAATATTCTTTCTTGGTAACATGATAATTTTGCTGGGTAAACCTGCTAAATATTTAATTTTTTCATTAAAATAATTTTTTTACGTAATTAATGTCTTTCTGGTAGATCTAGGCCTGAAGTACTGAAAAATATAAACACCGAAAATTGAAATTTTCAGTCAAAACCATCGACAGTCTCACCTTAATCTCCATTCCAGTATTACCCTCAGCTTCCATGAGAGATCAGTTAAGTGAAATATGTTAAAATTTGTTTTGCTGGTTTTTGTGTTAATGTTTTCAGCAAAATGGAAAATAATATACTTGTATTTTTGTTAAATATGGAAGGCAGGTTTAACAATTATTCTTTTTATTTTCAGGTAAGCTGGTTACAAATTTTACAATTATTGTGCATCGGTGAGTTTTTAAGCTTTGTTTAATTTTCTGGCAATAAATTTATTTAAATTTGTTAGTAACTATCAGAATTTAGCAAATTGTTTTGCAGAAAATAAAGAAATTCCCTGTAACTTTTTAAGTTTCAGTCATGGGAATTCAACCAGGAAATTAATATTCTTTAGCACATTATATTTGTTGTAGTAATTTATACCTGAGAGGTATTAAGATACCTAGATAATAAGATAATCCAGGTTAACCACAAATTTTCAACCTTTTAAATGAGCATAAAGCCAAAATCCCGTGGCACCAAGAAAAACATAAAACTGGGAATTTATAAAATTACACCGGAAATCATCTACAATTAAGAAAGGTTCAGGAGTTTGATCAAGACACATATCAGAGTGCGTTAAAAGCATTCAGGAAAGATGAAAGAAGCATGGGCCAAAAGGTTGCTTAATCATCCCTTTAAATCGGCTTTTAATTCGAAAAACATCCTGTAATTGTCACGACATCCAAAATTAAGTGTATTTTATTCCGGTACAAAAATAAAATTTTCTATTTATTTTTTAACAGTTTTGATAGATTTATCTAAAAATATATTACTTATTTTACCGGACTTATTATTACAGTATTAGTGAGAAAATTCTCTGCTCTTTCTTAGTGTACTGTAAAACTCTCTCTAAATTGTACCTAGGAAAACTAAAGTGTGGCGTGAGACAGAAGAAAACCAGTTTGTTTAGAATTAGTTGTTAAATAGGCAATATGTTTTGCTACTTAAAGATTTACGAGAGGTTTTCCACACCTATTATTTTTAAAATTTTTAAGTTAGTTTATTTGTAGAATTAAGTGTTAGTGTTCTTCAGTGATTTCATCATTTCTGTTGCTGTACAATTGTTACGTTTTTTTTTTGCAGACTGCAAAAAGAAAAAGCAATAAATAGAAAAACGAAAGACGCTTTTATAACACAGTTCATTCTAAATCTTTTGATAGTGTCTGTGTCTGAGGACGTAAGAATTGCGTTTAGTCTCGAACATATAAAATAAAGAAACAAGAAAATAATTTTGCCACATCCCGCTTTTATGCATTTATATTGCATTTTTACACATCTTTTGCAAAACTATAATAATAGACTAAGCAATAAATAGCAATATGATTAAGAACATTTGTTGTCTGCAGCTTTAAAACTATCGTCTTTTACATATCAGTAGGCGGGTGATTTTTGCCAAACTGCTTCATAAACTTATATAGCGCAACTAGAAGTGACATTTCGTTTTTTACAAAATAGTACTTTAATGGACGAATTACACTTAATTACTCCAACAAAAAAATCTCAAAAATAATGGAATACGCATCTTTGGCAAATACAGTCAGTTAACCATACCCTCAGCCGCCCATTAAATGAACAAGTACTATAATATTATTTGTGTTGAATACTTTAGTATTTTTGCTGTTCTTTGTATGTGTCAAGAGCATCATAGAATTTTGTCTATTTTTTACTATTTCCACACTTAACTATTTACTACTTAAAAAAGGCAGGTGGAGTGTTAAAATATTTCCACTCGATCTGCTAGTTCCAAGGGTACAAAAAATAGTTCTAATTACTTATCACATGGTCAGCGAATTATATCTCTGAGCATTTAAGAACAAAGAGGTAAAGATGTAAAAGACACTGTAATGCTTTTCACTTTTTGATAAGCTATGTTATTTCCACGCGTTTAGACCAATCAGAACGTGTGCCAGCGTTGTCAGATTGTACGAATATATCAGTCTGACAAACGTTACGCGTGCATTGCGTATGAGAGCCCGCAGTAGTGCACTCGTGTCTTGCATCTCGTTCTGAACACATCAATTATAGGGCGTGTTAACATGCAATACGGAATAATTTACTTAATGGTAAAATATAATCAGCTGGGTTGTATGTTCATAGGTTGGTAATTTTTATTGAAAAAAACCAAAAAATGGTTGACGGAATAGATAACAGAGCTATGAGAGCAAGTATTGGCCAACGTTGGTGGCAAGTCATTGGTAACTATGAAGTGAGTAGGGGCAGTGCGTACGTTCAGAGCTCATCAACTTTGAAAGATAGTATATCAGAGTTATCTTCTCTGGAAGTAATGAATTTCTTTATACAGCCAGACCCTGTGATGAATGAAGTGGAGGTGTCATTTGCAGGGTGGAAAGTAGTTGCTTTTCAGAGGCCTGACATGCTGGTAAGCATACTTTTCAGCTCAGTTAGGAAGGTAATGGTAAACCATCTTGCTCCTCGTTTTACTTAGTAAAGCCTCTAGTCTAGAGGTTCAAATCAGCCTTTCCAGCGTTATGGCTGTATAATGAAATTCATTACTCTTAGAGTACATAACTCTGACTTATGTATTTTACACCTCTTCCTCTTCTGTTCTTAAACGCTTCAGTCATATAATGGCTGACTACGTGATAAGAAACGTATTTTTTGTACCCTGGAACTAGCAGTTCGAGTTAACACTGCCAGTTATCGGTAAAATAAGAACATTAGTAGTAGTATTGTTATTTCCCAAAAATATTTACATCTGAATAAACTTTATATGAGTACTACACATTAGATTTGAACATGTGATTATCCTCTTCTTTTAAGTTTATGGATGAGGTAGGAATTTAACCTGTCCAATGATGGTCTCCCAAATCCTGGGATAGTTAAATTCCTTTAACCTATTCTTCAGTCACCAGGTCTCCCAGAATTAAGATACGTATCAGGCTGTGAGCTCACAGATAAAGGTGTAACCATGCCCTTCGCGTACTGCCTCCGAAGAGTAAAAAGCCATTTCTGTAGTTCAGCTTTAAATTTTATGATGTTATTTATACTATAACCCACCAGGTTGGTCTAGAGGTAAAGTCGACGCCAAAATCAGCTGTTTAAAAGCTGATTTTCGGAGACAAAGGTTCCTGGTTCAAATCCTAGTAAAGGTAGTTACTTTTATACGGATTTTGAATACTAGACAGTGGTTACCGGTGTACTTTGATGGTTGGGGTTCAATTAACCATACTCTTTCAGGAATGGTCGACCTGAGTCTGTACAAGACTACACCTCATTTACACGTCGTACACATCCTCATCTCATTGGGTCATGGGGTTGCTTATTGTTCTGAATTGAACAGATTGCAACGTTCACCACATTAGGGATTACAAAAAAAAAATTTTATACTACGGTATGTAATTTTGGGCAAGCAGGTTGTACAATTTGGGGGCAGGGTAATGAAAATTTCTTTGGAATAGCGTTTTTAATGCGAAGAAATAAGATTTTTGTTTGTTGTACAACAGCTGCTGTGAATTCGTTTCGGAAAGTTCACTGCGTATTTGTGCACCTGTATATTTAATTAATGAAAAACAGTTTCGGTAATGAAAATTTTTCAGTTTTCCCCGTTCAACCCTTCATGAACATATATATTCAATGTTGGCTCACTGGTTTATTGGGAAGTTAAACCAATTAGTGATACGTGAGTAAATCAACGAGGGTATTCGCATTTATTGTAGGGTACATCGATGAAATAATAGCAATCGTTTTACGCATAATCTGAATAAGGGTTCTTTCGGTTCGGCATTAAGTTTTTATCTTTTCTTTCTTTTGTTTTCTTTCTCTTTATTATGTGTTTATTGCACAACTATACCGACCAAGTTTTAATAATTCAATTTTTGTCACCATTATTGCGTGGTACAACCTTTTGCAATAAGCCGTCTTTTATGCGCCACAGTACTTGAAAAACAGGGTATAAAATTCATGAGTTTGGCCAGTACTGTTTCGTATTATATTTTCCCCTTAATATAGGATTCTTTATTAGTTATTTCAAAAAAACTGTTCGCGCTCTCCGTCTTTACTTGGATCATTTATTGTTTGTTTAACACATCATTGTTTAGGACCACACATATCAAAGACAAATCTTGGCTCTAATATTTCATCTCTCTCTTTCTTTGTCACCTTCGGCTCGTAAATCTCATGTATTTGTTTTTATTTTACATTCTCGTACGTTATTTGTAGTTGGAGATGTTATAGGAATTACTGAGCAAGATTATTTTATTAAGATTCTATTTTTTGCGAATTTTTTCGTTCCCAGCTTCGCAGGTCAAACTATTGTAAAATAACGGGTCGATTTAAATATCTGAACGGTCTCAGAAGACAAAAAGTGTAATTTAAATTATTTTTATTATTCAATCTCTTCGATCAACTTTGGAGCCGGAGTACGAAAAGTGGGGACTGGATATTAACGTTGAGAAAACAAAGTAGGCGTATGGCCATTGGAGTGTTTGAAAAAAATATTTAAAAGAAAGAAAAAAGCATGTAGAAGATGTGATTCGGCAATACTTGTGGCTGACTCCTTCCAACCATCAAGCTCACAATAATATGACGCATATTATAGTAGCTATGAATAAATTCCAAATGTACATTGTTTTCAAATCTCCATCTCTTTCAAACTTTCATGCTTCAAAACTCAACAGTGCTGCTAACGATTTAACACTTCATTTGATTCACTTATAAATAGGATTACCATGATTTCTGGACTCCAATCCCAGAAATTTTTTTAGTAAATAATATGCAAAATATTTTTCAAATTTGATGATTATTTTCCACTGAAATACGTTGGTCTTCTTCTTATTCTTCTGCCTTTCAAGGATTAGGTATCTCTGCCTGTTTCGAACCTCTCAAATCTGCCCATCTCTTTCTTGGGCGTCCTCGTTCTCTCCTGCCCTTCGGCTTATAACCCAGTGTCTGCTTAGGTATCCTATCCTCCCTCATTCTGTTCACATGCTCTAACCGCTGCATTCTGTTCTGAGATACCTTTTCGTTATAGAAAAGATGTTGAGCTCTTTCCTTATTTTAGTATTCCTGTATGTCGAAGAAATTTCATTTCAGATGCGTGCAATCTACTCTCCTCTCGCTTTGATAGCACCCAAGTTTCACTGCCATAGAGTAGGGTCGGCACTGCTAATGTTTTATAAAATCTCACCCTCGTGTTTTCGCTGGTGCTATTTTTTAAGTTTTGGGGGATAGTTCCGCATATTTGCTGAAATTGGTGCATCTTATTGTAAGCATCTTTATCCTGTTGGTATGCAAACATCATGAAATAAAATCCTGGCAAACCTTTTGAAATACATTGGTTTACAATTAATTTACAAGTAATTATTTTCTAAATTATAATTTTTGTAATAATAATATATGCCCATAACAGGCTGGTGGAGTGTTCAATTTCTTATTTGTACTCGATCTGTTAGTTCCGGGCTACAAAAAATATTTCTCTTTCTTATCACAAGGTCAGCCTAGGACTAAAGCATTAAAGGACAGAAGAGGTAGAGGGTGTAAAAGGAACTAGTCAGAGTTGTCTCCTCTGAGAGTAATAAATTTCACCATTACATAACCACACCTTGCGGTGAATGAAATAAGGGTGTTATTTTCAGGGTGGAAAGTAGATCCTTTTCTGAAGGCCCGGCATGCTGATAAGTATACTTTTTCCATTCAGTCAGGAAGGTAAACCACAATACTCCTTGTTTTACTTATTTAAGCCTCTAGAGGTTCAAACAAACCTGTCGGCTGATGACCTTTACAACAACAATAATATTTCTAAAATTATGCACAAAAAGATCTAAACATTTACTTAGATCTGGGTCCTGCGATTACAATATCTGTACCTTCAGGTACTTTTTCTTGCCGTGGAGTGGAAGGGTTAGTAAGAGGTTAGTAAGAGGGGGTGTAAGAGGTTAGTACTTTTCCAAGAAACACCTTATCAGTTTTAATTTTTTCGTAAGTCCACACCCACGACATCTTTAAATTAAATTTTAACGGTCTAGCTTCGCTGCATACTATGTTGTATTGTTTGTTTAAGTCAACAGGCTGGTTTAAATCTCTAGAGGTTTTACTAAGTAAAACCAGGAGTGAGGTGGTTTACTATTGACTTCCTCACCGACTTGAAAGAGTATGCTATCGGCATGCCAAGGCCATCCGAAAAGCACCTACTCTCCAAAGGATCTGGCTGTATAGTGAAATTTATTACTTTCAGAGGAGATAACTCTTGACAAGTGTTTTTTACTCCTTTACCTCTTCTGTTCTTTAATAGTTCAGTCATGTAATTGGCTGACCATGTGATAAGAAACATAATTATTTTTTGTAGCCCTGAACCAACAGATTGAGTGCAATTAATTTAACACTCCACCTGCCCATTATGGGCGCATACTATGTTGTTGTTTAGGTCATCAACCGAAAGGATAGTTTGCACCTTTAGAGGTTTTACTAAGTAAAAACCAGGAGCGAGGTGGTTTACTATTACCTTCCTCACCGAGTGGAAAAGTAGCCTATGCTTATCAGCATGCCAGGGCCCTCCGAAAAGCACCCACGTTCCACCCCTGCAAATGACACCTTAACGTCATTCACCATAGGGTCTGGCTGTATAGTGAAATTCATTACTCTCAGAGGTGACAACTCTTACTAGTGTCTTTTACACCTCTACCTCATGTTCTTAAATAGTTCTGTCATATAATTGGCTGACTATGTGATAAGAAACAGAACTATTTTTTGAATTCCTGGAACCAACAGATCGAGTGCAATTAATTTAACACTCCACCTGCCTGTTATGGGCACGTGGAATTATGTTATCAACCTATAAATTAAAGAAAATCCAAACAGAGCGAAATTTCAGGCCGCCGATCCTTTACACAGATATCCGAAAATACCGGACACATCCCTAATTCCCGGATTGGTTCGGGCTAATTCAGGACGTATGGTAAACCTACTTATAAAAGTATTATGAATAATGAATATGTTATGCCAATATTGATTGAGTTAATGCCATCGAAGATATAATAAAATAATGGTTATAGAGGAGCGATAAAAAATAGTGCAGTTTGCCATGATGTATTTTTTAGTAGAACAATTTTATTGTACTAGGCGTATAGTAGGTTTATTATGTTGAGTACAGCAGAATAAAAAATACACAACAGACAGTATGCTCTTTAACATTTCACTACAGCAAAGGATATAACGATATGGCAAACAAAATGAACAAAGATGGCGTTAGAGTACTGTTATCGGTTACTTTTTTATCAGCTGTGTATGTGTGTGTAAGTGTATACGAGAGTGGCGCCGTTGCCGGTGATGGCCTGTTTGTTAGTAGTCAGCTGTTTCCTGTACCCCCTTCCCCTCAATCATCCCCCTTCACGCCCCTCCTCTTCCGTACTTTCATTCATTGCTCTTTGCTGGATGACTCCCATTCAAGTCAACAGAGAACGCTGGCTGCGCTGCTGCACCTCGCTTGCTCACTTTTTCCTTCTACTGTATCATATTCATTATTATTTTTCTAATTCTTTCTCTCACTTTTTACCACTTTCTTTCTTTCTCTCTCTGTGTCTTTCACACACTTCAACCATGGGAACTTGACCCTCTCTACAAAATTCTATTCCGTTTACAAGTTCCACTCTGTTGTTGAATCTATTGCGTATGCATTACTCTATTATCCTATAGATTTTGTTGACCCTGCAGTAAGCTGTTACTCCTACAGCATTAGTTTCAATTTCAGTTCGAACTACTTAATAACAGCGTTACTGTTAATCGTATAGTTTTCCCTATTCATATAATGTTGTGCCCCGTAACAAAGGTGGAGTGTTAAATTATTTGCACTCCATCTGTTAGTTCCAAAGCTGCAAAAAATAGTTTCTGTTTCTTATCACACGTTAGCCAAATAAATTACTAAAGTATTTAAGAACAGAATAGGTAGAGGTGTAAAAGGACACTAATCTCAGTTATATTCTCTAAAAGTACCTAATGAATTTCATTGTACAAGCCAGACCCAGTAAAGAATGAAGTGAAGGTGTCATTTGCAAGGTGGAAAGTATGTAGATGCTTTTCAGAGGGCTTGGCATGCTGATAAGCCAACTTTTCGCCACAGGGAGAAAGGCAATTGTAAAACACCTATAACTCCTTGTTTTACTTAGTAAAACCTTTGTAACATTAGAGATTCAAACAAGCCTTTCGGCTGATGACCTTAACTACATCAACAGTCTTATAATCTACTTACCAACTTTACCTAGTATAATCTGCTTACTCATCTAAAAAATGTAAAACGTAAAAAAAGGTTCCTGGGACAGAAGATGAAATAGTATTATTCAAAAAAGGGAACTATATACAGGAACAAGGCGGCGATGACAGTCATGGATTTAACCAGACACAGCTTGCAAGAAACAGGAAAACATGGAGAAATTTGGAGAAGGCTTGCCGTTCAATATTGGACAAATGGGCCATAAAATTTTACTTTTCGAAATAAAATTACCAATTTTTTTATAAAATTGTTATCCTACTACAAACTACTTTCCTGAACGCGCTGTCTGCGCTCAGGAATTGCTAAAATGTAGCTTCCACGTGCAGATTTGCCATCACCCATAGTTATTTTTCCCAAATTCCTGATTTTATCCGGAAAATAGAAAAAATGTTATTTGAAGATTTACCAACAGATGCCTTGCTTGATTAATTTGAAGCCCCCAAAAAGAATTGGTGTATTCTTTTATGTGTGCTTTTCGTATTTTCGATGAATTTATGCATTTCTGGAAAATCTGGAATTCGTTAGCTGTTGGCCGATTCTTTTGGAGATTTGGAGTTGTTATCAATTTTAGAAAACGATAATGTCTCCACTGAGCCTGTGTCTCGAGTTCTTACCATAAAAAATGCAACCTGAACATATCAAATAGCCGTATTAATTCGGGGTATCATTATTTTTTTGTCCAACGCTCAGTTTAGCCACAATTTTAATTTGAATGGAAAACTGCATCAAAATTGGTTTATCCTTAAATTACAGTATTCAAATTCACGGCAAATATGAATTTAATAAAACTTACTAATAATTAAAAAACTTACAACACTTATGTATGTAATTTTTTTTTAGCGGTAGTGTATGATTTTCTGGAAAAATTCAATAAAATTGGATTATTCCATATTGATGACGACATAAAAATAATAATAGTATCGGTTATACCATCTGTATCAAACATGTATGCTGTCAAGTAATATATTTCAAGTATTTATACGGTTTAGTTTTGTTTGAAAAATATGTTTGTATTTACTGTTACCATTTACTTCAATTAAAGTCCGTTATTCGGAAGCTACTTGTGTAGTCTGTGTAATTACGGCAGGAAATTATTTAATATCCGGATATGAGGTCTTACTTTTATTATCATTTCTTATTAACCTGTCCAGTCTGTTTCAAGATCTGCTTTGAAAAAAAATGTTGAGTTACACTGGTTGAACAAGGATTATAGATAAGGTAACCTGGACGTATAAGAACCATTAATTATTCTGGCTACCCACTTTTCCATTAATTGTAATAATCAATGATGGGTTATTTAATAAAAAAATTAATGATTGTCTCATTAAAACTTTACGAAAAGGAAAATATACTTAATAATTTAACTTTTAAGAACGGAATATCGTCGAAGTTGAAACTTGGAACTTAAGTTAGGTATTACAAAGGGATTCGCCACAGATGTTTTCATCAAAATCGGTCAACCGGAAGTAATAGTTTATACGTACGATTTTCTCAAAAACGGCTCCTACGATTGTCTTTAAAATCACCTCATTTAGCACCTACATTTTTTGTGCTCTACAATATAGGATAAGCGCCATATCTGATGAAATTCGTGGGGGAGGCTTTGCTCTCTTAGTAAAAAAAGGGTTTTTAAGATCCCAGCATTCATATGTACTTTAGGGCGTAAGCATATATAATCTTACATTGTAGGAAATTTTTAAAAAAAACTGTTGTTTTTTAGGTCATCAGCCGAAAGGCTGGTTTGAACCTGTATAGGTTTTACTAAGTAAAACGAGGAGTGAGGTGGTTAACCGGTGCCTTCCTCACTGAGTGGAAAAGTACGCTTATCAGAATGCCGGGCCCTCTAAAAAGCACATATTTTCCGCTCTGTAAATGACACCTTCACTTCATTTACCACAGGATCTGGCTGCATAATGAAATTCATTACTTTCAGAGGAGATAACTCTGATTAATGTCTCTTACACCTCTACCTCTTCTGTTCCTAAATGATTCAGTCATTTATTTGGCTGACCATGTGATAAGAAACAGAACTATTTATTTTAGCCCTGCAACGAACAAATTTAGCGCAAATAATTTCATACTCCACCTGTCTGTTATGGGCAGAAAAAAACCATGCAACTTTTATTTGAGGCAATTAGCGATTTTCCGTATTTTGCTTAATGAAATCAGTTAAAATGAGGTTTCTTGAGATTATGAGCTTAGTATGTATTTTACGACTAAATGTATAAAAAAATTAAAAACCAACTTTTATTTCAAGCATTTTTTCTACAGAGCTTATATTAGAATCATAATTATTGTGATTTTTTCCGTATTTTTAAGTCCAACTGGTTAATTTTCCATTTAGCGTCATTCACTGATAATTAAATTAGGTAGGTTATTTTTCAATATTTACGTTGGCAAGAGAAAGTCTTATGAGTGTTTCACACTAGATTTTTAGTATTCTGTTTTCGTTATTTAGTAAAATATCAGCTGTATGCTAATCTTTACACGTTCTGTATTCGATTTAGGTGTTTATTGAATGCAATCCACAAAAAATGAAGTATAAATTTGTTACGTAAACATCATTCTTATTATTCAGCATGGGTGGTAGAGGGTGAATCCTTATAATAATCAGTAATATATCATAAAATTACCATCCCCATTCCTTTTACGAACTTAAATCATGAGCCATAACCCCTTTTCACCTTACATAAGGGTGAAGTGTTATTTTAATTAAATAAGTAACGTATTAACGTTAATGTAATGAATACACAGCACACCTAGGGTTATGCATTGGCTTCCGGTTTCATCTTAAATCTACGATTTAAGAGATGCTCTTCATAGTGTCGTTTTTGACTTCTTTAAACCACTTACCCGACACCTAAGGTGTTTTAGTGTCTTAAAAATGTGTTTTGTCTAATGTTTTACGTTGGTTAGCCATTCTGTACAAATTTGCCGTAGAATTTTACCTTCGTGTTCTGATCGTTTTCATTAATAGTTATTTTTTCTTGTAGAGTTCTTTTTCGTAACATGTACCGTTTTTAATTATTTGTGAGTTGAAATTGTGATAATTTGGGAGTTATTGTCTTGAAGAGGATCTTTTTATCTAAAGTTTCTCTGTTTCTCTTAGACCAGCCTTTACTGTATTATTAAACGCCGCTTCGCAGCTTTTTGTGAAATTAATTAGTTTAAGATTTGATTAAAATAAAAATAATTATTACTGGGAATATAATTTTTGTTGACCAGTATAAATCACCACCAGTAAAAGGTGAGAATGACGAACTTAGAATAACTGAGTAGGTTTTATAAGCCTGAGAAAGCCTCAATCTGTTAGTTGCAGTGCTAGAATAAATAGTTCGGTTTCTTATCACATGGTCAGCTAATTAAATGACTGAATCATTTAAGAACAGTAGAGGCAGAGGTGTAAAAGACACTAATCAGAGGTATCTTCTCTGAAAGTAAGGCATTTAATTATACAGCCAAACCCTGTGGTGAATAAAGCGAAAATGTCATTTACGGAGTAGAAAATACCTATGTGCTTTTCAGAGGACCCAGCATGCTGATAAGTGCACTTTTCCACTCAGTGAGGAAGGCATGGTAAACCACCTCACTCCTCGTTTTACTTAGTAAAATCTCTTCAGGTTCAAACCAGCCTTTCGGGTGATGACCTAAACAAGAAGTCTGAGACAAAGAAGGCAAAATTCAAAAATTCCAAAACGTAGGTAGAATTCGGATATGATTTTTTTTTTAATGGATATGTTCTGTTAATAATTTTCAAATATTTTGAAAAAAGGAAATTGTAAATGATGGAAGTTTTAGTATAGGATGATATTGTACCGGACCTGAACCTTTTACCGAACAAATAAAATAAAAAATGACTTTTTCTTTCCAATCGCAATTTTTTTCGAATTTCGTAATACCTTATTTGCCTATAACAGGCAGGTGGAGTTTTAAAATAACAAGCACTCATTCTGTTAGCTCCAGGGCTACAAAATATAATTTTGTTTCTTATGACATGGTCAGCCGATTATATTACAAAAACATTTAAGAACAGAAGAGGTAAAAGTGTAAAAGACACTAGTCAGAGTTATCTCTGAATGTAGTTAATTTCATTATACAGCCAAACCCTATGGTGAATAACGTGAAGATGTCATTTGCAGGGTGGAAAGTAGATGCTTTTCGGAGAGCCTGGCATGCTGATAAACATACTTTTTCTCTCAGTGAGGAAGGCATGGTAAACCACCTCACTCCTCGTTTTACGTAGTAAAGCCTCTAGTCTAAAGGTTCAAACTAGTCTTTCGGCTGATACCTAAACAACAAAAATACCGTATAGCCTGTGTTACTGAAGAATCTCCAAGCGTTCCTCGTAGAAAATACTAAACCTCATACAAACGCAAAGGTTACTTGTTTGTATGCGGTCTTGGGTTCGAATCCCACTCAAGTACGACATATTTTCATACGTCACAAAAAATCATTTCATTCTTCACAGTTACAACCCAACGTCGTCGCTATTGGCCACTGTAGCTGATGCGACGTTAAATAAATAAAGAAAAAAAAAACGGTTGATTGTTTACAATTTTACTACTATAAATAAAAAATTGTAGGATGTCTGCTCTTGGCTTATCTCGGCATTGCTTCTTCTTCAACAGATTATGAGTTTTTCGCAGTGCTGTAGGTATCTCTACTCGCCGGATGTTTAGTTTTCCCTGGTCTTCAGTTGTATTAGGCCTATCTACTTAAGGTAATTAAAAAAAACTTTTTTTTCCATATTTTATCATCAAATGCCCCAGGGAAGTTTTGATGTTCGTTATGTATTTGGTTTTTGGAAATCCTCAGATTAGTGTATACGAGGTGTGGCTATTAAATAACGATACTGACGTTGTAAAAAATTACATTTTAATTTTATACATATCACTTATTGTCACTTTCAATATACACTCCTCTATCCCTACCACGCTCCATGCGAATTTTCCATTGTTGGAAACAGTGCTGGAAGTCATCGTCTATCAGCTCCTTCAGGACACATGCCGCTTTCTCTTTTACAGCTTCCACAGACTCAAATCTTGTCATTTTTATTGCAGATTTCACCTTAGGGAACAGGTAGAATATAATAACATGTGACAAAACGTGGATTTTACTAATGATCCGGAAACGAAGCGCCAATCTATGCACTGGAAGAGCCGAACTTCACCGAGAGCCAAACAACCTCGAATGAGGAAGTCAAAAATTAAAGCAATGATGATTGTTTTTTTTATCCATGGGATTATTTACCTTCTCTGGGTTCCTGAAGGTCAAACAATTAATCAATATTACTACCTTGAGGTACTTTCTAAACTACGTGAAAGAGTAAGGAAAAAACGCCCCGAAATGTAGAAGGACAAATCATGGGTTCTCCACCGAGACAATGCGCCAGCTCATTTCGCGTTATCTGTCAAGAGGTTCCTAGCCAAGTACAGCATTTCAGTGTTAGAACATCCACCTTATTCACCAGATCTTGCACCATGTGACTTCTACCTGTTTCTTTAGGTGAAATCTGCATTAAGAGGGACAAGATTTGAGTCTGTGGAAGCTGTAAAATAGAAAGCGGCATGTGTCCTGAAGGAGCTGACGGAAGATGAATTCCAGCAATATTTCCATCAATGGAAAATTCGTATGGAGCGTTGTAGGGATAGAGAAGGAGTGTACATTGAAGGTGACAATAAGTGATTATGTATTATGTATAAAATTAAAATTAAATTTTTTACAACGTCAGTTTCGTTATTTAATAGCCACACCTCGTATGAAATCAGTTCAATCCATATTGAGTCTACATAAATTTATACTGTTATGGCTACAACGTCTAAATAAGATATTAATGTAATACTGCTTAAAATTTTGGTAGAAAACCACTGCGGTTTATTCTACATTTATTTTTCGTATCTGTAATTAACTGTGTAAAGAAGGAAACAGAAAATTGTTTAAGAATTAACCTTCGATATAATTAATGAGAATATTTTAAAAATAAATTTTATTAATTCTTGGTGTGGGAGTTTAAAAGAACATATTACTTAAATACATCGTGTAGGCATATTAACTTCATTCATAAATATTATGTTTTTTATGAATGAACTTCTACGTCGCCGATGACTACGATCGGCGTGATTCATTGTGTGAAATGTTCGTTGGTAATGAATGAATTTGTTTAGGCCTACTTACATATGTGTGTATGTGTGTGTGTTTGTGTATGTAAGTATGTGTTCATGTGGCAAGCCAAACCGCGCGACTATGTAGGCTCAACATCGCGCAACCGTTTTTATCTCCGGATGGAGTATGACGTCACTTCCTGTTCCGGATCTCCGTTTTATTCGACCCTTTGTAATAGATCCAAAATAATAATAATAATAATTATTATTATTATTATTATTATTATGCAAGTTTTTATTTTAGTACAAAATACACCAATACTGTTCTGTTGATTTTTATGTTTCACACAACGGAAATTGTTTTAATTAGTTCACTGTATTAGAAACTCTTGATTATTCGCAGTAATGAGTGGCATGATTACCGTGGATAATCCGAACGTATTGAATTATGGGTCTTTTCCGTTTTCTGTATGCCACTATCAAATCCGAATTCCGACAATGAAAACTATTAATTGGAAATCTGTTGCCATAATATAAATTGGTCTGAAATATTTACGTAATACTGCAATAAAACTAAATAAATCTGGTGTGAAACACTCACACGATTTTCTTTTGCCAATGCAAATAATGAACAATATAACCTAAGTAATAAAACATCAGAAATAAACAAAAAAATTTCTCAATAAACAAAACTCTTTCACGCTAAACTAGGTTCTGTAGAGAAAAATGCTCTAAATAAAAGTTGTACATCTATTAATTTCCTATAAATTTTATTATATATACTTTTGTCGTAAAATGCATACAAAGGCTAAAATCTTAAAAAATCGATTTTTTACGTTTTCGTGAGAAAAAAAGAAAATCGCTAATTACCGCTAAACTAAGCGTTATACAAAAAAATGTTTGAACTAAAAGTTGTAGGATTTTAAATTGTCTACAACTTTTATTATGTACACTTTTAAGCTAAAATGCATATTAAAGCCACAATTTTTTTACGTGAAAACAGCCTTTCCAAGAATTTCAGCAGACAAGGCGCCTACCCTATCTTGTAGGTAGAGCATAAAAAATGTAGTAAATGAGGCGATTTTTTAAAAAAAATCGTAGGAGCCATTTTTGAGGAAATCGCAAAAAAGTGAACAATTACACGAATAAACTACTACTTCCGGTTGATCGATTTTGATGAAAATGTTCGTGTCGGATTCTCTAGTAGTACATAACTTAAGTTTCAAGTTTCAACTTCGTGCAATGTTCCTTTCTTGAGATATTTTGTTCACACACACACACACACACACACACACACACACACACACACACACACACACACACACACACACACACACACACACACACACACACACACACACACACACACACACACACACACACACACACACCAATCGCTAAAATTATGTTTTTTTTTATTCAGGGGGTCTGAAAACGTGTAGATCCGGTGAAAACTGGATTTCGAAAAATCGACATGAAAACAATACTTTCCGTCCTATATATTCATATAGGCAAGAGAAAGTAAAAATTAGAATCGCACATTTCAGAAAGCCCATAAGTCAAAAAACTAACTTTTGAAAAATTGAAATACTGGTACTTTACTACGTTTTAATAAAAAACAGTATTAAAAAATAAAATTTTGTTCTGAGGACTGTCCCCTTGTAAAATGTGCACTTTTGCCTTTTTAAAAATAAGCCACTTGTACCTATTGAAAATTTAAACTAAAGGTGTTCTAAAATAAATTGGAGTAAAATGCTAACTTACGTTGTTTTCTCTAGAATACATTTTTAGACCAGAAGAAAATTATGGTTTTTTTTTCGTTAGGACCACTAGGGACCACGATACAACTTCAAATCATTTCTCTCTGTTCTTCCTCCGTTCAGCCCAAATTGCCTTCATTCCCTCGCTGAATGTCTTCTTCCTCTCCTGAGACCATGCTGTTCCAGTCCTCGGAGGTCTGTGTCCACCCTGGAACTCTTTGATGTTTCGTATTTGGCTTCTGTATTTGTTTCTATCTAAGAGGTCTCGTGTTGTAATGTGGTTCAGTTGTAGGTCTTTTGCTATTTCTCGGAACCATGCCTGTGTTGTTTTCCTGTTATGGCAGAAATCAAATACTTTATGTTTTATTATAGTTAGTATTCATTTATTTATTGTATACCCAATAGTAACTTGGAATGACCGTAGAATGAATTTCTAAAGACATCATACGCCACCAAAACTAGAATAAAAATATTAACTGGCATCAATTGATGACTACATTCGAGAAGAGGTTAAAAGAAAAATTATTTTATTATTTATTTATTTGTCATTTTACAATCACGTAACAAAATTGTATCACAATATAAATGAATATATTGTATGATGTTTCATTCATAAATGTAAATTAAAAAACAAAAAGATACTGTACTGAAAGGTTATCAAAAATGGTCCAATTTTTTTCATAATAAATAATAATAATAAATTTATATGAATATTTCATTATTTGTCATTAAATGTGACGCAATGTTTATGTATTAATTACATCGTGATAAATATATTAATAATGTATTGTTTAAATTAAAATCGGCAATGTATTACAGTAATTGAAAAGAAATAACAAAGGAATTCCAGGTCACATGTCTAGCGAGCATAATTTTCAATCATTGTAAACCTAAAATTTAACATTTTATGTAGGCTACTATTTATTAAAGAGATCATAAAACACGTGTGAATTTTAACAGTTTTAAAAAATCATTAAGGGCTTGTTTCGAACCTACGGTTCTACATAATGGCTGCTGTAAACATTAACTAGGCTACAAACTGAACGAATATTTTTGTTATAATAAACAAAGCAATCATAAATTTATTAGAATTGCTTTTTACTTTCTCTTGCCTACAGGAATACAGTAGAATCTCGGTAGTCCGGCCGTGCAGTAGTCCGGCACCTCCAGTAATCCGGCCCTTAAAATATTAGGCCTGAAAGTATGAAACCTCACTCAGAACAGATTTTGCTAAAACATTTAAATTAAATTAGGGAAATCAAATCGACCTAATTACGGCGAATTTAATATAACATGTACTTATGTTTAGGATTTAATTAAAGAAATGAATAAGCAGACCTTAATTATTGTTAAATGGAATAATTTTTGGCTTTTTATCCAAAACCCAGAACTGGGTCATACTCTATACTTCATGCTGAATTGACAACGAAACGTAATTCTCAGAACACGAGTACCCCCATATGTTTTGCACGTGCACCCGATAATTATGTTTAGTACAGTGACTACAGAAGTACTCAGCAAACCTTTTTTAATTATTTAATTTAATTTAAAATCACATAGAAATCAATGCATATTCATTTTTTGTTTAATTTTGTAATTTTTAGTTTCAAAATTCCAACACATCCAGTAATCCGGCATTTTCAGACTGGCTGATCGCAAAAAACATGTTTTCTGTGGGTTCGGGAGCCTGAACAGGTATGTTTTGATTTGGTGAAATTCGATTTCGAAAAATCCTCATGAAAACAATACTTTTTATCCTTTATATTCATATAAGGCAAGAGAAATTATAAATATGTATCAAATCTACGAATACCGAAGATAAAAGTACTACAGATATATGCTGACAAATATAAACGAACTATATGAACAAAAAACATGAAGGCTTGCTTTCTCAACGTATTGTTTAGTATATTATATTCCGAGAAACCCGCATAGATCCTATGCGGGTAAGAATTTATTTAAATGTAAAATAACCAAATTTTATAAAAAAATATCAACTAACAATAAATTATTAACAACGAGAAAGTATGAATAGACAATGTTTATATGGGATTAAGTTTTAAATTTGAAAACTAAAACAGTAAAAATTAGCATAACCAGGAAGGATATTAATAATTTAAATAGGGCTTCACAAATTGAAAAATTTTCCTATAACATAAGATAAAACACTTTAACACAACATAGCTCTATTAACTTAGCTTAGCTATAAAAAAAAAAAAACAAACATCACAAGACTTTCTCTTGCCAATGTAAATAAAGACATATATATAACTTAAGTTTAATCATTAGTAAACAATGTAATATGAAAAACATAATTGTAATTATGAGTGAATGACGCAAAATAAAAATTAACTTAAAAATACGGAAAATCACTAGTTGATGCTAAAGTATAGTCCAATTCACGAAAGAAAACACCTGTCTTTTAACAGCAATATCTTTTGAACCGTTGTATGTAAAAATAATTACAATACATCAAATTAAAGCTCGTTTTATTGTTGGTTACTGGTTACAGGTCCCCTGTTTTTCCAGTATACCCAACTTCAAGGTACTTTTAGTTTGTTCACGAATATTTTAAAATGTATAGGGCTACAAAATATTTTTTATGTTAATGTAATCCTGTAACCAAAATATAAGTCTAAATAAAGTAAAAAAATTGGTTGAAACATAAGTTTTAGATTTTTAACTTTTCTACAACTTTTATTAAATTCACTTTTGCCCTAAAATGCATATTAAGGCCGCAATCTTAAAAAAAAACGTTTTTTTCTACGAGAAAACAGCCTCCCCAAAAATTTAAGAAGATATAGCGCCTACTTATTTTGTAGAGCATTACAAATGTAGTAAATGAGGCGATTTTTTTTAAAAATCGTAGGAGCCGTTTTTGAGAAAATTGCAAAAAATTGAAAGATTTCACGAATAAACTACTACTTCCGGTTGACCGACTTTGATAAAAATGTTCGTGTCGGGTCCTCTAGTGGTACCTAACTTAAGTTTCAAGTTCGTACGATGTTCTGTTCTTGAGATATTTTGTCCACACATACGCGAGCGCGCGCGCACGAACACACACACACACACACACCAATCGCTAAAAACATGTTTTTCCAGTTCAGGGGGTCTGAAAACGTGTAGCCTATGTCCGGTGAAAAATCGACATGAAAATAATACTTTCGTTCCTGTATATTCATATAGGCAATAGAAAGTAAAAATATATTTATCTTTAATGAAAATTGGTACTCTTGAATCAGTATAATAAAATATGGTAACTGATGCCGAAGGATGTAAAATTTCATAACAGAATAATTTTTGTTAATTTTGATGAAGGAAAATCGGATTTGTTATCCTCCGACACCTTTATTGTTTTATCCTATATAACAGAATTATACAGTACGGTAATGATTTATCATGACTTTTGATAGAAAATTACAATTATATTCATATAAAGTAAATAATAATTATAGGTTAGACTGAAAAACAAAGGATAAAAATGAGGTGAAACACACCAAGTGAATGCCAGACGCAGTGATATTGCTGTGCTTTCACTGGGCACGATTAGTCTTCTAGGCTTATTATTTTTGCTGTACTGTATACGTTAAGACCTCGACTTACGCGAGTTCACTTTAGCGCGATTTTGTTGTACATAATATATTATTATACACTATACAGGAGGAATAACGTAAGAATGGCGATGGGATAGAAAGAGACAGTGAAAGGTGGATACACAGAGAAATATGCGTACATTATTGTATTTTTACTTTCTCTTGCCTATATGAATAATTTGGAAGGAAAGTATTGTTTCCATGTCGATTTTCGAAATCGAGTTTTCACCGGATATACTCGTTTTCAGATTCCCTGAACCAAAAAAACATGTTTTAAGCGATTGGTGTGTGTGCGTGTGCGTGTGCGTGTGTGTGAACGAAATATCTCAAGAAAGGAACATTGTACGAAGTTAAAACTTGAAACTTAAGTTATGTACTACTAAAGGATCCGACACAAACATTTTCATCTAAGTCGGTCAACCGGGTTATTCATGTAATTTTTCTTTTTTTGCGATTTTCTCAAAAATAGTTCCTACGATTATTTTTGAAGTTGCCTCATTTACTATATTTTGCATGCTCTACATAATAGGGTAGGCATCATATTTGCTAAAATTCTTGGGGAAGTTGTACTCTCGTAGCAAAAAAAGTTTTTTTAAGATGGCGGCCTTAATATGCATTTTATGGCAAAAGTGTATATAATAAAAGTTGTAGAGAATTTAAAAACCTACAACTTTTATTATAAATATTTCTTTGTATAACGCTTAGTTTAGTGGTAAATAGTGATTTTCTGTTTTTTCTTGTGGAAATAAAAAAATGGAGTTTTTAAGATTTCGGTCTGTTTAACTACAAAAGTGTAGCCTATGTAATCAAATTTATAAAATTAAAAGATCTAAAACTTTTATTATATGTTATTTTCTCTACTGAGCCTAGTTTAGTGTCAAAAAAAGATTTTCTGTAATATTAAGCCAAACTAAGATTGATTTTCATTTTTCATCATTCACTCATGATTAAAATTAGGTTATGTTTTTTGAGGTAAGTTTTTTTTGTTTATTTCTATTGTTTTATTACTAATATTAGGTTGTAGTGTTCATAATTTTCATTGGCAAGAGAAAGTCGTGTGAGTGTTTCACACCATTTTTTTTTTTTTTTTTTTTTACTAATACATTTAGTTGTTATGTTTGTTATTATGTCTAATTCAAGTTAACAAGCGTTAACTTTGTCATTAACAATGACAAGTAAGATTTTATTTTATTATTGTTCCGTATTTTAGACTTATTAGTTCGCTTACAATACAGTACGATAGCAAACTACGACGTTCAGTTTTTATTTAGTTAGCTAATGTTTTAAGGTTAAACCGAACAACCAAAGTTACGCGAATTTCACGTTACGCGACCATTTTGCGGAACGCATCCTTCGCGTAAGTCGAGGTCTTACTGTAGTGAAGTTAAAACCTATCTAGACTACATCGTTGTATTTCAGTTTACAAAATATAATAATATAACCTTCATACTGAACGTCTGTCTGGCTGCCTTAATGTCTACAATTTAATGTCGACTGTGTGACTATAAACTCAACTCTAATATCAAGGTTCATCTACCTTGGCTTGCATTTTAACTGATCTTACACAATGTCTATGTATCTGTTTTGTTTTTATAATTCAAAGAATCCATCAAAATTTTTTTAAATTTATTTAAAGTCGCTTGGTTTTATTAGCGACCACGGTGGGTTATCAATGTAGAACAGAGCCTAGTTTAGCGTGAAAGAGTGATTTTCCGTATTTTTAAGCCAAACTGAAGTTTATTTTCATTTTGCATCATTCACTCATGATTAAAATTAGGTTACGTGTATTGAGTTTCTTTTTTTGTTTATTTCTAATATTTAAAATTACTAATGTTAGGTTATATGTTTAATTATTTGCATTGAAAAGAGAAAGAGTTTTTCACCCCAGATTTTTGTGTTAGATTACGAATAGGCCTTCGAGCCAACCCAGTCAGTCAGCTGGTAGTAAGTTGCTAATATTTGTTAAGTAACACCGGTTGGGCAAGCATCTTTGTATGGTGACCAGCTGACAGCCATCCATGAACAAACTCTACTGGGGGTCCCTGTTCAAACTCATGCCTAAGTCACGTCAAAAATACAGCAAAAGTAGCGATCAAATTGGGTAGTTGTCAAAAATGTACAGTTCCCAATAACAAATAAAAGCTATAAAAAAAATAATAAATAAAAAATCTGGTGTGAAACACTCACACAACTTTCTCTTGCCAATGCAAATGATTAATAATAAACCTAACATTATTAATAAAATATTAGAAATAAACAAAAACTAACCTCAAAAACATAACCTTATTTTAATCATGAGTGAATGACGCAAAATGACAATCGAACTCAGTTTGGCTTAAAAATACGGAAAATCACGCTTTCACGCTAAACTAGGCTCTGTAGAGAAAAATGCTCTAAACAAAAGTTGTAGATCTTTTAATTTTCTATAACTTTTATTATATATACTTTTGTCGTAAAATGCATACTAAGACCGAAATGTTAAAAAAATCGATTTTTCTCACGTTTTCGTGAGAAAAAAACAGAAAATCGCAAATTACCGCTAAACTAAGCGTTATACAAAAAAATGTTTGAAACAGAAGTTGTAGGTTTTTAAATTCTCTACAACTTTTATTATATAAGTTTTTGCGCTGAAATTTATATTAAAGCCGTAATCTTAAAAAAAAACGTTTTTACGTGAAAACAGCCTCACCGAGAATTTCAGCAAACATGGCGCCTACCCTATCTTGTAGAGAATAAAAAATTGAGTAAAATAGGCGATTTTAAAAAAAATCGTAGGACCAGTTTTTGAGAAAATCGCAAAAAACTGAAAAATTATACGAATAAACTACTACTTCCGGTTGACCGATTTTGATGAAAATGTTCGTGTCGCGTCCGGTAGTGGTATGTAACTTAAGTTTCAAGTTTCAAGTTCGTACGATGTTCCGTTCTTGAGATATTCTGTTCACACAGACACACAGACACACACACAGACCAATCGCTAAAAACATGTTTTTTGGGTTCAGGGGGTCTGAAAACGTATAGATCCGGTGAAAACTCGATTTCGAAAAATCGACATGAAAACAATACTTTCCTTCCTATATATTCATATAGGCAAGAGAAAGTAAAAATAATAAAAAAATCGTTGGTTATTACTTGTAGTTTCTGACATCTGAGTGTGACTGACGGACATACATAGGAAAATGACAGATGACAATTTCAAGAGTTGCCACCAATTACTGCTTGAAGATTAGCGAGAAAGTTAATGCGGTTTACCGTATAATTATTCTTTAAATTTATTAGAAGTAGTCTGCCCTCTCATGTTGAGAAATCGGATTTTTGTAGACTGCCTAAATTACCATTAAATAGTTACTTATTAATGATATTTATACAGTTACTCTTAACGTGAATATTGGAGTATATACTGATTCAGGATTTCTATTTTTAGGCTTTTGTAAGATATTACGACTTTCGGAAGCTGTTAATCTATTTCTTGCCGTTTGTAACTATCCATGCATCCTTGTTTTTTTATAAAGTACCTACAATTCTACTTCAAATCCTGTTACTTCATGTTATATTTAAGTATTTTCTGTTCTTTGTAATCGTGTTTAAATACCCCCTAGCGACTAACAATGTGTTCATGATACTAAAGATCGCGCCAACTTTCTCACTGTTTTAAAACTGTATGTATTCTATCCATTAGTTAAAACCAATTTTGATGATGTTTCCTCAGAAATCAGCATAATACTAAAAAATGAAAGTTAGACAAAATATTTTATGAAAATAGTTTATTACCATTATTAATAATTTTTACTTTCCCTTGCCCTATATAAAATGTTGTACGGTATTTTTGTTTTCATGTCGATTTTTTGGAATCGAAGTTCAACGAAGATATACCTTTTCTTGTCCCCGAAGCCAAAAAATGTTTCAAGAATGGAAAATTGCACGAATTGAAGCTAAGAACTTGCGTTAAATACCATGAGGGGATCCGACACGAAACATTTTAATCAAAATTGGTCTACCGGATTAATAATCAACGTTGCTTAAAATAAAAAAACTAACTTTTATTTTAAATTTTTTTTATGGCGCTTAATTTAGCGTCAAGTATATTCCGTATTTTCTCATTGAAATTGTTAAAAAAATAGGATTTTGAAGATTACTGCCTGGTATGCATTTTACAAGAGATGTTATTAACACCTATTTTAGTTTTAAAATTTTCTCTAAAACGGCTTTTATGATTTTTCTTAAAATCGCCTCAGAACTGACAGAACAGACTGGTTTTGAATCAGTCATTTCAGAAAGCACATTAGTCAAAATTGTTTTTTTTTTTTGCTTTTGCACATTTTACGACTAACTGAATATAAACACGCGTTCCCTACAAAAATCACATGAGTCTGGCTTTCGGTAACTACACTAACAAAAGGCTTATCCTAAAGGCTTGCTTCCTTCGAATTAAGAAAAGAAAATGGATTTTCGAAGACGAAGGTTGCTGGTTCAAATCCTAGTGAAGGTAGTTACTTTTATACGGATTTGAATACTAGAAAGTAGTTACGGTGTACTTTGATGGTTAGGGTTCAATTAACCATACCCTCTCAGAAATAGTTGGCCTGAGTCTGTACTAGACTACACCTTATTTACACGGCATACACATAAATCTTATCTCATTGGGTCTTGGGGTTGCTTATTGTTCTAAATTGAACAGATTGGTAGGTACACACAAAGTGTGTACGTTAAAATCTTTTAATATTTTTTATACCATTGCAAAGAGATGGGAAATTTAAAAGTAGGCAACGAAAACATACACGAAGATGGGGAATTCCGCTATCTAGGGAGTAAAATAACAAAGCATGGTAGAAGCACAAGTGATATCAAAAGAAGAATTGCTCAAGCTAGAAAAGACTTTAAAATGAAAAACAGCTTACTGACTACAAACATTGATTTACAAATTGAAAAAAATTTCTTAAAACACTATGTTTTGAGTGTAGCATTATACGGGAGTGAAACGTGGATGACAGGGGCTGTAGAAAGGAAGAGGATAGAAGCTTTTGAAATGTGGTGTTGTTAGGAAAATGTTAAAGATTAGGTGGGCGGATAAAAGTAATTTAGTGGTTCTTAGGCGAGTGGATGAAAAATAGTATATGGAAGCATTTACAAGAAGAACGGATACGCTAGTGGACCATATCTTAAGACATCCAGGTGTTGGTCTATCAAGAATGGAGGGTAGGCTAATATTGAGGGAATGAATTGTTGGGGCAGGCAAAGGTTAGAATATTTAAAGTAAATTACAAAAGATGTACGGTGTTATAGGTATGTAGATATGAAACGACTTGCGCAAGATAAAAAAGCTTGGAGAACTGCATCAAACCAGTCGAGAGACTGATGACAAAAAAAGTTATATTAAATTTCCGGTAAACTTAGCGGTGGACAAAAATAATACTAACACAAAAGTTGTAGGAATTTTTATTTTCTTTAATAATTTTTGTTATAATTTATGTACTTTTGTCGTAAAATGCACTTTGCTTTGTAACTTTGAGACAAGTGCAGTGTAAAATCTAATTTAAATACGAGGTGTGGCTATTAAATAACGAGACTGACTTATTTTTATTTTATACATTTTCACTTATTATCACCTTCAATATACACTTCTTCTCTATCCCTGCAATGCTCCATGCGAATTTTCCATTGTTGGAAACATTGCTGGAAGTCATCTTCTGTCAGCTCCTTCAGGACACTTGTTGTTTTCTCTTTTACAGCTTCCACAGACTCAAATCTTGTCCCTTTTAATGCAGATTTCACCTTAGTGAACAGGTAGAAGTCACATGGTGCAAGATCTGGTAAATAAGGGGATGTTCTAACACTGAGATGCTGTACTTGGCTAAGAACCTCTTGACAGATAACGCGGAATGAGCTAGCGCATTATCTCGGTGGAGAACCCATGATTTGTCCTTCCACATTTTTTCTTACTCTTTGACGTAGTTTAGAAAGAACCTCAAGGTAGTAATATTGATTTATTGTTTGACCTTCAGGAACTCAGTGAAGGTACACAATCCCATGGATATAAAAAAAACAATCATCATTGCTTAAAATTGTGTCTTGCTCATTCGAGCTTTTTTGGCTCTCAGTGAAGTTCGGCTGTTCCAGTGCATGGATTGGTATTTCGTTTCCGGATCATAAGTAAAAAACCACGTTTCATGACATGTTATTATAGTTTCCAAAAAATTTTGGTAATTTTCAATGGCGTACAAAGTGTCAGTACAAACATTTTTTCGAGCTTCATTTCAAAAATTTTTGAGCGGCACGTGTCTTGAAGGAGCTGGCAGAAGATGACTTCCAGCACTGTTTCCAACAATGGAAAATTCGCATGGAGCGTTGTAGGGATAGAGAAGGAGTGTATATTGAAGGTGACAATAAGTGATCATGTATAAAATAAAAATACAATTTTTTATTATGTCAGTCTCGTTATTTAGCTAATATCACGCCTCGTATATAAACGTTCTTGTACTTTTATTTTTAAATGGTCATTATTTGTGTCAGTAGCATATCTGGGAAAATTTCTGGGGGTGATTTGTTCTCTTTAGAATAATCGGTTGTATTAAAATGATCAGTGGCAATTTTTAGAATTGTCATCTATCATTCTCTTATGACCGTCACAACCAAATGTCAGAAACTACTAAATATAGCAACAAACGGTTTTCGGATTCGTAATCTACACATAAAGTTAGTGGGCGTGGATTCGATTTTAAGTTCCGTTTTCGATCGGAAGTAATCCAAAACCGGAAGTGTAGAGATCAAAATCAGAATTTGGAAACAAAAATAGACACTCGATTCCTCTTAAAGAGTAGATACAGAAATCATTAATGGTTTTTGTTATAGGACAAAAGTATGCCTTTTTAAAAAATACCACCAGGCGCGTCGTTTTTTTTTATTTTTACTTTCTCTTGCCTATATGAATATATAGGAAGGAAAGTATTGTTTTCATGTCGATTTTTCGAAATCGAGTTTTCACCGGATCTATACGTTTTCAGACCCCCTGAACCCAAAAAACATGTTTTTAGCGATTGGTCTGTGTGTGTGTGTGTGAACAGAATATCTCAAGAACGGAACATCGTACGAACTTGAAACTTGAAACTTAAGTTACATACCACTACCGGACCCGACACGAACATTTTCATCAAAATCGGTCAACCGGAAGTAGTAGTTTATTCGTATAATTTTTCACTTTTTTGCGATTTTCTCAAAAACTGGTCCTACGATTTTTTTAAAAATCGCCTGGTTTACTCAATTTTTTATTCTCTACAAGATAGGGTAGGCGCCATGTTTGCTGAAATTCTGCGTGAGGCTGTTTTTACGTAAAAACATTTTCTTTTTAAGATTGCGGCTTTAATATGCATTTTAGCGCAAAACGTTATATAATAAAAGTTGTAGAGACTGTAAAATTTTACAACTTTTATTCAAACATTTTTTTTGTATAACGCTTAGTTTAGCGGTAATTAGCAATTTTCTGTTTTTTTCTCACGAAAACGTGTGAAAAATCTATTTTTTTAAGATTTCGGCCTTAGAATGCATTTTACGACAAAAGTGTATAAAATAAAATTTATAGGAAATTAAGAGATCTACAACTTTTATCTGAAGCATTTTTTTGTACAATGCCTAGTTTAGCGTGAATGAGCGATTTTCCGTATTTTTAAGCTAAACTGAGATCGATTTTAATTTTGCGTATTTCACTAATGTTTTTTGAGGTTAGTTTTTTGTTCATTTCTAATGTTTTAATACTAATGTTAGGTTTATTGATAATTATTTGCATTGGCAAGAGAAAGTTGTGTGTGTTTCACACCAGATTTTTTTTATTTAACGTCGCATCAACTGCAAGGTCATTAGCGACAACGTTGGGGTGTAACTGAGCGTAATGAGGATGAACTGATTATTTGTAACGTATGAAAATATGCCGTGCCTGAGTGGGATTCGAACCCAGGACCGCATGATGAGAGGCGAGCGCGTTATCAACTACGCCAATGCGGCCGGCGCGTCGTTTTATAAAAGGGTTTTTTTAGATTCGTTTTTGGGTTGGCCAAAAATAGTTTGCATAATTGTTTTGCTTTAATTTTTTTATGTACATTAGTGATGACCATTCAATTTAAACATGAACTACCAGACTGGCTTGACTGACTAAACGCGGTCACATTGAGCACATGAAGTCGTCCAAAACTTGCTACTATAGAGTAGAAACAGAGGATAATCATCCTAAAATATAAAAATCTAGTGTGAAACACTCACACGACTTTCTCTTGCCAATGCAAATAATTAACAATAAACCTAACATTAGTTATAAAACATTACAAATAAATAAAAAACTAACCTCAATAAACATAACCTAATTTTAATCGTGAGTGAAAGACGCAAAATGAAAATCAGCCTCAGTTTGGCTTCAAAATACGGAAAATCACTCTTTCATACTAAACAAGGCTCTGTAGAGAAAAATGATCTAAATAAAAGTTGTAGATCTTTTAATTTTCTATAAATTCGATTATATACACTTTTGTCATAAAATGCATACTAAGGTCAAAATCTAAAAAAAAAAAATAGATTTTTCACACGTTTTCGTGAGAAAAAAAAGGAAAAAACTAATTACCGCTAAATTAAGTGTTATACAAAAAATGTTTGAAATAAAAGTTGTAGGATTTTAAATTCTATACATTTTTTTATTATATAATTTTTTGCGTTAAAATGCATATTAAAGCCTTAATCTTAAAAAAACAACGTTTTTACGTGAAAACAGCCTCACCAAGAATTTCAGCAAACATGGCGCCTACTCTATCTTGTAGAGCATAAAAAATTTAGTAAACCAGGCGATTTTTAAAAAAATCGTAGAACCAGTTTTTGAGAAAATCGCAAAAAGTGAAAAATTACACGAATAAACTACTACTTCCGGTTGACCGATTTTGATGAAAATGTTCGTGTCGGGTCCGGTAGAGGTATGTAACTTAAGTTTCAAGTTTCAAGTTCGTACGATGTTCCGCTCTTGAGATATTCTGTATACACACACACGCACACACAGAGACCAATAGCTAAAAACATGTTTTTTGGGTTCAGGGGTTCTGAAAACGTGTAGATCCGGTGAGAACCCGATTTCGAAAAATCGACATGAAAACAATACTTTCCTTCCTATATATTCATATAGGCAAAAGAAAGTAAAAATTATTTCTGTGCTTCCCCAAGGATTTTTGAATCTAAAAATTGGGTTTAGTTTGTGTGAACTAGGGAAACCAAGAAAAAACAATAAACCAATTATTTTAGTTCTCGTCGATAGCAGTTACTAGTCATATAAAATTACAAAATAGTAGGCAAAATTTTTTTGCTTTTTAATTACGGTTAAATTTATGTTTACCGTTTGGACTTTCGAAGAACCGTTTGTATTTTCGCGGTTACTTCTCGTAGGGGGCGTAGCTCAGATGGTAGAGCGCTCGCTTAGCATGCGAGAGGTACCGGGATCGATGCCCGGCGCCTCCAGTTATTTTTTTATTAAGTTTTTGTTGCTAAAAAAAATATCTACTTAAAATAAAATATTTTTAATTTCAATTCTCTGCTTATTGAAATTCCGCGATGGGTTTTTCAAGAATGTTTTTACATTGTTACATTATCATCCATGGTTTGAATGAAATAAATGGTGACCGCTTAACGTTTTTCGTAATTCATAATTTTATCCACTGTGACAATTTGGTCATTGCATGTATACTTCTGCAAAGTGTAGGGTCTCGGGTTCGATTCCCGGCTATGATGTGGAAATTTATTACGCTGTAAAACCAACCTATTTTACATCGTAACTTGTTAGTAATTAATAACCAAAGTTGATGTAACTTAATTAAAAAGAAAAAAATAGGCCTACATTAAATTCAAACATTGAGTTTTTTACAATTATTACAAACTCTTTATTTAGATTTTGTTGTCAGTGGTAAGTGATATCTGATTAAAAAATCAACCGATTTTGATATTTCAGTACATTTTTGCTAGAGATATCGGTCGGAAAAATATTTTTAACAGAAATTGTAGTTTATTTTTATTTTTTATTTATTTATTTATTTTATTTAGTTAAACATAATACAATTATTGCTATACTAAGCTATTTACAATATTTTTAACTAAATATACTTATACGCAAAAACTCTTCTTCACGAAGAGTTCTGTCCGCGCATAGGAGTAAACAAAAAATTTATTTAAACAAATTTGTATACTAATAACTACTATAAAAAATACTATTATAAAATGTGAAAAGGGTACAAAAAATACATTAAACATTTTTTGTTAAAAGCATTAAAAATAAATGATAAATACCTTTAAATTTATATAAAAAATATTAATAATAATAATTGTAATAACAATAAAATTTTTAAAAATTACCTTAGATTATGTACAATTCTTTTAATAGAGAAAAAATTTCTTTTTTCAATAACTAAAACTACTTTACAATAATTTTAGGGAATACATGTGGATATTTTTACTTATGAGAATTAATTCAATTAATGAGCACAGAAACAAAAAAAACTACTGCAATGAGGAAAGCAAAAAATATAATCAGAGAACAGTTATTTTAAAACTTGGGAAAGGTTATTTCCCATAATGTTTCGTTGTATAACTCGTTAAATAGGACTACGCTAAAAGCTGTAAATTTGAAAACCCCCATTTTAAGAAAGGTTTTTGGTCTACAAATGAACGTCGGATACAAGATAAGTAAGTACAAAAGTTTAGTCCTTTTTTAATTTTCTGGAATTTTTTTTAACGAAGAGAAAAAAATGTTGACAAATATAACCATTTACACTCTCTAAATGACATTCATTAAGATTTTTTTGATTTAACGAATCAAACATTGTTTAAACTATAGAATTTTTAGAGAAAATTAGATGTTTTTACTTTCTCTTGCATATATGAATATATAGGAAGGAAAGTATTGTTTTCATGTCAATTTTTCGAAATCGAGTTTTCACCGGATCTTTATGTTTTCAGACTCCCTGAACCCGAAAAACATGTTTTTAGCGATTGGTCTGTGTGTGTGTGCGCGTGCGGGTGCGTGTGCGCGCGCGCGCGCGAACAGAATATCTCAAGAACGGAATAACGTACCAACTTCAAACTTAAACTTAAGTTACATACCACTACCGGACCCGACACGAACATTTTCATCAAAATCGGTCAACCGGAAGTAGTAGTTTATTCGTGTAATTTTTCACTTTTTTGCGATTTTCTCAAAAACTGGTCCTACGATTTTTTTAAAAATCGCCTGGTTTACTCAATTTTTTATTCTCTACAAGATAGGATAGGCGTCATGTTTGCTGAAATTCTTGGTGAGGCTGTTTTCACGTAAAAACAAAGTTTTTTTAAGATTACGGCTTTAATATGCAATTTAGCGAAAAAAATTATATAATAAAAGTTGTAGAGAATTTAAAAACCTACAATTTTTATTTCAAACATTTTTTTGTATAACGCTTAGTTCAGCAGTAATTAGCAATTTTCTGTTTTTTTCTCACGAAAACATTTGAAAAATCGATTTTTTTAAGATTTCGGCCTTAGTATGTATTTTACGACAAAAGAGTATATAGTTAAATTTTTTAAAAATTAAAAGATCTACAACTTTTATTTAACGCATTTTCTCTACAGAGCCTAGTTTAGCGTGAAATAGTGATTTTCCGTATTTTTAAGTCAAACTGAGGTTGATTTTAATTTTGAATGTTTCACTCATGATTAAAGTAAGGTTATGTTTATTGAGGTTAGTTTTTTGTTTATTTCTAATATTTTATTACTAATGTTAAATTATATAGTAAATTATTTGCATTGGCAAGAGAAAGTTGTGTGAGTGTTTTACACCAGATTTTTATTTTTGCATTAAAGTGTTTTTTGGACATGGCTAATTTGTACGGGTTTTGGGTTCTCCCCAGTCGGTGTAGTAGTTTCGGCTTGAGGGAGGCCGTGTGACGTAAAGAATTAGATCGGATATTCATAAAACTTGAAAGTGTAAAAAATTTTACTAAAGTTATGCCGCCTAATCTGAATTAGACCAATAAAACAGTGTTGTAAAAACAATTCTTAGGTTCATAAACGTATTCATTGGATAAATAATTTTATGTGATTTGAATTATTATTTGTTATTTATTTATTATCCTGTTATTACTGCCTATATAATATTTTCAATCTAAAACTGAAATGAGATCACAATGTTAGTACAAAAATGTTCTACGAAAAGTACTGTCACGCGAGGATTAATGTTGTTAATTTTTCAGTGGTTACATACGTAGGGGGCGTAGCTCAGATGGTAGAGCGCTCGCTTAGCATGCGAGAGGTACCGGGATCGATACCCGGCGCCTCCAGGTATTTTTTTTCATCTTTGTTATTAATAAAATTTATTCGTCGTTTACTAAAACATTTTTTATTATAATTATTTTAATTTGTTTATTTTTTATACTTTTTTATTAGATAAAACTATTCAGACTCGCAGACAGATATAACCTTTATGTTTCTTTTAACGTTTCGGCCTATAAAAAAAAAACAAGTTTTAATTATTTCTCACTCATAATGTTTTCCCGTTTCATTGCTATTTTTTTTTAAACCCACCGGGTTGGTCTAGAGGTAAAGTCGTCGCCAAAATCAGCTGTTTAACAGCTGATTTTCGGAAACGAAGGTTCCTGGTTCAAATCCTAGTAAAGGTAGTGACTTTTATACGGATTTGAATACTAGACAGTGGTTACCGGTGTACTTTGATGGTTGGGGTTCAATTAACCATACTCTCTCAGGAATGGTCGGCCTGGGTCTGTACAAGACTACACCTCATTTACACGTCATACACATCATCCTCATCTCGTTGGGTCATGGGGTTGCTTATTGTTCTGAATTGAACAGATTGCAACGAACACAAATTAGAAATTAAAAAAAAAAAATTGCTATTTTTCTTCTTTCAGCCTAATTTTTCCAGTAAACTCTTATATAGTTTCTACGAATCCGTCTTTTTTGCGTCTGTCACAACTGTTTCGTAAATTTCAGCTGGTCCATTCGATAGATCTATGTAAAATGTAATTTTTTTTCTCAGAACCTAAATATTTTCTTATATTCCAATTCCATGTTCATAATTTCTTCGTTTTAACAACCTATATTCCTCATTTTTATTTTTTTGGACCTTGTATTTTTCGGAAAACTTTTTTCTTTTTCATTTCTATTTCCTTAAACTCAGAAGCATGGAGATAACCATACTGGTCCCACTCCAGTGAGGAAGGCAATAAAATTGTAGACTATTTTACTCCTCTTGTTACCAAGTACCTTTAGAGGTACCGAGTACCTTTAGAGGTACCGAGTACCTTTAGAGGTACCGAGTACCTTTAGAGGTACCGAGTACCTTTAGAGGTACCGTGTGCCTTTAGAGGTTGAAACCAGCCTTCGGCTGATTTTAACAACAACCTTTATTATTAGATTGTAGTTATATTTTAATGAAGGTTTATTTAGTTCAGCGTGAAGTTAATTTTGTTAACTAACTCAATTAAATACTATAAAAAAAAATTAAAAAAACTTTTGTAAAACAGCATATTAAATAGTTCATTCTCTCTCATTTTAGTGTCGATTGCATTAAACTCGTGTTTATTACCACCAGAGCAGTACAATAACTGAATTTCGTTACATATAACGCTGGTTTATTTAGAAAAAAAAGTTTAACGCTGGTTTTTGTTACATTAAAAGGCTAATGAACATTACTATTACAGAAATTAATTATTTAAAGGAGTAAAAAAAGTACTGTGGAGGCGCCGGGTATCGATCCCGGTACCTCTCGCATGCTAAGCGAGCGCTCTACCATCTGAGCTACGCCCCCCGCTGTATGAATTGGTGAAAATAGTACTATATAAATGTAAATGAGTTAAAGAAATGTTCGTTGTATTGTACGTTTAGAATTTATTATCAGATTAATAATTAATTTACAACTTAAATATAACATCAATTTTATTCATATTTCACTCTTCTTCAGTTTTAAATTTAATACATTTATACTGGTATTATTTTTGTTGTAATTTTTAGTATTAATAATTTCAGTTTTCGTAACATTTGACATTGTAAAATCACACACACACACACACACACACACACACACACAAGTCATTTTACGTGTGCTAGTATTAAAAGATTTTGTAGCGGTTTTATTAACAGGAACTGTTCTTATTTTACAACAATCACTTACAATTTTATCGATGCCTGCTCAGTTTTTATTTCTTGCTGGAAATTGAACAATTTCACCCAGCGGTGCTTTTTCATGTTTGACCACCAGTTGGTAACCATAAATTCGCTCGCCCAACCGATGTTACTTAACAATTTAAAGTAACTTTTTAGCGGACTGGTATTTGTATTGTCCTAAAATGAACTCCATTTTCATTATGTTCATATCGAAGATTACAACGGGCTTCTTCAATATCCTGATTTCAATAGAACTTCCAGTTTCATGACCATCCGAAGGCGCCAAGAAAGAGTTGGTTTTAAAATGTCTTCTATGTCAGACTATGAGTGTGTTTGTTTTTATTTGTCTCGGAGTTTTTCAGGTTTTCTAAAGTTGTCATGAATTTTCTCGGAAACTGCTTCCACGATATTTATTTTTTTAAAGTAATGATGATGCTCAATTCAACAGCGAAAAGGCTGGTTGGAATTCCTAAAAGTTTTACTTAGTAAAACCAGATGTAGGTCCAGGTACTATTCACCGGTGGGATAGAGGGCTTCAGCACGCCCCCAGAAAGAAACCAAATTTTATATCAGACTAATATGCCGTTGGTACCTTGTTCGATTCTTTAAGTTCAACTCCCAAACCAAAATCCTGGCTAGGTGCCTGATGTATGACGTTTACCGTGCCTTCCTCACTGCGTTTAAAACTGCGAACGCGTATCAGTACACCAAACCACCTGAAAAAACACTTACTTTCCATCTTCCCTTTATTTACCACCGGGTCTAGCTATTTAATGAAACCCATTACTTTCAGAGAAATAAATCTGATTATTTACCTCTTGAATATTTCAATAATTTTTAGGCTGAATATGTGAATCAGATCTTCGTATCATCACGTATTACATTATCCACCTCCAAAAATTACTGATCGTTGGTCTTCCCAAGTTTTGTCCCACTCGGATTACACCCCTCAATCACTCTAGGAATTTGGTGTGCACCTACCTTTCATAAAAAGTTTTCATAAAAATTCTCAGACTTTTTTAAAAAAGCTGTTAATACTGTACTGCAAATAAAATAAATTTTTTTTATTATCTTAAATTGTTGCGTTTTCGTTTGTTGTTTAGGTCAACAGCCTAATGGCTGGTTTGAACCTCTAGAGGTTTTACTAAGTAAAACGAGGAGTGAGGTAGTTTACTATTACTTTCATCACTGAGTGGAAAAGTATGCTTATCATCATGCCAGGCCTCCGAAAACACCCAAATTTCCATCCTGCAACTAACACTTTCACTTCATTCACCACAGGGTCTGGCTGTAGAGTGAAATTCATTACTCTCAGAGGAGATAACTCTAACTTTCTATCTTTTACACCTGTACCTCTTCTGTTCTTAAATAGTTCAGTCATATAATTAATTGGCTGACTATGTGATAAGTCTGCCCATAACAGACAGGTGGAGGGTCAAATTATTTACACTCAATCTGTTAGTTGCAGGGCTAAAATAAATAGTTCTGTTTCTTGTCACATGGTCAGCCAATTAAATGACTGAATCATTTAAGAACAGAAGAGGTAGAGGTGTAAAAGACACCAATCAGAGTTATCTCCTCTGAAAGTAATGAATTTCATTATACAGCCAGACCCTATGGTGAATGAAGTGAAGGTGTCATTTGCAGAGTGGAAAATATGTGCTTTTCAGAGGGCCCGGCATGCTGATAAGCGTACTTTTCCACTCAGTGAGGAAGGCAATGGTAAACCACCTCACTCCTCGTTTTACTTAGTAAAACCTCTACAGGTTCAAACCAGCCTTTCGGCTGATGACCTAAACAACATGTGATAAGAAACAGAACTATTTTTGTAGCCCTGGAACCAACAGATCGAGTGCAATTAATTTAACATCCACCTGCCAGTTATGGGCAATTTTCGTTTATGCATAGTAGGCTTACTAATAAAAAAAAAAACGTGAAGATACTGAATTTTTACTTCTACTGCTTGTAACTCAAAAAAACATGTGTTTGCGCCTTATCCGAAATTTTGCGTATCGGAAATTGAATCCTCCCCTTATATTTCAGTTAAGTAGGTTTACTGTATTACAATTTGCGTGTTGATTTGCATCTACCTCTTTTTCTTTCTCCATCATTCTGGTAATACTATTGTTTGCGACAAGATCCATGCAGCTTGAATTCAATTTTAACTTCTCCGTCTATACTATTAGCCTTAATTTACGTAACAGTGGGATGTTCAACTAAAAAAAACATATTTTTGTAGTATTTAATTAGTAAGTAAAGACTTACAAATACAGCAGAAAAAAATCTGGTGTGAAACACTCACACAACTTTCTCTTGCCAATATAAATAATTAACAATAAGCCTAATATTAGTAATAAAACATTAGAAATAAACAAAAAACTAACCTCAATAAACATAACCTTATTTTAATCATGAGTGAAAAACGCAAAATGAAAATCAACCTCAGTTTGGCTTAAAAATACGGAAAATCACTCTTTCACGCTAAACTAGGCTCTGTAGAGAAAAATGTTCTAAATAAAAGTTGCAGATCTTTTAATTTTCTATAAATTTGATTGTATACACTTTTATTATAAAATGCATACTAAGGCCGAAATCTTAAAAAAATCGATTTTTCTCACGTTTTCGTGAGAAAAACAGAAAATTGCTAATTACTGCTAAACTAAGCGTTATACAAAAAAATGTTTGAAATAAAAGTTGTAGGTTTTTAAATTCTCTACAACTTTTATTATATAAATTTTTTCGCTAAATTGCATATTAAAGCCGTAATCTTAAGAAAACTTTGTTTTTACGTGAAAACAGCCTGATCAAGAATTTCAGCAAACATGGCGCCTACCCTATCTTGTAGAGAATAAAAAATTGAGTAAACCAGGCGATTTTAAAAAAAATTGTAGGACCAGTTTTTGAGAAAATCGCAAAAAAGTGAAAAATTATACTAATAAACTACCACTTCCAGTTGACCGATTTTGATGAAAATGTTCGTGTCGGGTCCGGTAGTGGTATGCAACTTAAGTTTCAAGTTCGTACGATGTATCGTTCTTGAGATATTTTGCACACACACACACACACACACACACACACACACACACACACACACACACACACACACACACACACACACACACACGCACGCACGCACGCACGCGCACACACACACACACACACACACACACACACACACACACACACACACACAGATCAATCGCTAAAAACATGTTTTTTGGGTTCAGGAGGTCTGAAAACGTATAGATCCGGTGAAAACTCGATTTCGAAAAATCGACATGAAAACAATACTTTCCTTCCTATGTATTCATATAGGCAAGAGAAAGTAAAAAAGCATGAATCGTATTTTTGCCATTTTTTTTGAAACGGTTCAAAAATTCTTAAAAATTTATATACTTCTTTCTCTGTTCTCTAAATAATAGAATTGCCCTAATTTTTACATCACGTTCATTTTATTACCCATCACGCTTAAGTCATGCAATAATCAATCTTTCTGAACGTTTATTCTTTAAACGTCTTATCAAATATCATTCATAAAAATTATTAGGCCAATAATTAGCCTACTAAAAGACTTTAAACTTTTTTAAATTCTTTGTATTCATATATATAAAATCTATACTTAATATGCATTACAAAAATAATACAATTAATTTTGTTATTAGATTAATAGAAAAGTGAATGAACCGATCTTTACCCTTAGGAACTATGCTAACTGTTAACCATTACGTCATTTCCGCCGGCTGTATCTTTAATTTAACAGCTGCATCCACCTTTATTTACAATTATTTCTTTTATATAAACTATCAAACATTATTTTTATTTTATAGTATTTTTATAGGTACTGAAATTAAATATTAGTGATTTTTATTGAGTATTTCTTTAATATTATTGTACATTTTGAAACTTTAAAAAAAAATCTGGTGTGAAACACTCACAAGACTTTCTCTTGAAAATGCTAATAATGAACATAACCTAACATTTATGCCCATAACAGACAGGTGGAGTGTCACACATATCAGAGTGCGTTCTGTTCGTTGCAGAGCTAAAATAAATAGTTCTGTTTCTTATCACATGGTCAGCCAATTAAATGACTGAATCATTTAAGAACAGAAGAGGTAGAGGTGTAAAAGACACTCTTCTCTGAAAGTAATGAATTTCATTGTACAGCCAGACCCTGTGGTGAATGAAGTGAAGGTGTCATTTACAGAGTGGAAAATATGTGCTTTTCAGAGGGCCCGGCATGCTGATAAGCATACTTTTCCATTCAGTGAGGAAGGCAATGGTAAACCACCTCACTCCTCAATTTACTTAGTAAAACCTCTAGAGGTTCAAACCAGCCTTTCGGCTGTTGACCTAAACAACAACAGTATTTTTATAGGTACTGAAATTAAATATTAGTGATTTTTATTGAGTATTTCTTTAATATTATTGTACATTTTGAAACTTTAAAAAAAATCTGGTGTGAATCACTCTAAAGACTTTCTCTTGCCAATGCTAATAATGAACAATATAACCTAACATTAGTAATAAAAGTTAGAAATAAACAAAAAACTAACCTCAATAATTATAAACTAATTTTAATCATAAGTGAATGATTCAAAATGAAAATTAACCTTAGTTTGTCTTTAAAATACGGAAAATCACTCTTTCACTCTAATCTAGGCTCTGTAGAGAAAAATTCTCTAACTAAAAGTAGTAGATCTTTGAATTTCCTGTAAATTTGATTATATACACTTTTGTCGTAAAATTTATAAAATAAAAATAAGTCAGTCTCGTTATTTAATAGCCACACCTCGTATATATTTTATTTTGACAAAATGTTTTGTGCATATTAATTCGCTTCTACGTGTAATAAATTCATCTGTTTATTTTATATTACTGGTTTAAATTAATAAAGACATTTAAAAATAATGACAGCGTATATTAACATAAATTTTTTTGTTTTCAGGTAAGGAGCCGTGCCGTAATTCGGGTAAATAATTTCATTTATTTATTTTTTTATTTTATTTAGTAAAATATAGCTACATTAAAATTACAATTCATGACTATACTATGTACAATATTTTAAACTAAATATACTTATACGCAAAAACTCTTCTTCACAAAGAGTTCTGCCCGCGCATAGGAGTATACAGAACAAAAACATTAATTCACTTAAATACTTATAACTACTATGAAATTACTAAGTTAAATTACTACTGGTAGCTATATTATAATAGCGATATTATAATTTTTATTTTATAATTATAACTACTTTACAATAATATATTTTAACTAACACAACGTAAATATTTTAACTTTATACGAAATTAATTCAATAAATGAGCATAAGGAGACAGTTAAACTGTCGCAAAGAGAAAATTAAAAACTAATAAAACAGTTATTTTAAGACCTGGAAAAGTTTCTCAAGTTTTTGTTCACAGATCGATATTAGGGCCTACATGATATTTTAGTTTATGTTTTAATAGATGTGGTGACATAATACCTTGTATATGGGGTGGAAGTACGTTAACGAATCGCCTCTCAAGATAGAGAAATGACTTCTGAAAAAATGTACTATTAAATGTACTATTTACTTCACTATATATATTATATATATCGTATTTATAAAATAGTACTCAAACCTGTGTGGTTTAGTAGTGTGAATAAAATATTACTCAAATCATGTCGTACAATATTATTTTGTTTATTAACACGGTTTATATGCCCTTATCGGCCAGGTGGAGTGTTAAATTAATTGCACGCGATCTGCTAACTTCAGGGCTACAAAATATAGTTCTGTTTCTTATTACATGGTCAGCCAATTATATGACTGAAGCATTTATGAACAGAAGACGTGCAGGTGTAGAAGACACTAGTCATAGTTATCTCCTTTGAAAGTAAAATATTTCATCATTAAACAGCTAGACCATAAGTTGACAGTTTCGACGAAGAAGACAAAGGTAATGGCATTTAGGGGAAGGAGCCAGTTAGAAGCAAAATTGTTATAGAGAATAATATTTTGGAACAGATATCCCACGTTCAGTATCTTAAGTTGCAAAATTACATACCAAAAGAATAAAGATGCTTACAATAAGATGCACCGATTTTAGCAAATATACGGAACTATCCACCGCACCTTAAAAAAAGCTCCATCAGAAACACGAAGGTGAGATTTTATAAGACAGTAGCAGTACCGACTCTACTCTATGGCAGTGAAACTTGGGTGCTATCAAAGCGAGAGTGGAGTAGATTACAAACATCTGAAATGAAATTTCTTCGACATACGTATGGGTGTATTAGAGAAGATCGCTACAGGAATGCCGAGATAAGGAAAGAACTCAACATCTTGTGTAGAAACGACAAGGTATCTTAGAACAGAATTCAGTGGTTAGAGCATGTGAACTGAATGAGGAAGAATAGGATACCTAAACAGACATTGGGCTATAAGCTGGAGGACAGGAAAGGACGAGGACGCCTGAGAAAGAGAAGGGCAGATTTGAGAGATTCGTAACAGGCAGAGATGCCTAATCCTTGAAAGGTAGAAGAAGAAGAAGAACAGCTAGACCCTGTGGTGAATAAAGTGAAGGTATCATTTGCAGGATGGAAGGTCGATGCTTTTCAAAGGGTCTGGCATGCTGATAAGCCTACTATTCCACTTAGAGAGGAAGGCTCAGTTAAATCACCTCCGTCCTCGGTTACTTAGTAAAGCCTCTAGAGGTTCAAACCACCCTTTAAGCTGATGACCTAAACCACAACACCTTGGATGCTATGGCTCTTATGTTTAATCACACGATTCAGAAATTAGATTGGAAATTTTTCAAAGGCTTTGTACACTATGAGGAAAACTTTGGTCGGTAAAGTGCGAAAGGAAACCGTTTTAAGGTTTTTGTCACACTTAAGTTCTGTCAGTTTCAAAAACCGGTAAAAGATTATGGACCCTGACTATTCAATACGTGTCAGTTGTATAGGATGGTGAGATGAAATTGTTTAGACCTTTGTATGGTATTGATTACTGTACCATAAAAGAAATGACGAAATTAAGCATGAATATAATGTGCCAGGAGTGATATCAACCAACCATTCACAGGCAACAGTGGATATATTAATTTATTGCGGATGCGAGATGATCGAACTCCCAAACAGGTGTTTACTTACACCTTTGTAGATGTAGTGGTAATTAAAATGCAATTTCACTACTAACACACCATAATACTCGTACATTTGGATCTCTCTAATTCGAACCTCCAAAATACGAAATACTCTCTACATCGAATATTTACTTTATCCTCCTGAAAAATCCTCCTTATACGCAAATTTCGTGGTCATATTATTTAAGAGAACGTGTTTGAGTATTATTAATAAAGTATTACATACATAGTGTACACGATTTCTAAAGCTGTTGATTTTCTATTCTACCAGAAGTCTACATACAAAAATATTACAGACTTTTTCAATAAATTAGTAGATATGTAGCCGTTTCTTCTGTTGTATATTATTTTCTGTAGAAATTTGTTAAGAAATGTACTCATATAAATTACGTAAATTATCTAGGCAATCAGTTAAAATGTCCGGTAAGTTATGTATTTTTAATTGTCTGTACCGTATAACTTTAGTATGTACTGTTTACGTTTTCCTGGAATTTATTTCATACTGGTTTTATCGTCTTTTTTGGTGGCAATTTTTGTAATTTTCATGTGTCATTTTCCTTTGTCCGTCCGTCTGTCACATCTTGATGTCAGAAACTACAAGACATAGCAACAAACGGTTTTCGGATTCGTGATCTACACAAAAAGTTAGTGGGTCTGGTTCGGTTTGAAGTTCCGGTTTCGACCCGAAGTGGCCCGAAACCGGAAGTCAAGAAATCAAAGTCGGAATTCGGAAACAAAAATAGTGTCATTCGATTAGTCTTAAAGAGTATATGTAGAAATCATTGGGTTTAGTGGTATATTCTTTCGGTTTGGTGACTGTTTTACCCTGTACATGGTGAGGGGATCATAGCTATATTATTAATATTTAAATTTCGACCACTCGGGATAAGAGGTATAAAAGGGGTAACTAGAATAACTAACTACCTTATAGCGATAAATTATTTCTTTATCTTACTAAAGTTTCCCCAGTCTGAATGTCCGTTCAACAATTATTACTTAGAAACATTTAACTGTGTCGTGAAATTGGGATAATAGTGAAAGACAATAAATCAGTTTATTTTTAAAAAAACCTCCGAGGGTAGCAATTAAGCTGAAAAACCAAACTTGATTTTATGCTGAAGGTATATTAATTTTTCCTCTAAAAGTTCTATCAAATGAAAATTTCTCGAACACCCTAATTAGAACGAAAATGTCTATTCGATCTGAACAGCGGCAGTTAAAAAGCTGCTGTTCGTTTTTCTTGATCCTGGTTCTTCCACTTCTTATTGGTTGTTTTCTTTTCTTCTCTTTACGTTCTTGTTGGTTGAATTAAACCGCATTGTATTGCATTGTATCGGTTCGGATTCTACTCTTGGCTGTTCTTTAGCATTCCTATCCACCTGTTTTGCATATCATGATCGGCTGTTACTGAAACAGCCACCTAATAATAGTTACTTGGTTCTCCGACATGAATATACTATCTGCACGATGTCGTCCGGCATCTAACTACTATTTCTTCTTCTTCTTCTACTCCTTCTACTTCTTGGTACCCTCTGTAGCACTCCCACTCCTTTATTCTTGGGCTTTCTTCCTTTGTTTATGCCATTCCTTCATCCCTTCTTTGTTCCCGTTTTGGATCTTTCAGTTGTTTAAGTACAGAGTGATTTTTTAGTCATGTTACCCAATTGTTAATGTGTAGTTTTTCTAAGAAAGGGAAATTTTTTTTGCGACACAAATTTGGTAGCCCTACTCAAACGGTGTAGATACGGCAGTGTGAGTTGATTCTCCTTGAGTTGTGAAAAATTTTGTGTCGTTTCCGGTCGTGTTACGAACAGATTGTATTTTATCCTATAATTGATTTCACGGTCAGAATGCAGTACGGGAAATCCATAAGCAATGTATTTTATATAGGAGTTTGAGCGCTACTACACTGAGTAAAAATATTGACTCCGCGCCACCACACGTTCTAATTTATAAATTCCTAATTGAATAACGTTATACGAAAATATACTTAATATTTGTATCGTTTTAAAGATCAGGTACCGACAGTTATAATAGTTATGGAATTGTTTATCAATTTTATTGTCTTTTTTAATTATTTTGAAGTAAAGAATAATTACTGTTTAAATCTTGATTGAATAACAGTCGGTAGTATCTCGGAAAGGTGTAAAATGGTAATGAATCTCCCCTGGCCCGACAGTGAGGGTGACGAAGAGAGAGACTTCATACCCCTTTCTGTTAAACGTACCTTTCTGTTATACGTTGTTCTAGGGTAAAAGACATTCTGTTCGTAACACGATCTCTTATCTAAATATCAGAGAGTAATAATAACATTTACAGCGTAATAAAATAAGATTCATTAGGAAGCGAAAGTATTTTTTCGGAAATTTTTGATTCAAAATGAGCTTGCTAAAGCGTGGTAACCGAAACTCCAAATATTTTTGCCCGTGATCTTCGGATGGTGTCGACGGAGGAGGGCTAATGTTTTCCGCACGCCTGGTAACACAACGAAATAGAGTATAGAACAACGGGTTTTCATTCTTGAACAATATTTTGCTACGAAATCGTACGCGAGTGTAAAAGAATCATTTCAAATTAAGTTTGTTGGTGTTTCTCCACCAGAAAAAATGTCAATTTCTAGGTTAACAAACCGATTTCGAGAGACAAGTAGTGTTTGCGACAGAAAACATAGTGGTCGACCAACTCTCTTGACAGACGACGTTTTAGAGAATGTGAAAACAAAATTGCTAAATTCTCCACGGAAAAGTTTACAAAAAGTTTCCTTGGAAGTTGGTTCGTCATATTCGAGTGTTCATTAAGCTGCTAAAAAATTGAAATTGTATCCGTATCGTGTACGATTAGTCCAAGAGCTTCAGCCTCCAGATTTAAACAAGCGATTGCAATATCGCCGTTGGTTTAGGTCTTTCGTAAATGATAACGGTATCAAAGTTTTAAACACAGTGTTATTTTTAGTGATGAAGCTTGAATCCATCTCGACGGTTATGTGAATAGTCAAAACACTTGAAATTGGGATAAATTTGTTTCACTCGCGTACGATTTCGTATTAAAATATTGTTCAAGAATGAAAACCCGTTGTTTTAGGTTAAAAAAACATTCTGTTCGTAACACGATCGGAAACGGCACAAAATTTTATACAACTCAGAGAGAATCAACTTACACTGCCATATCTATACCGGTTGATTAGGGCAACCAACTTCGTGTCACAAAATAAAATTTCCCTTTCTTAGAGAAAAAATTACCAGACATTAACAATTGGGTAACAGGACTGAAAAATTACTCTGTATGTTTATAATTAACTAGCAAATGTTCACGAGCTTATTGATAACCTCAAAATGGGTGCATTAAATAAATGATTTGTTGCTTTTCCCGGTTTCATTGATATTTTATTTTTTCTATGTATCACTTTTTAAGTATACTTTTACCCTTCGGATCAGCCCCATTCGTCATTAAAAGAAAGTTGCTAGTAATTTTTAAGTAGCTCCAGTTGAACGAGAAACTTTATGTTGTGATCAGTTGCCAGCAACGTGTGAACAAACTTCACTGGGTGGTCCGTAGAATTCATGTCCGCTCTAAGCCAAAAACATAGCACAAAAATTTACCAAATCAAATTGCTATCAATAAGTGTATAGTTCTCAGTAAAAAATATAACACCTTCGCTAAAAAAAAATCAGATATTAAACACTCACACAACTTTCTCTTGCCAATATAAATAAAACATAACAAATAAACATATAACTTATATTTTAATCATGAGAATGACGCAAAATGAAAATCAACCTCTGTAGAAGTTAATAAGTTCGTAAAATTACTAATTGAAGCTAAGCTAAATGCTACCTGTACAAAAAATGCTGAAAATAAAAGTTGTAGCTTTCTTAATTTACTATAACTTTAATTGTGGAGGCCCACATTTTTGGCGTTAAATGCATACTAAGGCCGTAATTTTTAAAAAATCCTGTTTTTTACCGATTTTGATGAGAAAAATACAGAAAAGCCCTAATTAAGCGTTGTAAAAATAAATTTTTGAAACAAAAGTTGTCGGTTTTTAATTTTCTGCAATTTTGATTACATACGCATTTGCCCCAAAATACGTATTAAGGTCGCAATCTAAATAAAATAATTTTTAATCACGGGAGCACAGCCCTACAAATTTCAGCTTAACCTATATGAGCACAAAAAATGTAGTGAATGATAGCCTACGATTTTTAAAAAAAAATCGGTTAACCAATTTTGATAAAAATGTTCGTGTCGGATCCCCGTGTTGTACATAACTTAAGTTCTAAGTTTCAACTTCATACAATATTCCGTTGTTAAAATATTTTGTTCACACACACATACCAATGCTAAAAACATGTTTTTTTGTTCAGGGACCTGAAAACATGTATTTCCGGTGAAAACTCGATTTCGAAAATTCAAAAAGATACACTTTCCTTCTCTATATGTCCATTTAGGGCAAGAGAAAGTAAAAATATGTATGAAAACCAGTTGTGTGGTAACTAATTTTTCTCTCATTTGAATAGAACTTTACAATGTGTATGTACGGGAGTAAAAATATTATAGGCTTAATTCATGATCCATGTGTTATATCATACTTTTAGTTAATTATTCCGTTCTTGAGATATTTTGTTCACACACTCACACACACACACACATACCAATCGCTAAAAACATGTTTTCTTTGTTCAGGGGTCTGAAAACGTGTATTTCCGGTGAAAACTCGATTTCAAAAATTCGACTGGATACACTGTCCTTCCCTATATATCCATTTAGGGCAAGCGAAAATAAAATATGTATGAAAAACCAGTTGTGTGGTTTTCTCTCATTTGACTAGAACTTTACAATGTGTATGTACGGGAGTAAAAATATTACAGGCCTAATTCATGATTCATGTTGTGGTATATCATACTTTTAGTTCATTACACCGACTGTGTGATATTTCGACACATGCTGACAGAATAAAATAAAAATCAGATTTATTTAATTTCAACTGGCTCGTGTTCGTCTAATTATTATGTAAATCAACAAACATAAACGATTATTTTGATATTATTGTTTAAAGTTATTTTTAACAGATATTGCTTAGGATGACTCATGGTAAGTTATTGTACAAAATATATAAAAATAGATTTCAATTAAATTTAAAAATCGGTTTTGATTTACCCTTCCGTGATATTAATTAAAATTATCTGAAATTTCAATAACATTTTTTTACGAACATCCTATTCATTTTTGTGATTCATTTTAAATTAAATTTAAACGTTTCATTTTTAGGAATTAGTAACTGGTTCATTGATATATTGTAACCTCTGTGTTCAGTTCAACCCAATCAATTATTATTGGTAAAAAATGTATTTAAAAGTATTCTATATATAGATCTGCCAAAAAAAAAAAAAATTATTAGTCATTTGTAATACTGATTTTATTAAATGGAAAAATATATGTTTTTTTCAAATCTGATTATAAATTTATTTTTAAGGCAATAAATTATCGATATTTTTTTACCGCTGAATTCTTTGACCTGTAAACCGATTCATAGGCTTTAGTTGGAATTTGACCAACTTTTTAAGTATTCTATTTTATGTATTACATTTATTATTTTTATGTTTTAAAAAAAACCACTAACTTTTTCAAATTTGGACTGGTAATATCAAAAATTAACCGGCAAATGAAGTTAATTAAAACTATTTACAAAAAAGACTTCTTTTGGTAAAATTCAAACGGTACATTTTACTTTTTCTTAGATCGATTCTGATGCTAAACCCACAGCAGTTTTTTTTAAACGACTTCAGTTTTATTTGTCAACAATGTACCAGTTTTAATTTGGGGTTTTACGGAAAATCAGCAAGTGCTGCTAAATTAATTATTAGACATAAAATATTCCACGCACAGAAGATATGAAATCTTTAATTATCTTGAACTTTTATTTTGTGAACTTTTCACCTAAAGTACTTGGACTGAAATTCTCAAACCCACAAATAACGACTAAACTGAACTTCGAACAAAACATATGAAATACAGAAGTTGTATTTTAATTAACTTTATCTTTTCTTGGTGAATTTTTACTTTTTCTTTCCTATTTGAATATATAAGAAGAAAAGTACTGTTTTCATGTCGATTTTTCGAAATTGAATTTTCACCAGATATACATGTTTTCAGGCCCCTGAACCCAAACAAACATGTTTTAGCGATTGGTCTGTGTGTGTGTGTGTTTTTGTGTGAACAGAATATCTGAAGAACGGAACATCGTACGAAGTTGAAACTTGAAACTTAAGTTAGATACTACAAGAGGACTCGACACGAACATTTTCTCTCAATTACGTTTCCTAAGATCATTAAAGTGCGTAAGTGACATTCTTTGGAAAAATTAATTGTTGTTCAAGAAAATCTGTTTATCAAAATTACAGCCACACATCACATTTTAGCGTAAAATTGTACTGAACAAAAGTTAATTATTTTTAAAAATCCTTCAATTTTTGTATTGACATTTGTTTGCACGACTCTAAGTTAGCTATTATTTGTAATTTTTTATAAATGTCGCATCAAAATAGATTTCTTCTAAAATTGTAGACTCAAAATACAACATAGAATATATATTAAGTACTTATAAGATAAATTAAAAATAATTTATAATGAGGCGTCTGATTCTGTTTGTATATTTTTGTTTAGAGCTTAGTTTCGCGGAAATTCATGATTTTGTCTACAAATTTGCGTAAAAATTGATAAATTTCATGTTGAATTGTTCTGCATTGTTCACTATCTGGACTGTTCTGAATAACAGTTACAATATAAAGATAAGGCAAAGTAATTAAAATATTTACGATTTATTTTATCATTGTACCTATTTTGATAGTGTTCTTAAATAGTTTTGTTGTTGTAATTGTTTAAGTTATGTTAGTAAAATATTTTTGAAACCGGTTTATAGAGTACATAACACATTTCGTCAAATAATTATGTTATTATCTGAAGAAAATTTAGGGTATAAAATAAAAATACTTCTTATAGTATTAAAGTACAAGTGAATTACAGTTTATAAGTCATTAAAAACTGGACAATTTTTGCGTCGGTATCAAAATGGTTATCCGCGCAATAATAGTCTGCAAGGTAGCAGAATGCAATCTCGGTTCTCTTGCTTTTCAATCGAATCCAGCCTCCTCCCATCACAACTTTGCACCGTCGGTCCACTGATTCCTGATTTGTGAGTAATCCAAGGCTGCGGTCAAGGCGAGTCTGGAGTGCATTCCTCACAACATTCCTGTTTGCCAGAGCAACCCCTTCTCCTGAACAAAACAAGCCCTCTCACCTACACCGTAAGTAAGTAGACAACTTGGTTGGTCAGATCTATGGACATGGATGAAGAAACTAAATGCTTCTTCTCTTTAAGTTCTTTTTGACTCATTCGTTTGTATCTCCTCCACTAATTAATAATAAATGATGGTAAACCGTAATACCGTTCCCGCGAATCCATTACCTGTACAATATTTTAACGTCTTTTCCGGATTCTTTTAAGGATCTGGTTATTAATAAATGATAAACAAACTTCCTTTAAACTTATAACTATTATTTGTAAACAAAGTAATTAAATTACAATAAATAGCTAATGCTAAAGTACTAGAAGATTACAATTACAATGCTTTTCACGGTTGATGAGCTCTGTTGTTGGACGCGTTTAGACCAATCAAAACGTTTACCAGCGTTGTCAGATTGTACAAATGGTTTTAACTGTTATTGAAAGACCAAAAAAATGGCTGACTAAATATATAACAGAGCTACGAGAGCAAGTATTGGCAAGTCACTGGCTAGCTATGAAGTGGGTAGGGAGCAATGCGTCCATTCAGAGCTCATCATCCCTGAAAAATAGTAAAAATTACTTAAGAGTGTATTTAATTTATTACAATTTTACTAAACTTAAGATTTAGTCTAAAAAGGAAAGATGGTCATTTACAATTAGAATTATTAAATAATCTTACTTGCAATCAACCAAATGAATACAATGTTTCTTGTACGCAGACCTGTTTTCTAAACTCACTGGTTTTAACAACGTAGCATTTAATAATCACTCTGGTTCGAGATCCGAATTACTACTTAACTGAATCAATGAAGGGTTGAGTTCTTTTACTGAATTTGGGTCATCCAATTTCTAGAATAATAATTGAATCAGTTATTTCACAAAGCCCATAAGTCCGACTCTACTCTATGGCAGTGAAACTTGGGTGCTATCAAAGCGAGAGGAGAGTAGATTGCAATCATCTGAAATGAAGTTTCTTCGACATACGTATGGGTGTAGTAGAGAAGATCGTTACAGGAATACCGAGATAAGGAAAGAACTCAACATCTTCTCTATAAACAACAAGGTATTCCAGAACAGAATGCAGTGGTTAGAGCATGTAAACAGAATATGGGAGGATAGGATACCTAAGCAGACACTGGGCTATACTCCGGAGGGCAGGAGAGAGCGAGGATGCCCGAGAAAGAGATGGGCAGATTTGAGTGGTTCGGAACAGGCAGAGATGCCTAATCCTTGAAAGCCAGAAGAAGAAAACTGTTCGAGATCCGAATTACTAATAAATTGAATCAATGGAGGGTTGAGTCCTTTTACTGAATTTGGGTCATCCAATTTCTAGAATAATAATTAAATCAGTTATTTCAGAAAGCCCGTAAGTTGAAATTGTACACTTTTTCTTTCGTGCATTTTAGGACTAAACCGAATGTAAACACACCATCCGTACAAAAATAATATAAGTTTGGCTTTCCTTAAGTATGTAAAACTTTTTTAAGGCGAAAAACCAGAGCGGTTATCATCGTCTGTTATTCTACACAAGGGTGTAGAGAGCCCAAGTGTAGAACGAACTTTTCTTATTACAACATTCAAATCTTATTAACTAATATATTACAGGCAAAATATTATAAATTTACATACAAATGTAATATAACAGACATAAAGGATGAAAAAGGCTGTAAAGGGGCCTTAAATATAAAATAAAACATACAAATAAAAACTTAAACGTAATATCATAGTTACAATAAATAACACTTACAACACTGACAACTTATAAAATTAAAGTCTTACAAACTACTACTATCACAGGCAAGGAAATAATATGTACATAGAAAAAAGTAATATCACAGACATGAAGTAATAAAAGGCTGTAAAGAGGCCACAAAAATATTAAAAAAACGTAAAATTATACAAATATAAACTAAAAACTAATCATTGTTTCAATAATACAATACTCCACTCGGTCCAAGACTGTCACACACAGGTATAATATCTCTGTGTATCGATGTATATTATATCGGGTGTTTATAAATGAATAGCGGGGATTTAACGCTCTATAATATTTAATACAATTATACTTACAGTTATAAATGATACATCAAACGAAAGAGCAACAGTTTTACATAAATGCCTACAAGTGTTCAATGTGCGCACCATTCGTCACACGACACACGTCAAGACGATGTACGAGTTTTTCTGAAACATTGTTTAGTGTCTCTCGAGTAATTGTTGCAACAGCTGCTTCAATCCTGATTCTTAATTCGGGAAGGTCAGCTGGTAGTGGAGGCACATACACACAATCCTTTATGAACCCCCAAAGATAGAAATCACACGGCGTCAGATTGGGTGACCGTGGAGGCCATGGAAAACAAGCCCTGTCATTGCTCCCCTTGCGGCCAATCTAGCGGTTGGGTAAAGTGACGTTCAGCCAATCGCGTACTTCGTTATGCCAGTGAGGCGGCGCACCATCTTGCTGGAAAATGAAGTTCTCTGGCTCTTTATCTTCCAACTGAGGGAAGAGCCATAGCTATAGAGTATCAAGGTAAGAAGCACCAGTTACAGTTGCTTCAACAAAAAAGAAAGGCCCATAAACTTTCCGCCGGGACATGGCACAAAAACATTCAATTTAGGGGAGTCTTGTTGCACTTGTACCATCGCGTGAGGATTTTCTGTTGCCCAGATTAGCACATTATGAGTGTTCACTAGTCCACTAAGATGAAAGGCGACTCATCACTGAAAACGACATGATGTAGAAAATCTTCATGCAACATTATTTCGTTAGCGAAGTTGGCACGTAAACCATAGTCTGCTGGATTTAGAGCCTGTACCAACTGCAAACGATAAGGACGTAGTTGTAAGCGTCTCCGTAAAACTTTCCAAACAGTCGTTACAGGAATTGCTAATTCACGTCTAGCCTTCCGAACAAAATTTCTGTGGGCTACGCGTGAACGATTCTCGCACTCGCTCAACGCTCTCCGCACTAACACTTGGTCGTCCCGTACTCTTCCCTTTGCATAAGCAGCCGGTATCTTCAAACTGATGATACCATCTACGGATGATATTATCACCTGGAGGTTCACAACCGAACTTAATACGGAACGCACGTTGCACAGTAACTACCGATTTTGTCTTAGCGAACTGTAAAACACAAAACGCTTTCTGTTCTTTAGTCGCCATCTTTGCTACTAGCGCTTTTTAACGGCTGGCGGTGGAAACATTACGTACTGCTGCCAGCAAACAAAACTGCTTGAGTTGCACTTTTGTTTGATGTATCATTTATAACTGTAAGTATAATGTATTATACGTATATTATAGAGCGTTAAAACCCCGCTGTTCATTTATAAACACCCGGTACATCGATGGATCGAAGAAATTTTAGAATCATATCTAAAACATGGCTTTCGTCATCGAGCATACTCCGTAATACGAAGGGCAGCTTAAATCGCCGACGCAGAGCTGCGTAGCAGATGCAGTCAACCAACTTATCTTTGATTGTCAAAGGACAATCGCACCTGCCGCAAATTGGAGCATCACCAGATGTCATGAGATACCCAAGTATATAATACTAAGAAAAGGCTTATCCTTATAGATAACAAAATGTTTTCTGCTAGTTAAAAAATGACAAGGATGATCTTTTCTATCTTGAGCTCTACTTTCTACTGGAAAAGGCTACACAAAATTTCTTAGCAAATATCTTTTTAAGGGGGATAATTTACGTTTGTGAAGACGACGAACAACGTAAATAGTCCTGAAAACTAGCATTCTTCTTTCTTAAAGTAATGAATTTCAATTTTTATTATTGACAAAAGCTATTTTAAGTCACTAATGCAAACTAGTGAAATAAATAAATGAATACTATTTTTGTACAACACAATTTTTTTCTGGTCTAACAACGTATTTTACATAAAACAATATAACTTAGCATTTTACCACAATTTATTTTAGAAGTACCTTAAGTTTAAATTTTCATCTTTTCTTTTAACATGTTGTTTATATATATTTTTTCTAATACCTAATGTGTGTACGTTGCAATCTGTTCAATTCAGAACAATAAGCAACCCAATGACCCAATGAGATGAGAACGATATGTATGACGTGTAAATGAGGTGTAGTCTTGTACAGACTCAGGCCGACCATTCCTGAAAGAGTATGGTTAATTGAACCCCAACCATCAAAGTACACCTGTAACAATTGTCTAGCATTCAAATCCGTATAAAAGTTACTACCTTTACTAGGATTTGAACCAGGAACCTTCGTTTCCGAAAATCAGCTGTTAAACAGCTGATTTTGCCGACGACTTGTTTATATTTAAAAAGACAAAAAATATACATTTTATATTAAATCAGACAGTCCTGTTAACAAGTTATATTTTCTAACATTGTTTTTTAATGAAAAGTAGTAAATTACCAGTTTTTTAATTTTTCCAAAAGTTATTTGTTGACTTATGGGCTTTCTGAAATGACCGATTCAATTATAAAAATCTGGTGTGAAACACTCACACAACTTTCTCTTGCCAATGCAAATAATTAACAATAAACCTAACATTATTAATAAAATATTAGAAATAAACAAAAAACTAACCTCAAAAACATAACCTTATTTTAATCATGAGTGAATGATGCAAAATGAAAATTAACCTCAGTTTGGCTTAGAAATACGGAAAATCACTCTTTCTCTCTAACCTAGGCTCTGTAGAGAAAAATGCTTAAAATAAAAGTTGTAGATCTTTTAATTTTCTATAAATTTAATTATATACACTTTTGTCGTAAAATGCATTCTAAGGCCGAAATCTTAAAAAAATCAATTTTTCACACATTTTCGTGAGAAAAAAACAGAAAATCGCAAATTACCGCTAAACTAAGCGTTATACAAAAATTGTTTGAAATAAAAGTTGTAGAATTTTTAATTCTCTACAACTTTTATTATATAAAGTTTTGCGTTAAAATGCATATTAAAGCTGTAATCTTAAAAAAACAACGTTTTTACGTGAAAACAGCCTCACCCAGAATTTCAGCAAACATGACGCCTACCCTATCTTGTAGAGAATAAAAAAGTGAGTAAACCAGGCGATTTTAAAAAAAATCGTAGGACCAGTTTTTGAGAAAATCGCAAAAAAGTGAAAAATTACACGAATATACTACCACTTCCGGTTGACCGATTTTGATGAAAATGTTCGTGTCGAGTCCGGTAGTGGTACGTAACGTAAGTTTCAAGTTTCAAGTTCGTACGATGTTCCGTTCTTGAGATATTCTGTTCACACACACACACACACACACACACACACAGACCAATCGCTAAAAACATGTTTTTTGGGTTCAGGGGGTCTGAAAACGTATAGATCCGGTGAAAACTCGATTTCGAAAAATCGACATGAAAACAATACTTTCCTTCCTATATATTCATGTAGGCAAGAGAAAGTAAAAATGCAGGCACAAAAGTTTAAGGTAAAGATGATACAACTTTTAATGGAATGTTACATTTACTTAACCAATGCTTATTTGTTATAAGAATATAATGGTTTTCGAGAGGAACAAGTTAATGAAAACAACAAATTAGAGCGATAAAAAAAATAGAAACATTTTCGGAATTAATGATGGAATGTTGTTGTTTTGGTCATCAGCCGAAAAGCTGGTTTGAATCAGTAGAGGTTTTACAAAGTAAAAGGAGGAGTGAGGTGGTTTACCATTGCCTTCCTCACTGAATGGAAAAGTACGCTTATCAGCATGCCGGGCCCTCTGAAAAGCACATATTTTCCACTCTGCAAATGACACCTTTACTTCATTCACCACAGGGTCTGGCTGTATAATGAAATTCATTACTTTCAGAGGAGATAACTCTGATTAGTGTCTTTTACACCTCTACCTCTTCTGTTCTTAAATGATTCAGTCATTTAATTGCCTGACCATGTGATAAGAAACAGAACTATTTATTTTAGTCCAGCAACGACAGATTGAGAGTAAATAATTTGACTCTCCACCTGTCTGTTATGGGCAGAATGATGGAATATGGAAAGAAAACACTTAAGCTCCAAAATACGGATTTTTTGGAGAAATTGTAGGAGTAATATATGCATTATTTATCGTAGTGCTAAGTTCAATGAAACTTAGTTTAGCGAAAAGAATGAATTTTATTTTGTAAAAACTGCATCAAAATCGGTCGTTAGTGCGATCTGTCGAACTATTTATTCATAAATGAGTGAGGTGTGGCGTTTAGTGAGAAAATAGCGGCATCTGCTTCATGCATGATGTCACAGCTGCTCTAGATGTTAATGACGTAATCATGGTGGCTCTTTGAATGTCAGTATCGTATCCAGGGGCTTGGTTCTGTAAAATATTTATGGATAGCAAACCGCACTAATTTTCTTGTTAATCATCTAAAAGTACAGTAATAATTTCTCACAACTTAACTTTATGCCAACCAAGAGGATGTCAATTTTCTGAAATGTCGAGTTTTACGGTGATGATATGGTAATCATAACAAATCTTTGTTTAATGATACAAAAGCGTTTATTATCAACTAAAAATGTACACATCATGATTATTTACAACACGTTGATATAATTTTTGTTGTCGAGTTTGGTCCCATCTACCATTGAACTGAATACGGTCAACTTTTTTCAAATGTGGATCTCCACGTGCAGATTTGCGATCAACCTTTGTTATTTTTTCCCGAATAATGCAGAAAATATAAAATAAACTTTAAAAAAAAAACAATGAAGATTTAACGCACCGATGGCGTACTTAATCAATTTGTGGTCTCCATGAAGATTAAGAAGCGGTACAGTTTTACAAAATTTTTATTTTTTTCGGATGAAATTATACCGTCTTGAAACATCTGAAAATCTTCAGCCGTTTTTGCTGATCCAGAGATTAGGAATTTTAAACGTTTCTTAGGCGTAGAAAACTAAAATGTACTTACCGTAAAATATGCGACCGAACAATTTAAAATCTATAAATTCATTTAGGGGTACATTGTATTGGTTAGGTGATCTTATTTTCTAAACTACGTCAAAACTTTTAGAATAGTGACTTTCATTCTTTTTGTTTTTACACGTTTAATATGTATAGGCTAACTTGTTTTTTTTTACGTTGTGGTTGGAACTGTTATTTGTGTCATTTTTGTGTTTCTGTCCATTGTTTTGCTGTAATCGTTTTTGGGATTTGAATTTCTATATTTTATGTTTGTGCTAATATGTGCCCAGTTTTGAGTTACTGGGAATTTTTTCTCGACGCAAAACTGTCAGAGTCTTCTTATTTACTTACCGAAAACTTATTTCCTGAATGACCTCGTGGAAAAAATTGTTTGCTATTTTAGTGATCATACCTATGAAAGTGATAACTTGTGCATAGATAATGATTTGAGATTATATTAGCATTGACTTCCAAATAAGTAATGCATGTGCACCCAAAGCGGTAGTACCTTTTCTAAATGCCTCATCAGCCAAATTCCCTTAATCGCGGCTTAAGTGAATTCGTGTTCTATTTTCCAAAGAGGTATGCAATATCTGATTCAATCTCTTTGCTTTTTCTGGAACATCTTTCAAATGATCAACATGGAAAATAACAATCAATTATTATTGTTCAATACAGAAACTTCTTTCTTTTATTTAGTGATTATGCCTGTATAAGCCAATGTCGCTTTGTTATTTGATGTATTATAATTCTGTTCCAACCACATGCTGTCTTTTGGGGTTCAATCACATGTTTGTCTTTTGGGTCTTGGGTTCGAATCCCATTCAGGCACGACATATTTTCATACGTTACAAAAAAATAATTTCATCCATCACCGTCTGCATTAGCAGTAACTGCAGAACAGTCGGCATTAAACCAAATAAATAAATATCTTTTGGGGGTGTTAAAATATATTTATAAATAATTTAAATTTTCAATCATAACTTTTGTGAATTAATGTATTTCCATCAACATTCGGTCGTTAAAAACTATCTTGGGTATTCTACACTTGAACAGCTAAGTAAAATTATTTTCTTGAGAAATTACCTGAAAATTGAACCCGAGACTTTCATCCTTGTAGTTTAAAACGTGGAACTTTTAGACAGTTTCCACCACCGAGGTGGGGGGAACAAATTTTTAACTTTAACAGACTTAGATTAGAAATATGAATGGTGTTTTGTGTTTATGTAATCATTTAACTTTATCATAAATAAGTTACTATATCTAGTACAAAGGAAATGAAAGAACAGCTGCTACAAAGTGACCGGTGAAATTATGTTATTTCGTTATAAAATAAGTTACTTATGTATCTTGTAACGAATTTAAAGCAATTTGCTGGAAATTAAATAAAATTATTAAGGCGGAAAGGAAAGGCAAGACAAGAATTTAATCAATGTGTCTTGTTGTTGTGTCTTTATGTCCGTTCGTCTCTATCTCAACGGGACATAAAGGATGTGAATAAATTATTATTCTAAGAAGGACGGTAGAGGACGAAAGACGAACGGATGGAGAGTCAGGATGGGCTACGAGGGCTGGAGCTGTCATCGTAACAGGATATGCAGGTCCTGAACCTATCCTGTCTTCTTAGTTCGTTTGCAATGAATGAACGATTGAACGTAGATGTTGCATTCCTAACAGTTGTGATGACCTTTCAACAGCAATGACTGCATCGATCAGAAAGAGAGAGGAAGAGAGATTCGTAAACGAAGAGAGAGACAGATCAAGAAACAGTAAGGAAAATATTACTAGTTGTAGGCAATTTTCGATGTCTCATTTCCGGTTAAATTTTCTATTAAAATACTTTGTATCTATGCGTAATTTCAGTTATTTTCTCAATACGGTTTATGGACGGCTTATTTATGTAAATTTTTTACCTATTTTGACACTCTCTGTCTAAATTGCAAAAATCCTCACTGACTGACTGATTCACTCACTTATCACTATTTTTTTCATTTCCTTATAACCTAGAAAAATGAAATTGGGCATGTTTGTTCCTTGGAGGATAAACTTAAATATTAAGGCATTTAAATTTCGATCATTTGCACGTATGCCCAAAACGGGCAGGTGGAGTGTTATTTTAATTGCACTCTATCTGTTTGGTCCAGGGCTGAAAAAAAAAATTCTGTTTTTTATCACATAGTCAGCCACTTATATGACTGAACTACTTAAGAACAGAAGAGGTAGAGGTGTAAAAGATACTAGTCAGAGTTATCGTCTCTGAGAGTAATGAATTTCACTATGCAGCCAGACCCTGTGGTGAATGAGGCGAATGAAGGTGTCATTTGCAGGGTGGAAAGTGAGTACTTTTCGGAGGGCCTGGCATGCTGATAAGCATACTCTTTCAACTCAGTGAGGAAGGCAATGGTAAACCACTTTTCTCCTCGTTTTTTCTTAGTAAAACCTCTAGAGGTTCAAACCAGCCTTTCGGCTGTTGACCTAAACAAAATTTGCACGTATTTGTATAAAAGAGATGGAATATATTTGGGTGACCTCTCTCTCAACCGACTCTTTTTCCAAAAGGGCGATTATTTTTAGTTTTAACTTACCACAAGTAATTAAGGAACGTGGGACCTCGGAATTGCAATCAGCAGATAACCAAAATAGTTATCAAAATGGCCGAGGTATATTATTTATTCATTACGTACTAGAACTTTCCCATTACAGGCAGGTGGAGTTTTTAATGATTTGCTCTCGATCTGATAGTTCCAGGGCTTAAAAAAATAGTTCTGTTTCTTATCACATGGTCAGCCAATTATATTACTGAAGCTTTTAAGAACAGAAGAGGTAGAGGTGTATAAGACACTAGTCACAGTTATCTCCTTTGAGAGTAATGAATTTCATTATACAGACAGACCCTGTAGTGAATGAAGTAAAGGTGTCATTTCCAGGGTGGAAAGTAGATTCTTTTCAGAGGGACTTGCATGCTGATAAGCATACTTTTTCACTCGGTGAAGAAGGCAATCGTAAACCACCTCACTCCTCGTTTTACTTAATAAAGCCTGTGGAGGTTAAAACCATCCTTTCGGGTGATGACCGAAACAACAGTAAGTGCTTAATTTTCAATCCAACTTGGGTTATATCACATATCAAAAAGGTGTAATTGATAATGTAAGCTTCTTCATTTCTAAGTAATTCTGTCTTTTCTGTAGTGCATCCATAAACACTTCGCAGAAACTTCTTTTCAGCGGCCTGAATTTTGCTAGCTTTTTGTGTGTAGCCAGGATTCACTGTCCTGTGCGGTATATGGGGACGGCAATAGTATAGTAGAACTTCATTCGTGTGTCTTGCTGCATTTTTGTAAATTTTGATGTATCCACATGTAACTTGAATTTTAGCCAATTTGTCCAACATATTCCTATCCAAATCATATTAAATATCATTTTCTTAGGTACTGGAAATATTTCACCTGTTCGATTATGTTCTCTCTCAGTTCTATTATAGCTCTTATCGTGTATTTCTCTTTAAATACCGTTGTATTAAAAATTTAAATTAAAGACAGTATCCGTGGAATACCAATTTACCATTTTTCCTCGTCTTTGTCAATAAGTTAGCCTTTTATAACTTGTTGGTTACCGTAAATTGCATTGGTTTTGTGTACTTGTGAACACGATAATATAACCTACATTCTAAAACCAGCCGTAATTTTTTGATAAAGTAAACGATTGATAAACTGTTAGAAAATGGAAATATAGATTCATTAGGAGACTGCATATTTGATGAACTAAAGTGATTCAGTATAATTTCCTGTTTTGTTTTAGATGACATGTTTTTGGATTTCATCGAACCTTTTGTGCCGTATACTTACCAGTTATTTTAGAATATAATTTTACATTATCTATGCCATTGTTAATTTCGCTCAAAGAAAATCCTTGTAAAAATTGAGGACAGATTCTCCAGAAACAATAAATGGGTTATTCTTTTTTTGGTTTACCGGTTAATGATTTGATATATGATTTGGAATGTAGACATTCCATATTTAAATCGCGTGTTCATATTTTTACGTCCTTAATTATCGCAATAATTGTTACGGTAATTAAAGACTGAATGAAACTTTAAAACGATGTTATTTGCAAATAGCAATAATAAATTACTTGGATCGGTAATCAACGTTAATTGTCATTAAACATTATTTTTGTCTATTCTTTTGACCTAAATTCTCGGTTATGACAGCATTTTTTTTATGAACAACCTATATCCTAACCCCTTTTTTGAATAGCTTTGTTGTTGTTTAGGTCATCAGCCGAAAGCCTGATTTGAATCTTTAAGTAAAACAACGAATGAGGTGGTTTACTATTCCCTTCCTCACTGACTGGAATAGCATGCTTATCAGCATGCCAGACCCTCTGACAAGCATCTACTTTCCACCCAGTAAATGACACCTTCATTTCATTCTCTATAGGGTCTGGGTGTATAATGAAATTAATTACTCTCAGAGGAGATAACTGTGATTAGAGTCTTTTACAACTCTACCTCTTCTGTTCTTAAATGCTTCAGTCATATAGTATGGTCGCGGTACCATACGAACCCGCGGTACACCGAAACCTCCGGTAATTCAAACGATCACTTATTATCATGTTTTTAATTATTTTTTTAACATTTAGAAAAAATATTTAAAATGTTTTATAAATGTAGTGCGGGCCACTGAAAAGAAATACATTGAAAGCAGCAGGTAAACCTAATGCTGAACGGGCTTTATACTCATGGTTTTTGCAAGAAAGAGCGAGGCAATCTGTAGTCAGTGGAGACATTCTCACTCAAAAGCTACGTTTTGTCTACAAGGACACTACCGGGAAAGACGACTTTCAATCCAGTATTGGCTGTTTGGACAAATTCAAACCGATACGGTATTAGACTATTAACTGTTACCAGTGAAACATATTCTAGTGATATCGACGATTTTATGAACTTAAAAAAATTCCAGATTGAAGTAAAAAAATGGGCTTTAACAGCAGATCAAGTTTACAGTGGAGATGAGTCGGCTTTGTACTGGAAAATGTTGTCAGGTTGAACAGTAAACTGAAACATTTATACGTACTACATTCACTTACGCTTAACCCTTAAAGTGTCAAAAGAATATTGTGAGTCCTGCTGAAAAATACCAAGTATTTTCCACTAGGTACTGCTTAAAAATTCCAGCCTATTTTTGTGCGATTTGTATCATTTTATAGGCTATAAATCTATCCATAACTTGGCTATTTTTCAAGATATTTTAATTACCTGTTTTTTGTTTTGTTCATAATGAACTGATCTTATATGACATTTAACTTGTAACGTATTTCTTACAATTTAAAAACATACAAAAATTAAAAAAACATTTGTGGAAATGTTATTTTTCAATTAAAAAGAAATCACACAAATATATTTTGTTACTCAACTCTGTTTATATCAGTTAAAAGAAAATTTTATTATGTCCAAAGTCACCAAAAATCATTTATCTATTCTAGTTAAAAATAAAGATAATTTGGTAAAAGTTTTGAAAATCCAATTTTTTTTTTTTTTAACTTTGGAAAGTACATAGGATAAATACATAAAATTTGTAAGTTAAAAACTTATGTACAACTCTATAAACACAAGAAATAATCGGCAATAAAATATATAATCAGCATAAATATTATATAAAAAAGAGCGAATATTTTTTTAAGTCAATTTACTAATAAAAAGACGCAGGCATTTTTTGGTTGAACTGTTGACGTCGTAATTATAACGCTGGCACTGTTAGGGTTAAGGATGAAAAACTGCGTGACTACCCTACTGCAAGGCTAATACTATTTCAAAAAATTTTCAAAGACTGTTTTTGAAATTTTTTCTGCTTGTTCTCCAATTGATACGTAAAAGAGTACTAAAATCCGGTCCATTTGCTCTGTAGAGTTAAAAAGGATCATAAATCTCCTTAAACAATAAATATTAGTATTTCACCCTTTTGAGGCTAGCCAGCCTCAAAAAGGCGGGTTTAGTTTGATAGAGTGCAAATAATTTAACACTCCACCTGTCTGTTACTGCCCGTCTACTAAAATTTACCTATTGTCACCGGATGGCATCCAGTATCCACATTCGCGTATGTGTATTATTCTTTGTGCTTAATTTAATTAAAATAAACCGATTAAAAACTGTTTTAAGATTACAGCTGTTCTAGGAATTTTTTTATGTTGTTAATGAACTTCTTAAGATTCCGTTTAACCAGTCGGTCATTAAGATTTCAATCCTTTAATAGAATGTATGTTATTGAAAATATTTTGATTTTAATTTAAATTTAATAAGTTACAAATTAATGTGTGTAATTTCGTAAGCAGTTGGAATGCTAAAATGTGGGAATGACTTTGACTTTTATCGGGTAAGGGCATTGCTGAATTGAAACTTGATTGGACGGAATGAACGGATGAAAAGAGCCACTCATAGAACATAAAGAGAGAACGGGCTGAAGGCAGGGGGGCCGTTTTGCAGTTCGTTGCTGATAATGGTATGGAATGCTGATCCACTTGCGTCTCGTGACGTCACAAAACAGGCAATCTGAGCGTTCATCAACATTCCTGAGAAATTATCTTTCTTTCTGACTGCACCAGCTTCACTTCACTATTCACAACGCATTTCATTCGGTTTATCCCGTTTATTTTGATCGTACATTTAAGAGTTGTGGACACTCAAATAAATAGAATGGTTGGTAAACCGCACTAACTTTTTCTTTTATCTTCGAAGTTTAAAATTTCACTCATTTTGAGATAAATTTTAATCCTGTATTCATAACAGTTGTAATTTTATTTGGTCAACAATGTCAAACGACTCAGTACGGAATTAACCAATTCTAATACCTTTTGTATTTGTTTTTTTTTTAAGAAAATCACTTATTACTATAATACAGTAGACTCTCAAAACTCCGGATCGCGCTAGTCCGGACGATGATTTTTTTTTACTTTATTTTCTGAAAATTTACAACTTTTAAATTAACACCCAGTAAAAAGTTTTCAAGGGATTGGCCCGATGAACGATCATGCGATTAGCACTATAATTTGTGTGTATGTACTTTTTAGTAATAACTGCGTATATAAAATGTATGTAAATGACATTTTTTGTCATTTAGAGCCCACAGTAGTTTGCGTCGTCGGGAGCTCTGTGTTTCAGTAAAATCTATGTTTATGATTTTACGAGGCATTTTATTTAATCCCAGAACAGTACTTTACTAAGCACAGTACCGTACTACAGTACATTTAGATTTCATTTAGTTGATCGTGTAATTACTCTATAATTGAGACATATATGACATTCATTGTTACATGTTTGAAATCCGTAACTTGCAAATCTTACAAAGAGTGCAATCGAATCTTATTACGGTACAGTAGCGGTAAGTTTAGTCAATGTTTGTGCTTCGTATATTGAATAATTACAGTACCAGTAGCCTACTGTAATTTATTAGGCCTACAGTGTTTTAAAGTTTTTTCAGAAGCTCACTCTTATATTAGCAGATAAACGTTAATGCTTATTGTCATAATTATTCGCCATAAAGAAGAAATTGCCAACCTCCGGGAAATCCGGATTTTTCGAAATCCGGACCGGCCGTCCGCCACATTAGTCCGGATTTCTGAGAGTCTACTGTATGACCGTTGGACGAAAGAATATTATGTATATTTAAAAATTGTTCGAGTTTTATTGTACATTTAGTATAGAACATATAGTATCTTTATAGAGCCTATATCTAGTTTTTTTATAACTTATTTTTCAATTTAAATTTAATATTCAAATTCCACCAATTATGTTCAAACTGATTTTTTTTTTTTGCTTTTGAGACCTTAGTAGATCACTTGAATCAAATAAATGTAGTCTTAGTTTCTGTATTGTTGCTGCAGTCTCATTTTTCCCCAGTAGTTTTTCATATTCTGGGATCTTGCTAGTCTTGCGGCCTTTGAACAGACTCTAGTGGATTTTTGGGGTTCTTCAAATCTGGTGTTAGGGGTGTGAAGAAGTTTGGGTTTTTCAGTTTTGTTTCTTAGGTCGAGTAGTGTAAGCCCAAGCTTGTCCATGTCTTCTTTAATCTCTGAGATCCACCTTGACGTGTTTTTTTCCTTTAGTGACTTTTCCGTTAACTATCTTAAGATCCTGGTTTCTGGTGTTCTGAGTACATGTCCTAAAAAAGATACCCTCTTTTTTCTTATCGTGTCTAACATGCTATCCGTTTGTTTATAGACTTCTTTATTTGGCAACAGTGTCCAAATTCTCTCTCTTTGGTTTTTTCTTCCTATGCACGTTCTTAGGATCCTCCTTTCGACTTTAAAGTGCATTGTTTATTTTAGATTTGTTGGGTCTTAGTGAGAAAAGTGTTTCACAACAATAAGTTGCACTAGGTTGTACTACTGTCTTGTAGTGTCTAATTTATAATTGAAATTTATAATAAAATAATTTATCAAATTGTGTCCAATTATTGTAAAAGATTTTTTTATGTTAACGTACAACGTTAGAGTGGGGACAGAAGTTGTAGTCCTTAAACCATCCATTTACCATACCATCCATATTACAAAAAATCCATCGTTAGTGATTTTTCCTCGATTTTAGACCTCGTTATGTGACTTTATACGTTTGTGGAAGATCGACGGCTTTTTAAAGCCGTCATTCTCAGCATTCACTCATTGTAGGCTTTTCTCCTGTCTTCTTTCCACCCAATGTTCTGTTTTTGCTGTCAAATGGAAGCCCTTAAAGTCAGTAATTAGTGTTCTGTGTTTTCTCGGTTCATTAAGTTTCCTCGGTTTATTACGGTTTTCTCAATATCCTTTCTGAATTTTTTGAACTATTTATCCGACAACTTAAGTTTATTGTATAGTGTCTTAAAAATTAGTTTCGTCAACCGTTTGTCATCCATTCTATATAACTTAGGTGTTCCCGTAGAATTTTAGTATTTTTTTCTAATCGTTTCCACGTATACGTGTCCATTAGTACGGATCTTCTCGTTCTCGTAACCTATATTATCCGTCTACTATCTTCGAACCCACTATCTTGCGGAAGATCTTTCTCGCAAATTTCTGTTTGTCTTTGACCAGTCTTTTCGGTCATTCTAAGCCACTCACTTTTGTACAGACACAAAGGGTTTGAGCGAGTTATTCTTTTAAAAAAATCGTTTACTAGAGGTTTTTTATTCTCATAACTTTCATGAAAGAAAAATCGCAGGAATAAAAATTCAAGGAGAAACAATAAAAATGCTGAGATTTACAGATTATATAGTAGTATTAGCCGATACCAAGAAAGAACTAGAAGATATCTTAAATGGAGTGGATGAGATCATAAGAAAGGATTTTTCATGAAAATTAATAAGAACGAAACGAAAGTGTTAGGCAGCGGTAAGAGTGGTTTAAAAGAGATGGAAAATATAAAAGTAGGCAACGAAAACTTACAGGAAGTTGGGGAATACTGCTATCTAGGGAGTAAAATAACAAAGGATAGTAGAAGCACAAGTGATATTAAAAGTGGAATTGCTCAAGCTAGAATAGACTTTGAAATGAAAAACAGCGTACTGACTACCAACATTGATTTACAAATTAGGAAAAATTTCTTAAAACACTACGTTTGGAGTGTAGCATTATTTGGGAGTGAAACGTGGTTGATAGGGGCTGTAGAAAGGAAGAGGAGAGAATCTTTTGAATGTGGTATTTTAGAAAAATGTTAAAGATTAGGTGGGTGGACAAGATAAGTAATTTAGAGGTTCTTAGGCGAGTGGATGAAAAAAGAAGTAAATGGAAGAATCTTACTAGAAGAAGGGATAGGCTAGTGGGGCATATCTTAAGACATCTAGGTATTGGTCAATCAATAATGAAGGGTAATATTGAGAAATTGATTTGTAGGGGGAGGCAAAGGTTAGAATGTATAAAGCAAATTACAAAAGATATAGGGTGTTACAGCTATGTAGATATGAAACGACTTGCGCAAGATAGAACAGCTTGGAGAATTGCATCGAACCAGTCGAGAGACTGATGGCAAAAAATAGAAAGATATTACATTGTTATTTTAACATATTATTTATTTGTATCTGTACATTAAATTACAATGACAAATATTCTGAAGGTGACAATGATACAAATGATAACATGAACGTCATGGGGTTGACCACTCATTGATGAAGCTTCTTGGGTTTTATTTTACTACTTGAATTCTGAATCAGTGTACATTAGTTATATTACTGTCATTTGAATTGGTTTTTTTTTATTAAGGTAACAACTAATCTCTGTTCCAAGTTCTCTTTAGCCTTCTGGGAGGGTTGTCCGGTAAAGTGACTAAATCTAATCGTCTTAATTAGTTATTTTTACTTTCTCTTTCCTATATGAATATATAGGAAGGAAAGTATTGTTTTCATGTCGATTTTTTGAAATCGAGTTTTCACCGGATCTACACGTTTTCAGACCTTCTGAACCCAAAAACCATGTTTTTAGCAATTGGTCTCTCTCTCTCTCTCTCTCTCTCTCTCTGTGTGTGTGTATGTGTGTGTGTGTGTGTATGTGTGTGTGTGTGTGTGTGTGTGTGCAAAATATACAAAATATCTCAAGAACGGAACATCGTACGAACTTGAAACTTAAAACTTAAGTTATATACGACTACCGGACCCGACACGAACATTTTCATCAAAATAGGTCAACCGGAAGTAGTAGTTTATTCGTGTAATTTTTCACTTTTTGCGATTTTCTCAAAAACGGGTCCTACCATTTTTTTTAAAAATCGCCTGTTTTACTAAATTGTTTATGCTCTACAAGATAGGGTAGGCGCCATGTCTGCTGAAATTCTTGGTAAGGCTGTTTTCGCGTGAAAAAATTGTTTTTTTAAGATTACGCCTTTAATATGCATTTTAACGCAAAATTTACATAATAAAAAATGTAGAGAATTTAAAATCCTATAACTTTTATTTCAAACATTTTATTATAACGCTTAGTTTAGCGGTAATTAGCGATTTTCTGTTTTTTTTCTCACGAAAATGTGAAAAATCGATTTATTAAGATTTCGGCCATTTTACGACAAAAGTGTATATAATAAAATTTATAGGAAATTAAAAGATCTACGACTTTTATTTAAAGCATTTTTCTCTACACAGCCTAGTTTAGCGTAAAAGAGAGATTTTCCGTATTTTTATGTCAAACTGAGGTAGAGTTTCATTTTGCGTCTTTCAAAGATGATTAAAATAAGGTTTGGTTTTTTGAGGTTAGTTTTTTGTTTATTTCTAATGTTTTATTACTAATTTTAGGTTTATTGTTAATTATTTGCATTGGCAAGATAAAGTTGTGTGTGTTTCACTCCAGATTTTTTTATGTCTAGCTGATTTTCGGTAAAAACGTTGATAGAACTGTTTTATTTTATCGAATACATAATACACTGTTGTTAAATATATATTTGTGAAATGTTTATACATTACGAATTGAGGGCAACGGACTACATTACTACGGTTGAAAATTTTCATCTTGGTTCTTGATTTTCAGGCTGAGCATTTTATTGTATAAAAACCATATACCTTTTAGATTACAAATTTACGTTTAGCTACAGACAATCTCTATTTGATATGTACCGTAATTGCGGTTTTGTGATCTATACAATTACACAATTGGTATGTGCAGTGCATACCTACCTACAGACAACTCATGGTTTATAAGATGTCTTTACATGTACTGCAGATTGCCTACCTGTCTTTTTTGTAGGCGAATTCTAAATCAGCATTATCGTGGTATCAGTGCCGATCGTTTCCATGATTCCAGTTAGATAAAATTAATACAGTGCGATACTGACAATAGACTAAAATATTTATTTATTACTTTTACACGTACTACATTTATATTTGTAAATAAATTTATTTTGCTCTTGTACACTCACGGTTGTCGTATGGAATTGCATGTTGGGGTAGTACATACATTACTCACATTAAATCTGTGATTAATCTACAAAAATCTTTTCTATACACTATATTAATGGTTACAAAAATTGCGATCGTATGAGCCTGTTCCAGGAATTTGGAGTCCTTCCTTTAAGGCATTTATTTGTTTTCAAGGTACTGATACAATTCTTTTGGGCTTGTGGTAACCGTGAAGTAATAATTGATCCAAATAAAACCAATTATGGTACTAGGAACGCTGGAAAAATTAAGACTAGAAAACCAAATAGTGCATTTTTTCAGAAGTCATTTCTCTATCTTGAGAGGCGATTCGTTAACGTACTTCCACCCCATATACACAGTATTATGTCACCACATCTATTAAAACATAAACTAAAATATCATATAATATCTGTCTACGAGCAAGAACTTGAGAAAATTTTCCAGGTCTTAAAATAACTGTTCTATTAGTTTTTAATTTTCTCTTTGCGACAGTTTAACTGTCTCTTTGTTCATTTATTGAATTAATTTCGCATAAAGTTAAAATATTTACATTGTGTTAAATAAAATATATTTTTGTAAAGTTGTTATAGATATAAAATAAAAATTATATTGTATATTTTCTCTCTATTACAAAATATACACACATAATTTTAAAGTTTTTTTAAAAAATTTGTATTGTTATTAAAATTAAATATAATATTGATATTTGATATTTTATGTAAAATGTAATTGAATTTATCTATTTTATGTATTTTTTTAATTCTGTTTAACGCAATCTTTGTAACCTGCTTAACTGTAGTAATTTAACTTAGTAATTTTATAGTAGTTATAAGTATTTAAGTGAATTAATGTTTTTGTTCTGTATACTCCTATGCGCGGACAGAACTCTTTGTGAAGAAGAGTTTTTGCGTATAAGTATATTTAGTTTAAAATATTGTACATAGCTTAGTATAGTCATGAATTGTAATCTTAATGCAGCTATATTTTACTAAATATAATAAATAAATAAAAGAAATTAATAAAAAAAAAATTTCTAATTGTTCAAACATATTACAAGTTTGTAATATGTTCATTAGACAATTTCTTATTGAGAACTGTTATATTTTTAAAGACTATCTAGTTTAATGTTTCCTTCAAAGTTATTTTTTAGCTTGAATATTCAAAAAAAATTACGGGATTTTCAGATAATAATTAAATATAGCCCTATAAATAAGTAAAATTAAACTTAAAAATCTTTTTGAACATTTCTATAATTATTATTGGTCATTTTTTTTATCGGTTTTAAATTCGCATGTAATTTTTTAAAAAATCTTGTGTGAAATAATCACACGACTTTGTCTTGTCAATAGTAATAATGAACCATATAACATATAATGTTAAAAAGTAAAAATATAGGTTAAGAAAAAGTAAAAAAATTATGGGAATGGAAATATAAAAGATTTTACCTATAAGATAAAGAAAAATTCAGTTTTATGGACTAACTAAAGAATGGACCAAAAAATTTTAGTTTTTACGAAACAAGTTGGGTGCTTATATTCAATCTCGTGTCTAAAGTATCTATAACTTAATATTTTCTTTGTTTTTTTTTTTGTAACAGCGTAGTATTTCTTTTGCAATCAGTTAATAAATACAATAACTTTAAGCAAATATGAGAAAATCTGAGTATTTTCCTTAGAATTTAAATATAAACTACACTCAGTAGTGTGTTTCAAAAAGACTAAACTGTGAAGAAAAAAAATATGTATATGTACAAAATCAGACTTGGATGAACTGTGAAGCTACATCTTGAAACACAAAGTTGATGAAGTTGGATATGACGATGATAGAGATGAAAACGGCGCCGATTAGGAGTTGAAGTAGTAAAGATAAAAAAAATAATGATTAACAAAATCATAGAGGTAAGTCTAATGATTTAAAACGTTTCAGTCTGTGAGTATCTTCGCTGTCGTCAAGGAGGTTAATCGCTAATAAATTCTGATAATCTTGTAGTTTTTGTGAATGTTTTTCGCTTCTATTTTGTTTTCTGAAATAATATGTTATTATATATGTGGACTATAATAATTGTAATTTCCCATAACACTTCAATATTCACATCGGTTTTCCGAGTCGAATCGTGAAAGAAGTGAGCTTGCGCTCGGAATGACGACGTCGTAGCTAGGCTACCTTGTCGTTCAGAAAATTGGATGAAAGGGTTTTTTTGGAATTTTTGTTTATTTGGAATTACAGATGATAAATTTGGGGAAATATGAGCTCGAAATCGGTATAACAGCGAGAACATTGTCTTGGGAAGGAAATCTTTTTCTAGTCGGAAGTGTCTTTTTTTTAAGGAAATATTTATAGGGATGTTTGTAGGAAGTCTATAGAAAATCGTGGATGGCTGTTTAATCTTTACTTATGGCGGGCGAGATGTCGTGTAGATTTCTCTGACGGCTGGCTGTACAGAGCGTTGATCGGCGTCATGAAGGACTCTTGAAGTTCGGTAGATGAACTCCTCCAGGCTGGGGGTGAGGACGTAGTCGTGGACGATTTTATTATTTATGAGGTAATGGAGGTTGGAAATTTGTCTTACTATGCGGTTGTGAAGGGAGGAGATTTTTCTATTGTTAATGGAGGAGAGGACGAGCCAACAAACTGGTGCACCGTAAAGAAGGAAGGATCCGATGATAAGATCGGTTTTAAGTAGGATTGTAATATAGACGTTGTATGAAAAATTTAAGTGATCTTATTAAGTTCATGCCCGTAACAGGCAGTTAGAATGTTAAATTATTTGCACTTGAGCTGCTAGTTCCAAGTCCACAAAAAATAGTTCTGTTTCTTATCACACGGTCACACTATGTATGACTAAACATTTAAGAACTGAAGAGGTAGAGTTGTAAAAGATACTAGTCGCAGTTATCTCCTCTGAGGGTAATGAATTTAATTATACAGTCAGACCCTGTAGTGAATGAAATGAAGGTATCATTTACAGGGTGGAAAGTAAATGCTTTTCTGAGGGCTTGGCATGCTGATAAGCATACTATTCCAGTCAGTGAGGAAGGAATAGTAAACCACCGGACTCCTTGTTTTACTTAGAGGTTTAAACCAGCCTTTCGGCTGATGACCTAAACAACCTATTAAGTTCAAGAATTGTTATGACGGTTATTGATTGTTCAGAAGTACTATTCGTAAAAATACGGATACATTAATAATAAGTACGTATGTCATTGAATTCGTCTGATATAACGGATGTCCGGGATACCGGACCGGATTGATTCTGAGTGCAGAAAGAGAATGTTGCTCGTATTCACGCGGACGGCCTCTCTATGTGAAAAGAGAAAGATTCAAATAAGAATAAGGTAAAGAACGGAGTCAAAAGCAAATTACAAGTTATTCGGTAAGTAAAGTATTAAGTATTACCCGTAGTATCGCTACGGCTGGCATTAGGAGGAGTGAGTGGGAACTATGATACGATGAGGAGGGGCATGAAGAGGGGAGTATGCTTGGGAATGTACGTTCTTGAGAGGCCATTGACCCTGGTAGCCGTCTGCAAACACGCTGCTCCATTCAGCCTCTCTGTAGTCGTCGTCGTCGTCGTCGGATTATGCGATGTGTTGTGTTATGCTTTACACCCCCTTGACGACTTCTTTGACCACTTATTGTGTTATAGTTATTGGTAATTTATCATAAACTTTCATACAACAGATCACAAGTGAAATTTATTTTTAGCTTGATTTATGCATAGATTTAAATATCTCAAATTTTAACCATTGTAAATGGATTTTACCTAATTAAAAAGGAATTCCAATACGTTCTTAAATCATTGCTTTAACTTTTTTAGCTTTTAATTTGACAGAATTTAGTAAGCTTGAACCTATCAGCTGATATATTTTCCAACTTTGTTAAATAGTATGTTATGGGTAGGCTTGCCATAATTTCTAGATTCGAATCCCGGAAATTTTTTTGAAAGGTGCTGTTTTTTAGTAAATAACATCCAAAATATTTTTTGATTATTTAATAGTTATTTTTTCTTATTTAATTCCGAAATTATAAAACCTACTTCCAGAGAGCATTAATCAGAAAAATTGTTCAAAAAATTGACAGTGATTGAGTTATTCAGTGAAAAAACTGAAATTCTACCTGTACAAAATGGATAACATTCGTTAGATAAATCGCATGTTTGACATCAAGCAATAGACCTAAGGTGTGAGATAAGTGTTTTAAAGATGTCAGAAAGTACATTAAAAATCAGAATACACCTAAAAAAATAATAAAGCGAACCAAGTGCAAAATGCAATGTCAAAATACAAAATAATGCCAGCCGCATTGGCTTAGTAACGTGCTCGCCTCTCATCATGCGGTCTTGGGTTCAAATCCCATTCAGGCACGGCATATTTATATACGTTACAAAAATCATTTAATCCTTCGCTGTCTGCATTAGCAGTAATTGCAGAACAGTCGGACGTTAAACAAAAAAAAAAAACTGCAAAATACAAACCTCAAGGTGCTTCCTCAAGTGCTTTCCAAGTAAAGCTAAATCAGAGAGATAATGAGTGGAAGGCAGAAGAAAAGCTTACAGTGGACGCGAACGTCGAGATGTGGCCCTCAAAAATAACTTTCAAAAAATATTTGAAGTTATTTAGCATGGATCTTTTAGTAAATTTAAATATAATGTATTACAACAAATTAGCAATCTAATTAACAAATACGATAATATTTATTGCAAACAGTTTGTTAAAATAAATGGAACACTTCTTTTTAAAGTATTCTTTTTAAGATATATTTTTAAGACATCAAACAATAATTCTAAGGTGTCACATAAGTGGTTTAAAGATGCCAGAAAGTACCTTTAAAATAAAAATACACGTAAAAAACATATTAAAGCGAACCAAGTGCAAAATACAGACCTCAAGGGCTTCCATGTAAAGCTAAAGAAGAAATATAATAAATGGAAGGAAGAAGAAAAAGTCACAATGGACGAACGTTGAGATGTTGGCCTTGAAAACAACTTCCAGAAATATTTTAAGTTATTTAGCATGGATTTTTTTACTAGATTAATATTTAATGTGTATTACAATAAAATAATCTAATTAAAAAACACGATATTTATTGTAAACCTACTGGTAAAATAAATGGAACACTTCTTTTTAAAAGAATTCTTTAGGCCTATATCATGTTTGCAAATCTAACAGTTTTCCCTTTAAACAAAATTATATTAGGCTATTATTTTTTTTTAGATGATAACGAACGGGAAAATGGGAGCAATTCCCTTTCATATCCGCATTCTGATAAATTTACAAGCGGTTTTTTCTCAGGCATTATTTCTGTATTTTTAAAATGTATAGATTCTCTCCTACTAATCCTGCATTTCCGATCCAAAAAAATGTTACAAATGTCACATTCCATATTAGGTAGGTGTCGTCATAAATGCACTCTGCTCTTATTCAGCGTGCTTCCTATCTGTCCATCACCCCAGTGATGGACTGAAAATTTTAGCAAAGTAAAACCAGCTATTTCAATATACTTCCTTGCTTTTTAGGTCACCAGCCTAACTGAGTAGAGGTTTTACTAAGTAAAACGAAGAGTGAGGTGGTTTACCATTGCCTTCCTCACTGAGTGGAAAAGTACCCTTATCAGCATGCCGGGCCCTCTGAAAAGCACATATTTTCTTCTCTGCAAATGACTCCTTCACTTCATTCACCAGGGTCAGCTGTATAATAAAATTCATTACTTTCAGAGGAGACCTCTACACCTCTCTTCTTCTACACCTGTACACCTCTACACCTCTACCTCTTTCTTTTACACCTCTACCTCTTTTGTTCTTAAATGATTCAGTCATTTAATTGGCTGACCATGTGATAAGAAACAGAACTATTTATTTTATCCCTGCAAGAACAGATTTTTTTCCTCTTTAATTCTTTATTTACAACAGTAAAGTTTTGCAGCAAGCAAATGTGATGATTATGATAAGAATGTAAATGCCATGATAGGCATGAGAGGGTAGGGCCCCCATTGATGCCACCCCAAGAATGAAATTTGTATATCAAATTAGCAGGTGCATTTACTCCAGCGTCTACAGATTGAGAACAGATTGAGTGTTAATAATTTGACACTCCACCTGTCTGTTATGGGCAAATATACTTCCGTATTAATATAATTGCATTGTGATAAATAGGCTAAAATTAAAATAAAAATTAATCATTTCTCAACAAATTTATCGGTTGTTATACAAAAATAAAAAAAGTCTGAGTTATCTCTGAGAGTAATGACTTTCATTATACAGCCAGATACTGTGGTAAATGAAGTGAACCTCTCATTTGCAAGGTGGAAAGTATATGTTTTCGGAGGACCTGGCATGCTGATAACCATAGGCTATTTTTTCCACTCAGTGAGAAAGGCAAGGGTAAACCACTTCACTCCTCGTTTTACTTAGTAAAGCCTCTAAAGGTTCAAACCAGCCTTTCGGCTGATGACCTGAACAACAACATACAAAAATAAAAGTAAGGATATGACTAAAAACAGTCCGTTGTCAAAACGGTCTAGACGTTTTAAAAAGTTAAAACCTTATAACTGTTTAATAACCAATGAATAAGTTGTTGAAATAATTTTATTTAAATGATTAAATCAATCAGTCAGCTGTTAAAAAGTTGTTATTAATATTATTGTCAAGGAACACTGGTTGAGCAACAATATTGTGCATTGTGACTATCCGATAGCCACACATAAACAGTTCCACTCGGGGCCCCTGTTTAGATTTATGTCTGCTTCAAGGCAAAAATATAGCAACAGAATAATAAAATTTGGTGTTTTTTAATAGTGTACGGTTTCCAATTACAAACTAACAAAAAAATTTTATTATTTATCCTTGGTAGTGATTTTATTAAGGGGAATCGTATGTTAAAAATTGTTCAAGGGGAGCTCCTATCTAACCCATGTTAAATTGACCTCTCCCTACACGTTTCTAAGATACCGTTAAGAGTTGAGGCTTTAATTTTTTTGTGCCTTTTCTATGAGAGTTTTTAAGCTCTGGTACTAGAATTATTAATATAGAGCTAGCGATACCATTTTGAGAATTTTTTTTGAAAAATGCAAAACAATTTAATTTTTTTGTAGAATTTTTTATTTTATTTCAAACTTAGTAATAATACTGCAATAATTCTAGTACCATATGTCACAATTATATTGGGAAACATGCTCAAAAAATTTTAACCTTCAATGTCAAATAGTTTTTGAGAAAACTGTACCTTTATGGAAAAAAGTGAATTTGCGGGAAATCAGCTGTAAAGTTTTACTTACCCTAAAATCGACTTGTACCATAATATTGATCCTCACCAGACTGTTCTTTTTCCTCAAATAATTTCCTCTTTTTTTCTCTTGTCTTGCTACTTTTGACACACTTTCCATTGCCTTCTCAGCTTTCTGTGTTCTTTGAATATCGCAACTTTTAATTGTTTCCACAGATTAACTCAATTAAAAGAAATTCTGGTCAAAACATTACTTAACAAAAATCTGTATGGCTTCCTTAATTTCTACCGTACAGTTATAATTTGTATATGTAATTACATAGAAAAAATACAGACGGCAAAGGCGCCAAAATTAAAAAAATCAATTTTTTTTTCTATTTTCGAGTTATAGTGCTCCCCTTAATTCTCTATTTTTATCTTTCATTTTTTACAAAATTATAGACTTTCTTGGTTAAAATATACGCATTTTAATACTTAAAAAAGGATTTAAAAGTAATAAAAAGTTATTTTCACGTGATTTTTTTCTATTTCACTCACATACGTACATTATTTCAAATGTATGTTGTCAACATGTTTCCGAGTGTTTTAACAGTTTCATTTGAACCTGATTACCAAAGAATGTTGTTTTTAGCGTAAAAATTTATGTTACGGATCCATTGGCAAGTTTTATTGAAGGTTCCATTGGAAACTTAGAAGTTATGCAAAAAATGGCTGTAACTTCTACCAGGAACACAATAACTCTTCGTAAGATTAACGAATTACGGGATAAAAATGACAGAAAGGTCTGAGTTTACTAAATAGGCCCCAAGAACCTTTAGAAGAGACCTGAAAAAGAAAGAAATGGAGGAAGAATATGATTATATGGACACTTTCCAGGAGGTTTTTACATTTAAACACAATTTTCCCTACAAAACATTTTGTTCAGCTTCTATAAAAGATACGTTGATTTTTAAAAATGAAATGTAGTTTACATGCCATCTCCAACTGAAGTAAAATTATTGAGTTACATTTATATCGTAAATAAAAAATAAATCTAGTGTGAAACACTCACGTGACTTTCTCTTCCCATTGTAAATAATTTAATTAGGCCTAATTTAAATAATTTAATACTGGGCTTTTTAGAAAAGAATGCTTGAAATAAAATTACTAGTAGATTTTTTTATTACCTATAACTTTGATTATATACGTAAAATGCATGGTGAAGCATGCAATTTTAAAAATTCGATTTTTTACCGATTTTTAAGAATTGTGTAAGAAAACGTTTGAAATAAAAGTTGTATGGTTTTTAATATATTAAACTTTAATTTTATACGGTTTTGCCGTAAAATTCATATTAAGACGGAAATTTTAAAACCTATTTTTATACCGCGAGCGCACAGCCCCTCCCAAAGTATCAGCAGACTTGGCGGTTACCCTTTCTTGGAAAGCATAACAAATGTACTAAACGAGGCGGTTTTTAAAAAAATCGTATGAGCCGTTTTTGAGAAATCCCAATAACTGAAAAATTGCGCAAATAAACTACTGATTCCGGTTGACCGATTTTGGTGAAAATATTCGCCTAGCCTAGTCGTATCTAACTTAAGTTCCAAGTTTCAACTTCGTACAATATTCTGCTTACACACACTCACGGACGAATCGCCAAAAACATATTTTGTTTTGGGTTCAGGGGGCATGAAAACGTGTATTTTCGGTGTAAATTCCATTTCGAAAAATATAAATGTAAATAGACTATTACTTTTCTTACTTACGTGTTTAAAAAGAGCTAGAGAAAGTAATAAAAGTTAAATTTCGTTAAAAATAGCTAAAAACAGATAACCTTTTTTTTAAATTTACGTTTAATTTTCAATGTAAAAGATAGATTCCGTACAAACAGTAAATAACAGGCAGGTGGAGTATTAAATTAATAGCACTCGATCTGTTGGTTCCATGGCTACAAAAAATAGTTCTGTTTCTTATTACACAGTCAGCCAATTATATGACTGAACTATCTAAGAACAGAAGAGGTAGAGGTGTAAAAGACACTAGTCAGAGTTAGCTTCTCCGAGAGTAATGAATTTCACTATACAGCCAGACCCTGTGGTGAATGAAGTGAAGGTGTCATTTGCAGGGTGGAAAGTGGGTCCTTTTTGGAGGGCCCGGCATGCTGATAAGAATACTCTTTTAACTCAATGAGGCAGGCAGTAGTAAACCACCACACTTTTTGTTTTTACTTAGTAAAACCTCTAGAGATTCTAACTAGCCTTTCGTCTTGTTGACCTAAACAATAGTAAATTAATAAATATCAAAAATTTGAGTTTCTTATTATTTACTGAATCTTAGAAAAAAGGTTTAAGGTAGAAAGACATGTAGTACGTAAAAGATGGGGAAAATCACTCATGTATCACTCCTGTCTTAATGCTGAATGTTTGGTACGAATTCCATGATTGTGCGGGCGTATTTATTTATAATTATTATAATAATGATTAATAAAATAGTACGAATTCTAACCTAATTATAAAAAGAATTTTGTCCTTAATTGTTTTTATTGTAGTTAATGAGGAGAGATGTTATGATGTTTAATTTGGATGGTTCACTGTAATCATACCTATTATTAAAATGATAAATAGTCGTAACTACTTCAGAAGTATTTTGAACATCAATCATTAAGTTATTTGACTGCTCAGTCAGGAGGAGATTTGCTTTAATTATCGGTTTATTGTTTTATTGTATTCGCGTGAATTGGTATAAATAAAATGAATGAAAGATCGGTATTCGGTTTTATCTATTTACTTTTATGAATACTCTTCGTGATGTATTTCATAAGTTGATGTATCTCATATTACCGTTACTGATAAAATGATTTTGAGGTGACTTAAATATCGATGTAATGGGGGCAACCCGGATGTGGAGGTGGTTTTGTGGCGGAGACGTCTACTGCTTCTCCTGCTGAATTGGAAAGCAGCAGTAGTAACGGCAACGAGTTGGAGAGAGACAGAAAGATATATATGGACAGGACTTAACTCGGCATCAGACGAGAGCCGATGTTCTGGCAGTTTGTTGTTTGTAATTGGGAGAGCGAGATACCACAGTCGTTGCGGCTGTTGATAAAGGATGCCACACATACCTTAAACCGGCCGCTTGTTCCCATAAAGTTAAAAAGTGGGGATACTAGTCCAAATATTCCCCTCCAGATATCGAGCCGTTCAAATTTTAAATCCCTCCCATACGTACCGAAAAATATGGCGGAATTTAGTCCGTGTACCGATGTGTAGTCGTTGCTGGTTCGTGTTGTTGTTGCTTCTAAAGCCAATGAACCGTACTGTGACGAAACTCTGCTAACAGAACGGCGTGTTTACTGCTCGGCCCTGCCTGTGTATCGCCCGGATAGGGCACGGTGGAAGGGTTGCGAAACAAAGAACAATCATGTGCTTCCCTAACACGTGTCCCCTTCACGTGATTATTTACTGTATGCTCTTACACAGATATATAAACAAACACTCGTCGGCATAAACACATACATACTTAAATCATACGCGCACTCACTCTACCGAAATATGTCCCTTCAGTTCTTACGTCTAATCGATATCTTAAAGACCATAATTCTATTTTATACCACTATTTCTCATTCCAAACAAACAAAACCAGTGTTTGTATCAAATTTTAAAGTTTATATTTTATTATTATTGCTTGAATATTGTTTAGGCTTACCTTTCAGTAACTGTGTAGTTGTTTTATGTTTCAACTAACCAACCAACCGATTAACTGACTAAAGTTCTTGTCAACCTCTCTTATTTCTTATAAATAAACGCGAAGCCTTCACTTATTGTCTCGCTCTTCTTCATGTTGATACCGTATTCTTTTAGGACATCGGTAACCGTCACAGAAATTTTATTACTCTTTTGGTAACCAGTCTTAGGCCTCTTCTTAACGATCCACTCCACGCCACATCACTCCACTCCACAGAAATGCTCAGCCACACCACACCATGCCACTCGCTATGACTCACTGGAAATATGACTCATTCACTTCCTGACGAATGAAAACAAACATATGAAATACAGTACAAAAATTAAAATTTTAAATATTTCCGAATTTTTAATGTTTTTGGAATCGATTGTTATTATTCACGTTTTTCTGTTGTTGTTTAGGTCATCAGCCGAAAGGCTGGTTTGAACCTGTAGAAGTTTTACTAAGTAAAACGAGGAGTGAGGTGGTTTACCACTCCCATCCTCACTGAGTGGAAAAGTATGCTTATCAGCATGCCGGGCCCTCTGAAAAGCACATACTTTCCACTCTGCAAATGACACCTTCACTTCATTCACCACAGGGTCTGGTTGTATAATAAAATTCATTACTTTCAGAGGAGATAACTCTGATAAGTGTGTTTTACACCTCTACCTCTTCTGTTCTTAAATGATTCAGTCATTTAATTGGCTGACCATGTGATAAGAAACAGAACTATTTATTTTAGCCCTGGAACAAACAGATTGAATGTAAATAATTTGACACTCCACCTGTCTGTTATGGTCGTTTTTCTATGAAATATTAAAGTTGAATCGTGTTTCTAGCCCAAAAAATACACCACCCAGAGGACTTAAAAAAATAAATTTGTGTGTCCCGAGGTGGCAGCAATCGCTGTGGACCGTTAATACAGCCGTATCTGCCGCAATGTATTTTCTGTGGCGTGGATGGATCGTTAAGAAGGGACCTTAAGAAGCGCACTATACCAGTTCCGTAGGTTTTTTAGCCCCTTGACCTCAACTTTTTTTTACCTTACATGATATTCTGGAATAATCTAATTATATTTCTAACCTCTTTTCACGTGTCCCGAAGTATTTCAGTTTCCGTTTTTAATGGTGCCTAAAATTTCATTACTCTTATCCTAACGTTTGAGTTTCTCGAAATTTCAGGCTTTTTCCATCCAAGAAACTTTAACATCTTTCTGTAACACATCAGAACGCTTCAAGTCATTTCATGCCATTACTGTACAAAGTCCAAGTCACATCAGATTTGAAAATACATACCAGCGAAGTTACAAACTCATTAGGAATTGTTGACATAAGATTCTACCCATTTTCCAGAATGTTAAACAACTTTCTTTTCTTCATCTTATCTTCGTTTGATTGTCACCATTGTTACTAAACAGACAACTGAGATATCTAACTTAATGAACTTTTCCCTTGTTGTGTGCCATTCACAGTGATATGTGCCCTCACATTCTACTGCTTAATATTATTTTATAATTAAAAAAAACACTTGGAAAACGTGGATTGCTCTGTTTGTACTGTTTCGCCTCTCTTACTCCTGTGCATTGATACTATTCCCCTACTGTCGATCCAGCTGTTACTCATCGCTGACGCTGCTACAACTATTACAATGAGGCAGTTAGAGGAGGATTTCTTCCCCAGTCTTCAGTGGGCTCATGCGCATAGAAAAATTTTTACTATGTTGTTCTATTATAATATACTGCTTACGAATTATACTGTTGCGGCGCTATAAATCAGAATTTAAATGAAGGACACGAATTTACCGCCATTTTACATTCGAGCGGATGAAGCTCAACTTTTGTAGTCGAGAACCTCCTTTATTTTGTTATTTCGATAGAGGAATGTGTGTGCCACATATGAAAACTAAATAATTTATTTTTCAAAAGGCCTAAACTTGAGTTTAGTTACTGGAATATATGGAACAATTGATTGAAATTCAAATGTTTTAAGTTTTCTGTTTAACCGCATAGGAACTTCAGCTTTCTAAGTTATCGACGAGTTAGAGAATCAAATGAGTGAGTGAGTCACTCAGTGAGAGCTTTCGCATGTACGTAGCCTACGAGAGATAAATATTCATGAAATTCATTGTGGATTTCTACTATTAATTTTTATCATTGTACTTTGATGACATGTTGTTTTCTTTTATAACATGATAATAATTTTATGTAACATGTAGGTCATAACCTTAAACTTTTGTAGTTTTTAATGTAGCGGCTAAGGATCTACATGTTGTAGCGACTTTTCTAAATAAATAGTTGTAAAAAAATATTTTGGCTATAACAGGCAGTGGAGTCTTAAATTATTTACACTCGATCGGCTAGTTCCAGGGCTACAAAAAATAGTTCTGTTTCTTATTACATTATCAGCCAATTATATGACTGATGGATTTAAGAACAGAAGATGTAAAAGACACTAGTCACAGTTATCTCCTCTGAGAGTAATGAATTTCATTATACAGCCAGACCCTGTGGTGAATGAAATGAAAGTGTCATTTGCAGGATGGAAAGTAGATGCTATTCGGAGGGCCTGGTATGCTGATAAGCATACTTTATCGCTCAGTGAGGAAGGTAATGGTAAACCACCTCACTCCTCGTTTTATTTAGTAAAACCTCTAGAGATTCAAACCAGCCTTTCAGCTGATGACCTAAACAACAAAATAAATATTGTATTGCTACTCTTGATTTTTGCTTGGAATTTGAATTGGGACACTCGATAATGTTTATTAATGTATTGCTGTTAAAGATCACCATAGAAAAAGGTCACCCATCTAGTGTTCCTTAACATTCTTAGCGCCTTTCTACCAGCTGACTGACTCTGAGCTAGCCCTGAGGTCGACATTTAAACTTATTACCATATTTAATGATGAACTACAACAGTTTGATTATTATTTCAAACAAATACACAGCAATTAATTTAATGAGCCTTATCTATGAGTCTTAATGTAAAAAATAACAGTATCTGGTTATCAAACCATAGATCATACTTTCTTAATGAACTTAATCACATCATTAAAAGACTCGTAGACGTGAAAAAAATGTATACTTCATTTTATGTCGTAATTATAGTTCTCTTTAATTTTTATTATAAATAACTTTTGTTTAATGGTTTTATTGCAAAATTGTAGTAATAATTTTATTACACCTTTTTATGTCTTAATTAACTCGTTGTAAATTCATTTCATTAATTTTTACTTTTAATATTTCTATTGTACTGTTTTTACAGAATTTCGTAAACTAGAGATAGTACGTTAAAATGGAACTGACTTTTCATTGGTATTTTCTACCATTAAGTACATTATTTTTCTGATGAAAACTGTAATAGTGTTTCTGAATTTGTTTTCTAGCAAAAAATAATATCATGTCGGCTATACATTTTTATTTTGGGGAACACAGGGACATGTAATAAGGCTTAATGATAGGGTGCTAGAGGAAGTTAACGAATAAATATTGTAACACCTTCGCCTTGGTTCGTTCGGGATCTGGTTTAATAAATAATAAATTAACTTGTAACAATTTATTATTTATTTATTTACACAATTAAAATTACAATTAATTATTAAACTTAGCCTACGATATAACAAATACAATTAGATTACTATAAATTAATAAAATTACAAATTTTAAGCTTAGACTAAACTTGACTAACGATAGAATATTGTCCTTAAGAACCAAAACAATTACCCTATTATTGATTTGTTCCTTTGTTTATTTAACGTCGCATCAACTACAGTGGTCATTAGTGACGATGTTGGGTTGCTGTGAAGACGAGATGATTTTTTTTTTGTAACGTATGAAAACATGCCGTGCCTGAATGGGATTCGAACCCTAGACCGCATGATGAGAGGTGAGCACGTTACCAACTACGCCAATGCGGCCGGCTATTATTATTGTTTTGGTTAAGAGGTGACTGTGTTTAAAATCGCTTTATAAACTACATTTTGTGTGTACTATAAAATGGGGTAAACGGCTTGTCTGCTAAAATTTGTGGGGGTTGTGCTCTCTGGGGTAATTTTTTTTAAAGATTGTAATTAATTTTAACGCGTGTGTTTTTTTTCTCTTTAATTCTTTATTTACAACTGTAAAATTTTACAACAAGCAAATGTGATGATTATGATAATAATGTAAATGACATGATAGGCATTAGAGAGGTAGGGCCCCCATTGGTGCCTCCCCAAGAGTGAAATTTGTATATCAAATTAGCAGGTCTGTACTCCAGCGTCTTTTAAGGCGTCTAGGGGGATTATCAGGTAAATGGACGGTGGAAAGTGAACGCACCAGGGGGTTCTCGTGTTCGTGTGACTTGTCGTGAAAGCGTTTGTATAGGTATTCGATGGAATTTTGTACAAGTGGTGTTTTCAAATTTGTATGTAAGGTTTTGTTGCTAATGTGTAGAGGTGCATTTGCTATAAGGCGTAATGTTTTTGACTGGAATGCTTGAATTCGTTGCAAGTTAGAGGGTTTGGTTGAACCGTAAATTTGAGACCCGTAGGTCCACATAGGTTTCAAAAGAGAACAGTATATGCGTAATTTTTATGCCATTGGTAATTTTGATCGTTTGTGAAGTAGGAAATATAGAAGTTTAAGTTAAGAATTCAGTAATAAACGTTTCCGTTTGATATGTGTGCTCCAAGTTAGTCGTTTATCAAAAGTCAGACCGAGATACCTAAGTGTGTTTTAAATTATAAATAATAAGGCTATATTTAATTATACATAGGAAAAAAAAGTTTTTTCGTGTTCATTTTTTGAAATCAAGTGTTTACCGGACTACTCGTTTTCAGACACCCTGAACCCAAAAAACAATGTTTTTAGCGATTTGTGTGTGTGTGTGTGTGCGCGCGCGCGCGCGTAAACAAAATATCTCAGTAATGGAACATCATACGATGTTAAAACTTGAAACTTAAGGTAGATACGACTACCGGATCCGACACGAACATTTTCATCAAAATCGGTCAACTGGAAGTAGTAATTTATTCGTCTTATTTTTCACTTCTTTGCAATTTTCTCAAAAACGGCTCCTACGATTCTTTGTAAAATCGCCTCATTTAGTATATAATTTTTTGTACTCTACAAGATTGGGTATGCGCCATGTCTGCTGATATTCTTGAGGAGGCTGTGCTCCCGTAAAAAAAAGGTTTTTTTTAAGATTGCGGCCTTAATATACATTTTACCGTAAAAATGTATATAATAAAAGTTGTAGAAAATTTAAAAACCTATAACTTTTATTTTAAACTTTTTTTTGCATTACGCGTAGTTTAGTGGTAATTAGTAGGATTCTGTTTTTTTTTCATGAAAATCTATAAAAAATGTTTTTTTTAAGATTTCAGCCTTAGTAGGCTATGCATTTTATGACAAAAGTGTACATAATCAAATTTATAGGAAATTTAACGATCTACATTTTTTATTTAGAGAATTTTTCTCTACAGAGCCTAGTTTAGCGTAAAAGAGTGATTTTCCTTATTATTAAGCCAAACTGAGGTTGATTTTCATTTTGCATCATTCACTCACGATTAAAATAAGGTTATTTTTTGTTTATTACTAATGTTATGTTATATTATTCATTATTTGCATTGGCAATAGAAAGTCGTGAGTGTTTCATAGCTGATTTTTTTGGATCTGTTATATAACATAAAATAGTATCCCAAAAAAATCAAATTCTGTATATTTACAACTTTGAGTGTTTATAAAAGATACGATAAGAAAAGAGTAACATTTTTATTGCTACATATCGTCGTTTTGTTAGTAAAACTAATAAAATTCAGGGAATGTGATTAAAAGACTAAATGAATCGTTGTAATAAAGTTATTAAAAAGTTATACGGTTTCACCTAATAGAATTAATACAGGTAATAAAGCAATCAATTATCTAATAGTATTAGAAAAATGTAGGTATACTTTCTTGAAAACATTAAAACGACAAGATTATGTTATTATGTAAATAAATACAACCCTATACACACAATAAAATCAAATTGCCTTTAATAACATGATTAACAGAGTTTTGTTATATTTCCATATTTTAGCTATTATTAGTTCTTTCCTCTTTATTCCAAAAAAAGTAAAATTAAAAATTAAAAAATTGAGGAAACGGTCTTTATATTAATACATACAATTACTTCATCGCATGGAAACAAAACGGAAAATTAAAAATAATAATTACCTTCGGAAAAAGAGAATTAAAAAAATACTTTAAGTTTTTTGTAACAAAAATTAAGAATGGTCGAAAGTGTTTAAAAGAGCAATAACTATTAAATGATATAAGAATAGCTAGAAGTTAAAAAACAAAACGTGAAACTATAATAGATAGGTTCTTCGAATAGTTTTTTCGTTGGTTAACAATTTAGTCAATAAGTTGGCTCTAACCATATATTATCGTATAATTAAAAAAAAATAAAAAACAAAACACAAAAACTACAGTTTATTAACCATAAACTATTTAATTAAAGGTCTGAGCCGTTCCTAATTAAGTCATTAACATGAACTAACTAACAACGAATTGGTTAATGGTAGTATTAAATTATAACGAGCTGCATTGTAAGTAGATTTACTTCCGATCTGTTAATAGAGAAAGAATTAAAATAGAAAGAGATAAATGTCTTCATAAAAATTCAGTGGGAGGAAAATTTCCAGTCGGTATTGCGGAAATGGAATATTTAACAGTACAGTATTACAAATTATCTGTTAAGATCTTTCTTTGTCTGCCAACATATTTTTATAATCAGTTATAGATATTAACCTCTTACAGATTATAAAATGCGCTTAACGAAAATTTTTTTCATATCACAATTAATTCTTTTAGTGTTTCGAAGAAGATTGCGTTATAATTGAGTTAATAAACATCAGTAATTTTTACGTTCTCTTGCCTATGTGAATATATAGGAAGGAAAGTATTGTTTTCATGTCGATTTTTCGAAATCGAGTTTTCACCGGATCTACACGTTTTCAGACCCCCTGAACCCAAAAAACATGTTTTTAGGGATGGTCTGTATATGTGTGTGTGTGTGTGTGTGTGTGTGTGTGTGTGTGTGTGTGTGTGTGTGTGTGTGTGTGCGCGTGCGTGCGTGCGTGCGTGCGTGTGTGTGTGTGTGTGTGTGTGTGTGTGCGCGCGCGTGCGAGCGAATAGAATACTCAAGAACGGAACATCGTACGAACTTGAAACTTGTAACTTAAGTTAGATATCACTAAAGGAACCATATTTATCCGACAACTTAGTTCTATCGTTTAGTGTCTTAAAAATTTGTTTTTTTCAGACTTTTGTCATCCATTCTACTCAGGTGTTCCTGTAGAATTTTAGTCTTCTTTTCTACTCGTGTCTATTAATCGTTCATTTTTACTTTCTCTTCCCTATATGAATATATAGGAAGGAAAGTTTTCATGTCGATTTTTCGAAATCGAGTTTTCACCAGATCTACACGTTTTCAGACCCCCTGAACCCAAAAAACATGTTTTTAGCGTTTGGTCAGTGTGTGTGTCTGTGTTTGAACAAAATATATCAAGAACGAAACATCGTACGAAGTTGAAACTTAAACCTAAGTAAGGTACCACTAGAGGACCCGGCACGAACATTTTCATCAAAATCGGTCAACCGGAAGTAATAGTTAATTTGTGTCATTTTTCACTTCATTACAATTTTCTTAAAAAACGGCTCCTACGATTTTTTTAAAATCGCCTCATTTGCTACATTTTTATGCTCTACAAGATAGGTTAGGCGCCATGTCTGCTGAAATTCTTGGGGAGGCTGTACTCTCGTAGAAAAATATTTTTCTTTTAAAATTGCGTCTTTAATAAGCATTTTAGCGCAAAAATGTATATAATAAAAGTTGTAGAGAATTACAAATCGTACAACTTTTAGTTCAAACATTATTTTGTGTAACGTTTAGTTTAGCGGTAATCAGTGATTTTCTGTTTTTTTTTTTCATGAAAATTGTAAAAAAAATCGATCTTTTAAGATTTCAGCCTTAGTAGGCATTTTACGACAAAAGAGTATATAATCAAATTTATAGGCAATTAAAAGATCTACAACTTTTATTTTAGAGCATTTTTCTCTACAGAGCTTAGTTTAGCCTGAACGAGTGATTTTTCGTATTTTTAAGCCAAACTGAGGTTGATTTTCATTTTGCATCATTCACTCATGATTAAAATAAGGTTATGTTATTTTAGGTTAGTTGTTTTGTTTATTTGTAATATTTCATTACTAATTAGGTTATATTGTTAATTATTTACATTGGCAAGAGAAAGTCGTATGAATGTTTACACCATTTTTTTTAAATTCTTTACAAATTTATCTCTCAATGTCTGTAGATACTCTAGTAATGTTGGCAATCAGCCCACACGAAGCGCGGGTGCAATTGCTAGTCGTTTTATATTGGCTTTAAATCGAATAGACTTGTATAGTGTAAATTAAAGTTGTCACTTTCTCTGAGTCTGGAACGTCGGCCGCCACGCGGCACTGGCGATTACTATTCCTTTGCTTTCTATCCTTGAGGAGTTGAGAATTTCCCCCCTCCCAACTATCCCTCCGTGCGACCACACCGTTCAGTCGCGAACCGAACGAAGTTCCTTCCTATCCTTACTACACATATACATGTATACTAGTACTACTATATATATATATATATATATATATATATATATATACCTACTATAGCTATGTAGCTGTAGCATAGCTAGCCGACCGAGCCGTGATGCTGTGTGCCTGTTGCAAGGTCAGTGCCCCCAGGAATGCGGTCCAGCAGACCCGAGCCATAACCCGCACCAAATACGCCTTCCATGCATTCCTTTAACTCATATCAGTCCCAATTTCTTATTTATTCCCATGTACTGTAGTGGCAGCCCATGTGGTCGACTACACCCGTACTGATTTCACCAAAAATCATAATTACCTATCCAAACTTTTGTAATTAAATTTTAAATTTATATTACTCTAGAATAACACATTTATATACACAAGTAAGTTATGCCCATAACGGACAGGTGGAGTGTCAAATTATTTACACTCACTCTGTTCGTTGCAGGGCTAAAATAAATAGTTCTGTTTCTTATCACATGGTCAGCCAATTAAATGATTGAATCATTTAAGAACAGAAGAGGTAGAGGTGTAAAAGACACTAATCAGAGTTATCTCCTCTGAAAGTAATGAATTTCATTATACAGCCAGACCCTGTGGTGAATGAAGTGAAGGTGTCATTTCCAGAGTGGAAAATATATGCTTTTCAGAGGGCCCGGCATGCTGATAAGCGTACTTTTACACTCAGTGAGGAAGGCAATGGTAAACCACCTCACTCCTCGTTTTACTTAGTAAAACCTCTACAGGTTCAAACCAGCCTTTTGGCTGATGACCTAAACAACAACAACATACACAAGTAAAAGCGTCACTCATCAAGAAAAATCTGGGGTCTTTTCCGTTTTCTGTATGCTATTATCAAATCCGAATTCCCTGAAGGGTTATACAATTCTCCCGCTCCTGCGTCTAGCGTGTCAATCTGACTAACAATTAACTCCTTTAAAGGGATGCGACCTTTACAGCACGAATTATAATTGTGTCCAGTTGAAGAACTGTACAAAATAAGTGAATAATTTACAAAATATTCATATTCTTACTACTTTGGTTAAATATGTAATGAATTTTGTCGGTTGGTGTAAAGGTCAGTTGATTTCTATATCAGGGATCTCGTGTTCGATTTCAGAATGAGTTTTGAAATTTTTCTATCCATCCATCCTCATATCATACCTATCCACAAGGCTTCCGTAAACTTCATCATCCAAAAAAAAATTGTGTCATACAAGGAACCGTTTTAGATTCATTGTTTTTTTTTCACTTTTTTTACTTTCTCTTGCCTATATGAATATATAGGAAGGAAAGTATTGTTTTCATGTCGATTTTTAGAAATCGAGTTTTCACCGTTTTGAGACCCCTTGAACCCAAAAAACATTTTTTAGCGATTGGTCTGTGTGTGTGTGTGTGTGTGTGTGTGTGTGTGTGTGTGTGTGTGTGTGTGTGTGTGTGTGTGTGTGTGTGTGTGTGTGTGTGTGTGTGTGTGTGTGTGTGCGTGTGTGCGTGCGTGCGTGAGTGTATGAACAAAATATCTCAAAAACCGATCATCGTGCAAACTTGAAACTTAAGTTAAGTACTACTACCGGACCCGACACGAACATTTTCATCAAAATCGGTCAACCGGAAGTAGTAGTTTATCCGTGTCATTTTTTACTTTTTTGCGATTTTCTCAAAAACGGCTTCTACGATTTTTTTAAAAATCGCTACATTTACTAAATTTGTTATGCTTAATATGATAAGGTAGGTGCCATGTCTGCATAAATTCTTGCGGAGGCTGTTCTTTTGTAAAAAACAATATTTTTTTAAAGATTACGGCTTTAATAGTCTATGCATTTAAGCGCAAAAATGTATGTAAAAACAGTTGTAGATAATTTAAAATCGTACAACTTTTATTTCAAAAACTTTTTATATAACGCTTAGTTTAGTGGTAATTACGATTTTTTTTTAAAGAAAATGTGTAAAAAATCAATTTTTTAAGATTGCAGCCTTAGTATGCATTTTACGACAAAAGTGTATATATTCAAATTAGGAAGTGTATTACAATCAAATATATAGGAAATTAAAAGATCTACAACGTCTGTTTTGCGCATTTTTCTGTACAGAGCTAGTTTAGCGTGAACGAGTGATTTTTCGTATTTTAAAGCCAAACTTAGGTTGATTTTCATTTTGCATCATTCACTCATGATTAAAATAAGATTATGTTTTTGACGTTAGTTTTTCGTTTATTTCTAATGTTTTATTACTAATATTAGGTTATATTGTTTATTATTTGCATTGGAAAGAGAAAGTTGTGTGAGTGTTTCACACCAGATTTTGGCTCTTTTCCGTTTCGTGTATGCCACTATCAAATCCGAATTCCCTGAAGGATTGCACAAGTGTTCATTTCTCCCACTCATTTGCCTTACGTGGCAAACTTACTAAATGGCGAGAAAAACTCATGTTCACTCCCTCACAATGAGGGAAGTAGTGTTGAACTCAATTGAGGCGTCCTCGTCCAGCCCCAAGGAGGCCGCAACCGTCTTACCACTAAAAAACCCGCCGCCTGGCCACTTGATCCGACATCAGCAAACAGCCCTCCACCTCCCTCGGAACTGTTTATATAATACTACAAGGGCAATGTCGGGAAAAAAATTTACATACTGTCAGCGGAGCGTGGAAGGGAACCGTAGCCTAATTCCCCTCTCGCTGTCACTGGCCAACACTCACTCTCTCACTTTCATTCATCTCTTTCATCACTAGTATTGCTCAGGAAATTAGTGTGCCTACCTTATCTACTTAGAACGAGAGAGGATTGATTCACTGTGGGAGAGGGCGATCCCGCTGATCTCCATATATGTCTCCTAACTTCGCAGTCTCCCGACCACCCTCTCCGCAAAATGAGCTACCAACTTCCAGCTCTCCTCATCCCGCAGCATCGCTGCTCCTACTCTCTCTGGGATCCACTGTGCAACGCTTATCTTCTCAGATGTCTCCATTCTGTCGAGGCCAATATGAAATATAAAATATAAAAATATAATATAAAATATGCGCAATGGACTCCTCCTCTTCACTGTCGCACAGTCGATATTTCAGTACTTCATGAAGTTTGAACCTCGTCAAATATGCCCCAAAGCAACCATGCCCTGTTAGAAACTGCGTCAGCTGGTGGGTATTATCACCAAATGTCCTCCTTATCCACACCTCTACATTTGGAATGAACCTCCTTGTCCACTCCCTGACCCTAGCTTCGCTCCATCTCCTCTGCCATTTACCGAGTAATTGACTCCAACATTCCTCTTTATCAGCACCAGCTCGCTGCTCTTCCCTCCCTCACGCCACTAGATCTCATGGAGGCATCCCCGAAATTACCTGGGCTGCCTTCGTAGATACAGTTTTATAAGCGCTACATATTTTCAGAGCCAGTAATAAGCCTTTATAATAGCGCCTTTATAACAGAGCCTTTATAATAGGCCTACTGTATGAATTCTTTCTACTGTTACTGTCGTATTTTGTACTCAATGTATGTTTCAATTATTATATTGCAAGTTTCATCTGATAAACAAAGAACATTTTTTATAACTCGAATGAATCGCGCTAAGTTCGATCTTAATTTTAATACATTTATGTTTTGACGCGCTGCACGGTTCCATAGGATAGAGTAGGCCTATAGTGTCTTTTTACACCTTCAGTGGAAGACAGCTTCAGTCATATAATTGGCTGACCATGTGATAAGAAACATAACTATTTTTTGTAGCCCTGAAGCTCGATCGAAAACAAATAATTTACCACTCCACCTCGCTGTTAAGGGCTAGTAAACCGTGTTAATTTTACACGTCCCTAATTTGTGTACGTTGCAATCTGTTCAATTCAGAACAATAAGCAACCCCATGACCCAATGAGATGAGGATGATGTGTATGACGTGTAAATGAGGTGTAGTCTTGTACAGACCCAGGCCAACCATTCCTGAGAGAGTATAGTTAATTGAAACCCAACCATCAAAGTACACCGGTAACCACTGTCTAGTACTCAAATCCGTATAAAAGTAACTACCTTTACTAGGATTCGAACCAAGAACCTTCGTCTCCGAAAATCAGCTGTTAAACAGCTGATTTTGGCGACGACTTTACCTCTAGACCAACCCGGTTAATAAACTAAATAATATTGTACATGATTTAACAGTGTCACGGATTTATTAAAAGTAGCATAATATTTGTATTGCTATTGTAAAATATTTAGAATACGGAGTTATTGAGAAATGACATTTTTCTGTTGTGTTGTGTTCTACAATACACGTTATTGGTTACCATTCTGTAGAATAACATTTCTATCTTGTTCGGAGTGTTTGGTAACAATAACTCATTGAAAGAAAAGGAAATAGTTCTCACTTTAGAAATTTTGTCCTAAATAAGTTTAGCTTGTGTGTAATTAGAAAGAATGTTTATTCTTTGTAAGGAATTCCATCGTAGAAGAACAGAATTTCTTACGTATCAAGTCCCCTTAGCATTTCTAACATTCCTTTTAATTCCCGTTATACATTGCGTAATCCGTACGTGTAATATCTAAACGGATTTACATAAATGTGTCGCTTCAATATACGTTTCGATTTTTAGTTCGTATTATTTGTTTTCCATTTTCGTTCACAGTTATTATTATTTTTAATTATTTTTTTAAAAGGAAAAATAGAATACAGAAACGATTTCATTTTATACTTGTTCAAATTATTGTTTTGAATTAAGGAAAAAATGTCCGAAAAATTAAGGGGAACACTATACCTATTAATGAAAAACAATTGATTTTCGAATTTTGGTGCCGTAACCTTATGTAGGTTTTTCTGTGTAATTTTATATAAATCATATGGTTTTATGATAAAAATTATGAAAGCTAAATGGGTTTTTATGAAGTAATATCAGGGTGAAAAATTCATTAAACGACTTTTCAGAGTAAAATATATTGACAAAATTTTTATTTTATTTTATTTTATTTTGCTCAGTCAATTCTGGCAAAGGTTGGCGACATAACAGCTGTTATTCATTCATGTGGCTTGCTGTAAGGTAAGGTTAGTTTATTCCTTGTAGTATTATATAAACAGTTCCGAGGGAGGTGGAGTGTTGTTTGCTGATGTCGGATCAAGTGGCCAGGCGGCGGGTTTTTGGTTGGTAGGCGGTTGCGGCCTCCTTGGGGCTGGACGAGGACGCCTCAATTGAGTCCAACACTATTTCGCCGGCCGCGTTGGCGATGTTGGTAACGTGCTCGCCTCTCATCACGCGGTCTTGGGTTCGAATCCCACTCGGGCATGGCATTTTTTCATACGTTACAAAAAATTCATTTCATCCTTCACCGTCTGCATTAGCAGCAATTTGCAAAACAGTCGGACGTTAAACAAAAAAAAAAAAAAAAAAAAAAAAAAAAAAAAACACTATTTCGCCCATCGTGAGGGAGTGAACATGAGTTTTTCTCACCGCCTCGGTGTATAAAAAAAAAGGTTAGTTGGTTGTTATACTTTTTTGTGTTTTGCAGAAAAGTTTTTGAAAGATCTCTTGAGAGGTTGTGAATATAATATTTGTATTAGTGTGGTGAACCAATTTCCCGTAAGTTAATTTTTGTTTAAAGTGTTTATCAAAAACCATTTGACTTAGAAAGTTGAAATTTTTTCTGCGTGTTCCCTAGTGCATATGTGATGTACGGAAGTAAAATTATTGCTGTTCTAATAAGTTACTAAGTTAGTATTGTTGTTACTAATAAGTCAGAAACTAAAAATAAAAAAATTTGAGTTTCACAAAAAAAATTAAATTGTTTAAGTTCAAATTTAATAATTTTAGTTCCAAGTACCAAAGAAATGTCATAGATAAGGCCCAAAAATGAAGTCTCCGACCCAAACGGTTTGTTAGAAACATGTACCTCAATAAACCAAATTTAACATGCACTAGATTGGGGGGAGTACGAGTATGAAAATAGATTTCATAAATTTTTCTAGTCCTTACATTAAATTTGATGTTTATTAAAATTATCTAGTCGGGAAACAATCATAGGACATCATTCTCTGGTCGTAAATATATTTTTCGATGTTTTTTATTAATGTAGGTACAGTTGAGCGTCGATAATCCGAACATCAAATATCCAAACGCCATCTGATGATTATTTTAATATTTTAATTTTCGCGAGAACGGCAAAAGTTAAGCACGGTTTAAACTGTGTAACATATTTTATAATCTTTTCTTTCAAAAAAAAAAAATTCTGTAACATGTTACAAGTTAGCACCGTTTAAATATTTTGATGAAAATCAATAGTACTATTTTACTTCTGCATTATTACATACTAGTTCTACATATTTGGTCATTAAAACAAACTAATATACGTACGTTAAGTACAGAGAAGTGTTGGTATTTATTTATTTCAAAATTTTAAAAAAATGCTTAACTGTGGGCCTAAGCGGCATTTTTAGGCGCCTTCCCTAGTTGCGGATCATCAGATATAGTGGGGACTTAAGCAATAAAATAGGCCTACTCAGGGTGAAAGAAAATTAGAAACTGTTGCCTTAAAGTATTGAAGTTGGTTTTTTAAAAGCGAAGAGAAGAAAACCCTGATTAAAAATTATCTGATTCTACTGGTTCAAATCCTCATCATCGAGAAAAATATCTGTTGGAAATTTAATAATTAAATTAAAACTTTTTGTTTTCTAATTAAAATATCGAATCCGAAAGTCTTCTAAGAATACCAGGGCTGTCTTCAGGTTACCTGTCGAGAGCGTTACCGAATGTACCACCAAGGCGGCCATTTTCCTTTGTTTATTCACTTTACTTTGTTCAATAAGCTAAACTTTTCATATAATCAAGATTACTTTGTATAATATATTTATTTGTTTAGTATACTATGTATTTATGTACCTTTAGTTAAAGTGATTTATTATACGTTAACATGAATGCACGGATTTCTTGTTCATCCTCTTGGATTTGTTCCAAGAATCTTTTGCCGATGTAAATTATTTAAATAAACAAAACAGATAAAAAGTAAAAATGAAACTTTTATATGATATATAAAATACTTATAGAGATATACATAATTTGTCCCCCCCCCCCCGTTATATTTGTTGGAGAATAATTTTGTTTATTTCAAATGCAAATACTGTAATTGAATTAAGTAATTTGAAATTTTATCATGCTGATATTTAACTCGATTTGAATTATTGAAAGATTCTAAAGTTGGGCTATTTAAATGATTAGGTATACATTACGGCTTTAAGTTATCATCAGCATAAATGTTTTAAAGTTTTTAGTAAACTGAAAGAAAATTGATATAGAATAATTCATATAACAGAAAACAATTTTCTCGAAAACTTTCTGAGAAATAACGTAATGGGAGTTCCGACTCTTTTGCATGGCAGCTAAGCTTGGGCTCTTACAGGGGATGGAAAAAAAATTGGATTCTGCAGAGATGCATTTTCTACAAAGAGTATATGGTTGTACGAGGCTAAGAACAATTATAAATTTCTATAAAATGAAAGAGTAACAGACAACAGATGTAAATGGGAGAATTAATTATTTTTGCTTTTTAATCGATGGAACAATAAGGAATGAAGGGAGGAAGAATTCCAAAACGGGTTCTGGGATCATGCGTGATGGAAGAAGAAGCTTGGGAAGTCCCTACAATGCTGGGAGTAATCTGTTTCAATTACATATTTTTAATGTAACAAAAAAACATTTAGATCCCGAAACAGGCTAATTGGCCTTTGCCGTGAAGAGGCGGAAAAGAAGAATTTCCGAGATTTTTTAAAAAATTTATTTGGAAGAATTTATTCTTTTTTAAAAAAAAAATTTTGTTTAGCCCATTAAGAGCGCACTAGTATGTAATCAATTATTTCTGCATCTTCCAGATGTTTTGCCGAGTTTTCTTAGGGCATGGATTTCCTTTATTCTCACGCAAAACGCCCTCTTCCGTTTCTCACTCCAGGCTTGCTTTTCCTTTCGGACTTTCCTACCGAAAACTTTCCAAAAGCTTTAATTTTGCTTCTATAAAGGTCTCTATCTAAGATACTTTATTTTGTAATTATGTTTTGTTACTTCTTTAATCCATTTGTCTCTCGTTTTGAGATTTTCTTGAGTTTTAATTAATTTTTTGCTCTTATTCTCGTTATTTCGCAGTTTCATTATGTGTCCAAAGTACTGCGCCTCCTTTTCGTAAAGTTAGTTATCAAGGTTTCTACAAGGAATTTTTCCACCGCTTCGTTGGATATAAATCCAATAATTTATAATTATTATTAATAATAAATTAATAATTTATAATTAATAAATTTCATTTATTAATTATAAATAAAAATTAAATAAATAAAAACAGTCATAAAACCTCAAGTTACATATGGCAGCGAAACATTAGCAAAAGTGACCAAGACAAAAGCAAAGCAAGATAATGTCTTAAAATTTGAAAGACGAATCCTATGAGCCTGCATAGTAAAGAAAAACGAAGTAGATGGGCAATGGAGAATTCTAACAAACGAACAAGTCTATAAAGAAAAGCATCTTTTCTTGGACATCTTATCAGAACACCTAAAGACAGAATGTTAAACAAGATGATTAGAAAACTCTTTCCAATGGTAACATCAGAAGCATGGATTCGAAATGTCAAAGAAGACATGATTGAACTCGGATTAACTTTCGATGATTTAGAAAACAAAACAGAAAAATTAAAAATCATAAAAAAGTAGATTTGAAAAAATGAGACGAAAGAACAAACTCAAGCAGGAAGAAACCAGTCGTTTCAGAGGAAGTTCGGCAAGCAAAATCAGCCCTAATGAGGACCTATTGGCAAAACATCAAGCTAAAGAATATGAAAAGGAAGAAGCTTTCTAAATTTGGCTAAAGTGATCCATTGTAGTCATAAAAGACAAAAATAAAAATAAAAAGAATTTTAAAACCACCAGAACGGTTAAAGAAACAATAAGAACACTTACCAGATGGGGAGCGCTTTCATGAGGTTTAACACGTCGTCACCCCGTTACAATATTAGAAATTACAAAATCGTTTTTCTTTTTTGTAGAGATCTTGCACCTCCTCTCTTTGTCATGAGAAATTCAGAAATAAAATGTTGTTTTCAATTAATATTTAAATTATAATTGTGTAAAATTAATGTAGCTAAGTGTCCGTTGTGTAAGACGCAACGTTAGAAAAGGTTTGGAATTAAAAATGTTATAAGGCATAGCCTGTTCCTATACTGGCTTATTGAAGTAAAACCTGGATTACATCTAGGTTCAAATGAGGATAGAAACTGACTGCAGGCTGAAGTTATGAAATTCTTTGCAATAAATTAGACTGCTCAAGATAACATAGGCTTCGGAATAAAAATATTCGAGCAGCAGGGAGTTAAAATACTAAAATTAGTGTGTTAAAAAAGATCATGACCGGCAAATTATTCCACGAAGAATTTTTTTTCAAAACATTGAGGTGTAGAACTGGTGGAAATAGGGATACACATGCCTTGGTAGAGATGGCCAGAGTCTGTTTTCTGATCGATATGGACTGGAACAGGCATATTTGTCTATTTTTGGAGGAAAAAGAAGAATGATTTATAATAATGGCTGTTGTATTTGACTAGATAACTTCTATTTTTTATTTTGCCAATTAGTGTCTAAAAATATTTCAAATTCGTGACATATTCTGAAAAAAACGTATGTAAAACTTCTCTCTAGTAAATAAAAAACGAAGATCAATTTATAGGAAATTATGGGAGGTTTTCGTTTGTAGTTTGTCCTTATCGATTCAAGAATTATTCCTGGTGCATGACTGATGGGTTTTTTCTTGATGACAAGATCCTTGATATCTATCAAGGACATCCTGATTTTTATTGAAATTCCCAAGGATGCCAGGGTATTCTTGTTTTTTGTTAAACCTGAAATCCTATGGTATGGTTTTAACGTACTCTTAATGCTTTGAAGTGATAAGTGAGGGAAATATTGTCCTCCTAAGAAAAAGGTTTACATAAAATCTTGTGGCACATACGATTGAATTTTCATTTTCCGAAATGTAAGATCTAACTCATTTTCCCACAGTTGTTAAGGAGAAAGGAATTATATCTAAATCATGGTTTAACCAGAACCACACAAGTACTCTTTTAAAGCAATAGCACTTGCAGGAGCACAGAAAGCAGGCAAGCACAAGCAGTGGTGCGGGGCTGGAATCCAGACAGCGAGCTCGACAACATGACATGCCTACCTTGCTTGTTTCCTCTACTTCACTCCTCTACACCCCCTCACTAGCTTTGCTCGCGGTATGCCATTAACCTCATGCTCTGTTTGCAACAACTCGGCCAGCACTATTCCACTAACACTGTACGATATATACCACTATTATTCTTATTCACTAGTGGTACTTTAGACCGATTCCTCATACATTCAATCATTCCTTTTCAAATGAACGGTTTTTCTGTATGCCTCACCAGGATAAAAAAAAACAAATCTGGTGTGAAACACTCACATGACTTTCTCTTGCCAATGCAAATAATGAACAGTTTAACCTAATATTAGTAATAAAACATTAGAAATACACAAAAAATTAACCTCAATAAACATAACCTAATTTTAATCATGAGTGAACGACGCAAAATGAAAATCAACCTCAGTTTGGCTTAAAAATACGGAAAATCACTCTTTCACGCTAAACTAGGCTGTGTAAAGATAAATGTTATAAAAAAAAGTTGTAGATCATTTAATTTCCTATAAATTTGATTATATACACTTTTGTCGTAAAATGCATACTAGGACCGAAATTTTAAAAAATCGATTTTTCACGTTTTCGTGAGAAAAAACAGAAAATCGCAAATTACCGCTAAACTGAGCGTTATACAAAAAAATTTTTGAAATGAAAGTTATAGGATTTTTAATTTTCTATTACTTTTATTATATACATTTTTGCGCTAAAATGCATATTAAAGCCGCAATCTTAAAAAAACAATTTTTTCACGTGAAAACAGCCTCACCAAGAATTTTAACAGACATGGCGCCTACCCTATCTTGTAGAGCATAAAAAATTTAGTAAACCAGGCGATTTTTAAAAAATTGTAGGACCCGGTTTTGAGAAAATCACAAAAAGTGAAAATTACACGAATAAACTACTATTCCGGTTGACCGATTTTGATGAAAATGTTCGTGTCGGATCCGGTAATGGTATGTAACTTAAGTTTCAACTTCATACGATGTTCCGTTCTTGAGATATTCTGTTTACACACACACAGACCAATCGCTTAAAACATGTTTTTTTGGTTCAGGGGGTCTGAAAACGTGTAGATCCGGTGAAAACTCGATTTCGAAAAATCGACATAAAAACAATACTTTCCTTCCAATACATTCACATAGGTAAGAGAAAGTAAAAATCTGGTCTTAAACACACTACTTTTTCTTGCCAATGTAAATAAAGAACAATATAAACTATGTTTAATCATGAGCGAATAATGCAAAATAAAAATCAACATCCGTTTGGTTTAAAAATACGGAAAATCACTAATTGACGCTAAAGTATCCTTTGCACAAGAAAATGCTTGAAATAAATGTTGTTGAACTTTGATTTTATACATATTTGTCTTAAAATGCATACTAAGGCCGTAATATTAAAAAATTTCTTTTATTCCGATTTTGTTGGGAAAAAATATACTAATTGACGCTAAATTAAGCGTTGTAGCAAATATCACTTAAAATAGAAGTTGTAGGTTTATAAAAGTTCTACAATTGTTGTTAATACATTTTTGCCCTAAAATGCATATTAAACCTTTCAGTGTCCAAATATATTTACAAGTTTGATCCTAAGTGCCTTAATATTTGTATAAGGATGTACGAAAAGTGTCAGCTCTTAATTCGACAACTTTCAGGCATAACCCTGCCATTGCCAACGTAAATTTCAAACTTACAGAAAAATAAAATTTCACGTTAAAAATTAAATTTATCGTTCTGATAACACTAAAAATATTCAAAATATATTTTTTAGTTTATTTTAAGTCGCATCGATAGCTTGGTCATTCGCGACTACAGTGGGTTTCAATACTATAACGGTGGTTTTAATGTGTTAAAATTTCCCAGACCCTAGCCAGGAATCGAATCCGGGATCTTTCGCTTTGTACGCTAGCGCGCTAGTCACTACGCCACGGAGGCAGTCTCAGAATACATTATTTCATTAATTTTTGTGTAAAAAAATATTTTTGTAACGTTCGGTTATCCGGACGTTGGAATTTTATGCATAACTTATGGACGTCTGGTAAACCGGACATTAGGACTTTACATAAAAGATACTGACTTCCTGTTTACCGAACGTTGGCACTGAATGCGTTAAGGCCGTAATTTAAAAAAAAAACATTTTTCGTACGAGATCACAGGCTTCCCAGCAGTATGGCGCTTACCCTATCGTATAGTGCCTAAAAAATGTAGTAAACGAGGCAATTTTAAAAATAAAATCATACGAATTTTGAGAAAATTGCAAAAAATTAAAAAATCGCACGAATAAACTACTACTTCCGGTGGACCAATTTTAATGAAAATGTTCGGGTCGATTCTCGTAGTCGTATCTAGCTTAAGTTTTTCAGTTTCGTATTATTTTCCGTTCTTGATATATCTTGTTCACACACACCAATCGCTAAAACCATGTTTTTTGGGTGTCATAGGACCTGGAGTGCGTTTGGTGAAACCTCGATTTCGTAAAATATACATGAAAACAATACTTTCCTTCCCTATATATTAATATAGGGATAGAGGAAGGTAAAAATTTGACCATTTACAGATGGAGTATGATATATTAATTGTTCAATCAGTAAAGTTCGTAAGAAAAAATAGCAATGGAAATTTCCCCAAAAAAATGTATTGTGCCATGTTGGTTTTTGCTTTATTCTAAAATACATAAGAATAAAACAAAAAACCAATATCAAGATTATTTCCGTTCGAGCAAAGTTTATATGTGATTTTTATAAATAACTAGCCATTGCACGTGGGCTTACTCCTAACCTCGGAAGGCGCTGTAAACAAAACTGGTTTGTTTTTTTTTCAATTTCGATTCTCATTTTTCTAGATGTCAATTTTTAAGAATGCTAATTTTTCATAATTTGGAAAGATAAAATTTTTTGGTTTAAGGTACATATTTTTTCTCTGCTCCTTATGATCGATCAATTTGTCAAAATTCAGGTAACTTTTCCTAAGAATTGGTTAGAGAAAAGGCCTGCCGATTTTAAAAATTGTAGCCCTTCGAGATGGTAACCCTTTAGGCTAAAGTATCCAATTGAAAAAAGTTTTGATGAAACATTGTTGATGTTGAAGACTGAAAGCATCAGTTTGCATCACAAATAAGGCTGCTGCCGTAGAAGATTCTTACTTCACCATTTTATAAGTCCATCACTCTGAGCTTATGAAGTTCATTAAGATGTTCTTCTGTATTGTACTCGGCAGAGTTGTTTCAATCTGCTGACAGTCAAAATCTGAACAACATATTACGTTACTTACGTTTCTATGGATGTAAAAAGTCAGACAATTCGATGAGAACGTATTCTAACTCGGAAACCAAAAGTTAGTAGATTATCATTAATGGATTATTTTTAAATTTTACTTATACAAAGTGTGGCTATTAAATAACGAGACTGACGTTGTAAAAAAAATTTATTTTTAGTTTATACATAATCACTTATTGTCACCTTCAATACACACTCCTTCTCTATCCCTACAACGCTCCATGCGAATTTTCCATTGTTGGAAACAGTGCTGGAAGTCATCTTCTGTCAGCTCCTTCAGGACACGTGCCGCTTTCTCTTTTACAGCTTCCACGGACTCAAATCTTGTCCCTTTTAATGCAGATTTCACCTTAGGGAACAGGTAGAAGATAATAACATGTGATGAAACGTGGTTGTTCACTTATGATCCGGAAACGAAGCGCCAATCCACGCACTGGAAGAGCCGAACATCACTGAGAGCCAAAAAAGCTCGAATGAGCAAGACACAATTTTAAGCAATGATGATTGTTTTTTTTATATCCATGGGATTGTGTACCTTCACTGAGTTCCTGAAGGTCAAACAATAAATCTATATTACTACCTTGAGGTTCTTTCTAAACTACGTCAAAGAGTAAGGGTAAAACGCCCCGAAATGTGGAAGGACAAATCATGGGTTCCCCACCATACAATGCGCCAGCTCATTCCGCGTTATCTGTCTAGAGGTTCCTAGCCAAGTACAACATCTCAGTGTTAGAACATCCACCTTATTCACCAGATCTTGCACCATGTGACTTCTACCTGTTCCCTAAGGTGAAATCTGCATTAAAAGTGACAAGATTTGAGTCTGTGGAAGCTGTAAAAGAGAAAACGGCACGTGTTCTGAAGGAGCTGACAGAAGATGACTTCCAGCACTGTTTCCAACAATGGAAAATTCGTACGGAGCGTTGTAGGGATAGAGAAGGAGTGTATATTGAAGGTGGCAATAAGTGATTAAGTATAAAATTAAAATCAAATTTTTTACAACGTCATTCTCGTTATTTAATAGCCACACCTCGTATATGGAGATAATTTTAGTAATAGTAAACCTCCTCACTCCTTTTTTTACTTAGTAAAGCCTTTAGAGGTTCAAACCAGCCTTTCGGCTGATGACCTTAACAGCACAACATATGCAGTTAACTTTTTTTAACTTTAAATATTTTAATATAAACTTGTTGTTCCAATGTCTCATAATGTTTTAGATTTTTCCGGTTTGTTTCTAGTAGGGAAAAACGGGGTCTTCCTGTTATGAGTACATGTTTACCAATGATTGAATATTTTCTTACCGAACGTTGTTACTTTACCGTCAAACTATTTAATACCATAGTTTTAAAATTTCATTCATAATACTTTTTAATTTCATTGATAAAAAGACAAAAATTGTTAAATTCTTGTAGTTGATATTCATGTAATATTATTTATTATATGTATTTTGTTTGAAACACAACAAACGAAATGAACGAATGCTGACCTAATTTGTTACTTTTATTTAAAATATTTTTATAAAAACAAAGTTCCTGCATCTTTCTAGGTAAAGATAAAAATTCTTATCATTCCTTGTTTGAAAATTTACAACGTTTCATTTCTATTAATATTTATTTTTTTCTTGTAACAGTATAACGGATTACAAACTGTTAGAACTTTTCAAAAAGTTTACAACAGAACAGAAGTTTTACTTCTCGTATTCTTATCATGAAGTACTATAGATGAAGAAAGTATTGCGATAGTGACAAATTCTTTATCGAATTTTAACAGACCTCTTAAGTTTCTCACTCTCAAAAAAAAAAATCTTTTGTGTTTTCCTTCAGGTGCCTAGCCATTCCGAATGTTTTTTTTTTTGGTTTAACGTCCGACTGTTCTGCAATTACTGCTAATGCAGACGGTGAAGATGAAATGATTGTTTGTAACGTATGAAAATATGCCGTGCCTGAATGGGATTGGAACCCAAGACCGCATGATGAGAGGCGAGCACGTTACCAACTACGCCAATGAGGCTGGCTATTCCGAATGTTGGCGACACATAACTTTTCCTGTAAATTTTATAAACTAGTTTATTACATATCTATTTATCTAGATGGAAATAAATTGTGCATTCCTGATTAATGAGGTTTACTGTATTTGTATCAGAGGTTTCATTAGGTAAGATGAAACCTTGGGTTCGAATCCGATTCAGGCACGGCATATTTTCATATGTTACAAAAAAATAATTTCATTCTTCACCGTCTGCATTAGCAGTAATTGCAGAACAGTCGGACGTTAAAAAAAAAAAAAAAAAAAAAATTGGTAAGATGACCATATTTTTGTAGAAAATATTTTATTTATTTATTTTTTTCAAAGAACAGTTTTAACTATGTGTCCTTGACAAATAGGAAAATTTTTAGTAGCCTTACTTTTAATCAATTGGAATTTATTGTATTTAAACTAATTATTTTTACGTGGCTTAGAAATCGGTTATAAAATTCGAAATTGTATTACGTATGTTGTTAGTTATTTTAGTATTACAAAAATGCTGTTCAATTCCTCAAATTCCAAAAATTAGGCTATATTAAATGAAATTGATTATTTTATTGCATACCACTATAATGTAATAAACTAGTTACATTCTCATCTAAAAGTAAGTACATTCCATCGAAATCTATCATTTGCAAATAACTTTCGTTCTATTTAATATATTCTTTACGTCCCTCGTTATTTATAAATCTAATAGAACATTTATATTTTAGTTTGTAATAAATACGGAGTTGTAGAAATTGTATTTAAGATGAAAAGAAAATTTCTTTATGTAATAATATTAAAATTGTCAAAAGACAAAAAAAGAAAAGGATAATTAAAAAAAAAGGATAAAAAAAGGATAAAAGGATTAAAAGGATAAAAGGAAAAGAAAAGGATGATTATAAAACTCTTTTATCCTTAAATATCAGTTGAAGAGTTCGTAAGAAGTTTCTTACCCAGAAAGGGGCAGGGAAGCTGCCCTCCATAGAAATGTTTGAGAAATAAAAAAGAACATAAATTTTAAAAAACTAAGGGTTTTCCAGAAAAGTTTTTAAAATTTTAGTTAACACCTAGTTTTTTACTATTAAGTTATTTTTTTCTTCCACCATGGATTGAAAACATGCCGGTTCCAGTTAACGTTTGTCATAAAACCGAATCTGATCATCTCCTTCAAGGCCTACGCGCACCCTTACTTCCTTTTGGTAAGTTATTTAAAATTAAAAAACAAAGTTAAGTAATTCAGTGCCTCGAGTAGGATTCTCACTGGGAACATCCGATTTTCTGAGACTCCGAAATGGTGGTAACGGACATCGATGAACAAGATCCCTCCATCTCGTTCTGTACCTACTCACTGATTTATCAAAATCGGTTAACCGAAAGTACTAGTTTATCCGTGCGATTTTACCGAAAACGGCTACTACGATTTTTTTTAAATCCCGACATTTTTAATGCTCTATAAGATGGGGCAAGTGCTACGTCTTTTGAAATTTGTGGGAAGGCTGTGGTTTCGAGATAAAAAATAAATTTTTAAGATTGCAGTCTTAATATAAATAATAGAAATCATTATATCATTAACAGCCCATAACAGACAGGTGGAGTGTCAAATTATTTACACTCAATCTGTTAGTTGCAGGGCTAAAATAAATAGTTCTGTTTCTTGTCACATGGTCAGCCAATTAAATGACTGAATCATTTAAGAACAGAAGAGGTAGAGGTGTAAAAGACACCAATCAGAGTTATCTCCTCTGAAAGAAATGAATTTCATTATACAGCCAGACCCTGTGGTGAATGAAGTGAAGGTGTCATTTGCAGAAAGGAAAATATGTGCTTTTCAGAGGGCCCGGCATGCTGATAAGTGTACTTTTCCATTCAGTGAGGAAGGCAATTGTAAACCACCTCACTCCTCGTTTTACTTAGTAAAACCTCTACAGGTTCAAACCAGCCTTTCGGCTGATGACCTAAACAACATATATCATTAAAGTGTAAATTATTTAAGTGTATTATAAAATCAAAGTTGTAAAAAATTAAAATACCTACGACTTCTATTTCAAACAATTTTTCTACAGAATTTTGTTAAGCATCGATTAGTGATTGTTCCTATTTTTAATTATAAAAGTTTATTTTCATTTTGAATCATTCACTCATGATTAAAATTAGGCTATGATTTTCATTTTACATTGTGTTCTCATGATTAAATATTGGTTATATTTATAATTAATTACACTGACAAGTAAAAGTCATGTGAATGTTTCACACCAGATTTTTTTTAATTAATTCTGAATTACAGGATTCAACATTTTAGATCTGGTTCAAAAATCAGCAAGATTACGTTACGTGATTGGTCTAGAAAACTATTGCACTCAAAGTTGTTTGAATTGTTCCGGGAACCACACAATGGGTTGCTTAGATGCCTAGAAAAGCGACAAACGAACTGATCCCACTATATAAGTACATTACCTGCGTACTTGTGGAGGTTATACGCTTCATGCGGAATGTGTATGTGTATGTATGTACATGAGCAAGATTATCAGGGTTCCTTAAATGGTGTTCTTGACATTAGTTCATTTCGCTATTGTACAATTAATCTTATTATCCGATTTCATTAATATTCTTTACATAAATTAAACTATAATAAAAGTTTAACCAACTGAATTATACTATTTACTTGTTATGTCATATGAATCAAATTGCTGTGATAGTTCATTTAAAAAAATCATGTTTGATTTTAGTATACTGTTCGCCAACTACGGCGGCATGTAGGGAGGGTAGCGGGACAGAGAGAGAATGTGTTGCGTCCGCCGTTCCCCTCAACTCATTTCAATCAGTGCACGGTGTTCAAGCGCAATAGTGACAATACGCGGTACGGTAGGGCACTCTGCCGGCCAGTTTCGTTCACTACACTCTAACAAGCTCATTTTTCATTAGAAAATTCTGAAAATATTACTTTCGCTTCCTAATGCATCTTATTTTATTACCCTATAAATGTTATTATATAATATAATAAACGAGCTTGAAAAAATCACTTTTTAAAGGGAAGTTAAAGATAGATCATCGTGTCTGGTGTCTCCTTCCTGTTAATATTCCAAGAAGCTGAATCAATTTTATTGATTGTGAATTTTATACGAAACATACGTCAAATTTTAGAAATCCACTACACACGCACAATATCAGTTGTTTGATATTTTAACAAAAAGAACCGTATAGTAAATATAACAGAATGAGGTTATGAAGTACCTTTCTTTTGGGCCTGTCAAAACGTATGGTAGCTGTACATCATTTAGAAAAAAAACTTATTGCCTAATATTCGTGCGCAACTAATTTTGACGGGGTGTGGCTTTCGACAGCGACACCAATGTCAAAACGATTACCGCATGAATACAACGCAATGAGTAGTGAGTACTACTTTAGAGGCAGCCGGTATCAGGCTACGACGCTGTGGTGGGGGAGCTGCTTACTGCGGCATGTGCGGCCCGCATGCCACCGTAGTTGGTTATATTTATAATTGTTAATCTGTTTCCGCAGAAGTCAGAATTATATGCTGATAATATTCTACACTAAATGTTTACTTGTTGTTGAGGTCATCAGCTGAAAGGCTGGTTTGAACCTGTAGAGGTTTTACTAAGTAAAACGAGGAGAGAGAGGTTACTATGCCTTCCTCACTGAGTGGAAAAGTACGCTTATCAGCATGTCGGGCCCTCTGAAAAACACATATTTTTCACTCTGCAAATTACACCTTCACTTCATTCACAACAAGGCTTGGCTATATAATGAAATTCATTACTTTCAGAGGAGATAACTCTGATTACTGTCTTCTACACCTCTACCGCTTCTTTTCTTTAATGAGTCAGTCATTTAATTAGCTGACCATGTGATAAGAAACAGAATTATTTATTTTAGCCTTGCAACGAACAGATTGAGTGTAAATAATTTGACACTCCACCTCTCTGTTATGGGCAAAAACACATAACTATTGATTATGGGCAAAAATATTTACTATTGAACAATAATTTATCGATCCATAAATTAACCACTGGTCTGAATTTAAAGTAATGATTAATCGATAAAATAAATTTAAAATTCATTTCAAAAATTCAATAGTAAATAATTGAAGAATTAAGCCAGTAGCCGGTGCCTTAATTTAGCATTCTCAATTTTCTTCTAATAAGAAAACTACCTATCCCTTTGTATTTTTCTTTCTCTCGCCCTATATGAATATGAAGATAAGGAAAGTTTTCTTTTCATGTCGTTTTTTTGAAATCGTGTTTTCACCAGATATACTCGTTCTCAGGCCCCCTGAACCCGAAAAACTTGTTTTTAGCTGTTAGTCTGTGTGTATGTGTGTGCGTGTGTGTGTGTGTGCGCGCACGCGTATGAACAAATATCTCAAGAATAAAATAGCAAACGAAGTTGAAACTTGAAACTTAAGTTATGTACCTTAAGGGGACCCGACACGAACGTTTTCATCAAAATTAGTCAACCGGAAGTAATAGTTTATTCGTGTAATTTATTTATTAGAAATGTAACGTGTATATGAATTTATTCAAAATAATTTTATTGCTTGATTTTAACAATTGTTTAAATAAAACATTTTTATGTGTAACTTACATCCATATAAACTTTGTACACAACATTTTCTAAATCTTACAATGCTTTCTTAGTTTTTAAAAATTATTTTCTAAAAAAATTGTTACATTTATCAAACATGTTCTTCTTGAGTGCTCATTCATTCCGGATGTTAGCGATCAGCATGGTTATTTTCACTCTGTCGGCTACAACTCTGAACAACTTGCTAGATGTTTTCCCGTATCACGCCTTCAGGTTCAGTAACCAAGAAATTCTCCTTTGCCCCGGGCTGCGCTTGCTGTATACCTTGCCCTAAATGATGGATTGAAAGGCGTATTTGCTGTTATTTCTCTTTGAGTCCATGGTATTGGAGCTTGCGAATCTTGATGGCATTTAAGATTTCTTATCTTTTATTCCTTCTTTGACGGACTGCGGCATTGGGTTAGTGATGGGATGGGATATTCGAATAAAACTTAACTATATTCACAAACCGCAATTTACGGACTCCAAATAATTCTGTTGTCGAATAAAATAAAATAGTTTTACTGTTACCGTAAATCATAAAACGACGGCCGTGGTCTTAAAAAAAAAATTTTTACCACGAGAGCACATCCCCCCTTCCAAGAATTTCAGCAGACATGGTACTTAACCCTATCTTGTAGAGCATAAAAAAATGTAGTAAATAAGGTTTATGAGCAGTTTTCGGGAAAATCGCACGAATAAACTAAACTACTACTCCCGGTTGACCGATTTTGATGAAGATATACGTGTTGGGTCCCCTTGTGGTTTCAAGTTACTTAAGTTCCAAGTTTCAACTTCGTACGCTATTTCTTTCTTGATATATTTTGTTCACACCCACACACTCACCTACAGACCAATCGTTAAAAATATGTTTTTGGGTGCAGGGGGTCTGAAAACGAGTCAGTCCGTAATATATAAGATTGTACTACTTAATAATTCGTGCCTGTATTCGATTAAAAAACTCTTACCTTAATGAGCGTAATAAAAGTGTTAAATAGAATCGATTTTTTATTCATATTTTAAATGTAACGAACAGAAACAATGTATGGTTTGTAAACAAATTACATTTTTTATTTATTTCAACCTTCATAAAATATATAATAAATAAAGTACTAAATTATAATAGAAAAATCATTTTAAAATAATTCGTGATATCCGGTTAACGTAAGAAACTTTGATTTATTTTTAATTTATTTACTGTTAAGCAAACCCAAGGAATCGTTATTCGTGTTGCCCGAAGGAAAAGTTAAGCTAGAATAACTAAACTTATTTGATATTATTGTAAACACTCATTGTTATTTATTTATATGTAGCCTAATTATAAGCTATATCTGTAAATATGAACGCGAAAGTCCTTTCATTAATTCATTCATTCATCACTAATTCTTTAAATTTTCGACCACTTGTAGTAAATTTAAATGTCCACATCACAATACGAGAAACAGAATTTGATTACTATGTTAGCTAATCACAACACTAAATTGTATGAACTAAAACCTAATTATGCAGTAGAAAATACATCAATAAATTACCACAAGTTGTAAAAAATTGTCGTAATCTAAATTTGTTTTTAAAAAGAATGCTAAAAAAATACTTAATGAAGCATTTTATAGTGTACAAGAACTCCTTTCTAAATACAGTAGTTTTTTGTTGAAAAATAATATATAAACTTCAAATGTAGTTTTGTAGTTAGTTAGTAATGTAGTTTTTGCAGAAAGATTTGAATGCTGCTAAATTAAGCGTCGTGTGAAGAAGAAACCCCTTAAGTAAAGAAATCAAATGGTAGCATACAATTTTAATAAAGTTTAATTATTGTTTTAACAGCTGATTTTTGAAGACGTAGGTTCCGTGGTTCAAATGTAAAGGTGAGTTTTTTTATACGGATTTGAATACTAGACAATGTTTACCCGTGTATGTTGATGGTTGGGGTTCAATTAACAATACTCTCTCAGAACTGGTCGACCTGAGGATGTACAAGACTACACCTCATTTACACGTCATACATATCATCCTCATCTCATTAGGTCGAGTTGCTTATTGTTCTAACTTCAACGGATTCCAACGTACAGACATTAGGGTTTGTATATTTTATGCTCTGCCCATAACAGACAGGTGGAGTGTCAAATTATTTACACTCAATCTGTTTATTGCAGGGCTAAAACAAATAGTTCTGTTTCTTATCACATGGTCAGCCGATTAAATGACTGAATGATTTAAGAACAGAAGAGGTAGAGGTGTAAAAGACACTAAGAGTTATGTCCTCTGAAAGTAATGAATTTCATTATACATCAAGATTCTGTGATAAATGAAGTGAAGGTGTCATTTGCAGAGTGAAAATATGTGCTTTTCAGAGGGCCCGGCATGCTGGTAAGCGTACTTTTCCATTCAGTGAGGAAGACATTGGTAAACCACCTTACACCTCGTTTTACCTAGTAAAACCTCTGCTGGTTCAAACCAGCCTTCGGCTGATGACCTAAACAATACATATTATGCATTTTTTTGGCGAAATATAACTTAAAGTTACAACTAAGAAGGATTTTTCACAGTTATAATATTTCCTGCTTTTAGAAGGAAAATGTTTAAAATCTTTTCTTAGCCAACACTTGCTACCCAAATAGAACCTACGTACAAAATTTCAAGATTCAAGGCCTGGTAATTCTTGAGATTTCGTGATCTGTGAATGGATTTCGCATTTATAATATTGATATAGATATATATATGTGTACATAACTGTGTTTGTGTGTATGTGTGTATATATACAGTATATATCTTATGTTATTATCCTTCAACATTGCGCATGAAATTCGTGCATAGTTGTACGATTCGCGCTCCGTTCGGTATGCTCTCTTCTTTAAGTAGGAACGGAACTTAATATTAGAGTGTTATTATTATTATTGGTATTATTATTCTACTGTGTAGTATTTAGGTTGCGAGTTGCAGACTGAAACAGAGGAGAGAAGCAAGAAGGAATGTTGTCAGTTTGTGGTGTGGGAACCGCAGTGGAAAGCACAAATGTTGTGTTGTGTATAGTGTGGATCGGGAAGGCTAACACAGTCGAAAGGTGAATGAATGAGTGAGGAATTCGCTGTGTGTTAGTGAGTGCTAGAAGACACGGTGTTGTGGCGGGGCCTCACCGTGGTGAAGGGGGTTCGGCGGTGCCGCTAATTGGTGGCGCAGAGTTTTTTAAATGGGCCCGTTATATTTGATAGTGGCATGCAGTCGACCGGCCGGGTGTGGTGAGAGCGCCTGCCGGCCGTGCCGGGAAGAGAAAGAGATCTGGCAACAGAGCTATGAAGACTGTTTTCCCAGAAGCAGTCAGGCAGTCGCTTATTTCTCTTTCCTCCTCCTCCTCTTATTCTTCTTCTTCACCTTATTTCTCCTTCCTTGGACCTGAGCATTCCTTTCCATTATCTTATGATAATGACCACGTTTGACTCTCGTTGCGGCTTTGCATTCGCTAAAGCGCTATACTATTTGCAGTCGCTCATTAACAATTATTGACGTTAAAGACGACAAACGCATTCTTTCTTCTACGATCGTCTTGACCATACATCTTCATCCTTAACCTCTCTCTCGTGACTAACGGAAGGTGAGCTTTGTAAAAGAGTTTAACTTCTTCTTCATCACCTTCTCTTATTTCTCCTCGTTTCTTTGATAATGAAGTCCATAAAGAAAATCTGTAGGCTATTTGTACAAATACAAAAGCCCTTAATCACTAATTCTAACTTCCCGATCACTGAAAGAGATGGAATTCGGCACGTTTGTTCCTTAGGGGCTAAATAGAAGAACTAAACCATTTGCATTTCAATACCCTAAAGCAATACGTATATTATGTACACCTTCCCAAAGAACTATAGTTCTGAAGATGCCTAGTCTCTAAGTGGTACGTGTGAATTTTTTTCTTACCTTAATCTGCGTACGTTGCAATCTGTTCGATTTAGAACAATAAGCAACCCCATGACCCAATGAGGTGAGAATGATATTTATGACGTGTAAATCAGGTGTAGTCTTTACAAACTCTGGTCGATCATTCTTGAGAACTATTGTTAATTGAACTCTTGCCATCAAAGTACATCGCTAATCACTGTCTTGTTTTCAAATCCGTATAAAAGTAACTAAAATACCTTTACTCAGATTGGAACCACGGAACCTTTGTCTATCTACACAGCTTGCCCTCAGCTGAATCGCGGCGACGACTTTACCACTAGACCAACCCGGTAAATTTATATGTTTACGTATAAATGAAGCGTTTTAATTAAGACTGTTTGTGCCTTAGGGGTAAAACAGGGTTAACTACCCTACTGAATAAATATCTATATTTTCTGCAAGAAATTTTTCCGCGAGTTTGTTGCAGCGCTGGCCGTCTTTCGCATCCCATATTCCACCCCTTTCTACCCATCCAGTCCTCACTTAAATTCCTGGCGTACATGTCATGCCACACTTCCCACACTGTGATTCCGGAGGCCAACCGGGTCTTCTACGCCCTGGGGGCTTCCAATTTATTATTTTCTTTGGTCATCTTTCAGTCTTCACTCTTTGTAGATGACCCAACCATTTCAGCCGTTTTTCTGGATTTGGACTTTTTTCTATTGTAGTTTCAGTTTCTTTATAAACTCTCTCATTTCTGCATTCCTGACTCGCTCCATCCTAGATATTTGACAACGCCTACGTAAGTAGTCAATCTCCACAACATTTGTCTTGTCTATTCCAGTTTGTCATCCCCACATTGCCGAGCCGTATAGTATTAGTAATTGCTCTGAATCACTCTCTCATATATCCGAACTTTTGTGCCATTTCTCGTACTCTTTGACCCGAAAAAGAAATTCAGTTATTTTACTGCGTGTCAGGCCTGCGCAGCCCTGCTGGATATGTCCTACGTGGAATTTCCCTCCTGTGAAATTTCCTCCGGAAGAAATACATATCTAAAACTTAAATTTATATTATAATACTAATAGTAATTTTTATTCGTGATTCCAAACCCATTATAGGAAGAGTAGAAGAAATACTTAAACGAACATATTGTTTCTTACTGTAGTCAACAAATTGTTCACACATTTTAGAACAATTACAGTAATTATCCCTACAGATCATTAAAAATTTGGTCAATTTAAAAATCGCGTTCTTTTTTTATTTGTTTTCTTATGAAATTAAACCGGTTGTTGAATGAATTGTGCTCTAATCGCACATTTTCAGTGGGTTTTATTTATATTTTCTTGAACTGATCCGAAGAACGTTAAGTTTAACAAATTTTATCGGTTGTAATTCGATAGGCTCTACACAAAAATGCGAATATTCCCTCTTTTGTCACGGTGTCTCCAGAAGTACAAGATACTCGAAGACGTTTAGATATACTTGAAATTTTGTATTAAGTTACATTGGGGTCGTTGCATTCGCTAAGAAATGATTTTTGTATTAAATTGTTGGTATATTTATCAAAACCAGTAAAAGATGGGACTTGAATTTTCTTTTGTAGATTTGTCATTTTTTAGTTCCTCAAATAAGCATTTATTAATTGGTATGAAACGGCTGGAAATATCAAAAAAATTATAAAAAGTAAAACATATTTTTTAATTTCGTTGCATATTTTTTTTGACAAATCTGCGGATTTTGTGGTTTATCGCAACTTAATCCATCAGTTTATTGCACTGTTAGATTTACACGAACAAGAATGATAGTTCCACAAAGATAACGTAGGCTACGTATTTCAGCTCGCCATACTACCGATGACATGCTAGACATTTTACGGAATTTTGTGGCCATCGTGTAACATCGATAGGGTTGTAGCCACCAAGATACGGCAGACTTTTTCATGTGGGTGTATTTAAAAATTATCGTTTTTTTTAAATTTTCTTACACTTGAAATGAAGGCGAACATTGTATGTTGATTTTTAACATTAATAAGCAAACATTACGAAAAGTGGCTTCAAATGTTACGAAACATGTACGACGAACCTGTATTCGGGTCACAGGGATTCATTTTAAACATCTATTATAAAGTTATTAATGTTAAATTATATTGTAATTTAAATATTGTTGCGTAACACTATTTTATTTATTTATTTATTCTGCCGTTGACCCTTTTTATTGAGAATACGCTATAATTAGTACAATTAGTATTCTGAAGTTTACAATTGCCGTAATATAAATTAAAGACTAAATATAACTACAAAAACTATTACAGTAGAGCGTCAGTTATCCGAACTAATTGTGACCAGAGCGGTTCTGATAATCAAATAGTTCGGATAATCAAATACGCTAAATACAGTAATTTGATACACAGTACTGCAACAATTTAATATAACCTAAATGTTTAAACATATTAATAAAGGCTAACTTTGATTTAAACTTTAATAAACTTTGATTTAAAAAAAAACTAATTTATTGCAATTTTAGAGTACAATCAATACGATCATAAAGATAAAGAGAAAAATCTGGTGTGAAACACTCACACAACTTTCTCTTGCCAATGCAAATAATGACCAATATAACCTAACATTAGTAATACAACATTAGAAATAAACAAAAAACTAACCTCAAAAACATAACCTTATTTTAATCATGAGTGAATGATGCAAAATGAAAATCAACCTCAGTTTGGCTTTAAAATACGGAAAATCACTCTTTCACGCTAAACTAGGCTCTGTAGAGAAAAATACTCTACATAAAAGTCGTAAATCATTTCCTATAAATTTTATTATATACATTTTCGTCGTAAAATGGATACTAATGCTGAATTCTTTATAAAATCGATTTTTCACACGTTTTCGTGAGAAAAAAAACAGAAAATCGCTAATTACCGCTTAACTAAGCGTTATACAAAAAAATGTTTGAAATAAAAGTTGTAGGTTTTTTAATTCTGTACATTTTTATTATATACATTTTTGCGCTAAAATGCATATTAAAGCTGCAATTTAAACAAAAACAATTTTTTACGTGAAAACAGCCTCTCCAATAATTTTAGCAGACATGACGCCTACCCTATCTTGTAAAGCATTAAACATTTAGTAATTCAGGCAATTTTTAAAAAATCGTAGGACCTGTTTTTGAGAAAATCGCAAAAAAGTGAAAAATTACACGAATGAACACACCTTCTTTAAATCACCTTTTTTAAACCACACTTTTTATTTACACCTTTTTTCAAATCACACCTTCGCTTATCCAACAGCGAGTTTTGCTATACCTGCTAGAATTTCTGGGTTATGCTTTGCATAGATTCAGAGAATGGAAATATGGATTTACTCTGCCGAATCCTGTTGCTGTTTTTCCTTAGGCAGAGTGGTGGAGGTTTTTCTATGCCCCTGAAGTACTAGTTTGGCTGTGTTTTCATTTCAGTGTCTGGTGAAACACGGTTGAGCCGTTACTTTCTTTTTTTTAGTCTGTTGCTACACTACATTTTGTTTGGTGAAGTTCGCCGTGCTTGTACATCTTGCTTAGTTTGGTGGTTATCGTCTATCTACTTCGGTGGATCTTCCACCTTACTTAGTTTGATGCCTAGCACCTTACTTTGCCATGCGAAATCTGGTGGAGACTATCTTTCATAAGCTGGTGTTTGGCACCGTTTTGTGTCACCAGTTTTTACATTACTTCCGGGTGACCGATTTTGATGAAAATGTTCCTATCGGATCCGATAGTGGTATGTAACTTAAGTTTCAAGTTTCAAGTTCGTACGATGTTCTGTTCTTGAGATATTTTGTATACACACACACACACACACACACACACACAGACCAATCGCTAAAAACATGTTTTTTGGGTTCAGGGGGTTTGAAAACGTGTAGATCCGGTAAAAACTCGATTTCGAAAAATTGACTTGAAAACAATACTTTCCTTCCTATGTATTCATGTAGGCAAGAGAAAGTAAAAATACAGAATTCCAATACTGAATACAGTATTGAAGTAAACTACAGTAAAACCCGTTAGGAAATATTTTTTTAACACACTTGTTTGAGTATTCCTGCTTGTGATGGTTTGGTCAATAAGGACTACTTCTTGGGAGTTATGCGTGGTTTACGTGAAGCAATCCGCCGAAAATGCTCAGAATTGTGCCAAAACCGATCGTGGAAATTGCATCACGATAATGCTCACGCTCACACTTCATTGCTTGTCCGTAATTTTTTGGCAAACAACAGCACCATTGTGTTACCTTAGTCACCATATTCACCGGACACGACCCTCGGCGACTTCGTTCTGTTCCTGAAGCTGAAGAGAACCCTGAAAGGACGACGTTTTAAGGGGGTAGTCAACTCAAGAAGATGATTTTTTTAAAATTTTGATTGCTTTTTGCATTTATTTGATGTTAAAAATTTTCTGAAGCACAACATTTGTTTATTTTGTTTGTACGTTGACAAAAAGTTATAAAAACTGTTTAAAATAAAGCTCACTAGCTAGGCGAGTGAAATTATTCCTTACACTTTAAGTTTTCCGGAAATGTAGTTTTTGCATGATTGTACATTCTTGGGAATCAAATATTTTGTTTTGTATTTGAGATATTTAGATGTTGTATTTTTCAAATGTTCATAATTTTTTGCTCTATTATCTGTGGAATGATTTTACAAAAACCTTAATAGGGATTTAGTTAAAAAATAATTGTTGAATACATAAAATAAATGTTTTTGAAAATTTGGTTTTTCTTCAATTAATTTCTTGTAAGAAAATATACATACAAGCGCATACAACAGATAATAGACTGCAATTTTCCGTATTTTGTAGCATAAGAATCATGTTGATATCTTTCTTGGTTCCTGAGATATTTGATTCCCCGTAAAAGACCGCTTTTCCAACCTCACCCTTATATTAGGGGCTGTAATTAATTTTTTGGCTTGGTTCAAATGGTAGATCATTACTATTAAATTACTCTTTCATTTAAAATAAATAATGATAAATTATAGCCAGAAGTTTTGATTTTCATTTTATGGGTTGACTACCCCCTTAATGTTTTATGAAACGAGTCGCGTACTTTTTGAAATATCATGCATGGAACACGTTTACAGTACTGTGTAAGTAATAATATAAGTAATATATTCTCACAATATTTGTTTAATTTCGGGGTCGAATTTCGGTTGTATCACAATTATATATTCACTTCTTAAATAAAGTTATACTCGTAAGTAGGATGTTACAGTTCAGTTAACCGACTTTCCGGTTATTCGACCGCGACTTAGTTTCATCCAAGTCGGTTAAGAGAGAGTCTGATACATTGTTTAAACGTTACATTGATTCACTTATTTATTAATTTATTATTAAAGAAAAAAAAAATCAATAAATTTCTCTTGTAATTATATCACTTAATTAATTTAATTATCATACATGACCTTGAATCAACGTCCTGTTTATTTATTTTGTAAATACATAATAAATTATTATAATGCAATCAGTTGACCGACCCACTCGCTGTTCACTTTGTGTTAGAATGCAAGTAGGTTCAGTTTTTTTCTTTTAAATTCACATCTCTATTCGCCTTTTTTTGTCAAATATTTTGGAAATTTTCTCATGCATCTTGTTCTACTGTCAGTTCATTATCAATCTTTTTTAAATTTTATTTCTCGTTACTTAACTTATAATTCCTGTTCTAAATCAACATTACTTTCTTTATTTTGTTTATATTCACTTAATTTATTTATTTCTGTATCCGGTTATTTAGCCACTTTTAAACAAATATCAATCATTAATAATAATACATTATTATTTATTACTTCTGATTATTTAAAAAAAAATCTGGTGTGAAGCACTCACACTACTTTCTTTTGCCAATGCAAATCATTAACAATATAACCTAACATTAGTAATAAAACATTAGAAATAAACAAAAAACTAACCCCAATAAACATAACCTAATTTTAATAATGAGTGAAAGACGCAAAATAAAAATCAACTTCCGTTTGGCTTCAAAATACGGAAAATCACTCATTCACGCTAAACTAGGCTCAGTAGAGAAAAATGCTCTAAATAAAAGTTGTAGATCTTTTAATTTACTATAAATTTGATTATACACTTTTGTCGTCAAATGCATACTAACGCCGAAATCTTAAAACAATCGATTTTTCACACGTTTTAGTGAGAAAAAAACAGAAAATCGCTAATTACCGCTAAACTAAGCGTTATACAAAAAAATGTTTGAAATAAAAGTTGTAGGATTTTAAATTGTCTTCAACTCATATAATATACATTTTTGCGCTAAAATGCATATTAAAGCCGCAATTTAAACAAAAACAATTTTTTTACGTGAAAACACCCTCTCCAATAATTTTAGCAGACATGACGCCTACCCTATCTTGTAAAACAATTAAACATTTAGGAATTCAGGCAGTTTTTAAAAAAATTGTAGGACCCGTTTTTGAGAAAATCGCAAAAAAGTGAAAACTTACACGAATAAACTGCTACATCCGGTTGACCGATTTTGATGAAAATGTTCGTGCTGGGTCCGGTAGTGGTATGCAACTTAAGTTTCAAGTTTCATGTTCGTACGATGTTCCGTTCTTGAGATATTCTGTTCACACACACACACACGCGCGCGCGCGCGCACACACACACACACACACACCCACAGACCAGTCGCTAAAAACATGTTTTTTTGGGTTCAGGGAGTTTGAAAACTTGTAGATCCGGTGAAAACTCGATTTCGAAAAATCGACATAAAACAATACTTTTCTTCTTATATATTCATACAGGCAAGAGAAAATAAAAATATATAGTATTAATTGGGAATTTTCTTACTCAGCTTGTGATTTTCCAATTACGATTAACTTGATTAATAATTAATCCTATTGTCCAGATTAAGTTGCTGGATAAATTGTTTTTCTTCCAAAATGGTGATTACAATGTTTACAGACGCAAATGTGGTGCTTTTTCGGATCAGTTGTTCTATGTTGAACAATTCTAAAGAAATATTTGTATCTGGTCAAGTACGAATAAATATCCTTATTTTTTCAAAATAAATGTTTATATTTTCGGAAGTAATACTGATAAATTAAATACATTGAAATTTTGGTATATTAAGTTCTTTAAAAAGAAGTTCACGTCTTTTTGGTCCAAGAATGACTCCGAAGCCCTTTTTTGAATCTTGAAGATTGCATGTGCTTTACCCAGAGATCTCTTAAGATGGAACGTAACGTTACAAGTTGAGGTACAAATCGAAAAATAACAAGATAGGACGCAAAGTGAGTAGGGTACAATAGAATCTCGGTTAACTGTAACCGGGTTTTTTGAAAATCATTAAAGTTCTGTACATAATTTTTATCAACAAAATGAAAATAAATTTCACCTCTAATATGTATATCCAATATTGTGTTGCAGTATACCTCGCTGTTTTTTTATTGTTTTTTTTTATACAGTATATAGTTCACAGTTCTTATTCTACGTAAGTAGCTGGTGTTTTGTTTCTTTAAAGCAGAGTGTCGTGTAAACGTAATGTTTCTTAACTACTGATGAAAAAATCAAGGCCGTGGTTATACATTATTTCCGCGGATTTTGCAGTTAGTGCATCACCGCATCAGATTTGACAAAAAATAAGAAACTGAAAGAACCTCACAGAGTTAGACATCAAACAGAAAAACAATGACGTATTGTATAGATACAAAAAAAATCTAGTGTGAAACACTCACACAACTTTCTCTTGCTAATGTAAATAATTAACAATAAACCTAATATTAGTAACAAAACATTAGAAATAGACAAAAAAATAACCTCAATAAACATAACCTTATTTTAATCATGAGTGAATGACGCAAAATGAAAATCGAACTCAATTTGGCTTAAAAATACGGAAAATCACACTTTCACGCTAAACTAGGCTCTGTAGAGAAAAATTCTCTAAATAAAAGTTGTATATCTCTTAATTTTCTATAAATTTTATTATATACACTTTTGTCGTAAAGTGCATACTAAGGCCGAAATCTTAAAAAAATCGATTTTTCACACGTTTTCGTGAGGAAAAAACAGAAAATCGCTAATTACCGCTAAACTAAGCGTTATACAAAAAAATGTTTGAAATAAAAGTTGTAGGTTTTTAAATTCTCTACAATTTTTGTTATATAAAGTTTTGCGCTAAAATGCATATCAAAGCCGTAATCTTAAAAAAACAACGTTTTTACGAGAAAACACCATCACCAAGAATTTCAGCACACATGACGCCTACCCTATCTTGTAGAGAATAAAAAATGGAGTAAATGAGGCGATTTTTAAAAAAATCGTAGGACCAGTTTTTGAGAAAATCGGAAAAAAGTGAAAAATTATACGAATAAACTACTACTTCCGGTTGACCGATTTTAATGAAAATGTTCGTGTCGGGTCCGGTAGTGGTATGTAACTTAAGTTTCAAGTTTGAAGTTCGTACGATGTTCCATTCTTGAGATATTTTGTTCACACACACACACACACACACACACACACACACACATACACACACACACACACACACACACACACACAGACCAATCGCTAAAAACATGTTTTTTGGGTTCAGGGGGTCTGAAAACGTGTAGATCCGGTGAAAACTCGATTTCGAAAAATCGACATGAAAACAATACTTTCCTTCTTATATATTCATATAGGCAAGAGAAAGTAAAAATAATGAAGTTCACATAAACAATACCTATTTTCGATTTTTTTAAAAGTACGGTAAATACGGTAAAAATGCGGTTTTTAAAATACGGTTTATTATTTATTCAGTGTAAAGTTGTAATTCAGTTAATTAAAATATATTGAGTGCTTGTTCCCCCATTTCCGAGGCTTTTTTGTGAGTTTGTTAGTCGGTGAAAATGTCCTCCAGCCGGGCTACGAACCCCGCGCGAAGTAAGACCACTGGTGGGCCTGTCACCTTTTAGCACTTGGCCGTACCCTGAGTTTCATTCGGAGACCCACTTCCTAGGTTCTTCCGCCCTGTTCACCGTTGGGAAAAATTCCTAATCCGCCGTCGAGACCGTTGTCCGTTTTTCACCTGCACCCTAAGCAGGGGCCCTATATCTGGGTGCTACTATCCGGAGCAAGATAGACCCAGGTTTATTAACGAGGTTGTTACTCCTCCTTTTCGTCCTTCCTCTTCACTTGCAAGATGAGGCCCCGGGCTTGCAACCGGGGGCATTAAATAACACCGTTGGCGGAGTTAAAGATAAAGGATTATCGCCAAATTGGAGACAGCACATGGCAAGGATGTCAGATCACAGGATACCAAATCAGGCACACTGATATGCTCCAAAAGGTAAAAGGGATGTCGGTAGACCTAGGAATATGGAGGTAGATGATATAGTTTGTGAGTTCGGAACAGGCTGCGGCCTAATCCTTGGTTGGAAGAAGAAGAAGAAGAAGATGCTTGTTAAATAGATAGATTTTTTAGTTTAAGAACGCGCTATTGTTAATATTCTTTATCCCTAATGTGTGTACGTTGCAATCTATTCAATTTAAGAACACTAAGCAACCCCATGACCCAATAATATCAGGCTGTTATATATGACTTGTAAATAAGGTATTCTACAGAATCAGGCTGACCATTCCTGAGAGAGTATGGTTAATTGAACCCCACTTATCAAAGTACACCGGTAACCACTGTATAGTATTCAAATCCGTATAAAAGTAATTACCTTCACTAAGATTTGAACCACGAACCTTCGCCTCCGAAAATCAGCCGTTAAACAGCTAACTCGCGATGACGCTTTACCTCCAGACCAACCCGGTGGATTCTTAATAAATTAAACTTTCATTCCATGTTACTTCTATATTTTTTTAGGGTTATCCGAAATGGGTCTATCCCATTATTTTGGATAACTGGGATTCCACATAAATAGCGGTACTTATTGAATAATAGCAAGAAAGTTATCCCGGTTTTACGGATAAAATATTTAAGGCTTATTAATGTTCATAGGACATTTTATAATCGTTTTATTTTAATACATTTTTACTTTCTCTTGCCTATATGAATATATAGGAAGGAAAGTGTTGTTTTCATGTCGGTTTTTCGAAACCGAGTTTTCACCGGATCTGTACGTTTTCAGACCCCCTGAATCCAAAAAACATGTTTTTAGCGATTGGTCTGTGTGTGTGTGTGTGTGTGTGTGTGTGTGTGTGTGTGTGTGTGTGTGTGTGTGTGTGTGTATACAAAATATCTCAAGAACGGAACATCGTACGAACTTGAAACTTGAAACTTAAGTTACATACCACTACCGGACCCGACACGAACATTTTCATTAAAATCGGTCAACCGGAAGTAGTAGTTTATTCGTATAATTTTTCACTTTTTTGCGATTTTCTCAAAAACTGGTCCTACGGTTTTTTTAAAAATCGCCTCATTTACTCCATTTTTTATTCCCTACAAGATAGGGTAGGCGTCATGTGTGCTGAAATTCTTGGTGAGGGTGTTTTCTCGTAAAAACGTTGTTTTTTTAAGATTACGGCTTTAATATGCATTTTAGCGCAAAACTTTATATAACAAAAATTGTAGAGAATTTAAAAACCTACAACTTTTATTTCAAACATTTTTTTGTATAACGCTTAGTTTAGCGGTAATTAGCGATTTTCTGTTTTTTCCTCACGAAAACGTGTGAAAAATCGATTTTTTTAAGATTTCGGCCTTAGAATGCATTTTACGACAAAATAGTATATAATAAATTTTATAGAAAATAAAAAGATCTACAACTTTTATTTCAAGCATTTTTCACTACAGAGCCTATTTTAGCGTGAAAGAGTGATTTTCTGTATTTTTAAGCCAAACTGAGTTCAATTTTCATTTAGCGTGTTTCACTCATGATTAAAATAAGGTTATGTTTTTTGTTTATTTCTAATGTTAGGTTTATTGTTAATTATTTGCACTGGCAAGAGAAAGTTTTGTGAGTGTTTCACACCAGATTTTTTAGAATCAAAAGATTATTTTAAAATAATTTGTATTTAGTTGTTCAACAATTTTACAGCTGACATTTGTCGTATTTTTTTTTCTTTCGCATACCAGGAAACAATATCTCACTATTGAAGCCTATCTATGGAACTCTCCTATAAGCTAAGCTAGTTAACTACCGCTGCACACAGAAGGCTGTTAACGTTGCCTGCCTACTGGTCGCGGGCCATGCCACTCGATCTTCATTCTGAATCGTACCGTTAGTTCACAATCCACACATTCCTTACATTTGCCATACGTCCCAACACGAACACACACGTTCATTTGTTGTATTATAGCAAATGACATGAGAGATATATTTACTGTAGAGGCCTTGCACGTGCACACGCACACACACACACACTAACAAACAAAATCTGTTGTACGTATGACATTTCTGAGACACAGATTGTCAACTGACCAGGTATTCTACAGGGTGATTTTTTAGTCCTGTTACCCAATTGTTAATGTCTGGTAATTTTTTTCTAAGAAAGGGATATTTTGTTTTGTGATACAAAGTTGGTAGCCCTACTCAACCGGTATAGATACGACAGTTTGAGTTGATTCTCCTTGAGTTGCGTAAAATTTTGTGCTGTTTCCAGTTGTGTTACGAAAAGAATGTCTTTTACCCTAGAACAACGGGTTTTCATTCTTGAACAATATTTTGCTACAAAATCGTATGCGAGTGTAAAAGAATCATTTCAAATTAAATTTTTTGGTGTTCCTCCACTCTATTTTAGTCAATTTCTAGGCTAACTAACTGATTTTTAGAGGCAGGTATTGTTTGCAGCAGAAAACGTAGTGGTCGACCAACTCTCTTGACAGATGACGTTAAGAGAATGTGAATACAAGATTGCTCAATTCTCCATGGAAAAGTTTACAAAAACTTTTTTCGCATGTTGATTTGTCATGTTCGAGTGATCAGAAAGCTGCTAAAAAAATTGAAATTGTATCCGTATCACATACGATTAGTTCTAGAGCTTCAGCCTCCAGATTTAAACAAGAGATTGTTTTAGGATAAAAGACATTCTGTTCGTAGCACGACCGGAAATGACACAAAATTTTACACAGCTCAAGGAGAATCAACTCACACTGCCATATCCATACTGATTGAGTAGGGCTACCAAGTTAGTGTCACAAAAAAAATTTTTTTTTTTTAGAAAAATATTACCAGACATTAGCAATTGGGTAACAGGACTAAAAAATCACCCTGTATGTAACATTTTCTGTAGTTTAGCTATCAACTAAAATTTTTGTCGCATTAACATAGAAAAAATAGTAAATTTGGAGCTTATGTACTACTAATTTTCAAAACTATGTCGCTGTCAATGATATTTGTCTGCGTGTAAGAAAATTAGTTTTTATTTTTAAAAAAACTTTCAAAAAATGTCAGCACTAATTTATGTGTTTCTTGGGAAGATAGTAACTTCTGGTGTTTTAAACCTTTGTTGAAAGTTTTTTTAAATCCCTAATGTGTGTACGTTGCAATCTGTTCAGTTTAAGAACAATAAGCAATCCCATTACCCAATGAGATGAGGATGGTATTTAAGTGAGGTGTGATCTTGTACATACTCAGGCCGACCATTCCTGTGAGAGTGTGGTTAATTGAACCCCAACATCAAATTGCACTGGTAACCACTGTCTAGTATTCAAATCCGTACAAAAATAGGTAACTACCTCTACTAAGATTTGAACCTGGTACATACCTTCGTCTCCGAAAATCATCTGGTAAAGACCAGAAAACCTTAAAGTTAAGAATCTGATTTTATAAAAATTAATTAACTATCAAGATACCCATCGGAGCAACGTTTTGAAGAATTCAGAATGTACTTGATGTCTGCAAAATATTTACAAAAGAAGTTGTTATTTACATATATAACAACAGAAACCATTTTCCTGTAAGAACCTACCAGTGTGCTCGTAATAGTACAAGAATTAAGGATATTATACATAAGACCTCAAAAACTTAGTAGGTACCGAAAGTATTCCTGTTGCTTTGCACATAAGCTACACAATTTGATGATGTACAAAATATTAGTAACCATGTGGTTATGAAGAGAGAAAACGAAATAATTTCACCAGTAATCCTGTAAGCCAGTTTAGTGATCCCAAAGTAAAAATCGCTTTTTAATTTTTAGAACGGATCTGTATGTCTTGATAGATAAACTAAATAATACCATAATTGATTCATTAACTATTAATAATATTAATTTTTATTATTAGAAATGTTAGTCATTTCATAATGTTTTATTACTTGAAGAAAATATTTATTTAAATAGGAAATTGAATATACCACATCACTGAGTTATATTTATACATTGCAACATATAAAATAAGATTGAAGTAATTTAATTTTGTACAAAAAGATATTATTAGATCAAGATAAATCTATAAGGAATGTTTGATTTTCTTTTACAATATGATTTGATCATATTTATTAGAAATACTATAAATCATGTTCCATGAATAATAATGAGAAAGTTATGTTTAAACTTTTCACAGCTGTTAATAATAGAAAATATTTCGCAGAAATGATTTACTCTTTTTATTACAGTATTAATGGCCTATGTGATGAGAGGGCATAACTTTACCAAGAATGGATTTCACCATAATAAGGCGTTGATATAGGCAACACGCCAAACTAAACAGATCAGTTGCTGGAAATATTATGCTAAGTGCATAAAATTACTAAGACATTGGGCCGCACCCAGTAGCCTATACATTTTCTATGCATCTAGTAACATTCTGATTTTACCAGTTCAAGAAAAATTGTAGCATTGAAACATGGAAACATGTTTTTTGAATTTCATTACAATATTGTATTTCGTTTTCAAGATATAATTTTTACTTTCTCTTTGCCTGTATGAATATATAGGGATGGAAAGTACCTATTGTTTTCATCCGATTTTTCGAAATTGAGTTTTCATCGGATATACACTTTTTCAGGCCCCCAGAACCCAAAAACATGTTTTTAGCGTTAAAACATGTTTTAGTCTTTGGTGTTTGTGTGAACAAAATATCTACAGAACGGAATATCGTACGAATGTGAAACTTAGAACTTAAGTTAGGTAGGCCTACCATAAGAGAACCCGACTCAAATATTTTCATCAAAATCAGTCAACCGAAAGTAGTAACATTTCCGTTGAATTTTCATTTTTTGCAATTTTTCTAAGATTTTCTAAGACGGCTTCTAAGATTTTTTTAATATCGCTTCATTTACTACATTTTTTATGATCTACAAGATAGGCTAAGTACCATGTATTCTGAAATTCTTGGGGAGGCTGGCTTTCGCAGAAGTGTTTTTTTTATTGCGGCTTTAATATAATTTTCGGGTAAAAGTGTATACTTATAATCAAAATTGTAAAACATTTGCCCATAACAGGCAGATGAAGTGTTAAAATATTTACACTCGATCTGCTTTCTAGGGCTACAAAAAATAGTTCTGTTTCACATGGTCAGCCAATTATATAACTGAAGCATTTAAAAACAGAAGAGGTAGAGGTGTAAAAGACACTAATCAAAGTTATCTCCTCTGAGATTAATCAATTTCATTATACAGCCAGAGTCTGTGGTGAATGAAGTGAAGGTGTCATTTACTGGGTGAAAAGTAGTTGCTTTTTAGAGGGCCGGGCATGCTGATGAGCATACTCTTCCACTCAGTGATGAAGGGAATGGTAAACCACCTCGCTCCTGTAAAGCCTCAAAACGTCCAAACCAGGCTTTCGGGTGATGATTTAAACAACAACAATATTATAAACCAATGAAAAATTAAATTTAAATAATATTACGAAGCTAAAGTAAGTGTTGCAGTCATTATTGTTGATCATAATGGCTGTAACGTAAGTAGCTAGATTGTTAAACAATCTGGAACAGTTGAAAAATTACAATTAAGAATATATAGTTTTTAATTTTAAAAAAAATTAAGAAAATGGAAGACTGAAGGAAAACGAAACAAGGAAAGGCCGCTTCTGTAGCGTAGTGGTTAGTGCATTGGCCCGTCACGCGGATATTCCGGGTTCGATTTCCGGCCAGGGTCTGGAAATTTTCATGTGTCTAATCCCACAGTAATGTTACATAATCCACCGTAGTCGCTTATGACTAAGCTGATGTGACTTTAAATAAATAAATAAATAAAAAAACAAGGTAAAGCACATGTTCTCATAAACCTTTACTTGATTATAATCTCCTGAACAAATCCTTTAAGTTTTACTGCGGTATGCATTAATATTAAAGTCCTGACTGACTGAATGAATTATGGCTGACTGAAAGTAATTCTCTAACCCGAAAACAAAGAGATTCGAATTCAATGAGTCTGTTTCTTTGATGGTAAATTGAAAAAGAATTCGTAATATTACTGTTGCTATTGAATTTTCACCACTTTGATGGTTATCTTTAAGATTCCGTTGCAACTTTAATTCTAATGGGTTACCTGCTGTTTATTAAGAACAATTAAGATTCAACTATGTAGTGTGTTAAATAGCCGTAGAGGAATAATTTAATTTAATTAGAAGACTGTTTATAATTTAATTAGTAGAAATTATAAATAAAAGAAATAATGCAGTCATTATAACTCTCGCTCTTCTCAAGGAAAGTGTTAAATAAAATCCTATTCCAGGATTTTAATAATATTTTCTTTTTTCCTCGTTTAGGTTAATTTTAGACTGCGTTTTTCTCAAAGATCTTTCTGCAGTCAATATTCTCAGAATTATTTACTGTACGTTTTTTTCGTTTTTTCGTCCATCCTTTGTATGCTTTAATTATTTATGGACGCTCTTCAAGTTAGTAATCAGTAGTCCAAACTAGGTTCAAGCTGTTTAGTGTTCCCTCGAATTTATTTCAATTTCTGAATATCCTACCTGATATCTTTGAACCATTTATCCGATATCTTAGGTCTGTTGTTTAGTACTTTCTCTTCATGATGATACATACTTTTCCATTCTAAATTGTAAATCTAGTGCAAGAAATTAATATAGGTTGCTCATAAGTCTTGCATGAATAAAAATCCCTTTCAGAAGACGACTTGTCGCATGACTTGGGGTAATTTTTAAGAAGCCTTAATTTTGACCTTTCGCAAAAACCATTAGCGATTTCTGTATCTATTATATTCTATTTTTATTTCCAAATTCTGACTTCAATTTCTTGACTTCCGGTCAAAACCAGAACTTCCGACTCATGATTTCTGTATCTACTGTTTCAGAGGAATCAAATGACATTAATTTTGTTTTCTAAATTCCGACTTTGATTTCTTGACTTCCGGTTATGGGCCACTTCCGGTCGAAACGGGAACTTTAAACCCAATAGTTTCTGTACCTATTCTTTAAGAGGAATAGAATGCCACTATTTTTGTGACCAAATTTTGACTTTAATTTCTTGACTTTCTGTTATGGGGGCATTTCGAAACTGGAACTTCAAATCCAATCCAGGCCCATTAAAATTTCGTGTAGATTTTTATTGTTTAAGTCATCAGCCGAAAGGCTAGTTTGAACCTGTAGGTAGAGGTTTTACTAAGTAAAACGAGGAGTAAGGTGGTTTACCAAAGCCTTCCTCACTGAGTGAAAAAGTACGCTTTCTAGCATGCCGGGCGAGAGGAGATAACTCTGATTAGAGTCTTGTACACCTCTACCTGTTCTATTCTTAAATGATTCAGTCGTTTAATTGGCTGACAAATGTGATAAGAAACAGAACTATTTATTTTAGCCCTGCAAGAACAGACTGAGTGTAAATAATTTTACACCCCATCTGTCTGTTATGGGGCAGTGTGTAGATTACGAATAGTGTAAATTGCGAATCCGAAAACCGTTGTTGCTATCTGTTGTAGTTTCTTACTTTAATATCTTGACTTCCGGTTTTAGGCCACTTCCGGTCGAAATCGGAACTTGAAATCTAATTTAGGCCTAATTACGTTTTGTGTAGAGAACGAATCCGAAAATTGTTTGTTGCTATATCTTAGTTTCTGACATCTGGTTGTGACGCACTGACAAACCAAATAAAATGATAATTCTAAAAAGTGTCACCAATTAATAGGCTGAATTAATGTATTTGGAAAAGGATAAAATATAGTCATGGTTTGTTTTATTGTATGAGCGGAAAGTATGCACCTTACATGCAGCGTATTGAGTGGCCGGTAACTTATTAGAATGCCTTAATTGCATCCTCCATTCATTAACTACTGCTACTACAGAAGTAACTAAAAGGCTTGACGGCCTGTTACGTTGTTGCTGTAATGCACGTTACGTTGCATTCAGTATTATTTTAACTGGAGGAAGTTCACTTGAGTACTCTTTGATGACTTCTATGATTAATTGCAAATTATTCAGAAGGAATAATAATTGATCTTATGCCGTTTTACAACTGACCGACAAGTACTATGGATTGTACTGACTGTAGAAAGTTAGTGTCCATTCACTGGTCTCGTCTATCGTAAACCTATTACTGTTGTGTTACGTTTTGCCAAAGTTCAGCTGACTAAAATATTCGTATGTACTTTCTCTTGCTCTAGATCAAATATAGGAAATATTATTTTCATATCGATTTTTCACCAGAAATACACGTTTTCCAGGCCCCTGGACCCATAAAATATTGTGACACTTATCGCTAAGGTCCGTTTCGGGATCTAGGTAATTAAATAGTTAATACACTAAAGTTTAAAATTACAAGTATTTATTAATACTAAAAGATTTACAAAATAAATAATAAACTAATTATAATGAAGTAATCTGCCCATAACAGACAGGTGGAGTGTCAAATTATTTACACTCAATCTATTCGTTGCAGGGCTAAAATAAATAGTTCTGTTTCTTATCACATGGTCAGCCAATTAAATGACTGAATCATTTAAGAACAGAAGAGGTAGAGGTGTAAAAGACACTAATCAGAGTTACTTTCTCTGAAAGTAATGAATTTCATTATACAGCCAGACCCTGTGGTGAATGAAGTGAAGTTGTCATTTACAGAGTGGAAAATATGTGCTTTTCAGAGGGCCCGGCATGCTGATAAGCGTACTTTTTCACTCAGTCAGGAAGGCAATTGTAAACCACCTCACTTCTCGTTTTACTTAGTAAAACCTCTAGAGGTTCAAACCAGCCTTTCGGCTGTTGACCTAAACAACAACACAATGAAGTAATACATTAAATAACTTAAATAATTTACTTAGTACTACTTACAAACAATAATACAGAATGCACATACATAATAAAACAGAATAACAACAGTTGACCAATACAATGCCCGGACGTTGACCTTTTCTAACGTACCGATAGCACACACCAAATAAACACTCCAGATAATCACTCGTCAAAGATCAAACGAATACTAACTCCCCGACCGTACTTGGGTCTCTCTTTATATAGGTGAATCACAGATATTTCTGGAAAGACAGAGAGATTCGATGCAATAATAAAATACAAAAATCCTTTTTATGGCTCTGGAAAAATCTTACCTAGTGTAAACAAGTCACAATTGAATAATAAGGTGTTACAAGTAACCAACCGACTCTTTCACAAATAGTTGTACAACAAAGACCCTACCTTACTATACACGGCCCTTTTTAAATATTATTTTATAACTAACTCTATTGTTACTTTGTCACTCTATTATTTACTATTGAACATTTTATGAATTTCTAGAAACCTCTCGACACACATTCCTTTTTGATATTGTCACAATATATTTTTAGCGATTGGTTGTGTGTGTAAACAAAATATCTCAAGAACGTAATAGCGTGCAAAGTTTAAACTTGGAACTTAAGTTATGTACCACTACGGGACCCGACTCGAATCGAACATTTTTATCAAATTCGGAAGTAGTAGTTTATTCGTGCGCTATTTTCTGAAACAACGGCTCCTACGATTTCTTTATTTAAAACCGTCTCATACACTACATTTTTATGCTCTACAACATTCCGCAAGTGCAATGTCTGCTGGAAATCTTGAGGACTGAGCTCTCGTGGTATTTTTTTTAAATTTTATAGAATAGCTTATTTAATAAAAGTTGTAGGAAATTAATGGTTTTTTGTACAACGCTTAGTTCAGTGTCAATTAGTGATTTTGTGTATTTTTCTCATTAAAATCGATAAAAATGGTGATTTTTTAAGATATCTAGTTAGTGTGCATTTTACGACAAAAGTATAATAAATTAAAGTTGTTTTTGTTCGTAGTTTAGGTCATCAGCCAAAAGGCTGGTTTGAACCTGTAGACTGTAGAGGTTTTACTAAGTAAAACGAGGAGTGAGGTGATTTACCATGCCTTCCTCACTGCGCAGAAAAGTACGCTTATCACCATGCCAGGCCCTCTGAAAAGGACATATTTTCCACTCTGCAAATGACACCTTCACTTCATTCACCACAGGGTCGTCTGTGAAATGAAATTCAGTACTTTCCAAGGAGATAACTCTGATCAGTTTTTTACACCTCTATCTTTTCTGTTCTTAAATGATTCAATCATTTAATTGGCTGACCACGTGATAAGAAACAGAAATATTTATTTTAGCCCTGCAACGAACAGATTGAGTGTAAAATTTGACACTCCACCTGTCTATTATGGGCAGCTAGAACAGCTACGGATAAAAGTTCCTAGAGATGAGTGTGTAAATTTATTGTGCTAGATCCAGTTAGGAATGAAGGGATTTTAAAGAAAGATAGTACAACATTTTTATTAATCGATAAAATTTAAGAAAAACAACTCATTTGGTACGGTTATCTGCGAAGAATGGAGGACTGCTTGGGACAGAATATTAGCTTAGTGTTTCAGCGAGGAGAAGGAAGCTAGGATGATTCGGAAAGGAATGGATGGATGATGTGTTAAGAGCTATGGTGCCGAGACGTCTAAGGGATGAAGCCATGTCCAGTAGGAATCAATGTCGATTTGGGTAACGATAAATGACCCAGTGATAGCTGCTATAATATTATTAATAATAATATATATAGATGCTAGTTTTAAGATCTCAGAAAGAACCTTAAGAAGTTTAAGAATAAAACGAGAAAAACTAATGATTGAAATACAGATTGTAAATTTGAAAGCCTCCACGAAAAGCACAAGTAGAACATTATATTGACACAATTAAGAAGTAAAGTACACATTAAAGGAATTCCGAGATTTTTGGTTCCAAAAAGCTTTTTCCTCTTTTTCTTCTCCTCCTCCTCCTACTCAAAGGAGTAATAAAAAAAGATATTCCAATTTCATCATCATCTTGCAGTTCTACAGCCCTTGGTTGTCTTTGACTTCCTCCAATTCTTTTTAGTTGTTGCTAGCACCCTCCATCCTTTCATACCTATCAAAATCAAATCATTTGTGACATCAAAGTATTATTGAAATCATCAATGTATTATTTTCATTGTTTTATTTAAATAATTTGTGACTTGAAGGTATTATTTCTGACTAACCGACATTACGTACCGATCTTATCTACGTAAGAAATATCATACATTCTACGGTGTGTCTCAGTTTTTAAAAATGTCTGAAGTTATTTTCTTAGGTGGTCTACAATAATTTTTAAGAAATAAAATATTTTACAGTTATTATAATGTATTTGGAGACCTAAAGGTAAATAGAAAGACGAATTATAATAGATTTGGATCCCCTGGAGTTCATGAAACTTGCTGATATATAGTCAGAATATTAGAGGAACCAGTTTTACCCAATTTTGTGTTTTTTAGAATCCTTGAAAATGTTTTTTAAAGAATTTCGTTCATTCACAACATTCCTAATGTCAGTAAAACAACAAAAAAATCCTATTTTTATTGAAAACCTAGTTTTGCGTGTCTCTATATTGTTTTTTTATATAATCATAGTAACAGTGTAACCCAGAAAATCTGCTGTGAAACACTTTAACGACTTTCTCTTGCAATTTAAATAATGCAAAATTTAATTTACATGTTTAATCATGAGTGAATGACACAAAATGAAAATCAACCTCTGTAGAGCTTAAAAATACGCAAATTTATTAATTGAAGCGTTTTAGAAAAAATTGTGTGAAATAAAAATTGTAGGTTTATTTCATTTTCTACAACTTTAATTGTAGGCCTATACACTTTGCTCTAAAATATATATTTAAGGCCGTAATCGGTTAAATTATTTTTTACCACGAGAGCACAAGCTCCCAAGAATTTTAGCATATAAGAGCTTATGTAAGTGATTTCCGGTAGAGCCAAAAAGTGTAGTAAATGAGGCGATTTTAAAAAAATCGCACGAGCCGTTTTTGAGAAAATCGCAAAAAAGTGAAAAATTCCACGTATTCAGCAGACCGATTTTAATAAATTTATAAATAAATTTTAATAAATACTAATTCAGGTAGACGGATCTTGATGAAAATGTTCGTGTTGGGTCCCCTAGTTGTAAGTTGAACTTAAGTTCCTAGTTTTAATTTCGAATGATATTCCGTCCTTGAGATGTTTTGGTCATAGAGACACACACACATGACGAGTCGCTAAAAACATGTTTATTTTGGTTCAGAGGAACTGAAAACGTGTATTTCCGGTAACAACTTTTCGAAAAATGTATACGAAAACAATACTTTCCTTCCCTATGTATTCATATAGAACAAGAGAAAGTAAAAAGTCAGTTGATTCCCTTAAGCCCTTATCTTTCTTGCTCAGTTGGGTGTTGATAAGGTTTTACTGAAAATGTTATAAATATACTCTCGCTCACAAGTTTTATTATAGGAATTGATTATATTTAAATACATCAGGTTACTTTGATGGTTTTTTAAATAAAAGAAATTTTTTGTAGTATTATGCATTAGAAAAATTATGTTATAAATTTCTGATTATGTTAATGAAATATTTATTTATTAAGATTAATTTGAAAGGGTACAGTTGTTATTTAGTACTTCTAATGTATAAATGTAACAGAGAAATCAAAAATCAGCAGCGATCTGCAACTTCTCGATGGAATCTGAATCATGGTGGTCTTTTCAAGGTCAAACAAGGTCACTACTTAATAATTACATGACCTCATTGCTACAGAGGAAGTCTCGCCGTTCCCCGTTTCCAATGCCACGTATTCCCAGCAAAACAACTATAGATTTTAAGCTTTAAGTTGTCAGCTATCGCGAAGGATGTTTCACCAATAACAAGAAAGAAGAAGTTTTTGGAATTTGACAAACTAGGTGGAGAACGTTTGACCGGTTCAGAAAGGGCGTGAGGTAAGCGAGGGACGGGGGAAGTACGGAATGCAATGCATTTGATCTCGGACCTACCACCTACTGAACAGATTATTTGTTTACAAAAACATATCTCTACTTAAATACGTAGTAATTTTTTGTTATTAATTTAAAAAATTTCAAACAAAAAAAACGTTATTTTATTCCTTTTCGTAAATATATTTAAAATGTTTCAAATGTAACTTTTTAAAATTCGGGTTTTTAAAGATATTTAAAAAAATACATAAAATATGCAAGTTAACCCACCGGGGTTGTCTATTGGTAACGTCGTTGCCGCGAATCAGCTGATTTTCGGAGACGAAAGCTCCTGGTTCAAATCCTAGTAAAAGTAGTTACTTTTATACGGATTTGAATACTAGAGAGTCGGTACCGGTGTACTTTGAGGGTTAGTTTTTAATTAACGATACTCTCTTTTGTTTATAAAAGACGAAAGACAATTGGTTTTGATAATGTACGTCGAATGAAAGAGAAAAGTCGAATGAAAGAGAAAAGGTTGTTTTTTTGGTTTTACGTCTGATTGTTTTGCAATTGGTGCTAATGCAGACGGTGAGTAGGATGGTAGATGAAGATGAGTGATAAAAAAAATGTCCTGACCGGGAATCAAACCCGGACTCCGGTGTAGAAGCCAGTTGGTCTAACCACTACTTTAACGGGCTGGCCAAGAGTAAAGGTGGCCGAAAAGGATTTTTAACTACCATCCAGCCGCCTGGAGGAAGAGAAGCAGACACAGTGGAACTTTGGAAGAAGAAGTGAGAGAGGCTATGCGGCAGAGAGGGCTGGAGGAGGAGGACTGGTGGAACAGACCGAGGTAGAGATTGAGGTGCGGGATGCGGCAGCAGCCGTAGGATCCCCGCTTAAAATAAAGTAAGATACTCTCTGAGGAATTATCAGCCTGAGTCTGTACAGAACTATACATCATTTACACGTCATACACATCATCGTCATCTTATTGGGTCATGGGGTTGCTTATTGTTCTTTAAATTGATAAAAAATTTCTTCTATAAAATCATGAGGAAGAAACTGAAAAAACGGTGAATTTTTTTCAAAATTACAGCTGTAAAGTGTATTTTATATCAAAAATGCTCATATCACGAATAAAAGAACATTTAAATTGCTAAATCTCTGTATTTTTCGTCCGACGCTAAGATTAGCGGCACTTACTCTGCAAAAAAAACTGCATTTAACGGGATATTTCCAAAATTACAACCGTTAATTACAATAAGACAATAACGCTATGGCCGACAATCCGTAAAAATATTGACTGAAGAAATTTTTTTTTTAAATTTTATTGTGACGAAGTGCTTAGCTGAACCGAAAATTTGACAACCGTAAGACGAAGTGACCACGGATGAGTTTTGTAATGTAATTATTTGATGAACGGGACAGTCGGGTACGACGGGAAAGTAATGCAAACAGTTTCTTTCCTCGTGATTGTAATAGTTTTTTTTTTTTTTTTTATTTAACGTCGCATCAACTGCAATGGTCATTAGCGACGACGTTGGGGTGGAACTTTATGCGATGTAGGATGAAATGATTTTTTGTAACGTATGAAAATATGCCATGCCTGAGTGGGATTCGAACCCAGGACCGCATGGTGAAAGGCGAGCACGTTACCAACTGCGCCAATGCGGCCGGCTAGTTTTGTTTTATTTCATAATGATTTGACGGTTCATGTCAGCTGTTTTTGGATGTGAACACTTAAGTATCGAACGTTGTTAGTTTGAGACAAAGGTAATTCGTGAAGGTAGCGTGGCGGGAATATTTGTTTACTTAACGTGGACGTCACATCCCTATATTACTTTCTCTTGCCTATATGGATATATAGGAAGGAAAGTATTGTTTTCATGTCGATTTTTCGAAATCGAGTTTTCACCGGATCTACACGTTTTCAGACCCCCTGAACCCAAAAAACATGTTTTTAGCGATTGGTCTGTGTGTGTGTGTGTGTGTGTGTGTGTGTAAACAAAATATCTCAAGAACGGAACATTGTACGAACTTGAAACTTGAAAATTAAGTTACATACCACTACCGGACCCGACACGAACATTTTCATCAAAATCGGTCGACCGGAAGTAGTAGTTTATTCGTATAATTTTTCACTTTTTTGCGATTTTTTCAAAAACTGGTCCTACGATTTTTTTTAAACTCGCCTGGTTTACTACATTTTTTATGCTCTACAAGATAGGGTAGGCGCCATATTTGCTGAAATTCAGCGTGAGGCTGTTTATAAGTAAAAACATTTTCTTTTTAAGATTGCGGCTTTAATATGCATTTTAGCGCAAAATGTTATATAATAAAAGTTGTAGAGAATGTAAAATCCTACAACTTTTATTTCGAACATTTTTTTTTATAACGCTTAGTTTAGCGGTAATTAGCAATTTTCTGTTTTTTTTCTCACGAAAACGTGTGAAAAATCTATTTTTTTAAGATTTCGGCCTTAGAATGCATTTTACGACAAAAGTGTATATAATAAAATTTATAGGAAATTAAGAGATCTACAACTTTTATTCAAAGCATTTTTTTGTACAGTGCCTAGTTTAGCGTGAATGGGCGATTTTCCATATGTTTAAGCCAAACTGAGGTCGATTTTAGTTTTGCGTATTTCACTAATGTTTTTTGAGGTTAGTTTTTTGTTTATTTTTAATGTTTTATTACTAATGTTAGGTTTATTGTTAATTATTTGCATTGGCAAGAGAAAGTTGTGTTAGTGTTTCACACCAGATTTTTTTGTTTTATATTCGTAAACCCTCCGGGTTCATCCACTGGTAAATTTGTCGACGCAAGTCAACTGCCATAACAGCTAATTTTCGGAGATGAAAACGTGGTTCAAATGCTAGTAATAGTAGTTAATTTTATACAGATTTGAATTCTCGACAGTAGTTAATGGTGTATGGTTGGAATTCAAAACCATACTTTCTCAGGATGGTCGACCTGAAACTGTACTAGACTTTACCTTATTTACACGTCATACAAAATCATCGTCATCTCATTGGACCATGGGGCTGCTCATTGTTCTTGTATTGAACAGACTGCAACGTACACACTTTCGATGAAGTTATCTGTAGAGGTTATGGAACTGTAGCTACTTTTTAAGGAACAGTGTGAAAATTTATTTAATTTTGTTGATTGAATTCGAGAACAGTATTGAAGTATAATTGAATATTGAAGTATATTCAGTATTGAAGTCTAGTTTACTCTACCATTGAAACACAGAGATTGTTGTTGTATACAATCGTTTCGGGGAAATACCTTTTATCAGTTTTGACTGATTTGGCCAGAGAGAAATGCTTTATCATACACAATATTTTCAATGGTGGTATGAAAGTCCAGAAAATTAAGCGACCGGACTCGAACGTAAAGCTGACCATGTGTAAAGCACCTCCCTTAGTTCAAATCCAGCAACTCAAGGCTGGTAATTTAAGGCGTTTGAACTAAAAAAGATAATTCCTCGAAACTATAGGACTTTGATGCAACAACAACACTGATTCTAATTTGTTTTAACTAAATCCGATATAAGAATTGAACACGAAGGCGTGCCCCAATGCGAATCTCTGTGTGCTTAACATAATTTAATCATTTTTTGCAAGCAATGAAATTGCAATTTTGATAATGATAAAAATAAACCTGAACCATAAAAAATCTGGTGTGAAACACTCACACAACTTTCTCTTGCCAATGCAACTAATTAACAATAAACCTAACATTAGTAATAAAACATTAGAAATAAACAAATAACTAACCTCAATAAACATAAACTAATTAAAATCATATATAACAGACGGAAAATGAAAATTAACCTCAGTTTGGATTTAAAATACGGAAAATCGCTCTTTCACGCTAAACTAGGCATTATACAAAAAACTGCTTTAAATAAAAGTTGTAGATCTTTTAATTTCCTATAAATTTTATTATAATATACACTTTTATCGTAAAATGTATACTAAGGCCGAAATCCTAAAAAATAGATATTTCACACGTTTTCGTGAGAAAAAAACAGAAAATTGCTAATTACCGCTTAACTAAGCGTTATACAAAAAAATGTTTGAAATAAAAGTTGTAGAATTTTAAATTCTCAACAACTTTAATTATTGCATTTTGCGGTAAAATGCATAATAAAGCCGCAATATAAACAAAAACAATTTTTTTACGTGAAAACAGCCTCACCAAGATTTTCAACAAACATGGCGCCTACCTTATCTTGTAGAGCATAAAAAATTAAGTAAATGAGGCGATTTTTAAAAAAACCGTCGGACCAGTTTTTGAGAAAATCACAAAAAAGTGAAAAATTACACGAATAAACTGCTACTTCCGGTTGACCGATTTTGATCAAAATGTTAGTGTCGGGTCCGGTAGTGGTATATAACTTAAGTTTCAAGTTCGTACGATGTTCCGTTCTTGAGATATTTTGTTTACACACACACACACACACACGCACACACACACAGACAGACCAATCGCTAAAACATGTTATTTGGATTCAGGGGGTCTGAAATCGTGTAGATCTGGTGAAAACTCGATTTCGAAAAATCGACATGAAAACAATACTTTCCTTCCTAAATATTCATATAGGCAAGAGAAAGTAAAAAAAAAAAATATTTCACGATGCTTAATTAACGAATTCTGAAAAGCGACTGTGTCACGAATTTTGACTATGCCTCGATGAAGGGTTGTGTTTCGTAGGGTAAAAAGGCTGAGTCACTGATCCGGAGACTGGTTTCTCGGGCTGTTGTTAACACAACACTATTAGACTTAACTACGTAATATTGTAATGTGACAGAATTTGGCTAACTTTTCCACTTATAACTTAATATTGGAAATATCTCCTTTTTTGCGTTAAAATGAAAATGTTACTTAATTAAACATTTTAAACATTTCATGATTTAATTTTGGGGTATGATATTTTTTGATACGTTATTAACTTATAACAAAGATATTCAAAATGTTTTGTTTACCCCTCCCTCGAAACTCCCCCACCCTTATTATATTATTAAAAGAATTTATAAATTATGTTCAGAACCTAAAACCGAAATTATTGAATTTGGTTCAACGGTTCTTGCGTAATGCAGTAACAAAAAACAGGCAAAAATTCAGCTGAATTTATTTTCAGTCTTCACTTACAGACAAGATCACAATTTTATTTTGTAGATATATGCTCATACTAATAAAGTATATTAAAATGAAGTTTTATATTGAAAAAATACTTGTTAAAAGGATTCATGAATTAAACATTCATGTAGGTTGTAATTTAATAAATAATAAATTGATAATTAACATAAATTAATAGTGAATTTTGATTATACCGTCGTTGTGCAGAAAGATAAATTGACGAAGATAGTTGTACCGACAGAATCGTTTGTCGTTATCCCTTTATTTTTACTTTACTTACTTTGTTACTTATTTATTTTTTTACTTATTTATTAGCCTATTATTTTTCACGTCTGTTCGATGTTTACCTGAGCTTAAGAACTTAAATGCTCTTTCACGTTTCCTTGTTCCTCCTGGCCGTTCTTCGTTCTTTCAAATTCCTGTTCGTGCGTTCTCTGTGTTTCCTCCTTCGTTTTTAAGTGCAGCCAGTGTTCATTTCCTTCCTCCCCTTTTTGTGATATCTTTTTCAAAATAGTGATTTTTACTTTCTCTTGCCTATATGAATATATAGGAAAGAAAGTATTGTTTTCATGTCGATTTTTCGAAATCGAGTTTTCATCGGATCTATACGTTTTCAGACCCCCTGAACCCAAAAAACATGTTTTTAGCGATTGGTCTGTGAGTGTGTGTGTATGTGCGCGCGCGCGCGCGCGTGTGTGTGTGTGTGTGTGTGTGAACAGAATATCTCAAGAACGGAACATCGTACGAATTTGAAACTTGAAACCTAAGTTACATACCACTACCGGACCCGACACGAACATTTTCATCAAAATCGGTCAACCGGAAGTAGTAGTTTATTCGTGTAATTTTTCACTTTTTTGCGATTTTCTCAAAAACTAGTCCTACGATTTTTTTAAAAATCGCCTGGTTTACTCAATTTTTTATTCTCTACAAGATAGGGTAGGCGTCATGTTTGCTGAAATTCTGGGTAAGGCTGTTTTCACTTAAAAACATAGTTTTTTTTAAGATTACGGCTTTAATATGCAATTTAGCGCAAAAATGTATATAATAAAAGTTGTAGAGAATTTAAAATTCTACAACTTTTATTTCGAACATTTTTTTGTATAACGCTTAGTTTAGCAGTAATTAGCGATTTTCTGTTTTTTTCTCACGAAAACGTGTGAAAAATCGATTTTTTTAAGATTTCGGTCTTAGAATGCATTTTACGACAAAAGTGTATATAATAAAATTTATAGGAAATTAAAATATCTACAACTTTTATTTAAAGCATTTTTCTCTACAGAGCCTAGTTTTGTGTGAAAGAATGATTTTCCGTATTTTTAAGCTGAACTGAGGTTGATTTTCATTTTGCGTCTCTCACTCATGATTAAAATTAGGTTATGTTTATTGAGGTTAGTTTTTGTTTATTTCTAATGTTTTATTACTAATGTTAGGTTTATTGTTAATTGTTTGCATTGGCAAGAGAAAGTCTTATGAATGTTTCACTCCCGATTTTTTTAATTTTGTGTGTGAATTATCCCGATGGTTCTTATCGATTTCTCTGATCTTTAGTTGTTTGAGGTGGTCTTCTCGGACTTTATTTTGATTGTGTTTCTGATGTCTAAGATTTGGTGTGATTTTTTTCTTGTACATTTTTACTTACTCTTGCCTATATGAATATATAGGAAGAAAAGTAGTTTTCATGTCGATTTTTCGAAATCGTGCTTTCACCAGATCTGCACTTTTCAGACCCTCTGAACCCAAAACACATGTTTTCAGCGATTGGTCTGTGAGTGTGAACAGAATATCTCAAGAACGGAACATAGTACGAACTTGAAACTTGACACTTAAGTTACATACCACTACCGGACCCGACACAAACATTTTAATCAAAATCGGTCAACCGGAAGTAGTAGTTTATTCGTGTAATTTTTAACTTTTTTGTGATTTTCTCAAAAACGGGTCCTACGTTTTTTTTTGAAAAATCGCCTGTTTTACTAAATTTTTTATGCTCTACAAGATAGGGTGGCGCCATCTCTGCTGAAATTCTTGATGAGGCTGTTTTCACGTAAAATAATGGTTTTTTAAGATTTCGGCTTTAATATGCATTTCAGCGCAAAAAATTATGTAATAAAAAATGTATAGAATTAAAAATCCCACAACTTTTATTTCAAACATTTTTGCATAACGGTTAGTTTAGCGGTAATTAGCGATTTTCTGTTTTTCTCTTACAAAAACTTGTGAAAAATCGATTTTTTTAAGATTTCGGCCTTAGTATGCATTTTACGACAAAAGTGTACATAATCAAATTTATAGGAAATTAAAAGATCTGCAACTTTTATTTAAAGCATTTTTCTCTACAGAGCCTAGTTTAGCATGAAAGAGTGATTTTCCGTATTTTTAAGCCAAACTGAGGTCGATTCTCTTTTAGCGTCTTTCACTCATGATTAAAATACGGTTATGTTTTTGAGGTTAGTTTTTTGTTATTTCTAATGTTTTATTACTAATGTTAGGTTATATTGGTCATTATTTGCATTGGCAAGAGAATGTTGTGGGAGTGTTTCACACCAGATTTTTATCTGTGTGTTCGTAAAATCATGCTCTCCTTCTTCTGAAAGTTTCTGTGCTTAGTAGATTTCTGATGGTGGTCGCTTATTCCATATTCCATCAAAGTATTTGATGAATATATTACAAAGTATTTGTACATAAAACAAATTGTAGCTACATATTACAAACACATTTTGTAATTTAACAAAATTAGAAACACATTTTTATTCATAGTAGTCTTTAGATATTAAATTTAGAATTTAGAAAAAAAATTAAATTTAGAATTTAAAAAACTTATAATAAGAAAATTAACTCAATTTGTTGTAGAAAATGTACAAAATTTAAGTTGCTTTTTAGTTGCACTGGAAAGAAGATATTTCATGACTATTAACTTACTCGTTGCACTTGTACACCCGAACTTAAGTAGTTGAACCAAGTTTTTTATAAACAGATTTTAGCGGATAGTAAAGAATTCTTTGATATTACAAGTTGTTTTTTTTTTAGCAGAAACTGTCGGAGGTTATTTTTAAATGTACGTAGCTACGTAGGCTACAATCTTGTGAATTAAAAAGTGAACGTTAGTTTTTGTTTCTTGTATTCTAGATTTAAAATATTATAAAATTCATTGTAAAAATTAATTTATCTTGTTATAAAATTCAGTTTAATTATTTATTATAAAATTAAGATTTCGTTTGTGTATTATTATAATAATCAACAGAACCCAAGTTTTCTCGCCCTGAATCACCGTACGTGCTATTAAACGAAAGTATCTCTCAAGGTCGGCGCCGTGGCTTAGTTGGTTAAAGCGCCTGTCTAGTAAACAGGAGATCGTGAGTTCGAATCTCGCCGGTGCCTTCTTTTTTTAGCAGTAACTTACATTACTAATCTATTTAAAATATTTAATTTTTTTCATTTAAATTTTGTAAATTCTAATTTTTATTTAATCTCTTTGTATAAAAACGCAAAAGTTTTCACTTACTAATTACTAATAATTATTTTAAGTTTGTAATTAACTAGAGGCTGGTTTTCAGTGAATTTATTTTTGAGGGGTTGGACAGAAAAACCTTTTATTGTATATATTCATTTGTCACCGTGTGCAATGACTTACACCGTTTATTTTAGTCATTTTTTTGGGTCAAATAATTAATAATAAATTTTTTTAAACTGTCATAACATTTTATAATGGCGTTGATAGCAAGATATGCTATATATACTTAAGCGCCAGAAAGAAGCACCGATTCAATACCGTGAAAAAATTGCCACGCTACAATGACTGATAAAAAATGTGGTATTCGATATTTTACAGATGAACCGTGCAATTTTTGTGAGATGAGGCTCTGTATGAATGATATGATATGACAATTTTAATCTTAAGATGTTTACACAAATAAACTAGGAAACAGAAAATTAGGTTTTTTCATTTCTTTAATTGACACAAACTAAAGTATTTGCATTTCGATCTCTAAAGGGCAAAATCTATATAAATAAAATTGTGATTTTGTCTTTACAATGTTTAAAAATGGCCCAAATTTTGTTTCTACGCCAAATCTACTAAGTAATCACCGAAAATAAGTTCAGCTAAATTTTTGTCTGTTTGTTACGACATCACGCAAGAACCGGTGAACCAAATTCAATGAATTTCAGTACCTAGGTTCTGGACGTAATCAAAATGAAAATAGGCTGTAAATTTTTTAATATCACAAAGGGATAGGGGAGTTTAGAGGGAGGGGTAAAAAAAAAACTACGAATATCTCCGTTAAAAGTCAATGTATCAAAAAATGTTATATAATCGAAATTGCGAAACGTTTAAAGATAAATAACTTTGATTATGTAAAGTTTTTCATTTTCATGCATAATAACGGAGATATTGCCAATTAAGAAAAAATAATCATATCAATTTTTTTAGAATAACATACAAAATAAAGAAACCATAAATTAGGCCTACGCGCCGGTAAAACCCGCATTTATTCAGTCAGTACCTACCTACCTACCCATTCCACCAGTACCCTATACACCCATTCTCGGTCACATTGTCAAAAATGAATCAGCATTCTTAATAGTTCGTTAGTTAACCATCGTGGTGTTTCCTATTTTGATTTGCCATTCATTTATTACGAAAATAATAAAGCGCATTATATCTAATTTAAAAATACCAAGATCTCGCTTTTATTTTACGTCCAACTTTTAATTTTTTATTAATAATAATGCTGACGTTGAAAGGAAGTACGAGTAGATAACAAAGAATGATTAAAGAATATCAGACCTGACAGGGATCGAACTCGGTACCCCAAGTCTCAGCTCTCGAAGCCCAGAGTCTTTTAACCTGATTTTGGTTCAAATTTAGTTCTTTTGATGTACTCCCCTTCTAATGCTATCAATCCATTTCATTTATGATAAACTTGATCAAAATTGGTTTTTATAAAATTACAAGCATAAAATGCAGTGTAAGGGAAAATTCATGTAGCTAACAGAAAAATAAAAGATAATAAAAATTTTTCCCCATAACAGACAGGTGGTATTTTAAAATATTTGCACTCAATCTGCTAGTTCCAGGGCAACAAAAAATACTTCTGTTTTTTATCAAATGTTCAGCCAATTAAATGACTGAATTATTTAAGAACATAACAAGTAGAGGTGTAAAAGACACTAGTCAGAGTTCTCTGATATTTATGGATTTCATTATACAGCCAGACTCTGTGGTGAATGAAGTGAAGGTGCCATTTGGGGAGTGGGAAGTAGATGCTTTTCACAGAAGGCCTGGCATGCTGATAAGCATACTTTTCAACTCACTGAGGACGGCACTGGTAAAAACCACCTCACTCCTCGTTTAACTTATGAAACCTCTAGAGTTTCAGTCTTTCGGTTGATGACCTAAAGAACAATTTTGTAATATTTCTTATATTCATTAAGTTTAGTGGAAATTTATGATTTTCTTTTAAAAATGCATTGAAATTGGTTCATGCCATGTTGCCGTTCGTCAACTACATAAATTGTGCTAGTACATAAAGCATCAAAATCTGCCTTAAAATGTGCTACTGCTTAAGAATTATCTAAAAATTTAGTGCAACTTATAAGCAATTTATTTTATTTTTTTCAGTAAAAACTATGTCATTCTGTGCAATTTTTTAAACAATTTATTCCTGGTGACCGAACAGTATTTTGATTTCTTAACAAAAATGTACAGAAATGCATTTTTGTGGTAAACAATCAAGGTGCATTTTTGTGGTTATTTATAAAGTTGATTATTTTTATTAGAAATTATTTTCCCATACTTATCTCAGATCTTACATTCAATTTACAAATTAGTTGTACAATTTGTAGCCGCAAAATTAAATTAATTTACTACAAATTTAATTTTTAAGTGTTACAAAATTATTTGTTGTGAAAGTTTAAAATGCAATTTTTTTTGTTGAAATTGACGGTTCAAAAGTTTTGTTTTAATGTAGATTATTAAATTTTTTATTATATGTTTGTAATTTTTATCTGTAAAATTTTTATTATGTGTCAGTTCAGCCAATTTAGGTTTTAATTGAAAAAAACGTACGATCTGTGCCATATCTTATTAATAAAAATATTTTAAAATTTATTTTCTTCAAATTTTTTTTTAACACAAAAAATAACTCTATGCACTATCTGTAAATTTGAAAGCGAAGTCTCCACAACCACTAGGTTTAGAAATTTAAAATTTAATATGTGAGTACTATTTGTAGGTGCTCACTTGAACGGATTTTGAAATTTTCTACTTTTAAAGGAAGAAAATAAAAACAGTAAACTTTTCAGAGACTAAATAAAATGTAAATAAAATGTAAATGAGGTGTACCTCATTTACACGTCATACACATTATCCTCATCTCATTGGGTCATGGTGTTGCTTATTTCTCTAAAATGTACAGATTGCAACGTACACATATTAGGAATTTTAAAAAAATTCGTTCTATGTTTAAACCCACCAGGTTGGTCTAGAGGTAAAGCCGTCGCCGTGAGCCAGCTGTTTAAAAGCTGATTTTCGGAGACGAAAGTTCCTGGTTCAAATCCTAAAGGTAGTTATTTTTATACGGATTTGAATACTAGACAGTGGTTACCTGTGTACTTTGATGATTAGGATTCAATTAACCATATCTTTCAGGAATGGTCGCGCTGAGTCTGTGTAAAAATAGACCTCATTTACACGTCGTACAGTACATATCATTCTCATATCATTGGGTTGCTTTTTTGAAATTGAACAATTTAGGGATAAAAAAATGCAAATTGGTACACCACCTTTGATGTTTGATAAGTTGTTATGCGATAGATTCCGGGTAGGGTCTAACAAATTAAACAAGTTAAAACCATTAGTTTATTTTTGATAACCAACTTTTGTAGTTGGTAATACCAAAATTAATGATGCCAATTTTAAAAATTAAAAGAAAAATAATAATTAAGAAAAAACTACTCCGGGCCAATGAGTCAGCTATTGACAGAATGTCGCTTTCATTTTTGTTAAGTAACTCTATGTGGGTGTCTTGTTCAAATTCATGTCCATTCACGTCAATAATTTAGAGATTAAGTTGGAGAGTTGTTTAAAATAAAAGCAGTTCCCGATTACAAAGAAAAATAGGAGGGATTTTTTTCTCCAGATTCCTGTAACAGCAGACACTCCACTATTTGTCAATTAGGCTGTTTTAACCAAGGGCTGTAAATGTTTGTAGTAACACATGTGCAGTAATTGCAAATTTGTTAAACATGTTTTAATGGTGTTGAACATTGTAAATGGCAGCTAGAAAATATGATCGGTTAATTATTATGAAATAGATTGTTGTCAGTTGGTATTTGGTGTTTGGTTGCAAGTTGTCCGTGACACTACAAGACATGACACCACACCTGACGGTGCGGGAGGCCAACGGTAGAGTAAGTAAACGGTCGATCGGCCGGCAAGCATGAGATATTCGGCGGTGGCGGCGCGTTAGGAATGCGGGCAGGGGCACAGCGCACACGTCGGTTCATTCACCCTCCACCTCCAGCCGAAGAAATAAACCTGAGAATCTTCTGGCTACAGTATGCACTCGACTTGCACGATTCGATTCACGCGGTTTATTAGATATTCGCGGTTCCGTCGTGCATTCTTCGGTTTCACTTCACACTTAGGAATCGTAGATCCTAACGTACAATTTTATGAACTACCATAAATGATCTACTTGTGACTTATTGCTTTTTTAATCTGTACTTACCTAAGACGTCATGCAGTAAGAAAACTCATACGAATTAATTGAAATTTCCCTTATCCAAAAGTGTGCTAAAGTGATGAAAAATGTTCCAAAATCACAAACGTGTAAAATCTCTTCACAGAATTGAACGTTCTTCCGCTGCCATCATTTTAATTTCATAATTTTCAAAACCGGCAAAAAGAAACTCCGAATTTATTTATTTTTTATTTTATTTATTTAAAGTCGCATCGACAGCTTGGTCATTAGCGACTTCTGTGGGTTTCGGTACATTAATGAGGGTGGGTTTTAAAGTAATTAAATTCTAGATCATTGCGGGAAATTCCAATTCCAAAGGATCAAACCCGGGACCTTCCGCTTTGTAGGTTAGTGCGCTAGCCACTACGCGACCACGGTTGTTTTTAATAAACTCTAAATTGTTTGTTATAACTACCACAATTACGAAACTAAAAATCGCAATTAATTCCTATTGGAGAAATACAGAGTCTCTAAATCCTATCACGGAATTGATTATAATTCCAATTTTTTAATAACATTAAAAAAATCTAAGTTTTTTCCCAGTTATCGTTCGGAAATAATTTTTTTTAAACAAACCACGTCTTATACTCTGAACAAGAGTTTCTTGACTACTTTAGTGACTAGATTTCAAAAATGTGTATTAATTTTATCAATTCCCTGTTATTAAATTTATTGTCTAGGTTTTATTGTAATTACGTTATTTAAAGTAGAGGCCTTCGGGCTAGCCCAATCAGTCAGCTGGTAAAAAGTCGCTATTAATTCTTAAGCAATACTGGTTGGGCAAGCGTTTTGTATGGTGACCAGTGACTGCCGTTCCTGAACAAACTCTACTGGAAATCCCTGTTGAAAAATTCATGCCGAATCACGTCAAAAATATAGCGAAAGAAGCGATAAAATTGGGTGGTTGTCAATAAAAAAATACAGTTCCTGAAAATAAAAATAAGAGCTAAAAAAAGTTAAAAGTTGACTTATAATTACATTTAGTAACATTAAATAAATAATGTTTCCAAAACTTTGAAACGGATTAAAGTTTTAAAATTATAAATTATACATTATTGCTTTACGGTAATCACCTCGTTTCTACAGTTTAGAAGCAAGTAATCAAAATTCGAATGTTTAATTTTTGTTAAATTATCTTTTGCTAAATACGCTTCCCAATTTTTAAAACTATACCTCTTCGCGAATATAATTCTATCATTTAAATTAGATTATTTGCACTATACAAGTACCTAATACTGTATTTGTTTCCACTTTACGTTTTACATAATCGTGTTTTAGAGAAAAAACCACAGGATCAATCTTGCTGAAGTTTGAAAATCAAGATTTTCTTTAACAACGAGATTTTAAGTCAGCTATGTAATCCCTTAAAAACAATTAGGCTGTAATACGATAAAAAAATACAAATAACCTATCCAGTTTTCTCAAAATTAACTCTTAACGATTTTTCACCAATTTTATTAAAAAAATGTGAAGCTATATTATTATAAACTTATCGGATTGGTCTACTGGTGAAGTCTTCGCCACGAGTCAGCTGTTTAACAGCTGATTTTCGGAGACGAAGGTTCCATGGTTCAAATCGTACCAAAGATAGTTTCTTTTATACGGATTTGAATACCAGACAGTGGTTACTGGTGTACTTTGATGGTTGGGGTTCAATTAAACATACTTTTTCAGGAATGGTCGGCCGGAGTATGTACAAGACTACACGTATCATCTTCATCTCATTGTGTCATGGGGTTGCTTATTGTTTTTAAATTAAACCGATTTCAACGTGCACACATTAGGGATTAAACAAATTATATGATATAAAATTGTTGATGTAAGTGCAATAAGTTATTTTGTTTTATACCGACAAGGTATTTTACGTGAACGCTAGGTTTGTTTGCAACGTGTATCTGTTATGACGATTGATTAACTTTTTTCAAATCGTACATTTTCTGCAGTAATTAAGATGGTATAATTGTGTTTTCTGGTAAAATTTAACGGGAATTCTAATCTTGTTAGAAAAAATTATTTTTTAATATTACAACCTTATGGTGCATTTTAGAGCAAAAAAGCATCAAACAAAAGGTAGATATCGGCCGTCTCCCTAGAGTAGTGGTAGCGCGCTAGTCAACCACTTGGAGGTCCTGGGTTCGATTCCTGGCCAGGGTCTGGAAATTTTTACAGGGTAAAAACCCACTGTTCATATCCCACCATAGTCGCTAATGACCGGGTTCTTGATGCGACTCTAAATAAAGGAAAAAAATCGTGAAAAATTGTACAATTTTTGTAAAAAATAGTTTTTAATCGAACGCTTGGTTTAGTTAATATTTGTACAATGCATTAAAATAATTCTTTTATGAAATCACAAGCTTAAAATTCAATTTACGGTAAAAATTCACGTAATACAATTTAAAGAGATTAATTGAGAAAAATTCTACAACTCACTTATAGCGTTTTTCCAAACAAATTTGACGTATAGGGAAATTAACATTGGACAGTGTATTGTCTACATTAATCTAATTATGAGGGTGTAAATCTTACTTTTATTACTCCAGTCGTTGGGACACAGAATAAAAATGAGTCTACAAAAGAATTTAATAGCTTATAATTTAATTATTATTATTAATATTAAAAAGACAAAATGTGTACCGTTGTAAAAGCACAGTTGTACAAACAGTGGAAGTTATGGTAATTCCTAATTAACGTAACTTCCATTTATTAAAGTAAAACTCCATTAAATAATGCCTGGGAAAACCCCCATTGTTAGAGCAAGTTACGTTAGAATAGTAGTTAGAAAATAATTTGTAAATATAGCCAACTGTCAATCATCTGATACGGGGTAGTATTCTTTAGACGGGCGTATTTCCCCCTCTGTGTTTGTGGACTTTTCTTTCACCTGCCAACTTACAGCCAATCATTGGGATGGACTCCTTCCTTTTGGCCCTCCAGGTTGGTTGAATGGGGTTGGTAGGAGAGGGAGGCTTGTCGACCAGAGTTTCCTGATTTCGGATATAGTAAACCGAAATCAGTTCCCTTGGGACTTAAGAGTGGAACAGTTAGTTAAGAAGGAGCAGCGTTTGAAGAAGTGACTAGGAGAACGAGGGGTGACAAGAAGAACCAGGAGAAGAAGAAGAAGAAGTAAGAGAAAACATATTTCATTGGAGGTAAATTCATTCGTATATTTGTTTAGGGTTTGTTAAGTTTTGTTTTCGTATTAAAGTCGCGGCAGAATGCTAGAAAGTGGTTACCGGTGTACTTTTATGGTTGGAGTTCAATTAACCATATTCTCTCAGGAATGGTCGGCTTGAGTCTGTACAAGACTACGCGTCATACATATCATCCTCATCGGGTCATGGGGTTGCTTATTGTTCTGAATTGAACAGATTGCAACATACACATATTAAGAATAAAAAAAAAAATAGTCGCGGCAGAAAAAAGGTTAGCTATATTGTAAAATAGGTTAGGGTAATTTAAGAATAAGTTTGTTAGTAAGTGATACATTAAATAAAAGTCTGTGGTTGAATGCAAAGGAAACGTAGTTTTATTTATTTATTTTTCTCATGCTCTACTGAAAGAGGTGGCGCCCAATTTTTATTATCTTTTCAATCTGTACAAAAGTATTTGCCCACCGGTCGAGGTTGAAGGTGGTGCAAATGTTATTCAATTTCGATATAGCGCGGTACTTAAATTCATATAGGGATATTGATATAGCGCGGTCTTGGGTTCAAATCCCATTCAGGCACGGCATATTTTCATAAGTTAAAAAAAATCATTTCATCCTTCACCGTCTGCATTAGCAGTAATTGCAGAACAGTCGGACGTTAAACCAAAAAAGGTACTTAAATTAGAAAAATTTGGCATTATGTTCATGTCTGTTAAGTACATGTGCGCGTTTAGAAGTCACTAAAATTTTACTACATAAAAATTAATTACTAATTACTTTAGTTTTTATATTGGATGTATTAAGGTAACAAATTATTTTTAATATTTTTGACAACATTATTTAGCAAAAAAATAAAATAAAAAAGTGGGAAAAAGTGGTTTCAGTTAGTGGTATTTAAACTCATGACTCACATACGATAATATCAAAAGTAAAATTGCAACTTACGTCTAAACGCGCACAGTTATTTAACAGACATCAACATCAGCGAATTTTTTTTATGTAAGTATCGCACTATATCGAAATTGAATAACATTTTCTCTTTTTATTATTAATAATTAAATTATTAGTTATTAAAATATTTTGTAGACCAATTTTTAATCTGTTTCCAAACGACTGGAGTAATAAAAGCAAGATTACACCCTTATAATAAGATTAATGTTGATAGTACATTGTCCAAAGTTAATTTCCAAATACGTCAAAATTTTTGGGAAGCTCGGTATAATACTTTTTATCCAACCCTTAATTTATGATAATTTGCTATTTATTTTGCAAAACCTAAATTAAAATTGGTTCATTTCACTGCGCGGTTTATATATATTTTTGATACTGCTTCAAAATAATGTATAAAGAAAGTAAATTGTTTGGAGATTTACGAGAAAGTTAGTGCGGTTTATGGAACATTTATTTCAACTTGTGTTATTTCTTTGTGGTATGAATTTATCGCGTAAATAGAGGTTTACTGTAGAAGTATTATGCGAGACGTAGAACTTGGCCTTTTTCACCGAGTCAGTCGGGAGGCCCGACTGGCCTTCTGCGCCTCCCTGCTAGCCTGCCCGGCTGGCTTCCTCCTCAGGGTGGTCTCTCCTACTACCTCCATCTTCATCTTCTCCCGTCCAACAACCACCACCTTCCATTAACAATGCATAGTTTATCACCTCCCGTGAACTTTACTACGCCTTGGGCTAGCTAACTACACCAGTAACACCGCTCTTCTTATTACTTTCACTAACATACACATATTTTGTTTAAATAATTAACACTATGGTCCGTATGAATAAATCGGAGCAAATGGTTTTGCTCCATTTTTTATAAGCAATCCTTCGATATACGTAAGTAAAAAACAAAATATTAAACCTTATGTTTATCCTTAGGAGCAATTACTCAGAGCTAATGAATCATTCATTTGAAAAAGCCCATAAGTCAAAAATTTCCTTCGTGTTTTATTGTATTTTTGTGAATTAACTGAAAGTACAGACCATTTCCTACAAAAATCACTTAAGTGTGGATTTCCTTCATTAATATAATACTGAAAATTCCAATTACCTGGAAACAAAAATTATTGTGAGCTCGTCTACTACTGGTTTCGATAATTAGTTTACTATTTGTAAATAATTTTTTTTGTTTTGTACATTTCATATTTTATTGTTTTTTTTTATTTCCATTTGTATATATGTTGGTTAGGTCATCATTCGAAAGGCTGGTTTGAATCTGTAGAGGTTTTACTGAGTAAAACGAGGAGTGAGGTGGTTTACCAGTGCCTTCCTCACTGCTTCGGAAAGTAAGCTTATCAGCATGCCGGGCCCTCTGAAAAGCACATATTTTTCACTCTGCAAATGACACCTTCACTTCATTCATCAAAGGATCTGGCTGTATAATGAAATTCATTACTTTCAGAGGAGATTACTCTGATTCATCCAAGGGGGAAGAGGTAGAGGTATCTTGTACACCTCTACCTCTTCTAATCTTAAATAATTCAGTCATTTAATTGACTGCCTATGTGATAAGAAATAGAACTATTTATTTTAGCCCTGCAACGAACAGATAGAGTTTAAATAATTTGAAACTCCACCTGTTTGTCATAGGCAGACATTTGTATATATAATTATATAATAGCATACTATCTTTTTAAAATGTCTTAGTAGTTTACTTGTATTTAAGTAACTAACATGTAGTTGTAATTACTAACACACTAATAAATTACCATAGTAGTTGCAGTAGTATAATAAACAAAGAAGCACTGAATTGATCTACCCTTGAACATGGGAAAACATAATTGGGTGGATCTATTTTACAACCACCAATTAATACAAATAGTTTTAGATTTTCAAAGTACTAATTAACATTAAAGCTTTTTAAGTTCCTAAAAATATTTTTCTGACGTATGTGCTTTCTATATTATGTGAATAAAAAGCAAATGTATGAATTTGAAGTAAATGCTTAAAAGAAGTGAAGCATGCTTATTAGTATCAGATTATGTTACCGTCGTAGGAAAACTGTATATTTATTTAAAGGGAGATCTGAGGTGAATGGATGCTGTTCATTATTTAGTTAAATGACCTCGCTGCGTTTCACGGTAGTGTTTAACTTCTCACTCAAACTTACACGTTGAAAGAAAATCACGACTGTACGAACAAAACAAATTATGCAGTACTGAAGAAAAAAAATTTGTTGACTTCAGTAAGAATTAGTGGAAGGGGATAAAAACGACCAAAATATGTGTCAAAAAAATGTAGGCATAATATATTTGTTGTTAAAAGTTGGAACAATCTCTTTGATTTTTGTAACATAACTTTCTGTGCGGAAATCGGATATAACATTATTTTATGGATTACTGTCCCGTAAATAATTTTCAAAAAATTTCAAAGGGGAACGAGTAAAGGATGATGTCATATTGTGGGGCGGTAAAATAAGAAACCAAAAGATGGCTTTATTTCACCAATCACAATTTCTTTTTAATTTAAAAATGACGTAATGCTATGTGGCCTATATTACTTAGGAATCTCTAATTGTACCAATTGGGTAGGTAGTTTTTCAGATTACCTCTTACAAACAAACGTTACATCTTTCTAATATTAGGATGTAAATATTTAGAATAATGACCTCTATATTATATTTATTAATATAGAATATTTTATAATATATAATATATTAGACTATATTATAATACCTATATATATTCTAAATATCTACAGAATTTCTATCAAAAGTAGAATTGCTCAAGCTAGAAAAGACTTTGAAATGAAAAATAGCTTACTGACTACAAACATTGATTTACAGATTACGAAAAATTTCTTAAAACACTGTGTTTGGAGTGTAGCATTATACGGGAGTGAACCGTGGGTGATAAGGGCGATAGCAAAGAAGACTTCTTTTTTCATCTACTCGCCTAAGAACCTCTAAATTAGCTACTTATTTTGTCCATCCACCTAATCTTCGACATTTTCCTATAACATCACATTTCAAATATTCTCTTCTCTTCCTATCTACAGCATCTATCACCCACGTTTCACTCTCATATAATGCTACATTCCAAACATAGTGTTTTAAGGAATTTTTCCTAGTCTGTAAATTAATGTTTGTAGTCAGTAAGCTATTTTTCATTTCAAAGTCTTTTCTAGCTTGAGCAATTCTACTTTTGATATCACTTTTGCTTCTACCATCCTTTGTTATTTTACTCCCTAGATAGCAGAATTTTTCAACTTCCTGTATGTTTTCGTTGCCTACTTTTAATTTTCCTATCTCCTCTAAACCACGCTTGCTGTTGCTTAACACTTTCGTATAGGTAATGTTATGAGGTGATATAAAGATGAAAAAATGCCAAACTTACCGGTAATTGAACCTGGGACCCTGGCGTAAAATCCAGTTGCGCTGACCACTACACCACGGGCCGGCTATTTAGTGGTAATGAAATTATGTTGACTAAAACTAAAAATTGAATTTGGTGTTACTTGTGTTGCGCTGTAATTTATAGATTGCGTTCCCACGCTTGGTGTAGTTAGTGGTTTCAAATATCTTAGCTAGCGGTTTATGTAGTAAAATATTTGAAATCACGGTGCTTTAAATTTGATACTTTATTTGGTCGACTATACATTTAATTAATTTTATTTTAAGCTGTTTTTTTTACTATATCATATATTTTAGCCTTTTTGAATCTAAATTTATTTTTGGCGTTTGTTTTTCCCCTTTGTATATAGTATATGTGTTTCAGTCTGCACGTTTTCATGCGGTTTTTTTTAATGGATTAGACCCCGAACTAAAAACCACAAGCGGTAAATCGCATTCCGTAGTCTAATAAGAAATTAAATACATGTTCCAAAGAATCTGTTTATTTATTCTTTAATTTACAGCAATATTCTTGGTTCGTTGTGTCAGCTCTGAACTTTAATATCCATGAAATAATTAGTTTATTTCCCGTATCATTTCACGTTTAGTACACGATGAAAAATCTGGTGTGAAACACTCACACAACTTTCTCTTGCCAATGCAAATAATTAACAATATACCAAACATTAGTAATAAAACATTAGAAATAAATAAAAAACTAACCTCAACAAACATAATCTAATTTTAATCATGAGTGAAAGACGCAAAATGAATATCTACCTCAGTGTGGCTTTAAAATACGGATAATCACTCTTTCACGCTAAACTAGGTTCTGTAGAGAAAAATCCTTTTAATAAAAGTTGTACATCTTTTAATTTTTTATAAATTTGATTATATACACTTTTGTCGTGAAATGCATACTAAGGCCGAAATCTTAAAAAAATCGAAAACAGAAAATCGCTAATTACAGCTAAACTAAGCGTTATACAAAAAATATTTGAAATAAAAGTTGTAGAATTTCAAATTCTATACAACTTTTATTATATACATTTTTTCGCTAAAATGCATATTAAAGCTGCAATCTTAAAAAAATACATTTTTTACGTGAAAACAGCCTGACCAAGAATTTCAGCAAACATGGCCCCTACCCTTTCTTGTAGAGCATAAAAAATTTAGTAAATGAGGCGATTTTTAAAAAAATCGTAGGACCAGTTTTTGAGAAAATTGCAAAAAAGTGAAAAATTACACGAATAAACTACTACTTCCGGTTGACAGATTTTGATGAAAATGTTCGTGTCGGGTTCGGTAGTGGTATGTTAACTTAAGTTTCAAGTTCGTACGATGTTCCGTTCTTGAGATATTTTGGATACACACACACACACGCACAGACAAAGTTGTGTTAAAAACATGTTTTATGGGTTCAGGGGGTCTGAAAACGTGTAGATCCGGTGAAAACTCGATTTCGAAAAATCGACATGAAAACAATACTTTCCTTCCTATATATTCATATAGGCAAGAGAAAGTAAAACCCTGTTGACCTATGTATTGTAGAGTATTTTTCATTTATTTGTTTTCCTTTAAAAATCAAATCCTTTTAACATCAGCGAACGTTGACTATGGAAACAGGAACATTCGTAAGAACGTGTAAGTAACCCGAGGACTTCGTCGTCTGGATGTGTTTCCTTCATTCTTATCGGCAATATATTTTTGAGCTGTCTATAAAAGTGACTCAGGATATATAATTTCGAACAAAATTTTTGTTTCCAGAATGTTCCCTTACAAATATTAGTCAATAAAAATGTTTTTTTCGTTACTAAGTATATTTATCGTTTTATTATTGCATTTCCCGAGTGTGATCGATTATCCGAAAAAATTGGTCATCCGAAATTGTCATGCTCTAATTATTTCGGATAATCGGTACTTTACTGTATTTCCATATCCACCGTTTCTTAACCCAGAGTATACTCTCTAATGACCCAGCTGTTGATGCAACTTAAAATTATTTTAAATAAAGACTAATATGTATAATTTTTATTGACTGCAATAATTAGTATAGTTAATTTTTTCTTTTGTTTTTTTTTTAGAAATCTTGCTATTGGAATTGGTATTCAAAACTTCCCAGAAGGTCTTGCTGTTAGTTTACCTTTACAAGCGGCCGGATTTTCAACATGGAAAAGTTTCTGGTACGTATAATTTCAGTTATAATTCTGTTAATATAAGATAATGACTTTAATTTAACGGATTAAGTCGAAACCATCAGTTTTAGTAGATAATCGTATTTTAGACTGTCATCTAGATCGCTATAGTGTCCGAGTTTCTGCCAAGTTTAAAAATGCTTAAAACTGTTCCATAGTAATGTTTTAGGTCTGAATGTTATGCTGAAAATTTTTACAGTCCTATCTTCATTCTGTAATGATGGCCGAGCCGTTTTTAACACCCAGTATGAATATATTGTGTCAAATAATTAAGGGGACCCGGAATGCCTTACTGCGTAATGTTAATGTAAGGAACATTCTCAAAAACTGTTAAGAGTTCTCCTGTCCAATTTTCTTGTGGTTACTTTTCAGGCTATTGTACACCCACTGAACTAGTAGCATATTGATATATTTAATTGTTAGGACGATGACATTTTTTTTAAATTACCAATTTTTAAAATCACAACTTTTTGCCTATTGAAGTGAAAAATTAATATTTAAACACATTATTTTACTGTTACTCAGTATATTGAAATTATGGTATAAAAGGCTATGCAAAAATATTTTATTAAAATCCATTCTCAGTTGGCTGAGAAAATGTTCCTTATGCGTCAAAAATTGCTATTTACGTGAAACAAGAAAAAACTAAAAGAGAACACATTATACGTTAAATAATTCAATGTGTTATTTTTTACAATTCAGAGGTTAATATATTATATTCACAGGTGGTCTGGTGCTAACTTAAATTTTTTTTTAAATTCCTAATTTGTGTACATTGCAATCTGTTCAATTGAGAACAATAAGCAACACTATGACCCAATGAGATGAGGATGATATGTATGACGTGTAAATGAGGTGTAGTCTTGTACAGACTCAGGTCGACCATTCCTGAGAGAGTATGGTTAATTGAACCCCAACCATCAAAGTACACCGGTAACCACTGTCTAGTATTCAAACCCAAATAAAAGTAACTACCTTTACTAGGATTTGAACCAGGAACCTTCGTCTCCGAAAATCAGCTGTTAAACAGCTGATTTTGGCGACGACTTTACCTCTAGACCAACCCGGTGGATGGGTCTAGAGGTTTGTTTTAAATTTTTAAAACAAAAAATATCGTACAAAATTAAAAAATTATGTATTTATCTGTTGTCTTTAAAAAAATAGAGATGTTATGCAAATGGTAACGATTAAAAAATAACGTAAGGATTCAACATATTTTTAATTTTAAAAAAAATGCTGAACCCCCAAAAAGTTATACCTATATCGTTGGATGCAGAATACTCTGAATTTTAATATTTTTCAAAAAACCGGATATGTGAAATTTTCAATTTCTTTTGTTCCAGGTACCCTTAAGTAACTTGTAGGTAATTGTGAATAGTCTCGTTTCGTACATTCCAAGTGGATCCTTCATAAATTCGAAGTGCTCTGGAATGGCTGGATTTTAGTGGAGCTGTGTGTATGTTCCATTATACTATTTTATACAGCATACAGTGATTATACATGATTTTTAAGACTGTTTATTAGTATGTATAAACAGAAATTTCAAGAGAACAAAATTTAATATTGTTCAGTAATTAATATTTACTGTAAATTTTTTAAATCATTTACAGTCTTTTTGAAAAATTGAATGTTTTGATGAACCGTTTTTTTGCGGGAACATCACGTAATCGTTTTATTAGAATCACGTGGTAAGATCCGCATTAGATTTTTGTCCAGATCTGACATATTTTCATCTATCACCCTTCATCGTCTGGATTTTCTAAACAACTGAACATAAAACATGGAAATATATCAATAAAGTATTCTAGTTACTGAAGAGACGGAGATGTAATAAGCATTTTGCATTGTGACCGAATGATATTTTTTGGGCAGACCATTCCGGTAATAGGCCAAATTCAGATTCCGTACAAACTCTTGTGTTTTTGTGATTATGTTTGTGTTGCTTAGGTCATCAGCTGAAAGGCTGGTGTGAACCTCTAGAGGCTTTGTTAAGTAAAACGAGGAATGAGGTGGTTTACCAGACCTTCCTGACTGATTGGAAACGCATGCTTATCAGCATGCCCGGCTACTACTTTCCACCCTGAAAATGACACTTTTACTTAATTCCCCACAGGGTGAATAAGTGTAGGCCTAAGTAGTGTCAAGTAACTCTGATTTAGGTTCTTCATCCATCTGAAGATGATGGTTTAAATTCTTATATTTGCTAGTTTTGTGGATAGCCTCTGTAATTCCTAGTGCATTCATATAAGTTCGACAAAAAGTTAGGGTAAAAACTTTCACTTAGAAACAGCTCATCATGCCTAGAAACGGGTGGTAATCAGTGTGTTCATTTTACTTGTGTGTCTGTTTGACTATTATTCTTATTCTTATTTGCTATTAATAGGAATAAATAATAGGTACTGCTCGAATTGTTACTTGTTTTTAACGCGTATTTTAATAGCTACTCTATGTACAAGCCCTTTACACCTTAATGCGGAGGTACTGGCGATAATATCCGCTAAAGTTTCTCGCCAAAAAATGTAAAACAATTTTCGTTTGCCATTAGATCAATTCTAAAGAATTGTAGCACCTAAGCATAGGTTCGTTCGGGATCTGGGTATGATAAATATTAAACAGATGTAGCCTACTTTAAACGTATAACAAATATTTATATGTTTACACAGTTAATAATTAAACTGAGTCTACTAACCAATACAATTAGATTACATAAATTTAATCAATTACAAAACTTAAGCTTAGTTTAAGTTTAAGTTTAGTTAAACTTGATTATAATTAAGACACTGTAACAACAAACGATCAAAACAATTAATTTTCCTGTCCACAACCACTTGCTACTACTCGTACGGACCCGCACTATTAACATAATTCAAAACCATTCTCGTAATACTCTTTTTGAACGGTCCAAAAACACATTTCCATTCACAATTGAAGGAACAACTGACCGCCTACACAGGTGTAACTGCTTTTTATACCTGCGGTCTAAGTTTCCCTAACAATCAAGATCTTTCTTACTAAATCACTACTATTTTTTATTTATTTATTTATTTATTTACAATATAAAGGTTAACAGAACTTATCTATACAGCCTAAAGCCTTATTGACACAAAAACTTTACATGTTTAACAAACAATAATTTGCTTTTAACTATTTTATTTACATAATATACATGGTAATACACTTTTTGTCTCTTTTTCTCGTAAAAATAAAATAATTTTCAATAAAATTGTTTACTATAATAACATTAATAAGAAAGAAAATAAAAATTCCCACGAAAAAATAGTTTAGCAAAACTTGATCAAAAATAATATTATTTATTATTAAATTAAAAAAAGGAACAAGAAAAAGAAACAGTAGAAGAAAGAAAAAGAGATGCGAGTCTGCTCTGTGAATTTATGACATTTATTGGTTGGTGAGCGCCTCATAACATTTTGATGAGAATTGTTCGTAATTATCAAAAAAAAAGGATCGTGTTTTAGATTAAATTTATTGAAAAAGGACAATGTCCGTATTAAGAAAGTATTACTGTATTGCACAGTGTTCACTTTATTTTGGAACATGGCTGAAGGAATCAAAATAAAAACAAACTTTTTTAGTATGATTTGTAGAACTCCTATTCAAAACATCTCAGTTCATGGCAATTCACTATCCTTATTCGACACACTCCACACCATATTGTACACAATTCTTGCAATAAACAATGTATTCCATCAAATTTTAGAATAATTTTTCTTTTTCTTCTTCTTCTCACAATCAAGGATTAGGCATCCGCCTGTTACGACTCACAACAGCGACAAAGTACTGAATTATTGCCATCTTTTGCGGGGCCTCCCAACATCTCTCCTCCCCATCGATCTGTATTGAAAAACACTGATGGGGATCCTTCCCTCAGGTATTCTCTCTACGTGCTCCCTCTATCGATTACGATATTCTGTAACCTTCCCATTCAGGTTGTAACCACCCAGTTTTAGAATAATTTATCTGTTTTATTTTTTCAGGTACGGTCAGTTAAGCGGCATGGTCGAACCAGTGTTTGGTATCTTAGGAGCTATTGCAGTTACGTTAGCTAAACCATTATTACCTTACGCTTTGGCTTTTGCAGCCGGCGCTATGATTTACGTCGTTGTTGATGACATCGTTCCAGAAGCTCATGCCAGGTACTTGAATCTTTTTTTCGTTTCCTAATATCATTATGTCTTGAAGTAGTCTAACTGATTCTAAACGAAAGCAAGAGTACTTTCTCACTATCAACTATTTTACAAATATCAATGTACTGGATTTAACGATATGTCCATGTAGTAAATGTAGATTCGAAAAACCATTTAAAAATTTTCAGATGTTGCAAGTGATGTTACAAGGCCCGGTTTTTCAACCTGCGATAGGCCATAAATAAAATACAAACGAATATAGAAAAATCTAGTGTGAAACACTCACACAACTTTCTCTTGCCAATGCAAATAATTAACAATATAACCTAACGTTAGAAATAAACAAAAATTAGCCTCAAAAAACATAACCTTCTTTTAATCACGAGTGAATGATGCAAAATGAAAATCAGCCTGTTTGACTTAATAATACGGAAAATCACTCTCACGCTAAACTAGGCTCTCTAGAGAAAAATTCTCTAAATAAAAGTTTTAGATCTTTTAATTGTCTATAAATTTAATTTTATGAACTTTTGTCGTAAAATGCATAGGGTACTAAGGTTGAAATATTTAAAGAAACAATTCTTTTACAGATTTTCATAAAAAAATCACTAATTACCGCTAAACTAAGCGTTATACAAAAAAATATTTGAATAAAAGTTGTAGGCTTTTAAATTCTCTAAAACTTTTATTATTTACTACAGTTTTGCGCTGAAATGCATATTAAAGCCGCAATCATAAAAAAAACAATTTTTTTACGAGAAAACAGCCTTTCCAAGAATTTCATCAGACGTAGCGCCTACCCTAACTTGTAGAGCATAAAAAATTTAGTAGATGAAGCGATTTAAAAAAAAAATCGTAGAAGCGTTTTTGAGAAAATCACAAAAAAGTGAAAAATGATACGAATAAATTACTACTTCCGGTTGACCAATTTTGATGAAAAAGTTCGTGTAGGGTCCGGTAGTAATTAGTATCTAACTTAAATTTCAAGTTTAAGTTCGTACGATGTTCAGTTCTTGAGATATTCTGTTCACACAATTAGATCATCGATAGTAGAGGAAGAATGTCTGTACTGGGACAACCTTGACCTTTGACCCCCGGGCCGAGGACAAGTTGACCTTTGACCTTGACTTTGAAAAAAAAAAAAAAAAAAAAAAAAAAATCCGCAATAAAAAAAAAAAAAAAAAAAAAAAAAAAAAAAAAAATCCCACCCAAAAAAAAAAAAAAAAAAAAAAAAAAATTAATAAAAAAACCCGCCAAATTTTTTTCCCGCCAAATTTTCAAACTCAATTTTCTCCGCAACCGCTGGGCCGATTTTGTTGCGCGTGGTACCCACGTGACCGGGAGATCGAGATCTACAAGATAAGCCCTAATCCGTAGCCGTATCCCCGATGGAACCTGAGATCGCTTGTAACACGTGACCTGAGGGGCGGATCGACGAGGCTTAGGTGCGCGCAGGATCCGGACGACCCGTAGAACGGTGTTCCTACCATCAAGATTTACAAAAACGCTGACCGATGAAGATATCGCTTTACTGAACGATAACGGGGGAGGGATAATAGTGTACAAGGGAAATAAAGACTTGGGTGATGGGAAAACAATGAATATAGTAGAATTTAAAAAATGAATAAGAACTCTCAAGAGTAAACCAAAGGCTGTATTATTTAATTAATAAATGTATATTTAAAAATAACGTCTTTTCCATTCAAAATCCCTATTTAACCTAGATATAAGCAGTGTCGCTCTCAGTGCATCGCACGATGAGCTTGAGAAGTGGTATAGCGCGCGAGCTTCACAAGCAAGCCCGCAGGAACTATCCCACCAGAAACGTAGAGCTGAAGGGTATCGACGACTTGTATCAGGCCGATCTGGTAGAGATGATCCCATACGCCAGAGTCAATAAGGGCTACAGATACATAATGACAGTAATAAATTGTTTTTCTAAATTTGCTATTGCCGTACCGCTCAAGAGCAAGACGGCTGAAGAAGTCGCTAGCGCTCTCGGTCCCATACTGGAAAAACACAAGATGCGCCATTTTCATACCGACGAGGGTAAAGAGTGGTATAACGCGTCTGTAAGGTCTCTGCTGTCCAAGCACGGGATCAACCACTACTCCACTTACTCTCCGAAGAAGGCCTCGATAGTAGAGCGGTTCAACAGGACGCTGAAGGAGATGATGTGGAGAAAGTTTACAGAACGGGGCAATTACGTTTGGGTAGGTCTTTTAGACGACCTCCTGTCTCAGTACAATAACAGGTCTCACAGGACTATAGGTTTCAAACCTGTAGATGTAAATAAGAGGAACGAAGGTGAGGTGCTAAGAAATATATTGTCCAATACTCGTAAGAAACGCGCCCCCCAAACCGTCAAGTTTGAGCCGGGAGATAAGGTCAGGATCAGCAAGTACAAAAAGACTTTCGACAAGGGTTACATACCGAATTGGACCAATGAGGTGTTTACCGTAGATCGTATTTTGCACACCCGCCCCGTCACATACTCGCTCAAAGACGAAAAAGGACATGTGATCAAAGGTAGTTTTTACACACAGGAACTGAGTAAGACGAAATACGGTGACGTATTTCTCGTCGAGAAGGTATTGAAGAGAAAAGGTGACAGGTTGCTGGTCAGGTGGTTAGGACATGACAAGAGTCACGATTCATGGATCGACAAGAAAGACCTTATATAAGAGCTGTAATGTAGGTTTATCGGTTACTAGCGCAAAATGAGGTGTAGGGAGCAGAAAGAGAAACTCCCTGTCGTCAACTTAGATGTGCTTATCGAGTCGGGAGAAATAGGCGAAACGAGAAACAGACACGGTCGCCTCTTGCCGAATAGTATCAGATGTTTGGCTGTAGGACCGTCGAATTGCGGTAAGACAAACGCAATAATCAACCTACTGTTCGACCCCAACGGGCTGAGGTTCTGCAATGTGTACGTATTTTCAAAATCACTGCACCAACCCAAGTATAGGTTTTTGGAGCGGGTGTTTCATGATATGGAGGGTGTAGACTATCACGAATTCAGCGACAATGAGCAAGTCCCGCCTCCGGAAGAGGTAGAGCCCAATTCCGTGATGATGTTTGACGATGTTGTATGCGAGAAACAACACAACGTGGTAAAGTACTTTGCTATGGGGAGACATAACAACCTGGACGTATTTTACCTATGCCAGACATATAGTAAGGCGCCTAAACAGCTCGTTAGGGATAATGCAAATTTTTTACTCGTGTTCCGTCAGGACGAGCGCAACCTACGTCATATCTTTAACGATCACGTAGTCCCTGATATGACTTTTGGGGAGTTCAAGAATCTGTGCGGTGAGGCGTGGTCTCGAAACATGAACGGGTTTCTAGTAGTCGACAAAGAGAGAAAAACCCTCGGCGGCCGCTATAGATTTAATTACGATACGTTCATCACCGAACTACGACCCGTTTAGACCGACATACAGCAGGAAAAAGCTGCGCAGCTAGCAGGAATAAGCTGGAAAAAGCTGCGCAGCTAGCAGGAATAAGCTGGAAAAAGCTGCGCAGCTAGCAGGAATAAGCAGGAAAAAGCTGCGCAGCTAGCAGGAAAAAGCAGGAAAAAGCTGCGCAGCTAGCAGGAAAAAGCAGGAAAAAGCTGCACAGCTAGCAGGAATAAGCAGGAAAAAGCTGCGCAGCTAGCAGGAATAAGCAGGAAAAAGCTGCGCAGCTAGCAGGAATAAGCAGGAAAAAGCTGCGCAGCTAGCAGGAAAAAGCTGGAAAAAGCTGCGCAGCTAGCAGGAATAAGCAGGAAAAAGCTGCGCAGCTAGCAGGAATAAGCAGGAAAAAGCTGCGCAGCTAGCAGGAAAAAGCAGGAAAAAGCTGCGCAGCTAGCAGGAATAAGCAGGAAAAAGCTGCGCAGCTAGCAGGAATAAGCAGGAAAAAGCTGCGCAGCTAGCAGGAAAAAGCTGGAAAAAGCTGCGCAGCTAGCAGGAATAAGCAGGAAAAAGCTGCGCAGCTAGCAGGAAAAAGCAGGAAAAAGCTGCGCAGCTAGCAGGAACAAGCAGGAAAAAGCTGCGCAGCTAGCAGGAATAAGCAGGAAAAAGCTTCGCAGCTAGCAGGAAAAAGCTGCGCAGCTAGCAGGAATAAGCAGGAAAAAGCTGCGCAGCTAGCAGGAATAAGCAGGAAAAAGCTGCGCAGCTAGCAGGAATATGCAGGAAAAAGCTGCGCAGCTAGCAGGAATAAGCAGGAAAAAGCTGCGCAGCTAGCAGGAATAAGCAGGAAAAAGCTGGAAAAAGCTGTACAGTCGCAGGTCGTGTATATATTGACGGTAGTGGAAAGGTACTGCGTTAATAGACGATGAGATGGCTTCGAGACAGGTCGACGAGAATCTAGTGCTGGAGATCGCAGAGTTACGCAGGAGGATAAGAGAGAAGCAACTAGTTCTGAAGCATGGCTTGACTGAGGAAGATCTCAGGATACAGAAGCAGCTCAAACCGCTAACCGACCCACTATCGAAGCTGTTGAACGAGAAGAAAGCCGAGACCGACCCTTCCTCAACGAGCGAACCGTTGAAGGGAGTAAAGCGTAGGGATACATTGAAGCCTTTTAGGACGAAACCTGAAAAGCGGCCTTTTAGCCGGGTTAAAGCTCTTGACGATGATGATGATGATGATGATGATGATGTTGATGATGATGACGAAGAAGACAGAGTCACAGGTAAAAGTATCGACGACTCATGGAAGGATCTGATGACCGGACCCTACAGGTATTCCAATCTGAAGAGGAGTAGCGACGGGTTCGGACCTCGGCATACTAAGAAGAAGACCTCGGACGAACCGATGGATGCGGGAGACCCCCATAGGATGGATGAGATGGATACGAGCGTCAGCCTCCCAGTAGAGTTCACGGAGGACGATGCAACTGTCGGGAATTCCGCTGAGATGAGGGACGCTTCCAGACCTCACGCCACCCCGGCGAGGACTTTACCTCGCGAGGAGGAGTTTAGCACGCCTACCACTATAGAGGAGATGCTTTCGACGCCTCTAGGTAAGGTTCGAGCTTCCGTATGGGTCAAGAACACGTTTCCCGGACGTCTGGCCCGTCAGTACATGCATGAGGCCATCACAGACTCCGACAACAATACGGATTCTACATACGGGGTACACTTCGAAGGCAGCGAATTGGTGATGGGTGATTCTACGGTACAACTCAAGCCTGACGACTCGATAATCGTCGGAGACGTATCGTACCCAGGCACGCACGGTCTGTACGAGCTGATATTCAAAAGGAAACCCGATCCGTTCATCTACTCGGAAGAAGACTTGGAGGAGTACAAAAACTTATTGGAAGCCACAAGCGCCCACAGAAGGAACAACTCGGCGCTAGGTCAAGTGAAGGCCAACACAGGGAAAAAGTACGTCTCAATCATAAGCCGGCTTTTCCCTCCGAAGCCGGACCGACCGAAGCGCGGTAAGGGTATACGAGCCGGGCCTATGATGGAGCTGAACGGAAACAGGAAGACCGAGTACGTATATTTCGACGATCCCAACGAGCTTTGCGACAGGCTTAGACTCCTCGTAGCTTCTAAAGACTCGGGCCATACGGGCCACGGCAGCGAGATAAATTCAATAGTCGAGGAACTCAAAGAGCTGGGGCTTATAAGAGGAGATCTACGTCTGTAACCCTCATTCTCGCTATGGACACTGGAAGATCCGTACGTCGTTTTCTCACCCCTTACAGGGTTACCGCAGATGGAGATATGGACATGAGAGACCGGAGAATCTGTCGCGTAGGCGTAGCCCAGTCGTATACGGACGCGGTCAACGTCAACGAATGCATGAGGCTCATCCAAGCTTACGCTGAAGATTACGGTGTCCTCGAGGTCTTGGAGGAGGGCGGTGGCGAACCTTACTACGACCTTTACGGTCGCAGGATGGCGCAAGTAGGAGATCCGATCGAAGAAGAAGACGCCATCAACCTCAAGTACTTGAAAGAGTACCTTTCCTCCCACGCCGAAAAGATGAAAGTTTCAGATCCCGTCAAAGACGAGCGAGTCGACGAAATGTTGAAAATGCACGATGAGGTCCAAAAGCTGCGCAAAGAGTTTGAGGACGTATCGTCACGCCTGGAGGGAAAAAGCGCATCATAAATAAGGAAACACGGGTCCTCGAGCTTCATTCCGACCTTAAAATGGGGAGATGCAACACGTTTCGCAGCAGATCGCATTCAGGAGCCGGACTGGTAGGGAGCATCGCGAGCGGAGTCTTAGGAGCTGCAGAGAACGTCGTAGGAACCGTATTGAACAAAGCGATAGACGTTTTACCCGTGGAACTCCACATACCGGGCTATCAGTACTGCGGACCGGGGACGGACCTGCAGAAGAGATTGAGAAGAGGAGACCCGGGCATCAACCCTCTCGACGCCGCGTGCAAACAGCACGACATAGCCTACCACAACCGCAAAGACTCGGCGGGCAGGGCCGAAGCAGACCGCGTGTTAGCAGATAGAGCCTGGGAGAGGGTGAGAGCGTCCGACTCCAGCATAGCGGAGAAAGCGGCCGCCTGGGCGGTGACCAACATAATGAAAGCTAAAAGCAAGTTCGGCGGGAGGATCAAGCGAAGGCAGACCGGGAAGACCGCCCGTAGGAAGACTGCCCGTAGGAAGACCGTTCGTAAGACTAACCGTCGCACCACCCGCAGGACTAACCGTAGCACTACCCGACGAGGTGAGGGACTGTATTTGAAACCGTACCCTACGCAGCACGCGGGATGCGGACTAAGGAAAAAAAAACTTCGTTGAAACTTCCGAACAAACCCCTGTCCGATAGTCAATTGATGGCGGCTGCCGACGCACTCGAAATCTCGAACTTTAGAGGGGTGTTTATGCGTGACACGCTCCCCCATAGACCCTACGAAAACGAATCAGCCATCGTCAACTTGGACAGCGCGAGGAACGAAGGGACCCACTGGGTATGTTACAGGAAGACCGGTGCGGTCGTAGAGTACTTTGACAGCTACGGCAACCTGAGGCCTCCCGTAGAGCTGGTAAGGTACCTCGAGAACGGAGAAGACGGACGGAACATCATAAGATATAATTACGCCAGGAGGCAGGACTTTGATTCAGTCGTCTGCGGACATCTGTGCCTAGAGTTTCTATCGGGTAAAGATGTTGTGCCTAAGCGGTAAGAGCTCTACGATCGAGGTCGATTACTTCCCTCCCATAGACCTCGGAGAGGGCCAGTGGGAGATAGGACTGGTAGATTTCATGAGCTACAACAACATACCCAACGTGCGGAAAGGGGTGAACAACCTGTTCTGCTTCGGTGACGGGATGAAGGTGGAGCTGCCCGAAGGCATGTACGAGATTGACGACATCCACTCAAAGATCAAATACGAGATGTTGGAGATGTACGGCGGAGTGAACTGCGACAGCAGCAGAGACGCGGGGCAAGACGATAACCGTACCGATGTTGAAGACGCAGGATCCCTCAAGTACCAAAAGCTCTCGAAGGAGCGGAAAAAGGAACAGAAGGGAAAAAGGAAAGAGAGATCCAGTACCGACCCTCTCGATGAGGTCCTTAAGAGATTGGAGAATGCGGCGAAAATAAGGGTCGCGAAAAGGGCGGAGGAGGAAGCTAAAGCGAAAAGGGCGGAGGAGGAAGCGAAAGCGAAAGCCTTAAGCGATGCGAAGAAGGAGACGTCAAAGGGATCAAAGACGGAATGCCGTCCGCTCCCAAGACTTAACATGGTCGTAGACCCCACCACTCTAAAGTGCTCGATATTCTGCGGAGAAAAGGTAGACTTTTCCGTACCCGGAACCATCAGAGAGGTGCTGGGGTTCGATGCGGCGATCCTCGAACCTAATAAATGGTACACGTCCCAGCGCCCTGTCAACATTACGGCCGTGAACGCCATCCGGTTGACTTGCAACATCGTGCGGGGCTCGTACACTAACGGAGCCGAAGGACATACCCTGCACGAGTTCTTCCCGCAGGTGGAACGGGGTTATAAGATAATCGAAGTTCCCAAGAACGTCATCTATCTACCCGTAAACACTTCGAGGATAGGAAGACTGACCGTCTCTGTGGTGGATCAGGACGGAAGACCGATAAGCTTTCAGAACGAAGTCATCAGCCTCAGGCTTCACCTTAAAAGACGTACGCGATGGGGTTAGTCTACCTGGAAGAGGGTTATAAAAGAACCGTACCGGACGGAGCGAAGAACATTCGTCCTGTAGAGCTCGACCCGCCACTTGGTGAAGTGAAAAAGAAGAGACTCTCCTCAGATAACGCTGCTTTTCTAAGATCGTTGGGTTTCATCGTGCTGCAGAAATGAGCTATATAATAGACGTGGGATCCTCTAACGCCGTAGCGGACGACGCCATCATAGGCATGGAGATGCATACTCACACTCCGTACGCGTCGTCGACTTTCAACAACAACGACGAGATAAGGATACCCGTGAACCAACAGGACGTGTACACCCTACCTTGCGACAGCCTGCTGTTTGTGGACGTGAAACTTTCGGCGTCCGACGGTACTTTGGATGCGGCCCTGGCTCTTTCTGACAACTGGCCCGCTTTCCTGTTTGAAGAAATAAGGCTGGAGATGAACGGTACCGAAGTGGACAGGGTGCGAAACGTCGGCGTAACGACGGCCTTGAGAAATATTCCGTCCTTCAGGTACGGGGAACAACACTCTATAGACGTCGAAGGGTGGAACAAGGACGCCGTAACGGCTATCGCCAACAGCACCACAGGTAGGCTTACGGCCCACGTCCCGCTGAAGAGGATCATGGGATTCTGCGAGGATTACCGCCGCATAATAGTCAACGCCAAGCTGGAACTTATCCTGCTAAGGTCGGCTACCGACGACCGCGCCGTGGCGGTCCCCGCAGGCAAGGACTACAAGCTGACTCTTTCCAAAGTGGAGTGGAAGATGCCTTACGTCAGGCTTTCCGACCAGCACAGACTCCCGTTGCTCAGGATGGTGGATCAGGACGCGCCCATATCGATGGCCTTCCGCAGATGGAACCTGTACGAGTACTCCGTCTTACCGCAGAGCACCGACGTGATCTGGACCGTCAAGTCCTCCTCCCAGGCGGATAAGCCCCGCTACGTCATAGTAGGACTGCAGACGGACAAGAAGACCAAGACGGCGGTATCAACTCATTTCGACCACTGCGAGCTCCAGGACATCAAACTCTACCTCAATTCCGTGTACTACCCGTACGAAAACGCGAAGGGAGAGTACTCGATGTTTTACGAAAACTTTAAGCGGTTCCATAAGGTCTACTACGGAGGACAGGTCAACCACCCCCTAATCGATTTCTCGACCTTCAAGACCAAAGTCCCCCTCTTCTTTATCGACTGCTCGAAGCAGAACGAGTCGCTGAACACCGGCGCCATAGACATCAGGATCGAGATCGGGTGTAAAAACAACATCCCTGCCAATACCTCCGCCTACTGCTTGATAATCACAGATTGCATCCTTCAGTACACGCCTTTAACAGGAGCCGTCAGGAGGATAAATTAACCAGTGTGCGCTAGGTCTCGTCGCGCGCAACAACATGCCTTCCTTCATTGTAGATTTTCAGGTCATCAGACCTTCGGATTACGAGACGGTCATCAAGGAGCTGGTAGTCCTCTCGGTAGAAGGTAGCGTCAAGCATCATTATCTGTTCAAGCCTCCTTACGACTTTTACGGTGTACTCACACCGTCCAAGAAAGCGCGCATCTGGGAAGGTCAAGACAGAATAGGGATACGGTGGAACAGCGGGTTCGTCGACTACGCACAGCTCTACCGCTTGCTGACGGGGGCCGTGTCTGGCGGGAAGATATTTGTCAAAGGAAAGGAGAACAAGAAGACATTAGAGCGGATATTGATGTGCGACGACCTAAAGATCTCAGACCTCGACGACTACGACTGTCCCTCGGTCGAACGCCTCATGCATACGCACGGGTCGGACATCCAGTGTCCGTTTTCCCACTCGGACTGCTCCCTCAAGAGGGCTGAGGTGATAAAGGCGTGGTGGAAAGAAAAGAGCGTCGTCTTCGACACGGTAAACAAAGTAGGGGAGTGCATAAAAAAGGTGTTGGACTCGGGCTTCAACAACCCTGGACCTGAAGCCCTCCGCTACTTACCCAAGGAGTTTCTCTTGGACCATTACGGCAACTGCATATCCGCCGTATACAACGACTTACCGTCATACCTCAAGAATGATAAAGAACTACTGTCGGAGATGCCCTGCGAAGAACACGCTCAACAGGAGAGCGACTACGGCGAAGACGAATGGACCAATACCAAGAAGAGAAAACACTGCAAGCAATGCATTTTTAACTGTCCCGTCAGCCAGTAAAGTCGTGTCTTGTAACCTCGATTCGTTTTTTCCTACATGTACGGCTGCTTGTAGAGTCTGAACTTTTGTAACATTAGTCTAGTACTTTGATTTCAGAATATATGTATTAAACTTATTTTCAAAACGTGTCATCATTTCAACACCTTTACACCTGTAGATATAAGTCTTGCCGAAGCCTGAGGGCTTTTGTCGATCGTGAAGCGAAAGCGCAGCACGATGCGAGGATCTGTCGGGGACAGACCCTCCCAGCAATCGAGCACCGATCCTGCCTGCATGTATTTTAGGTACTATAGACGGTTTAGGTTACAAGAAATAAAAGACAGATTCATAAAAGAATAAAACATTTATTGATATAAGATGATGATGATGAAGATGAAAACGAATACATGTATGGCGATGAGCTCTTAAGTTCTTACGACTAATAATACTGATGAAACTCCAATACTGGTGCGGTTCAACGTTTAGAGGTCGGATAAAGTCGGCTAGTAGACATATGCGGGGACTAACGGGATGTGCGGGAGGGATGTGACCTAACCCAAATCGTTATGGAGCTCAGGCGGGACGTTTCTGTGTCCGTACGCCAAGGTGTGGGTGGCATCTACGGCGATGCGCTTATCGTCGTAGTTGCACAGCGCAAGCTTGCTAGTCATAATGGTGTTTACTATATGCTTGCGGGATTGAAACATTTTCATGTCCCTGTACAACCACAACGAGGGGTCTTCGAGACACTTTCTGTAGTCGTCAAAAGTGATGTCTTTCTTGACCACGTTCTTTTTGACGCCTTTAGCCTTCTTCTTGACAATACCCTCACCAGTCCTGAAGGTGTAGAGTTTCGCTCTCAAACCTATAAACTCGGCGATCGGGATACCGTTGCACTCGTCTTTGAACTTCCCGAGCACTTTTTTGTTGGTGGCGGAATGGCATGGGTGTGTCGGAGGGTAGTCGGAGGTGTCGAAGAAGGCCTTGAATTCGGGGTCCTGCATGTCGCGGTAAAAATCGGAGGTCTCGATGTCATAAAAGAAGCTGTCTGTATCCATGTACAGGAGGTCGATTTTCGACCCGTACCTCTTCTTCATGACATCGTAATGAAATGAATACATTAAGGTCTTACTGGAGTCCAGGACCGTAGCGCCTACGTAAATAGGTTTATCCAAATGGGCCGAGGTCTTGGACAGCTCGACAGCGCATAGCGACTCGTCGTATATGATCCTGTCCTTGAAAGAGGGCTTGGCGATCAGCTTCATTAACCTCTTCGAGTTGCTAACCAGCTCCAGGTTCATGCGTTTACGGACGTTCTCCATACACTTGCCGAAGACGGCATTGTTCAGCAGTTTGAAGAAGTCCTTCTCGAAGGCATTGCGGGCAGACTGCCTGTTAAGGGTGTTCAGGTCTATGTAAGGCTTGAGCCATGCAGACTGTTGAAATTGGAGGACTCTGTGGACTTTGGTCACCTTTAGACCATGTGCCATGGCCTGCTTAAGGAGACCGTAGTGGCAAACGTACCTGGTCTTGTTTTGCAGGGTGGTCAGGAGTTTGGGGTTTCTGGCTCTGGGAGGGGTCGCGTTTTCAGCCATGAACGGAAGGTCGTTGTGGCAGTCTTGCGTCTCAGCGTCCGTAGGGTATTCCACGTCCACCTCGAGGAAGAAGCCTAGCGGGGAGTCGTCGTGGATGGCACTTAAATTCGAGATCAACCTGTTCTTTCTCTCTTCATCCTCGATCCAGTAAAAATCCTTGTACGGAAGGTTCCCACTCATCGCCCAACCATATAGGTTGTTCGCGTCCACATACATGAGGTAGTTGGAGGGCAGCTCGGGGTCGTAACCTTCCACATAAGGGTTGTTGGCCTTGGCGTGTTTCTTGACGCAAACAGAGATTCCTCCTCGGATTCCTCTCTCCAGAAACATGTACATATCATAGTCCGTTATGAGTTCCAGTTCTACTCGCGTCTTATACAACATGGCGTCAAAAGAGAAACCTGGGACGGTGTAGTAATGAGCGCAATCGAGCCCGTATTCCTTCCTGCACAGCGACCTGAAATTCTCAAAGACGTCGGCCAACAGGAGGACGTCGCACTTGAGGTACAAGTCGGAGTACTCACCCAGCGTACGGATGTTAAAACTGTCCCACACTTTCAGGGCGTGACGATAGTCGTCGTCTGAAATGTTCTCCCCGGTGAGGCTGCTGTAGAATGCTTCCTGAGGCGGGAGTTCCGTCTCATCGAGCCTCTCCCACGAGTCGGTGTACTCGTAAGGGTACACGCCTTTCCTCTTCACCAGGGGCAGCTGCGTCCCGTTAAAGAAAGACTCGGTATGGGAGAAGCCTTCGGGAGGGAGGTTGTCTACCAGAACGCTCAGGCTGCTGGCCATGAACCTAAAAGTGTCGACAAACCTCACGGCTAGCGTCTTGGTTATGTTTTTGGAGAAGGAAACGTACTTCTCCGTAGAATTGGGGATGACGGATATCTTCTTCTCGTCATAGCCGAGCTGCCTGACTATGAAATGAGAATCGTAATTGGAGGAGTTGTGGATGAAGACGGGCAAGAACTTCTGGTTCTGTCTCATCAGATTGCATTTTGAACAGAGAGCGGTCCTATACTTTCCAGTCAGATGACAATGATCCCTGTTGGGTCTCGCCTTAGGCCCGAACGCTACATCGCACATCTGACATCTTATGGCGGCTTTGAACGAAAGCTCGTCCTGAGCCGTGAAGACCATAGGAACGTTACGGTCCGACGCTGCGGCTACCCGTTCGACTATGTCTTTTAGAGTTTGCATAAAGTGCTCGGTCGCGTCAGGGCCTCTATAAAGCAAGGGCGTTTTCGGCACTAACTGGGCAATGTCGTCGGGAAGCGACGGGTCAACTACAAAGTACATTCCATAGCTCATGGGAACGTGACGCTCCGTGGCTATAGTGAAAGAAGATGACGGTTTAGGGAGATAGCCCTCGGTAGGTTTGAGTATGCACTCAAAATCGGCATACGCAACTATCGGGACTGGGAATATATTATGATAATTTTTGAATTTCATCACTGGGGGAGTTCCATCATCGTTAGGTTTGGGTAGCGTGATCCTGCATGGTGGATTGTCCACACAGTACTCCCTGTGAACAGTCATCGCCTCGCGACCCTTAGGGTGGACGTTGTAGAAGGTGAAACACCTCTTGCATATATCTATTTGACCGGTATGTTTTGTCAGCTGCGGTCTGATGAAACGGCTAAAATTGTTGATGAAACAATAGTGCTGCTTATCACCGGCAGCTATGAGTAGCAGGTCGAAATGATCGTCCTTTTCGACATCTGACACGACTAGAGGTTCTATTGCCTCTTTTTCGGCTATCCCATATACGTTGACGGACACCCCGTTGGCCTTGGCGAAGGCCTTTACTTGACTGAGGGAAGTGGGGAAATCTACCATGCTGAAGTCATACTTGTCAAGCAAGGCGTCGTATCGTCTATCGATTCTGTCTCTGTGAGGACCTGACACATGTTTACACAGGATAGCCCACTCGAAACACCTTTCGTCACGGTTCTTGACGTTGATAACCGCTTTGCGGTTCTCGACAAACGGCGGAAGGGGAAGGTAAGACGAGCCTCGGAGCGGTTCGTACGTTGGGACGGGGAATACGTGATTGTAGTTTTCGAATTTCATCATCGGAGGAGTGTCATCATTAGGTTTGGACATCGTGAAACTGCATGGGGAGTTCTCTATACAGTACTCGCGGTGGGCCGCAATCTTCTCCCTACCCTTAGGGTCGTCGTTATAGAAAGTGAAACATCGCTTGCATACGTTGATTTTGTGTTCATTTTTCGTCAGCTGTGAACTGATGAGCCGATTAAAATTGTTGATGTAACAATAATGCTGAGCGTCACCCTCTGCGACCAGGAGGAGATCGAAGTGATCGTCCTTTTCGACATCAGCGACGACTAGAGGTTCTATTGCCTCTTTTTCGGCTATCCCGTACACGTTGACGGACACCCCGTTGGCCTTGGCGAAGGCCTTTACTTGGTTGATAGGTGTGGGGAACTCTACCATGCTGAAGTCATACTTGTCAAGCAAGGCGTCGTATCGTCTATCGATTCTTTCCCTGTGAGGACCTGACACATGTTTACACAGGATAGCCCACTTGAAGCACCTTGCGTCGCGGTTCTTGACGTTGATAACCGCTTCGCGGTTCTTTACAAACGGCGGAAGGGGGAGGTATGATGAGCCTTTGAGCGGTCTGTATCGGTTGATCCTGAGGAGGATCCCATCGACAGATACTAGAGACCATCCGCTCCCCTTTCCCAAGAACTCTACCTCCTCGTCTATAAGTTTTTGGACGCACATGTCTACAAGCGCTCCTATATCCGACCCGGGAAAGACGCAGGTGTTGGCAGTCTTGAACCCTATATCTTGCACCTCTCCCGTCGACGCCTTCTCGTACGTGCACTCCACTAAGATGTTGAATTTAAACGATCTTAGGGAGGTCGACATCTCCTTGAGCAGCGACTCCATCTCTTCCCTCAGGTGGATAAGGAGCACTGGCACGTCTTTAAGTTCTTCGTTTGCGTTCTTGTAGTAATACGTCCGGAGGTTACATCCGAACGCATTTTCCAAGACGCAAAAGGTGCCAGACTCTGCAGCTTGTTCCAACCTGATTCGTTTGGCTTGCCTTTCCATATTTCCTGCAAAACCATATGTTTTATTTTAACGGGAAAAGTATGGTACTTTGAAATGAAAACAATGATAAAAAGTTTAATACATTTATTCTATTATTAATATATAAATATAATATTAATACTGATACTAATAATACGACGGAATGTGCATACATCATTTTGTTAGCGGAATCGTCGCGATTTGACGTATGATTTTTTACTTCCGCTTGCATCGCTGGTTGTGCCGTTGGTTGTACCGCTGGACCGGTACTTCCGCCCGGTCATCGTCCGCTAGGTCTATCATCGGCATATTTTGGGGTGCTCCCAGCAGCTCATCGAACAGTCTGGAGGTCTCCCTCAGCGGTTCGACTGTATGCTCATCACTAAGTTTATATTTTATTAAAAAATTCTATGTTTATATTGCGGAGAAAATCGGGTTTGAAAATTTGCCATTTTTTTTATTTTTTTAAATTTTCAAACCTGATTTTCTCCGCAACCGCTGGGCCGATTTTGACGCGGACGGTACCCACGTGACCAGGAGATCGAGATCTACAAGATAAGCCCTAATCCGTAGCCGTATCCCCTATGGAACCTGAGATAGCTTGTAACACGTGACCTGGCTATCGGATCGATGAGGTTTAGGGCTTATCTTGTAGATCTCGATCTCCCGGTCACGTGGGTACCACGCGCGTCAAAATCGGTCCAGCGGTTGAGGAGAAAATCGAGTTTGAAAATTTAGCCAAAAAAAAAAAAAAAAAAAAAAAAAAAAAAAAAAAAAAATGGCGAGAATTTTTTTTTTTTTTTTTTTTTTTTTTTTTTTTTTCTAATTTTCAAACTTGATTTTCTCCTCAACCGCTGGGCCGATTTTGATGCGGGCGGTACCCCCCGTGACCGGGAGATCGGGATCTACAAGATAAGCCCTAATTTGTGGCCGTATCCCCGATGGAACCTGAGATCGTTTGTAACACGTGACCTGGTTATCAGATCGATGAGATTTAGGGCTTTATCTTGTAGATCTCGATCTCCTGGTCACGTGGGTACCGCCCACATCAAAATCGGTCTAGCGGTTGCGGAGAAAATCAGGTTTGAAAATTTGCCATTTTTTTTATTTTTTTAAATTTTCAAACCTGATTTTCTCCGCAACCGCTGGGCCGATTTTGACGCGGACGGTACCCACGTGACCAGGAGATCGAGATCTACAAGATAAGCCCTAATCCGTAGCCGTATCCCCTATGGAACCTGAGATAGCTTGTAACACGTGACCTGGCTATCGGATCGATGAGGTTTAGGGCTTATCTTGTAGATCTCGATCTCCCGGTCACGTGGGTACCACGCGCGTCAAAATCGGTCCAGCGGTTGCGGAGAAAATTGAGTTTGAAAATTTGGCGGGAAAAAAATTTGGCGGGATTTTTTTTATTTTTTTTATTTTTTTTATTTTTTTTTTTTGGGCGGGATTTTTTTTTTTTTTTTTTTTTTTTTTTTTTTTTTTCAAAGTCAAGGTCAAAGGTCAACTTGTCCTCGGCCCGGGGGTCAAAGGTCAAGGTTGTCCCAGTACAGACATTCTTCCTCTACTATCGATCAACGACGTACTGGAACATAGACTGCTATTCTACAAAGCTTCTCGTTGAATTGGAAGCATTGCCCTCCTAACCAGTAATTTAGCTCAATGAAAAGATGGAAGTCACTCGGTACCAGGTCGGAACTGTATAGCGAGTGATCGAAAATGTCCCATTGAAATTGCTCAAGAAGCCATTAGGTTGCACCAGCACTATGAGGACGGGATTTGTCAGAAATATTCCAGAAATTAACTAACTTCGTATGTTATGAATAACTCTCCGCAAACTTTGTTAAGTTTCATAATAAATTCCTGCATTAATCGTAGTTTCTGGCTGCTTGAAGTCCACAAGAAACAGAACGAGAAACTTCAAGACAACGTCAAGACTTATTTAAAATCGTTGGCAGCAACATGTTTTGATAGACATGTTATGAAAAAGCTGGTTTACAGGTACGTCAAATGCCTCAATCGTCCAAATTCGTATGTCGATATTTGTACGTATACATAAATTTCGGTAATAAAACATATTCTATATTCGCTTGTCTTTTGTCATGGCCTATCGGAAGTTCAAGAAAACGGACCTAGTATTACTCTATAGTATTCGTGTCGATAGTAAGCTTAAAATGTTTTCTGATCGCATAGGTAATTATGAATTCGTGTAGCCTTCTGTGAGCGGGTAATTTTTAAATAGTTAACATAAATTTTTTGACAAATTTAATCATTTTGTACTTTACAAGTTCAGTTTTGCCTTCATGTTGATTGAGTTTAAAGATTTTACACTAATTTCACTCGTTTTTCTTTGTTTAATATTATTCCATCCCTTGTTCATGGCACTTCATTCTTTCCAGGTTGTTCCTCCGTATTTAGCTTTTCTTCCGGAGAATCTCCTCTGAGGTGACTTAGACATTTAAAATGTGTTTCTTTTTAAATCGCGTACTACAAATATCACTCTATAAAATATTAAGGCTCGGGAATATCTGTGTGTTATAATATCTTTTCCTTGTTAACTGTTATGTCATTCGTAGCGCCAAGCCGTACGTTGAACCAATCACAGTGAAGCGCGGAGTGATATCATCACTACGTTGCGGTAGGGCCGAAAGTAGTCCCTTTCAAAAAAATTATTTTTTAATATTTAAATGTTTTTGAATCCGTTCTGCGGTTTCAAATTATTTTATCTCTTACAGAACTTGCCAGAATTTTTTTTAATTAACAAATTATACTAGTTGTCGCATAATTACAGAATACATAGTTTCTTTTTTTTGTAACTTACCGGGTGCGCCTAGCGGTAACTCCGCCGCCGCAAATCAGCTGTTCTTCGGACAGAAGGTGCCATGGTTTAAACCCTAGTAAAGGTAAATTACTTTTATACGGATTTGAATAACAGACTGTTGTTACCGGTGTATTTTGGTTGGGGTTCAATTAACCATACACTTACCGAAATGGTTGACCTGAGTCCGTAAAAGACTACACGAAACATCTCTTAAATATCTTTTGTTCAAAAATTATTCAGTCTGAAAAAATAGTTTTTAACCAAAATTTTGTAAATATTTAAATACTATATACTGAAAAACGTTACAGGATATAATTTATAAAAAATATTTGAAGAAACCTATACTAAAAAAGTATGAGCGGATGGGTGGTGTAGATTAGGAGATCCTTATTTAGTTCAGGAGAGCCTTGTAAACAAAATATTACAATTTAAAATTTTGTGAGACAATTTGCAGAGTAGAATTGGTGAATTTTCAGGATCTACTATTTTTGATACGTATACTTTACACCTTCCATAAACCAGTTTTCTTGTAATTAGTTGCGACTTTGACCTTTTCCTATTGATTGGACTGCTAGTTTAGATTTTGGGTTCGCCCGCCCGCAGTTGCGGATACAGCAGAGGGCGGACCTCCTGAAGCATAATAAACTATTTACTAAAATATATCCATGTAAACTTTTTTGGAGACTTGGTACAGCAATTTTTGACAATTTTCGCATCCCAAACACCAAGCTTCTCGAATCAAGTCTCTACATTCATCCTCTTGCAGTCCTCTCCTGGTTATCGCCTCCATTACTCCACTCATTCATTGATTTGCTAGGAGTTCTCTTTTCCCTCTCTTTCTTGAAGTCCAGTTCCATAAGCTCCTGGGCTAAATTTATTAATTCATCCGATGCAGGTGTCCACACCACAATAGTACCTTTTTCTATTTCATCTGACACATTGTTTGGCCTCCTACCTATTTCAAGATTTCTTCATTCCTCATGTGGTCCAACATCGAGATCCGACTACTTCTTCTGCTGAAGTTCATCTGCATGGCTGTAACCATCTACCTATATAAAAATAATCTAGAAATAAAAATATTTATCTACACAATATAATGATTAGGCCGCTTCTGTAGCGTAGTGGTTACACGCTAGCCTACAACGTGGAGCTTCTGGGTTCAATTCCCGTTCAGATCTGGCAATTTCTAATTTGTATATCAACTCACTATCATTACCTACGTACAAGCTAAGGCGTATGTAGATATCCTCACAAAAAATTGTTCCACATCGAGAAATCAAAAACTACACACATTATAACTTTGCAGTTAATTAAAATATAATATGTTAATAATTAAAGTAAGTTTTATTTATTAAAAAATTATCATGTGTTAAAATTACAATTGCATTATTTTGACAAGAATTTCTTTAAAGATTTCCAGGCCCGTATTAGTTTTTACTTACAGACACTTGCGCCTCCAGAGAAAAATTCTAGAACTACCCCTGCCCTAGTATGAATCTTAATTCATTGTTAGAACGTTCAGTCCTTTTTGTAAAATTGACAAGTATTTCCTCGATAATTACAGCAGATGATCATTGATTTCTATCTCAGTTGTTAACCAGAAAATCGTACGGTGTTATGATGTATTTATGGTAATTTGTGTGGCAGTTTTTTCTGAATAGAAGCTACGTATGTGCAATATGAGATTTGCAGTACAGGAAATAAACGCAGAATATGAACATGAGGTCGTTATTACTATTATTGTAAGTGCATTTTAGCAATTCCTAAATAGAAGTAGAGAGAAGTACACGAACACCTGTTGTTCTTCGCCGAGCTGGATTCCTGGATGCCATGTCGTCTTGTATAAACTTGGTTGCTCGGTTCTGTTGTAAAGCTGCATTTCAAGGTCACCAGCCTTCGCTATTCGCTGGATGCTGTTCTATTCTGTTAGTACAATATTGCAGTATCGGTCAACATACCTTCAATAAATATTTTGCATACTTTACACCCTTACTTGCAGTTAAACTTATTTTATTATACCAAATTAACCTGGAACTATGTAGTTTATTTTTATTATTTAATTTAGGTTTTTATGCTTGTAAAATTCTTATTTTAAAAAGTAAAGCCTAAAATTAAATTGCATTTTTTTTATACAATCTCTCTTTTAACATTGTAAAATAAAAGGTGTAAATTACATTTTGTAGGTTATAATTTTATTTTACTTTTAAGACAACTCTATTTCAAGAATTTCTAATTCAAGGAATCATTATAGATGTAAGAAATTACAGCAAATAAATTCGTGGAATTGTTTTTTATAATTACCGTCTAATGATGATTCCTCAACATAGAATACGTTACGGAGCAGTTTGTATTGTTTTAATTACGTTGGTTATAAGAAAGTCTTAAAATAACGGAGCATATCGTTGGTGAAGAGTGTTAACGAGGTAACTAAATTTCTACCAATTCTAGCGAGTATAAGTTTTTTGATACAATCTTTTCTGCCATATCCATGGGAACTGTACGAATTTCATTCAGTTTTTCAGCTCTCCTATAATATTTCAGGAAATGAAATTAGTTGGTCAGCACTCTTAACCAGCCATATGCTGTTTGTTCTGTTTGGTACCAATATGATGAACCTTTATCATAGTCTGGTTTACATGAAACATTCAGAGAGTGCTGACGCCATTAACGAAGATTGGATAAACCTCTTTTGTGAACTACCCTGAAAAGAGTATGCGTACTCACGTTTATCCAGTCTCTAACATGCTTCAACCATAATCATCTTTATCGTTTAGACTTACAACTACCTTCAACTTTGTCCTCGAGAAAATTTCAGAGATGTTCTTCTGCATCGGTCGCGCGCGAAGTTTGGACTATTATAATTTAACGGCTAAGAGCACTGTTACCTCTGTATACTACTTTACTTATGTCCCACATCGGTTTTTATACTGGAAATAATCACGCCCAGTAAGAGGTGGCCCACATCTGTTAACCAGATCATTCTACCTAACGATTTATATGAAGTGGTCAGTCAACTGAATTCTGTGTCTCTTGTTCGATTACCGGTCAGCTCTGGTATTTTCTTAGCACTAATTTTCAACTAACCTATAATTACATAAAGATGTGGAACAAAAGTTATCTACATTAATACGATATTTGGGGCTATACACCGAAGCCTGAAAGGCAGAGCAAGAAAGGATACACAGATTAAGTTTTGATGTATGAAAGTGAAGCTTAAGTGCTTAACAAAAAACTTAACAAAAATTCAATGATCCAAGCAGCAAAAATGAGGTTTCTTAGACATTTTAAGGGGAGTCGGAACTGCTATCTTAGCCCATATTAATGTTTGATCAGTTTTCTCCGTTATCTATGGCCAGATAATCTTCAAATTTTAACCAGTTATTCACTGATATGTTCCTGACAGATAGACGGAATTATTTTAAAATATATAGATTAATAATTTTTATAAATTTTTCCGTGAATGCCTACTTCAAAAACTGAAATTTTAAATATAAAAAAAATTTATATTGTTTTAAAATAAATTAAAATACCGTCAAATAGCCCCCCTCCCCGTATGTTGAATACATTAAAGGAATGTGCCATTAAAATTTAGAGAGAAAAGCTTTATTGGTTCTTGAAAAAACAGGTCTTTTGTATGAAAAAAGCAGTTTTTGGGAAATGGTGATTGAAATTGATAAACGCATTTATATAATAAAAACGCACTTAGTGCATTTCTGCTTCATACGAGCAGGAATGTACTAAGTAATTTATGCAACATAAATTGTTGTTAGGCTATAACCTAAACCTTACAAACAAAAGTGCCTTCTATATTGAAAGAAAAATACTAAAAAAATTATTAAAATTAGTGACAAAATAACTAAAAATCATGTACACAATATGACTTGGTTACAAAAACAGGAAAATTTTCATGTGACATGTGTTTTTATAAAAACAAAAAAAATTCTAGTCGTAGAAACAAGATTTCGGTACCATTGGAAAGCGCTAATTTCAAACTGTATAACACAGTTAAAACCTGAAAATCGATATTTTTTCATTTTTTTCGGGTCCGACTCCCCTTAAAGGATTTACGAAACAAGATCACATCAGGAATGAGATGATAAAAAATGTGAAACTCAACCACTAATTGAGATCATTACTATGATACGCTAAAGAAAAATGGACAGATCATTTATTTAGAATGTCACAGGACCGGCTAAATTTGAATGAATGGCTTTATATGTGTAAACCTAGGGTTACAAGAGGAGTGGGAGACCTAGGAAGAGATAGACACCGAAACAGGTTCTAACAGCTTAATCCATGATGAGCGAGGACGACGATAACGATGGTGAATTTTCAACTATCATCCTTCACCATCAGTTTTAATGTCCACAAAAGTCGGACGTAAAACAAATTTGAAATTTGACACGAGCAATAATAAGTTATTATAAAACACAGTTTTGTGTTCTGTACCATTAAATAGACATTTATTATGTTACATTTGCAATAGGTAGGCCTAGAATTTATCTATGTTCCATCTCAAATTACGGAGATTCCCTTGAATATTCGCAACTGCAGTAACTGATAAATTTTATGTTATCTTACTGTTAAAAATAATGCATATTTATAAAAAATATATACCGTCTTTAAGTAAAATGTACGATTTACATTTCTGTATATCGTGTTGTATTAATATACTTAAAAAAAATATTAAGTTTGAAAGTAAAATAAAATAAAATTTAAGTCATTAGGAAAATTATGGTATGTAAACAATCTTTAGTATTGTAAACAAAGTTGTCAGAGTTTATTGAACCATTACCATGTTTACTTCTTGTAGAAAAAATTAAAAAGTACATCATTATTAATTTTATATTTGTTACGATAAGCAAAGGAAAAAAATTATATTGGTTTTATGGTTCTGGTCGCAAACGTAAAACATCTTTGCATAAAATGTTGTAAAAGAAAAATATAAATCATCTTTGCAAATATTTATAGTAACTTTTTTACAACATTGTTGCAAAATATAAATTTGAAATTTTCATTACTATGTTATTTTATTACACATATTTCATACAACTAAATAATATTAAGAAAACTCTATAGAAGCCTGTATGTAGTCATAAACGAACTGGAGTAAACGTTTCAGGCATGGAAATGTTAGTTCAAACAACATTCTTTTACTTACATCAGGGAACCGGTTATTTTATAAAGATTAAAAAAAACATTAATTCTTTAAGAAAATGTACAAAAAACAAAAATAAATAGAAATAATTTTCTAGCTTTGTTTGTATTTTAAAAAATCTGGTGTGAAACACTAACAAGACTTTCTCTTGCCAATGTAGATTATGAACAATGTAACCTATGTTTAATCATGAGTAAACAATGTAAAATGAAAAACATAACCTAATTTTAGTCATGAGTGAATGACGCAAAATGAAAATCCAGCGCTGTAGAACTTAAAAATACGGAAAATCAGTAACTGACGCTAAACTAAGCGTTGTATTAAAATAATGTTAGAAATAAAAATTGTAGATTTTTTCATTTCCTATAACTTAAATTATAATTTTTTCTTAAATCTCATTTTTGCCAATTTTTATGAAAAAAACAAACTCACTAATTTCCTCTAAACTAAAGATTATACAAAAATATAATTGGAATAAAAGTTGTAGGCTTTTAAATTTTCTGCAACTATGATTACGTACACTTTTGCACTAGAATGCATATTAAGGCTGCAATCTTTAAACAAACCATTTTTTCTACGACAGCACAAGCCCTTTCCCAAAAAAAAAATTCAGCAGACATGAAACTTACCCTATCATGTAGAGCATAAAAAATGTAGCAAATGAGGTGATTTAAAAAAAATCGTAGGAGCCGTTTTTGAGAAAATCGCAGACAAGTGAAAATATAACGAATAAACTACAATTTCTGGTTGACCGATTTTGAAAATGTTCGTATCGGGTTCTCTAGTAGTACCTAACATAAGTTTTAAGTTTCAACACGGTACGATGTTCCGTTCTTGAGATATTTTGTTCAAACACACACAGACCAGTCACTAAAATATGTTTTTTCAGGGGCCTGAAAACGTGTATATCCGGTGAAAAATTGAGTTCGAAAAATCGATATGAAAACAATACTTTCCTTCTCTATATATTTATATAGGGCAAGAGAAAGTAAAGATTTATTCACATTTTACTTGCTACTTACAGTCCATTCGAAACAGCATGATAGTAAGTCTCTGAATGGTGGTAACTTTTCTGAATAAAAAGTCCCTTTTCGAAATTAAAATTTCCCTTTTAATTTTTCTTAGTGGTATTCTTATTATTCTCAGTGGTAGCACAGGCCCATAAGCACATAACGAAATTTCCTCTGTTCTTTATTCCATTTAAGTAATACTATCCTTTTTATGAATGGACTATACTTATATCATAGGCAAAATGGCATAACACTTGAGTAAGACTTAGAATAAATAATTTGATAAAATTTAAATTAAGTTATGGCGATTTGTTTGAAAAATATTTATTGATATGGTGACGTAATAGTAATAGGTAAGGTAATTAATTGTTTATTATAAAAAATGAAATGAATTGTAAAAAGGGTGAATGGAAGCCCTTTGAACGGAATTTTCGGAAATCAAAACTAGTAGAAAAATTTGTCTTCATTTTGATTCCTTCTACCATGTTATAGAATATTCTAGTCAAGGGTAGAAGGTGTTTGAAGGGTCTCTATTGTTTGACGAACATAAGACCGCAGGTATAAAAACAGTTAGCGCCTTTGGAATTCAATTATTTGTTATGTAATTTGGATACATCTATTTCGGAAACTATGCGAGATAACACCTTAAATCTTATTTTAGTCAAAATTTCACCTTTTTTCAATCTCATAACGTATTGTGGCTTTTATTTCGGATTCTTTCAGTGTTTGGTTATTTATAAATACAGTAATAGAACTTTATTTTAAATTATTATTTAGTCGTAACAACTAGAAAATAACCATAAACTACTTAACAGACTAAATTTAATAGCCTACAAAATTTTCTAGGATTGTTGAACTGAAACTTAAATTAACTAAAAAAATCCATTATCATTGTAATCATATAATAGACTTATAATCTAGTAATTATTTCTTACCTACAGACTGTTAAAAATTGTACACTAGCTGCCCGTCATGAAGAGACTACTTCAATACGCGACCCATAAACCGGTTTTACAACTTCACTTCACAATTGTATAGTTCAAAATGGCTAAGCAAATGATATCCGATTTTTATATAATCAACCATAAAACTTCCCGGAAGATAAAGAATATACCAGATTAATAAATACACAATAGAATTGAACCTTCTACTCTGAACTAAAAAATCTACAATTGAGAGTTAACTATAGTATATCCCACGGAACTGTGCAGCAGATATAAACAGACTACGGGTAAAAAGTCAGTAAAAAGGATGCGTAATCATGTTTCACTCTATCAAATCTTTCAGTCTAAACAACCGGCGACAGACCGGATGTTTTATAATAGACCTAATGTATGAATTCTTTCTAGTGATACTGTCGTATTTTGTATTTAGTATACGTTTTAATTAGTATATAATAAGTTTTATATGATAAGCAAAGAACATTATTTGTAACTGGAATGGATCGCACTAATTTTAATCACAATTTTAATAAAGGCCAAGCCAATTGCTGTGAGCGCTGGGCTACGCATGCGCATACTTGACTTCGATCCTGCATACCCCTCCGACCTTTAGTTAAATGTACAGTCAGTGTGTTGTTGAAAATTGACAACACCCATTGTATTTTGTAGGCATGCTGTTCCATTGTTGATTACATACGCTGCACTATTGCAGTACATACAAGACTATACTAAATTTTACGCTCGTTTTCCCAGCGCTCTCGTTACGAAAATCAGGCTATAAATTTATGTTTTGACTTGCTGCACGGTTCCATGGGGTATAGTTGTTAGACCAAAAACAAAAAATTACACTATCACAATACACAAAGCCGCTTGGACTAAATACCACCGACTAGTAAGCGTACATCACAAATCTGTTCTAACTCTTTTTTGCTTAATGAACTCTGTAATCGTTTTTTTTTTTAATAAAGACTGTCTACCGAACTGAAAAGGAACATTAAATTTTGTTTTCTTCAACCCCTACCCAACATACTCAAAAAATTATAGTACTTTAAAATTTAACTATAATCATGGTTTGCCCTGAAAATGTCTGATAAAAGTTTTAAATAGTGACTGAGATGTGTGTGTACCAGAATTTTGACATCATAAATAAATGAATTATGAACATAAAGTTTGCGTATATGATGTTGTACACATACACAGTCATCTCTTGAATTGGTTGCCGAACACTCAAATTCGGCACTCCATAGTGATTGAACGCATTATTACACGTATCAAGCCTCAACGTGGTCCTAAACTTCAGAATTCTGATTAACTTTTTCTGGACGCATTCTATCTTTTACTTGGTGATTTCCCATCTATAGTTTCAAACTGAAGCTGTACTCAAGTATAAGTTTATAACAACAATATGCTAATAAAAGTTACATCAAGAACACCGTACATTCGGAGCTTCCTTATTGTAGTTTGTCTTTCCTTTCCTCCCAACGAGCATCGATTACACTTAATATTCGTACTACTCGTATAATGCAATAGATATTTTTTTGTTTTTTGGCTTCAATTTAATTTTTATTTACAACTGTACAATTTTTTAAGCACAACTAGTAAATGAGATGGAATGAATGAGGAATGGCGGAAATATGACGTGAATGTGAATCGATCTAGTGACCGATTTCGACGTGAAATGTTTCAAGGAATGTGGTGTCAATTTTTAATGATAATGATTTATAAACTGTGATAGATTATTTTTTTCTTATGAGATGATTTTCTTTTTTATGAAATGAAACAGGCATGACAAGTTAAATTGAATTTTTGTTTTGTTATTTTTATGGTGGTCCGAGAAGATCCCTATTCCACCTTCGTTTCAGTCGTCTGTTAACAGGGAGATAGTTAATTGAAAGAGATTGAACATTTGGATTTATGTGGCCAATTGTCTTTGTGTGCAATAGATATTAAGCACAAATATTTTACCGCCTTATCTTTTATCGCCTTGTTGAATTATTTTAGTTGATAAGTAACTCCATATAATCTGTAACTTGTGCCTGATATAGGCATGTAATTGTACCGAGTAGTTTTACTGGTTCGCTTGTATTGATACAAAGTGGCAGTCACCCACATTTCAACAGGGCTACATTGCTAAGGAATTTAAAGTACACAAAAGAGAATTACCCGTATGTTTATTAGAAAAACAATGTTATTATAATTTATGATTTGAACTTGAAAACATTGTAATATTTGTAATGGTTAACCGCGTGGTAGGTGTCTCAGTGGTAAAATCTTTGCGTTTATATTGGAAGAAGCTATTTGAAATGCTTGCATAAGTTTAAGTTTGTAAGCAGATTAATGTATTAGTTGACATCGCTCTCCATTGTATGTAGTATTATAAAAAAAATGCCCGTGGGTATTCATGGGCAGAGGGAGGGAGTGAGGTGAAAGAAAGGTATACAGTACGAGGAGTGTGAGAGAGTGATCGGGCGAGGCGCTGAATGGTGCCTTGTGTTGTGTGGAGAAGGGCAGTGGAGGTGCAGGCTGTATTGCGGCCGACAAAGGATACAGGAATGTGACGGCGCTGCAACCTTGCTGTTCCTCTTGCATTCCTCCGACTATCCTCCCTCTACATCTCCCTTCTCCTTATTCAGTGCCTCTTTTTTTACCAACTCCTTCTTCCTTCCAGCAAAACACCACTACTTCACCACCTAATTCCCCATGTTCCTCACCCACTCTTTACTTCTGTGTATACCGCAAGGTGCTTACCCGGTCCCTATGCTTTTTACCTGACGTCTTATATCGCGTGAGACCAATCAGTCTGTAAGTGCCATAAGTAAAATATTGTACTGTACTTTATAAAAGTTAATATAATAACCATATTATTTATGTATTTATGTTCACTTGTGTTTGTAGGCCTGTTGCAATCCAATATACACACAGCAAACGATGTTATCTATTACAATATAACAGCAATGTTATTACTATGTGCATTTTTTATAGTTGTCATTATTGCATTGTTATTTATCAACTTTTTTATTTCTTTTTTCAAATTTATTTCTATTTTTTTTATGTATCTAAGTTATAGAACGATTAACTAATACATTTCTTCATCAATATGTATTTACTAGAACAATTTTCTTTGATCGCTTGTCTCACGTAAGAATTTTAACTAGAAAAAGTTTTATATTTTGAATATCTGTCTTGGAATTCCGACAAAATTTAATATCATCAACTGGGAATCCTTCAGATTAAAATAACCAGCTTCCGGATGAATTTAAGCAGTCGTTTGTTTTAAGTTCCTATCAGTGACGGAGGTGGATCTACATAATTAATTGGTAATCTCTCATAAAATAACCATCATACCTTTTACAAACTTGAATCGTGATCCATGGCCCCTATTTGGTTTACGTAAGTCTGAACTGTTAAATGCTTAAGCTTCTGGTTTGGCCTTAGATCTACGATTTCAGAGATGGTCTTCCTGAGCAGCCATATGCAAAGTCGGTCCTTTTTGTTAACTTAACAGCTGAGGCATGTGTTGGGCTTTCATGTGGCTAACATCGCCTTCGTACTGGAAGGAATCACGTCTAGTTAGAGGTGGCTTGCATCTGTGTAGTAGACAGGTCATCCTTCCTAACAAAATTCTACACGAGTAAATAATTATAAAACGCAGTATTTTATGTACCATTAAATACCATGTTACATTATTACGTATGAGATATTTATGGTCCATCTCAGATTATCAAGATCCTCTTGAATGTCAGCCACTGCGAATATCTGTGCATAGGACCTTTTCGTAACAGTCGAAGCGATAATTTTACAAAAATATTTGAGTACTATTTTTAGTAAAAATAATTTTTTAGTGAAATTGTGGACGTCTCCTCTCTTTCCTACATCCTCGTCCTTTAAGTGTTGTCAAAATATTCACATTTTACAGCTGAGAGTATCCACCCTACTTACAGAACACGTAACGGTACGCTACGGCCGCCTCTGTGGCGTAGCGGTTAGCGTGGTAGTTCCCGGATTCGATTCCCGGCTATGATCTGAAAATTATTACTTGTCTAAACCCACTTTTTCATACCCTAAAGTACCTAGTCGATAATAACCAAGATGTTAATGCCAGTTGAAATAAACTAAAAAAAAACTTGACGGATTCGTAATACTGCGCGAATATGTTTTCAGATTCATTTAAACGAACACTTTTAACCGAAAGTTTTAAAGTTAATGTGAAATAATAATTAATTCGTAATAACGTAGCCAATTAAATGACTGAATCATTTAAGAACAGAAGAGGTAGAGGTGTAAAAGACACTAATCATAGTTATCTCCTCTGAAAGTAATGAATTTTATTATACAGCCAGACCTTGTGGTGAATGAAGTGAAGGTGTCATTTGCAGAGTGGAAAATACTTGCTTTTCAGAGGGCCCGGTATACTGATAAGCGTCCTTTTTCAGTCAATGAGTGTTGGCAATGGTAAACCACCTCATTCTTTGTTTTACTTAGTAAAACCTCTACAGGTTTAAACCAGCCTTTCGGCTGATGACCTAAATAGCAACACTTAACGGGTATTTTTGGCAAAAAAAATTGTATGGTATAATTTTTATATCTAGTGTTCTTCAACCGATTTTGTAGTTCAATTAAGTTGGAAAAGAGTACTTAGTTCTTCAATCTGAGCCCTTTTCTTACGTTCTGAAGCAGAAAGAAAGTACGCTTTTGTCTAAACGGTGATGCAGTAAAGAAAACATCGCGGTTCTTAAAGAACTATTATTGTTTAAGTAATTGTTGCAATCATCATCGTGTAGCTCTACTGCCTTAGGTGGGATTTGACTTCCTCCACAATCCTCCAATACTCTTTGTAAGGCGTTAGCGCCCTCCACCCTTTTACATCCATAAAACACACCTACACGTTTTTAGACTCCCTGAACCCAAAAAATATGTTTTTAGCGATTGCTCTGTGTGTGTGTGTGTGTGTGTGTGCGCGCGCGTGTGTGCGTGCGTGCGTGTGTGTGAACAGAATATCTCAAGAACGGAACCTCGTACGAACTTGCAACTTGAAACTTAAGTTCGACACCATCACCGGACCCGTCGCGAACATTTTCTTCAAAATCGGTCAACCGAAAGTTTATTCGTGTCATTTTTCACTTTTTTGCGATTTTCTCAAAAACGGGTCCTACGATTTTTTAAAAAATCGCCTCATTTACTACATTTTTATGCTCTAAACGATAAGGTAGGCGCCATGTTTGCTGAAATTCTTAGAGAGGCTATTTTATCGTAAAAAAATGGTTTTTTAAGATTGCGGCTTCAATATGCATTTATGCACAAAATGTAGTATACAATGAAAGTTGTAGAGAATTTAAAATGCTACAATTTTTATTTCAAACAATTTTTTATAACGCTTAGTTTAGCGGTAATTAGCGACTTTCTGTTTTTTCTCACGATAAGATCTAAAAAAAATCGATTTTTTAAAGATTTCAGCCTTAGTAAGCATTTTACGACAAAAGTTTATGTAATCAAATTTATAGGAAATTAAAAGATCTACAACTTTTATTTAGAGCATTTTTGTCTACAGAGTCTGAATAGCGTGAAAGAGTGACTTTCCGTATTTTTAAGCCAAACTGAGGTTTGATTTTCAATTTGCGTCTTTCACTCATGATTAAAAAAGGGTTATGTTTTTTGTGGTTAGGTTTCTGTTTATTTCGAATGTTTTATTGCTAATGTTAGGTTGTATTGTTAATTATTTGCATTGGCAAGATAAAGTCGTGTGAGTGTTTCACACCAATTTTTTTAACGTTCTGAAAACGTTTTAGCCTCTTATTTACATTATACACCCATTGATGACAACTGGACGCACCAAACTCTTACAGCTATACATTTTTTCATAAATATAAGGTATTTCTTAAGTATACTAATATTCCTTTAACTTAATAAAATTTTTAGTCTCCAAAAATTAATTGTTTATCATCTTCTGTCAAACATTTTTACAATTTAATCTCTAATAATGTTTAAGGCAATGCACTTTAAAAGAGCGAGAAATTTCACAACAAAATTTTTTTCTGAAGGTAGACTCCCTCCTTAAGTTTAGTGAATAAATTAAATTTTTTACTAATGCGAAGTGAAGCGAGTTGCTATTGTTTTTACGCCGGTCTGTAGAACAATTTCAAAATAACACCATTAAAAATTATGTTTCCCTTTATTTGTAGAAAAATTCAGAAGTATTTTTAGATAAATACCTTTCTGCTGTTTAGTTGTAACGTAATAAATAGATTTCAATAATACATTTAACGACGTCGGCGTCGTGACGCGTTCGTTTGTACTAACGCCAAGTCACGTGGAGACCGCTGTGTTGCAACTATTGCATATGAAAATGACGTCGAACGTAACAGTCTGTTGCTTCTGACGTTGCTCGCGTTGTTTGCTAAAATTTACGTCAGCGTGTGCAAACTTGTGATCGAGATTTGTGGCGCCTTTGTTCAAATATTTGTCTAATGTACTTACTAATAAAATTACTTACATTGTGTGACGTTATTTACTGCGGGGATTACATGTAGTCATTAATTATTACATAAAGAGATTTTTACACTTGTACATCTGTCGCTTATACTCTATTCATTGCCCCTTGTTATTTGAATAATACTTTTTCTTTCTTTTTGTTACTTTTCAGTATAACTGTAAAATTAATATCCTGTAAAAATTAATATCCATAACTAGCAATTGCTATTCTAAAAGGGGTTGGTTCCCTCCTGTTTTGTTTCAGTTTTCAAACAACTTCGGGTGACTACTAAAAGGCTATTCTTTATGACTAGCAGCTCGTAAACTAGCGTCGTGGTAATGAACAACTAGCAGCTAGTTTAGTTAAAGCGCTAGTGACTTTGAACGTGTTTAATTTTACTAGCGCTAGTAGAGGAAAAAAGATCACGTGATTGACTAGCGCTAGTAAACTTGCTCGGTTTGAATGTTTGGAACCGTTCCTAGTTGCTAGTAAGGTGTAATTTTTATAGCAATACACATCACAATTCACATATTTTTCAGATCACTGGTAATAATTAACTAGCTCCGTGGGAACCGCTTGCAGGTCCTGCTAGTACTAGCAACTAGTAAACTAGATAGCGTCATGGGAATAGGCCTTTAGTGTTAAATAGTACCAACATTGGACGTAATTTCACGAAATCGAAGCTTACAGGGAAAAATACTGAGAGATTGGCCTGCTAGAGCTTCTAAAAAAGTCTTAAATTATTCTACTTGTCCCGTATGAAAATTCAGTGCCGAGTATGGATTGTAAAAAGAACTTTCAAAAATGTTTTACGTTAATTTAAGTGGCCCTACTTGGTTGTTAATCGCAACACTAAGTGTTAAAACCAAAATCTACTTATACAGGGAGAGAATGCATCAAAAAATTACCACAGGCTTTAAAGATTTGTGGCAATCTGTATTTGTTTAAAAAGAGGCAAAAAACAATTTCTTGACTTGATGAAATATTTTATGGTATGCAAGGATTCTATTTAAGTATTTTTACTTTCTCTTACCCTATACCCTATGCATATATTTTAGCGAAGGAAAGTATTGTTTTTATGTCGATTTTTCGAAATCGAGTTTTCACCGGATGTAGGCCCTACATGTTTTCAGGCCCCCTGACCCAAGAAAATGTTTATAGCGATTGGTGTGTGTGTATGTGTGTGGGCGCGCGCGCGCGCGCGCGTGTGTGTGTGAACAAAATATCTCAAGAACTGATTAGTGTACGAAGTTGAAATTTAAAACTTAAGTACCAGTACAAGACCCGACACGAATATTTTCATCAAAATCGGTGTACCAGAAGTACTAGTTCATTCGTACAATTTTTCATTTTTTTGCGATTTTCTCAAAAACGGCTCCTACGAGTGTTTTTTTTTTAAATCGCGTCATTTAAAACATTTTTTATGCTCTGCAAGATAGGATAAGCGCCATGTCTGCTGAAATTCTTCGGGGGCTTGTACTCCTATGGTGACAAATGGTTGTTTTAATATTGCAGCTATCATATGCATTCTAGAGCAAAAGTTCTTATTATTGATCTAATTAAAGGTGTAGAACAAAGAGAGTTTTATTACAAACTTTTTTGTACAACCCTTAGTTTAGCGTCAATTTGTGGTTTTCTATATTTTTTCATCAAAATCGGTAAGAAACAGAACAATTTGAGACAAAGATCCTCCTCAAAATTATAAGCCCGAAGATAGTAAATGGACAATCCAGGTGTCTAGGTTTTTGTGTTCGATGTTACACAAAAACACGAACAGTAATGGAAACTTTTAGAAAAGAAGGTTCAAATTCTACGGACACCTGTACAGAATGGATGAGAAAACGAAACTTTTAGACACTAAACAATAGACCTTAAGTCTCGGATAAGTGGTTAAATTAGAAAAGGAAGGATATTAAGATTAATTTACTGGAATAAACTGAGAAAAGATGTAGATCGTTCCGAATTCAGACAACTGATTACTGATTTTAAAGGCTTCCACAAAGAGTAAAAGCAGACACTGTGTGAAGAAAGACGAAAACCCTACAGCCAAAGAGTGCTGAGAATGTGGCTGCAAAAGAGCTTCCAGAAATGTTTCAAGTTATATGAGGTTCTACACAATGACCCTATACGGACTCATTTAACGATTCCCTCATCATTTATGTAAAGATTGTTGATAAGTCCAGTGTTTTTATTCATTTACGAAATGGTGGGTTGTAAAAAATTCTGTCGGAAATCCCAAACGCTAGCCGTGATTTGAAACCGGGTCTTTTACTTTTCTGTCGAGCACGTTAATAATGCGTCACAAAGGCAGACATTTTTTACTTTTATTTTTATAATTATGCCTATCATATAAAATAAAACTTGTGCGATCCAGACGTCTGGAATTCAGGAATAGTTTTTTAGGAGCCAACAATAACAAACATTAATTTTAAGTAGGCTTCTGTATAGATTTAATTTGAAATCATAAATGCGTTTTATGTTCAGAAAATAAAACTTTCAACATATTTTGAAATAAACATTTTATTTTCAGTTATATTTACTATATTTTAAAAATAACTAGTCTGGATTTAAATACACTTTGTTTATTGTTTTTCATATATTTATTTATTTATTTACGTATAAAATTGTATTATTCTTGGCTGATGGCAACCGTGGAAAATGTCGTATATTTTATTTTTACTGTTAATTTCTCATATGGCCTCCGGGTGAGTCCAATCTGTTAAATGGTAGAAAGTCATTTTGAATTTTTTAAGTAACACCAATTGGGAGAGTGAATTGGCATGGTAACCAGCAGACACCATACCTAACGATACCACTAGTTTTGTTCATATTACAGAGAAAAGAAATCTTTAAAAAAATCGATTTAGTAGGGCATCTCCTGTAGACTGAAATAAATAGAAAAAGTAAAATTTTTGTTCTTTAACGCAAAATTGTCTATACTTTCTTTTGTGTACGAGTGTATTTTTTGTATTATTGTACAAATGTTCATATATATAAATTTTTAAAGTTATCGTTGCATAACTAAAGATAATGTTTTTAAAAAATGTACAAAAATTCAGTTTTTACATTAAATTTTTGTTTGTTTTTGTTGGAAATTTTTATCAAAGAACGTTCTCAAAACTTTTTTTGCTTGCGGCAACTAAGATCATGCACGGAGAATGAATTAAAATTCACTTTTTCCTCTTTTCTTTCTAATTTTCTCTAAACGTTGAAATGTTTCCTTTCTTTCCTCTTCGGAATGCTCACAACTTTGTTCTTTCTTTCTTTTTCTCAGGAAAAATAACTGAATTAATTTCGGATTACTTTTCTAAGAATATCTCGATCTACACAATCTTCATACTTAATTTAATGCAATAAATTACTATTACTCTCGTTTGATTTCTTAAGGTGGCCATTCAAACCTTTTAACATATACTACTTAGATTGTTAAAGATTTTTGCACAATCTTATGTCATAAATTTTGACAACGTGCTCATAAACTTTTAATTGTATCTATTTAATTATTATAAAGATCCTAATATTTCAATTTTTTATATAGTTCTGTGTTTGAAATTAATTTCAAATTTTTTCTTATGATTTTTTTGTCTATAAATCTTTTGGCAACTGATTTCTACGCCGGGCTCCAGGTTTCGATTCCCGGTCAGGTTCGACATTTTTTCATCACTCGTTTCATCATCACTACAAAACAGTTGAACCTGAATAAAAAAATTATAAAAATAGAAAAACTTTTTCTTAAAATTCTCCTTTAAACCCACCGGGTTGGACTACTGTTAAAGTCGTCGCCGCGGTAAAGGACTAAATCAAACCTTATAATACTGTTATAAAACCTGTGAGTATGTACGCGAGTGAGGGCCGTAAAATGACCGGAAAAGCTAGTCTGAGAAAAGCTAAGAAATTTGTGACAGAAATTCTCCACAAGATAATGGATACGACTATAGTAGATGGACAGTATAGATTACGTGATTGGAGAAGGACTGTACTAGAAAAATGATTGAATAATGGAAACTATTAGAAAAATAAGACTTAAATTCTACGGACACTGTACGAGGTCTGTTCAGAAAATAACGGGAATTTATTAATTTCGCGGGTTTGAAGAGTCCGATTGTCAAGATTTTTTTTATATGTTGGTATACAAGCCCCCTGAATTATGATGAAATTTTCAGCTGTATTAATTTTGTACTTTGTCTGTGGCAGCCGCTAAGGTTAGACGTGTTTTTATGAGCTTTTTGAGAATTTTTATGAGATTTACATTTGTTTAGCCCTTAAAGGTTCTCTTTATTTTTGGAAATAGGAAAAAGTCACACGGAGCCATTTCTAGCGAATATGAAGGCTGGGACATTGTTACAGTATTGTTTTTGGCCAAAAATGCACGAACAAGCAATGAAGTGTGAGCAGGTGCATTATCGTGGTGCAAAAACCATGAATTGTTTTGCCCCAAATCCGGGTGTTTTTTTCGGATTGCTTCACACAAACGGCGTTGAACTTGTAGGTAGTACTCCTTATTGACCGTTTGACCTCGTGGCAAGAATTCATGATGCACTATGCCATTAAAATCGAAGAACACAGTGAGCATAACCTTCACATTCGACTGCACTTGTCGAGCCTTGTTCGGTCTTGGCGATCCAGAATGCCTCCACTGGGATGATTGAACCATAGTTTCGACGTCATATCCGTAAACCCATGATATAACACCTGATCCGTCACCTGATATAACACATTTTTCAGTAATTCTGCATCGTCGTTGACTTCATTTAGTGACTCCTGAGCAACTTCCATTCGCCGCTGTTTTGTTCAAAATTCAACAGTTTTGGAACAAATTTTGCTGTCACGTTTCATACCCAAAACATTCGACAAAAATTTCATGGTATGAGCCAATCGATATGCCAACATCATCACTGACTTCTCTGATGTGATTTGGCGATCGTTCATAACCATTTCTTTTACTTTTTCCACGTTTTCATTGGTTGTTGATGTGCTGGGGCGTTCGTCATCTTTAATGTATTCACGTCCATCTTGGAAACGCTTATACCACTCGTAAACCCTTGTTTTGCTCATAGCAGACTTACCATAGACCTGTTAACATTTCTCATATTTTGTTGCCCTGTATTTCATATTTTACGCAAAATTTTGTACGAATTCTTTAAACCATTTTTTTTAACAAATCAAATTTAACGAAGATCTCGTTTAGAATGGAAAAACAAACAGTTGAGAAAATAAATTTTAAGACTAAACAATAGATCTAAGGTGTAGGAGTGGTGATTTAAAGAATTCAGAAAAGAAAACTGAGAAATTGAGAATACTGAAATAAACCGAAAAACATATTTGATCGAACCAAATTCAGACAACTATTTACTGACTTAAAAGGGCTTCCATAAAGAGCAAAACAGAACAATGGGTGGATGGAATAAAGTAGAAAACCCTATTATGAGAACGGATGCTAAGAATGTGAGTCGCAAAAAGTGTTCACAGAAATGTTTAAACTCGCTTTACTTGATCTAAACTTATTGGCCCGATACGTAAAAAAGATAGAAGTAGATTTTAATGTGAAGGAAAAACAATTTGATCGGTTGGTCTTTTTTTTAATTCCTAATATGTGCACATTGCTATCTGTTCAATTTAGAACAATAAGTAACCCCATGACCCAATGAGATGAGGATGATATGTATGACGTGTAAATGAGGTGTAGTCTTGTACAGACTCAGGCCGACCATTCCTGAGAGAGTATGGTTAATTGAACCCCAACTATCAAAGTACACCGGTAACCACTGTCTAGCATTCAAACCCGTATAAAAGTAACTACCTTTACTAGGATTTGAACCAGATACCTTCATCTCTGAAAATCAGCTGTTAAACAGCCGACTTTGGTTGGTCTTAGCAAAAATAATGTAGGCCTGCACGTAAGCGATTCGCGTAACGGATACATGTGTAGGAACAGCTGTAATAAAGTAAATATATTACATATCACTAAAATAATAGCGTTTACGTCAAAATAACGTAGACTACTAATGACGTGTATTTTCTTTAAAGTAAATAATTAATGTTTATTCTTTTAATACAAAGATTTTCTGTTAATGAAAATAAAACGTGCAATATCGGTGTTACTATTTATAAGTCATCTGACGTATTATTTTACAAACTTAAATGTTCATTGAAAAGCAATCACGATGAATGAATTTCTTTAACGGCAGTACCTGAACTTTGCACGTGCTTATTACCAGAATCAATTGTGAAGATACGGATATGATCTCATCTATAACCAAAGCAATCACTAGATTTTTAAAAAATCTAGTGTGAAACACTCACACAACTTTCTCTTGCCAATGCAAATAATTAACAATAAACCTAACATTAGTAATAAAACATTATAAATAAACAAACAACTAACCTCAATAAACATAACCTAATTTTAATCATATAATGAAAGAAGCAAAATGAAAATCAACCTCAGTTTGGGTTTAAAATACGGAAAATCACTCTTTCACGCTAAACTAGGCTCTGTAGAGAAAAATGCTCTAAATAAACGTTGTAGATTTTTTAATTTTTTATAAATTCAGTTATATACACTTTTGTCATAAAATGCATACTAAGGCCGAAATCTTAAAAAAAATCGATTTTTCACACGTTTTTGTGAGAAAAAAACAGAAAATCGCTAATTACCGCTAAACTAAGCGTTATACAAAAAAATGTTCGAAATAAAAGTTGTAGAATTTTAAATTCTCTACATTTTTTATTATACCAATTTTTGTGCTATAATACATATTAAAGCCGTAATCTTAAAAAAACAATTTTTTTACGTAAAAACAGCTTCATCAAGAATTTCAGCAAACATGGCGCCTACCCTATCTTGTAGAGAATAAAAAATTGAGTAAACCAGGCGATTTTTAAAAAAAATCGTAGGACCAGTTGTTGAGAAAATCGTAAAAAAGTGAAAAATTATACGAATAAACTACTATTTCCGGTTGACCGATTTTGATGAAAATGTTCGTGTCGGGTCCGGTAGTGGTATGTAACTTAAGTTTCAAGTTCGTACGATGTTCCGTTCTTGAGATATTTTGTACACACACACACACACAGACCAATCGCTGAAAACATGTTTTTTTGGGTTCAGGGGGTCTGAAAACGTGTAGATCCGGTGACATTCGATTTCGAAAAATCGACATGAAAACAATACTTACCTTCCTATATATTCATATAGGCAAGAGAAAGTAAAAATCATTCATAATCTTAGATTCTATGGGAGGAAAATACTTCGGTAAAAATATTATGCAATTGTTATAATGTTTCTAAATAATTATTTTCTGAGTAAATTCCAGAAACTATTAACAGCTGAGTAAATAGTCATCATATATTTAAAAAGTAAAATTTTATGTAATGTAGTATTGTAATACCTGACCCTAGGTTCTTTCGGGATCTGGATATAATAAATATTAAATAGACATCCTTAAACTTATAACTAATTAATTATTTATTGACATAGTTAATAATAATTAACAATTTATTATCAAACTTAGTTTACTAATAAATTACAACCTAATTACTTAAATTAATTATAAAAACGTAAAGTTTAAACTGACTTGAGTAACAATACCAATAATTTTACATTTAACAATTACTTCTTACCGACAACCAAATACAGTATACACCATGCATACCTTTCCTTAACGTACAATGTACACAATGTATTCACGCTAATGTCACCCCGTATGACAACTTAAACTGATGAATTCAACTGACTGACCGACGAAAGGAGTGTACCTTTTAGTGTACCCTTTTGAGTCTCTTGTGTACCCTGTTAGGTTTTTATAGTATATCCCACAGAACCGAACAGCAGATATAAACAGACTACGGGTTGAAAGTCAGTAAAAAGGATGCGTAACCATGTTTCACTCTACCAACGCCTTCAGTCAAAATAACCGGCGACAGACCGGATGTTTTATAATAGGCCAACTGTATGAATTCTTTCTACTGGTTCTGTGGTATTTTATATTTAGTATATGTTCCAAAATTAGTATATAGCAAGTTTTACCTGATGAGCAAAGAACATTTTTTGTACTCGAATGGATCGCGCTAAAGTTCAATCACAGTTTTAATACACTTATGTTTTGACGTGCTGCACGGTTTCATAGGATAGGGCAGTGATTCTCAACCTGGGGATCGTGACCCCCATGGGGGGCGCAATCCCCAGGTTTAAAATTTTCTTCATACGTGGATCTTCGTTAGAAACATATAAAAGTAAATTGTTCTCGAGTGATAACATACGAGTCCTATATTTAGTTTTCAGGGCAACCATAGAGGAAAACCCCTTTTCACAGAGATAAGACGTGGAAAAAAGTATTAATATTTTCAATGCTTCTGTGACTAAATTTCCATATTCATGTCGTCGAGCAAGCCAAATCGTATTTAAATATTCCATTATTTTTTACTGTCTGTATTTTCTTTAAAGACATAAAGTTAGTCCAGTTTTATTATGTAATAGGCCTATTAAAAAAACATTTTACATTATTTTATAATTACAGTCATAATTCAATTATGACCAATCGCTAAAAACATTTTTTTTCATGGGGTCTGAAAACGTATAGATCCGGTGAAAACTCGGTTTCGAAAAATCGACATGAAAACAATACTTTCCTTCCTATATATTCATATAAACAAGAGAAAGTAAAAAACAGTGAAAGGTTGATTATTAATAATGTAATATTCAAAAACAAAAGTTAAACACAATGTTACAGACATAAATTAATTATAATAAAAAATAAAAATAATAGCAGTTTTCTCATTGAGAATAATCAACTGATAAAATTAAAGATTCTGTGTACTAAAGATAAGAACTTGTAATAAAACTACAGTATATCGGTAATAAAATAATAAACTTTTATTATTGTTAGAACAATTAATTCATTCTGTTCGCTTGTAAATGTGTTATATTGCCTTTGTTGACCTGCATTCAGAATATTAACACGTCATTAATGGACTTGAAATAGATTTGTTTACGTTTTTTTATTCCTTGCGCTCAATCCGTACTACAGAGTGGGAAAGTATTGCGATCAGGCAAACTTTTATGTACCTCATGAATACCTAATATGGATATCCGTTGTTTCATAAATTTTCTTTAATTATAGCCCCCTGAAGTCAATAAAGTACTCGTGAAGGAGTGTGTTATTTGTCTCATAATCTTATAAATACAGCAATATAGGGGAGTGAAACATGGGTGATAAAGGCTGTAGATAGGAAGAAGATAGTAGCTTTTGAAATGTGGTGTTATAGGAAAATGTTAAAAGATGAGGTGGGTGGACAAAATAAATAATTTAGAGGTTTTTGGACGAGTGGATGAAAAGAGAAGTATATGGAAACATCTTACCAGAAAAAAGGATGGGCTAGTGAGGCATATCTTAAGATATCCAGGTATTGGTCTTTCCATAATGGAGGGTAATATTGAGGGAGGGAATTATAGGGGAAGCCAAAGGTTAGAATATTTAAAGAAAATTAAAAAAGATGTAGGGTGTTAAAGGGATGGAGTTATAAAACGACTTCGCAAGATAGAACAGCTTGGAAAACTGCATCAAACCAGTTGAGAGACTGATGACTAAAAAAATCTTATAAACTGTTGAACCGATTCCGTTGACATTTCAAATGAATGACTTTCTCAACCAACGCCTGATAGGGTTTTAGAATAACCTAAGTAACCCCAGAAATAAGCATTCTTTACTACGGTGCAAAATTACAAAAAGACAATTTTCTTGTCTGTTAAGTATCATTAATCAATTTTGTTGATTCTTTTATCAAAGTAAGTCGTAATTTATTAAATAACTTCTTGGCCGTCACAGCCCTTTAATGATTTTGTACGAATTTTACTTATTAACCACCGTGTTTTATTCTAGAGCACTAGATTGATCTAAAGATATAGCCTGATTTTCGTAAGGAGAGCGCTGGGGAAAACGTGGATCTGCTTTTGTATAGTCCTGTATGCGCTGCAATAGTGCAGTGTATGTAACCAACAATGGAACAGCATGCCTACAAAATACAATGGGTGTTTTCAATTTTCAACCACACTCTGACTATACATATAAATATAGGCCGGAGCTATGTAGGGTCGAAGTCAAGTATGCGCATGCGTAGCCCAGCGCTCACAGCAATTGGCTTGGCCTATAAAGTGGTCGCCGTGAGTCAGTTGTTTAACAGCTGATTTTTGGAGACGAAGGTTTCTTGTTCAAATTCTAGTACAGGTAGTTACTTTTATACGAATTTGAATACTCGACAGTGGTTACCGGTGTACTTTGACGCTTGGGGTTCAATGAACCATACTCTTTCAAGAATGGTCGGCCTGGGTCTGTACAAGACAACACCTCATTTACGCATCATATATATCATCCTCATCTCATTGGGTCATGGGGTCACGTATTTTTCTGAATAGAACACATTGCAACGTACACACATAAGGGATAAAAGAAATTAACTACTTCACGTGGGCTTATTGAGATGATAAAAGTGATTTGAAAACCAAGGTATTAAAAACAGGAAACGATAAACGAATGAACATCTGCACGAACGAACGAAAAATTCAGCGTATAAAGCTTTGCATGTAGATTCTTGGGAAAAGGATGTCAAAGAACGAAAGTTCAATACAATTTAAAAGGTGGTTTCGCTACCAAAATATGAAAAGAGTGACACATTTGAGAATTGAAAACAATGCATTTTTGTTTTTTTTTTAATATTTTACATTTCAATTATTTTCTGATTAATTTTATATAATTATTATCTCATTTGTATACCTATTTTTTTTATCCCTAATGTGTGTAGGTTGTAATCGGTTCATTTGAGAACAATAAGCTTAACCCAATGAGATGAAGATGATATGTCTTCTATTTCTTCTTTTTTTTTTCTTCACGGGTTAGGCATTTCTACCTGTTCCAGCACCCATCTTTTCTTCGGCCTTCCAATATCTCTACTTCCCCATGATGTTTATCTTCTCGCTACATTAAGCAAGTGGTTTTCTAGCATTCTATTTAAATGATCGACTCGTTGGGCACGATGTAATTTTATTTTATCGTTGAGTGTAAAAATTCCCAATTCTTGCCATATATCTTCATTTCTGACCCTGTCTAGTCTTTTCCAACCCTGGACAATCAAGAATTTCATTTCTGCAGTTTGGATGTTTCTTTCGTCCCTTTTCTTCGTCACCCATGCTTCACTGCCGATGTCAAGGATGGAACTGCCACCGTCTTATAAAAATTTAACCTTGTTTCGGGTCTTGTCTTTTTCCTCAGTATCCTATGAATCGTCCCACATATTTGATTAAATGTAGTTTATTTTTCACATCATATTCACCTTCATATGAGACATCGGTTTCAATGTTTTGATAGTGGCTCATTTACTGTAGTAAAGGATTGTCATTGCTACTTATGTATGACGTGAAAACGAGGTTTAGTCTTGTACAAACTCACGTCAAGCATCGCTGAGATAGTATCGTTAATTGAAAAAAATAATATCGTTTAGAAAAACAATATAGATCATTTTAAATGATGCAGCTTGATGTATTTCACATGTTTGACAGTTTATGTGATGTATGTAATTTTATGTGAAAAACCGCATCAGTATCAGATTTTTCAAGAGTAAAAGAAAATTAAAAACTCTATAGATTTTCTATAGTAAAAGGTTTTGTCCAATGTTTAGCGATGGTTCAGTATTTTCTGCAAAAACCCCGAAAATTTAATTGCACATTGAAAGTATTGCGATCTATGTTTCCACATTATTTCTAATGTGAAACAATGTTTCCACTCATGAAATGAGTAAAAATGTAGTAGCCCTACTTCTTGAAGAATTTTAGTTTTATTAGTTTATTTTAAGTCGCATCAACATCTTGGTTATTAACGACATCAACATTCTGTTGAAGAACGATGCGTTTGAACTTGTATTAATTTTTCAGTCCCTGCCCGGGAATCGAACCCGGGACCTCCGCTTTGCCGTGTTGCACGCTGACCACTGGGCCACAGAGGCGGCCATGTTTGCTCTTATTTAATTAAGGAGTGTTCTCTTTTAAAACAAAGTTAGGAAATTTGTAAATTTATTGTTAGTTTTGGAAAATTACTTCGAATTTGACGTCGTATTTTATTTTCATAAACAATAAAATCATAATTTATTGTAAGTATTAATTTTGGTAGTGTGTAATTATATTGTAGACCTGGGCATTATGTATATCTTTTTTAACGTAGTACACAAAGCCTAAATTAAATTTCCTTTGTCTACGTTGAATTTTAAATGTATAATTAGTTTAAATTTGGTTTTTCATTCAAAGTTATGCTGTTTGCACATTTGAAGTGTATCAAATGTTTGTTTTATAATATTTATATTCGTGATTATTAAAATTTTTAATTCGAAAATGCTGAATTGTAAAATTATTACTAATTTCTATGTACCTATATAACGGGTGTTTCAAAAATGACGAAACAGTAACATTGAAAAGGTAGAAGTAACGCATACGTAAATTTTATGTCTATTTACATGTCATTCGGTAACACTGCATTCAAGATTAACAGCTTCTTCTTCTTTTTCTTCTTAACGTGGTCTCTCCGACTGGAGGTTGGCAATCATGATGGCTATTCGGACTTTGGACACCGCAGCTCTGAACAGCTCCGCTGAGGTACAACGAAACCAGTCGCCAAGATTCTTCAACCAAAAAATTCTTCTTCCCACGTCTCTCTTCCCCTGAATCTCGCCTTGTATTATCAAGCGAAGCATTTCATATCTTGGTCCATGCATAATATGACACAGATATTCCATTTTCCTTTTTTGGATGTTGTAAACAAGCTCCTTTTCTGTTCCCATTCTCCTCAAGACTGTCTCGTTGGGTACTTTATCTGTCCAGGATATTTTTAGCATGCCCCTGTACAACCAAAGCTCAAACGCATCTATTCTCCTGATATTTGTCTTCTTTAACGTCCAAGCTTCCGCACCATACAACACTGTTGAGAAGGTGTAACATCGAACCATCCTCAATCTCAGGTCAAGGCTTAAGGATTTATCTATTAAAAGGTTATACATGAGCGACGGGAGACGAGCCGTTGTTATGTTAGTGAATGCAATACATTAAATAACACTTACCTCAAAGTAAGAAAATAGCTTTTAATCAGGAGAATTGCAAGATCTTATATTTGTGTCAGTGCCAATTATTAAATACCTTAATGTGTTTAACAGTTTATCAAATAATTTAACCGACATTCGAACGCATTTAAATAGATTGTCGTCATATTTTCGTAAGTGTCGGAAAAATAACGCGAATATCTGTTTTTTACGACGTGCATCAAGGGATGCACCCAGTATTTTTTCGTTTTTTGTTCTCACCTTTTAAATAGATCACTGCGTTTATTTCCTCTAGTCGATACTCTTGAATCTTTTGAACGATACTGACACATTTTTAACTTTTGGTCTCTGTTACTGTTCGGCAGTGCGTAACGGGCCTTAAGGTTGAAGGCGAACATTGAACGTGAGATTTCTAACACTGATGAGTAAATGCCACGAAAAGTGACTACAAATTACGAAACGTGTACAAACCTGATTCGCGTCACAGAGAGTCATTTTCAACATCTATTATAAGGTTATTAATAGTGAGTTTAATTGTAATTTGAATATTGTTTCGTACAATTATGATAAATATTAAAGTAAATATTTCATTATTTTTATACTTTTGTACTCCATCGTATCATATAAAAACGTGTCTTTTTTTGATACACCATACAGGTTTTTTGAAACACCGTATTATATACAGGGTAAGTTATGAAATTTACAAATTTAGGAGAGATCACCCAGAAGAAACGAGTACCATGAAGTAAAGAAAAACTTAACTAGAAAAAACCTTCATGAAGACCAGAATAGTTAACGACAAAAAAGACACCTCTCTATTCACTTGAAACTAAAATTCCATAAATCCACCATGGAACCTGATGTAATCCTGATGTATCTATGGATATGAAACACGAACAACAAAGATTTTTAGAGGATTGAAGTAGAAAGAGAATTCTAAAGGAGATTTCCGGAATTGATAGAAATGAAGGAGTGGTAATTGTAACCAGTCAAGGAACTACAAGTAAGCATATCAGAAGACTGTCATGACCTTCATGAAAAGAAAACATTTATTTAATGGACATATTTCTAGAACTATTGGCAGAATAAAACCAAAAATGCATGGTTGAAAAACACACAGAAAGACTTGGCTGAATTCGAAACGGTTTATGAAACTCAGGATAGAAATAAATTTAGAAGAAAAGTTGTAGGATTAAAGTATTTTCCAATTTTCCATCTTTATTTCCAGATAAGAAAGACATTTTGTAGAAATAAAAGAGTCACATTCTGGAAGATTGCTTACTGGCAAAAGATTCAGAAACGGTGTGGTAAATGTGATCCATGAAGGTCAATTATTCGTAAAAGCACGTTTGGTATGTATGTAATTTGCCTGAACTCGAAAACCTTTGAACCAATAGTAAGGTTCATACAAAATTAATTTTAGGAACTTCAGGAAAGTTTAAAACGTAAAATTTACTTGAATGATTTTATATAAATTCGTAAGAAATATTACAAACTTATTGTAAGATAAATTGATTTTGTTAGCTATAGTACTGTTTTTAGCCTTTGATATTGACAGTACAAATTGCAAGCCTTTTTAGTTTGCTATACTCCTACAGAGTTCATCTTTTATTTATGTGAATAAATTTCTAATTACCATGGCTACATAAATTTTAAATCGTATCCTAATGTTTTCCATACATGGGTAACTTAATACTATCTCAGTCGTAGCCTTTTAGGCCCATGCAATTCTTCGGAAAGCTGTTACTGATATAATATGCATTGTGTGCGGTAATATCAATGCACCGTATTTTTGATGAAAGAAACAGAAGATTCTCTGGTTGACATAAGTGTACAGTATTAGTGTATTAATTATTTGTGAGAGTAAAAGATATTCGTGAAAAACTAAAACTGAAACTGATAGAAGATAATTTAGACGATGTCGTGGGAAATACCACCTGATCGTTCGAAGATAAATGACGGGGCTAGGTTTCTTCAATGAAACACTACGGAATGATCGTTGGAAGTTAAATTTAGTTTCAGATTCAGAAAAAACGAACGGGACTAAATACCAATATGTACATCAATAAAAATATCAACATACATATCACAGAAGAATTACCAGATTTTCCATAATATTAATATATATCAATATTACAAAAAATCTGGCTGGGCGGGATGGACTAACGTTCATTTATATACAATTATATCTTCAACTTAAGCTGAAAGTCGCGTTACTACAGAAAGTCATGGAATGGCAGTTGTCGGATCGTCGCTAGTGGGTGCGGTCTGGTATAGATGTAGGCCTACCGGATGGCTTTAATTTCTGAAGCCATTCCGGCTTCGTGGAGATTCCTTGAGGTGTTGTAGATATAGCCCTGAATTGAGGGAAAGAGAAGATGATCATGGATGATGGAGTTAGGAATTAGGTAGTGGAAATTTGCAATGAGCCGTACGTATTCGTAACGATGTATCACTGAGTCAAACTTTTTAGCTTTAACTTATTTTTTTTACTTTCTCTTGCCTGTATATAGGAAAGAAAGTACTTTCATGTCGATTTTTCGAAATCGAGTTTTCACCGGATCTACACGTTTTCAGATCCCCTAAACCCAAAAAACATGTTTTTAGCGATTGGTGGGTGTGTGTGTGTGTGAACAAAATATCTCAAGAACGGAACATCGTATGAAGTTGAAACTTTAAATTTAAGTTAGATACTACTAAAGGACCCGACACGAACATTTTCATTAAAATCGGTCAACTGAAAAGAGTAGTTTATTAGTGTCATTTTTCACTTTTTTGCGATTTTCTCAAAAACGGCTTCTACGATTATTTTTAAAGTTTTCTTTTACTACATTTTTTATGCTCTAGATAATAGGGTAGGCATAATGTCTGCTGAAATTCTTGGGGAGGTTCTCTCTTAGAAAAAAATGTTTTTTTTAAGATTGCAGATTGGTTGCAGACAATTTAAAAATCTACAACTTTTATTTAAAGATTTTTTTGTTTAACGCTTAGTTTGGCGGTAATTAGTGATTTTCTGTTTTTTTTCATGAAAATCTGAAACAATCGATTTTTTAAAGATTTCGGCCGTAGTAACGATTTTACGACAAAAATGCATATTATAATCAAATTTATAGGAAATTAAAAGATCTACAGATTTTATTTTAAGCATCTTTCTCTGCAGGGCCTAGTTTAGCGTGGGAGAGATTTTCCGTATTGTTAAGCCAAACTGAGGTTGATTTTCATTTTTTATCATTCACTCATAATTAAATAAGGTTATGGCTTTTGAGGTTATTTTTTTGTTTATTTGTAATATTTTGTTACTAATGCTAGATAACCCACCGGGTTGGTCTAGAGGTAAAGTCGTTGCAAAAATCAGCTGTTTAACAGCTGATTTTCGGAAACGAAGGTTCTGGGTTCAAATCCTAGTAAAGGTAGTTACTTTTATACGGATTTGAATACTAGAGAGTGGTTACCGGTGTACTTTGATGGTTGGGGTTTAATTAACCATACTCTCTTAGGAATGGTCGGCCTGGGTCTGTACAAGACTGCACCTCATTTACACGTCATACACATCCTCATCTCATTGGGTCATGGGATTGCTTATTGTTCTGAATTGAACAGATTGCAACGTTCACAAATTAGGAATAAAAATGCTAGGTTATATTGTTCGTTATTTGCATTGGCAAGAGATAGTCGTGTGAGTGTTTCACACCAGATTTTTTACTATTTGAATACGTAATAATAATTCTGATGGGTGTTCTTGTTTCTGTGAAGTATTTTGCAGCAATAAAATTTCTTTCTTTTACGTAAATTAAGCATTTAAATTTATCAGCTGGGAGAAATTTTTATAAATACAGCTGAGGAAAAGAAAGGGCTTCCAGACTGGCGCGAAATATCAAACAATTTTCTTCGGATTAATCACCCCTTTTTACCCCTGAGACCCAAGTCGACTTGCTAATTCTTTAGCTTTTCTGTTCAACCGTTAAGGAATATATTGTGACACTTATCGCTAAGGTCCGTTTCGGGATCTAGGTAATTAAATAATTAATACACTAACGTTTACAATTACAAATATTTATTACAACTAAAAGATTTACAAAATAAATAATAAACTAATTATAATGGAGTATTACAATAAATAACTTAAACAATTTACTTAGTAATACTTACAATAATTATACACAAAGCACATACACAAAAACTGAATATAATGCACATACACAAAATAATATAACAATAGTTAACCACTACAATGCTCGGATACGTAACTGTACTACGTACCTATAGCCACTCAATAAGCACTCTTCAAAGATCAAACGGATACTAACTCTCGACCGCACCCGGGGCTCCCTTTATATAGGTTAGATGAAAGAGGTTTCTTGAAAGACACAGAAATTCGATCAATAAGTCCTTTCTCTGCCCATAACAGGCAGGTGGAGTGTCAAATTATTTACACTCAATCTGTTAGTTGCAGGGCTAAAATAAATAGTTCTGTTTCTTGTCACATGGTCAGCCAATTAAATGACTGAATCATTTAAGAACAGAAGAGGTAGAGGTGTAAAAGACACTAATCAGAGTTATCTCCTCTGAAAGTAATGAATTTCATTATACAGCCAGACCCTGTGGTGAATGAAGTGAAGGTGTCATTTGCAGAGTGGAAGATATGTGCTTTTTAGAGGGCCCGGCATGCTAATAAGCGTACTTTTCCACTCAGTGAGGAAGGCATGGTAAACCACCTCACTCCTCGTTTTACTTAGTAAAACCTCTTTTTCACTCAATTATCTACTCTTTACCATTTTCTGAATGAAGTACTAGAAATTTTGCGAACCATGCTCTACTTCGATATTGTCACAATATTTTTAAAATTTTGACTCTCTAGGTGATAGGAGAGTTACAAAATTAATGATGAGCGGTTAAGTGGGGGGTTTAAATAGGCCGATGTATTGCAGCACTTGCGTCTACGATGCGCACCGGTTGATTGGTAGCCTCAGAAAAATGCATTTAATGAACTGGTTCGTTCTTGTCCTGATGTCACTCTACTTTTTTTGGGACGGTACAGAAATATTTATTATCTTAGGATAATTACCCTTTTTCTTCCGCGTTGGAGCAAGTAGTCTAAATAAGCATGCCAAAGTTTAGAAACTTAACTCTTCGGGAGGTGTAGAAGTAGGCCTAGTATATAATATGTTTACTTTAGAGTACTCACCCCTTTTTTGCTTCTCTTGCTCAATATGAATAATACAAAATTTCGTGTCAATATTTCGAAATCTAGTTTTGGGTCTTTTCCGTTTTCTGTATGCCACTATAAAATCCGAATTCCCTGAAGGGTTGCACACTTATTCATTTCTCCCACTCCCTGTTTTACTGAATACTCATTATGAGACATACACACTCACGCCTGCGTACACACGTCCTTCCATGTCCCAGTATTATAGTACTATATTACACGTTCTGTTGTTTTATTCCATATTTTGATTGATATAAATATGGTGGATTACAGCTCGATAGGTGATTGAAAAGTTTCCGAATTAAGCTGGGCTGACATGGTCCCGCACGGACTATACCATCCGTATGTTAGATTCCGAGAATGCCTACTCATTCCGCATGGGCAATAACGATGAAAGTTTACGTACAACATACATATCCATACGAAAATTCTTACGGACAATTCCTGGAAATATAATACGAATACACTTAAATACTAAATAGATTGTATAATCTTAAACCTAAATATAAATTATCTCCAAATAAAATACAGTTATCCACTATGCATTAACAAAATTTGACATCAGAGGTAATTTTATAGATATAGTTGAAAATTTCAAATATTTGGGCGAGACCATTTATTACTAATCCAACGAAAAAGTCGCCTGGAACGAGAAAATCGCAAACTCATCGTAGGACAACATCTCACCAAAAACACATACAACAAAAAATTCTATCAATACACACCAAACTTAAACACTACAAATCAGTCCTTAGATCTGAAGCGATGTACGGAAGTGAAACTCTCTTCAGCATCGACGATGGTGAATCAAAGAGAAACTTAGAAAAGTCGAGAGAAGAATCTTAAGAACTTGTATCAACAAAAAACACCAAATCGATGGACAATGCAGGATTTTACCCAACGAACAAGTCTACAAAGTTATAGAACCAGTCACAATTGGAATTATAAAAAGAGAATTTTCTTCCTGGGACACATACTGAGAACTCTAGCAACACACCTTCTAAGAAGAATCACTGAAAAACTACTTACCGCTAAATCTGATAAAGCTATAGTAACCTGGCTCAGAGAAATTCAAAACGACATGAAAGAACTCGACCTAACCGTGAAGGACCTAACGCAACGTACACCACTTGGTACAACGCAACGTACTTAGTATAAACACCAACTGGGAAATCACGTAGTTCGATTAACCACCAAAACAGTCAAACGCATAATTGGGGTTTGTTCAGATGAAGTAAAGAAAATAAGATCTGAAAATATGAAAAAGTTTTGGGACAGCAAGAAGAAGAAATTGAAGAAGAACCATCCAAAAAGACTAAAGTGATCCTATGTGGTCATAAAAGAAACAAAATACAGTATTAGACGTTTTAAAAAATTTTTCTAAATACTAAAACAATAATAAAAAACCTGATTATAAGTGATCGTTCGGATTACTGGAGGTTTCGGTGTACCAGTAATTCGGTTACCGACCATACTGTAATATTGTCAGTATTGTGGCGAACAGAATATAGACTGAATGACGTAATAGAGTAATTGGCTCAAGGCCGCTTAATATCAGCGACGACGTCGAAGAAGTCTGCGGTCACAGCATCGGAAACATCCGAACAAGCAGCAGCACAGATAACTGTGATCAACAAAACAGTACGTGGGGGGTCGAATTTATTGTGATAAAAACCTCACTCGTTATCTCTCTTTCTTTCTGTTAATCTATGTATCCGTCCATCTTTCTCTCTCAATATTGTAAATATGAATGAACGCAGTTAAAAGGCAACGATTGTTGTGACATTTAATGATATACGTCATCATTCAAACGGACTTAGCCCTTTGGTCTCAATATTGACTTTTATTATCGACCTTTTAACTTATTCGCGCGACTGTGCGACCTAAAGTTTTCTCTATATAAATCGTGTATTTAATCTATTAATATTTAATTAAATATTTCCATTTTAATTTGTACATTATAATTCAAGTATTAGTGTGGTACATTTTTTAATTAATTCAGGAGTCAAACGAGCTTAGCACTTCCTTGTCCGAAAATCTCTTACAGCAGATTAAAAGTGTCAAAGGAAATTCCCTAAACTATGTGTATTCTAATCGAACATAAAATCATTAACGTAGGCTATTATAAATTTAAAAAAAATCTAATGTGAGACACACTCGACTTTCTCTTACCAATGTAAATAATAAAACCATAACGTAACTTATGTTTTAATCATAAGTAAAGAATATGCACATAACAGGCAGGTGGAGTGTTAAATTATTTGTAGTCGATCTGCTAGTTCCAAGGCTACAAAAAATAGTTCTGTTTCTTATCACGTGGTCAGCCAATTATATGACTGAACTATTTAAGAACAGTATAGGTAGAGGTGTAAAAGACACTAGTCAGAGTAATCTCCTCTAAAATGACAATGAATTTCATTTTACAGCCAGACCCTGTGGTGAGTGAAATTAAGGTGTCATTTGCAGGGTGGAAAGCAGATGGTTTTCAGAGGGCCTGGCATGCTGATAAGCATACTTTTCCACTCAGTGAGGAAGGCAGTTGTAAACCACCTCACTTCTCGTTTTACTTAGTAAAACTTCTAGAGGTTCAAACCAGCCTTTCGGCTGTTGACCTACACAACAAGTAAAGAATGTGTAATGAAAAACATAACCTAATTTTAATCATCAGTGCTTTTAACTCGTCCGTTTTGCACCCTCTCCAACAGTCGGAAATTATTGTACTACCTGGTTCAATGTGCAGTTGAATTTAAACTATTCTAACCTGAGGTTCCTGAGTAACCTGAGGTGTTAGTCGGTTTAAGGGTCTTTTCTGTTATTAACTGCATAATTTGTCACATTTTATGGATATTTCGTATGCAATCTTACAGTATTTTTAACGATGGCAACGGGAAAATTATGTAAAAAAATCCTACTACATTTTTTATGCTCTACGAGATAAGGTTAGGCGCCATGTCTGCTGTCTTGGGGAGGCTGTGCTTTCGTAGAAAAAAATGTTTTTTTTTAAGATTGCGGCTTTAATATGCATTTTAGCGCAAAAATGTACATGCATAATAAAGTTGTAGAAAATTTAAAAACCTACAACTTTTATTTCTAACTTGTTTTGTATAACGTTTAGTTTAGCGGTAGGCCTAATTAGTAATTTTCTGGTTTTTTTCATGAAAATCTGTAAAAGAAATAAATATAAGTATATTTAGTTTAAAATATTTTATACTTGTACAGCTTACTTTAGTTCAGTATTAAATCGTAATGTATATTAAACTAAAACAAATAATTAAAATGAAATGATTTTTTTAAGATTTGAGCCTTAGTATGCATTCTATGACAAAAGTGTACATAATCAAATTTATGAGGCATTAAAAGATCTACAACTTTTATTTTGAGCATTTTTCTCTAGAGGGCCTGGTTTAGCGTGAAAGAGCGATTTTCCGAATTATTAAGCCAAACTAAGGTTGATTTTCATTTTCCATCTTTTATTTATGTTTAAAATAAGGTTAGTTTTTTGTTTATTTCTAATGTTTTATTACTTATGTTATTTTATATTGTTCATTTTTACATTGGTAAGAGAAATTTGTGTGAGTATTTCACACGAAATTTTTGTTTTATTGTATGGCATGCACTAGAGGTTTAACTTAAATTTTAACTACCGTTTCCTTTTATTAATGGCTATGAAATTTTTACTTTGATGGAATTCTTTGTAAATAATGTAGTTACGGAAGGAATTGTACTGTGTGGGTACCAAATTCGTGAAGTTTTTTCTTTGGTCCGAAGAGACCGCTGCCCATTAACTGAAAGGATGAACTGTAGTATGTTGTGGTCATGCTTGTAGTAGTAGACGTAGTCGTATGTTGTAAAGGGTGATTCAAAAAGAGCGCCGGTTTTGATATATCAAATTAAGAGATTTATTTTATTGAAAAATGAAAATAAATACATCAACAAGTTCATCTTTCCTTCCGATTTTATGTATGAAAAATGATGTCATGCATGTGTCCTCCTCTACTGCGCTGGCACGCATCAACTCTGTCCATGAAATTGGATATTACTGCACGACAAGTTTCGACTTCCATTTGCCCGATAACCCGTCGAATTTCCTCCTTCAAGTCATTGATGTTTTGGGGTTTATTGGCATACACCAATGACTTCAGATGACCCCAAAGATGAAAGTCACAAGGCGTCAAGTCACACGACCTTGGTGGCCATTGATGGTCGGAATTACGAGAAATGATGCGATCCTGGAACCGTTCACGGAGCAACAACATTGTTTCTCGTGCAGCGTGACAGGTGGCACCATCCTGCTGAAACCACAACTCGTCAATGTCCATTCCATCCAAATGACGCCACAAAAACTCCCTAATCATCGTACGGTATTGGTCTCCATTTACTGTCACGGCTTCTTCTTCTTGATTTGCAAAAAAGTAAGGGCCGATGACACCGCCCGACCAAAATCCGCACCAAACTGTCACTCGCTGTGCATACATTTCCCTTTCATTAACCACGCGAGGGTTTCCTAAACCCCACATACGGCAGTTCTGTTTATTAACAAAACCGTTTAAGTGGAAGTGCGCCTCATCACTGAAAATTATTTTGTTTGCGAAGGTGTCATCATCCTGCCGTTTTCTCAATACCCAGTCAACAAACTGTCGTCTCTTCTGGTGATCTGCCACTTTCAAATGTTGCGTCAACTGAATTTTATACGGGTGATATTGGAGATCGTACCGAAGAATTCTCCGTACAGAAGAACATCTTAAACCCAATTGTTGAGAACGGCGACGTATTGATTTTGCTGGGCTAACAGCCACACTGTCACGAACCAACGCAACGTTCTGCTCAGTTCGGCCAGAACGACGACTTCCAGAACTTTTAAGGTCGACTGTTGAACCCGTCTCAAAAAACTTTTTCATGAGCCTGCGAACTGTTGATTCATTCGGTGCTTCATTACGTCCTAGAGTACCGCGAAGTCGCCTGACAGTAGCCGCATAACTCTCTCCACTCTGGTAAAATGTTTTGACAATTAACACTCGTTGCGCAATAGTAAACTTCTCCATGGTTAGATACAGACTGCGAGAGTACTACACTGCGAACAAGAGAAACTACAACTGAATCGTCAATCGGAATGTTCTCCGAAATAGAAACGAGGTCAAACAATGTTGCCAACCGATAAACTAAAATTTACCAGCCGTTTAAAAACCGGCGCTCTTTTTGAATCACCCTTTAGTAACAATAATTTTAGAAGGTGTATCAGATCACTTGTCTCAAACGTTAAGGGATTTAAGTTAAAATAGACATTTTAATTTAAGTTTTCTCTCTGGATTTGTAGTGATTAAAATTTTTATAATCTACGATCCTCTTCATTTTTGTAGCTTTCTTCGTTCCTTAGAACCTTTTCTTTAACGCTCAAAATATCTTTTATTCACTTTTTCTGGGTCTTCCTCGTTTTCTTTTTCCTTAGTTGGAACCCATGGTCGAATTTTTGTAACCACCTATTCTCCACCATTCGTTGAAAATCACCTTATCAGATAAGTTGCTTCTTTTCAATTTGATCAATTAATAAAAATTTCGTATAATTTTCTTCTAAATTCCTTCAATTTTAACTTGATAAAAAAGTCTGTCAACTGACAAATTCTCAACGAACTGTTTTCCATTCTTTTAAATCTTAATGGTCCATATCTATGAGTGTTACATGAAAGAGATTATAATTAAAGAACGGACGATCCTCTTAGTGCCACTTGGTATTCTATTACCTCATAGAATCAAATGGAACTTTCTGATGATGTTCAGTTTCTGTCAGCCTTAAAAAACAGCTCAGTTTGGTATTTCGTATACTTTAAAATTAGAAAAGAAACCTTTTTCCAGCAGAATGTAAAAAAATAATTAAGACATTTGTTCTTTTCCTGTGATTTTTAATAAAATATCAATTATTTTTTCAAGGGTTTTGGTACCAAACACCAATACAATTTTTTTAAATTTCGATCCAAAACATCAAGATTATCAGATTTTTTTCCATTGTTTTAATCCACTTAAAGTCAGTAGAACTTGCATCTAAAAGTTTCGTAAGATCTTACTTAATTTGATAAAGATTAAAAGCTAACTTACCTTAGTACTACGTATTTAAGATTTTTAGTCGTTTAAAATTTACGGTCTTTACAGCTTTTGATCTATTGGTAGCTACTTTGAGCTTGAAATATTTTTGACTTTGATATTTTCTCTTATTTAGAGAGAAAATTTATTCATCTTTTAGCATAGCTGTAATTTTTAATTCCTATACTGATTCCTGATGTTTTTATACATTCACGTAGTACATACTTATAAAAACAAATAATTTTAAATTTTATATCATTTAGACCGTTGTTTTGAAATGGTGAAAGCCGATTTTCTTGGGTATTCTTGACGGATGATGTGATACACACCTGTTTCTGTAGTGATTAACAGTAATTATTAAATGTATTTATTGTATTTTAACAAAACGTAGTTTGAGTAATATTATTCTAACTGTTTATTTTTGTATTTTTTCCTGTTACAGTGGAAATGGCCGTTTAGCAACTTGGGGTGCCGTTGTAGGTTTTCTACTAATGATGTGTTTAGATGTTGGTTTGGGTTAATTTAAATTAATTGTAGTTTATTTAATTTATCGTAAAATTTTCTAACTTTCTAAATATTATTTATTAAAAGTGATATTAATGTATTCAGATTTTTTTAATGATATTACGAATTTAGTCAGAACTTTATAGTAGTATAATTTATAATAAAAATATTAATTTTAATCTAGTTTTAAGTTTTGTATTGGTGGCCGAAGTGGGAAGTAAGTAATTTTGTTAAATAATTCGGACTTATTTGGGATTGACTTAGACCGGATTTTCGATTTTACAGAAAACGTCTTATGTAACTTGAATTGTAGATTTCAAAAATTGTACCGTAGATTCAATGACAGACTTCAAAATCACAATACTCCCTTATTTCTCAACATAAATTCTCCCGATGTTTCAGGAATCGCTCATAGACAACTGAAACGCCGATGGAGTAGAAATATAATACATAGGCCTATATAGGCTACATTAATCCAACATTGTAGGCTGGCCGCCTCCTAGCGTAGTGGTTAGCGCGTTAGCCTACCACGCGGAGGTCCCGGGTTCGATTCCCGGCCAGGGTCTGGAAATTTAACAAGTTAGAGCCCACAGTTACCTCACATAATCCACCGTGGTCGCCACTATCCTAGAAGTTGATGCGACTTTAAATTATTGTTTGAGATCAAGCCCAGTTGGCTTTCGTAAGAAAAAAAGGCTTACCTTTAACCTATGGCGAACCCCATTAATGATTTCTGTATCTACTTTTAAAGAGGAATCGAATGACGCTATTTTTGTTTCCAAATTACAACTTTGATTTCTTGACTTCCGGTTTTGAGCCACTTTCGTCGAAATCGGAACTTCAAACTAAATCCAGGCCCACTAACTTTTTATGTAGATTACGAATCTACATGAGATAGCAACAAACGGCTTTGTTGCTATCTCATGTAGTTTCTGACATCTGGATGTGACACGGACGGACATCGGAAAATGATAGATGACAATTTTAAAATTTTCCACCAATTAAAAATTTTAATTTAACATACAGTAGTTTTAATTCTTACCAATATCACGGGGTGGTCTCCTCCCCGAATTCATTAACGCCATTTTACTTATTTAATTACACATTCTGATCTTTTTCTAATTTGTCTTTACACAGTTACAAAACAAAAGAAGTAGTATAACTTCTAACAAAACCTCACTAATCTATTAAAATTTAATTTAATTTTAAGCATATTTCTTCTTCTTATTCTTCTCACAATCAAGGATTAGGCTTCCGCCTGTTCCTACTCACAATAGCGACAAACTACTGAATTATTGCCATCTTTTGCGTGACCTCCCAACATCTCTCCTTCCCATCGGTCTATATAGCAAAACAAGTGAGGAGGATCCTTCCCTCAGGCATTCTTTTTACGTCCATTGATTACGACATTCTGCAATCTTCCCATTCAGGTTGTAAACATCCAGTTCCGTTCTTATATTTTCATTTCTTAGTTGGTCCCTACAACTGCAACCCTTTGTTCTTCGCAGGAATCGCATTTTTCTACTCTCCTGTGGTCTGGTACTAATCCACGACTCACTTTCAAAGAGTAGGACTGGAACAAACATGACCTTGTAAAACTTTATCTGGGTTTTTTTCTTGTTTTCCTGCCTAGGGTTCTGCTAATATTACTGCACGCTGCTTGGAATTTGCGAACTTTCTTCTCTATGTCCAAATCTTAATCAAACCCGATGTCACGACGTAAATAATTGTATTGTGATACGTGCTCGAGCACTACAGTATCTACCAAAGTTTTAGACCTGGTAGGATATTTACCAGTAAATGCCATTACCTTCGACTTTTTTACGGAAAAATTGATATTATATTTTTTAGATAATTTATTAAAAACATATACCGATCTCTGAATCTTACCTTCGCTCTCTTGCATAATCCACAAATCATCCGCAAACAGGTAAACGTCATTGTTCAACCTAATTCCCGAACTAACCTTGTTTTTCCATTGGCGGAAAATGTGATCCATATGTATTAAATAAGATAGGTGATAAGCTACACCCTTGTCTCATTCCTTGATTGATACTTATTTCTTCCAATTTTTTTACAAGAAACTAAACTTCTAGGGTCTAAAAAAGCCGATATAGTCGTATATATTCTACAAGTTTCTTTATTCGCTGCAATTCAACCACGGAAAACTCAAAATTTTGGTTATTTCAACTAATAAACAAACCTAATGTCGAAGTATTACATTTTTCTTAGTAATTCGGATTTTTGTTAATCTGGCCAATCAAGTCCGGATTACCGAGAGCCGCTTTACATCAATACCGTCATTGGTGGGCTTCCTGTACAATCCTCCAATCCTCTCTGCTAGTTGTTAGCATCCTCCATATTCTGACACCTATCAATGCCAAATCATTTGGGTCCTAATCCATCCATCTCTTCTTAGTATGGTCCTTTTCCTTCATCTGTTTTATAGTTTTTCCTTTCATGTCACTTAACCTTACCCGTTCACTGTATTTTCTGAACATGCTACAACCACCTTTATTTCTAAGTCCTACTGTGCATCAGGGTTATTTAATTCTTTTCCTTTCTTGGGTAATTTTGTTCATTTTATTACTGCCCATTTCGGCCATAATAATTTTTGGAGTTACTATAATTATATTGTCTTTATATTAAGTTAATACCTACCGTATCTTTCCATATATTTATTTATTGTACTTTTTAGTTATAATTGTTTTAGTACCTTTTATTTTGGATTCTTTCATACTCATTTGTACGATTCGGCCTACATTTTATTATTTGTCTTCTTCTTCCTATTACAATCTTAAAAAACTCATTTTTGAAACGTGGTTTTGTAATTTATTAGTAATATTTTACAACTTGTTTAAATTTTTTCACAGAGCCTCTCTTCAAAAAATCCATAATTTCAATGGATTATAGTAACTGTTGTCATATTTTTTGATATTCTTTATTTGTAACGTTTTGCTCAACATGTGAAAAAGGCCTATCATCTTTCATTTATTTTTTCGATTCGTAGTGTTATAGTATTAGGGTTATCTACATACAGGGTGATCTTAACGTTACTATCCAATGAATTAAATTAACGTTGTTTAATTTCTATGTTTAAATTGTTTCAATTCTCTATAATTATTTTATCCTCTGGAAGAAGTGGAAATGAAAGAGAGAAAACTCTCCAGAATTTGAAAAATTTCAAATGAAGAATATGTGTTAAAAAATGAACCAGATTTATGTGGGAATGGAAAAATATAAAAATGACAATCTATGAAAAAAAGAAAAACTCACGTTTTATGAACATATCTATAGAATGAACTAGAAAATATTTACGGAAAAGTTATTCGATAGATGCAGAAATGATAGTTCATGAGAGTTCATAAAAACTTAAAAGGGTATGGAGGCGATACACCTTCTTGGAACACCTTTATGTAAGTTTAGAGAATAGAAGTGAATTTATAAAAAAAGGGGAAAGAATTTGAGTGGTTCTAAGAGCGAGGAGGAAGACGACAAATGACATCAATATACGATCAGAAGAAAGAAAGAGTTTAGTGAAAAAGTAGAAAAGGTTTAGGAAAGACAAAACTAGCAATGAAAAAGAGAAAACTTCAGGTGTATGTAAAATAATCATTTAACGTTGTCCTTAGAAGGCCGAAACGACAAAAAAAGAAATCTAGCTGCAGTAATGGTGGAATTTTATAGCGAACCGTTTTAAAGTTTATATGATTTAAATCAATTTTTGTAGAAGTCATAATATATATAAATTTTATTAACGTCCTTTGAGATTTAGAATTAATCTCATTTACTGCGGAATATAAAAAATTATATCCCAAGTACGCAGAATTTTTGCGCTTAAAATATTAAAAAGCTCTCTAACTGCATGAACACGCTGAAACATGAGATGTTGCAGTAACTGAGATTCGTTCTTCGTGCTGTCGAAGTGACACTGAAGCTTTCTTCTGTAAAGCCACATCTCAAATGTTTCATTCAAGCTTAATTAGTACGTGGTATTACCATTTTATCATTTGTTTCTGTAACTTTAAGTTCGAATAATGATTCATTTTGCCCATAACGGGCAGGTGTAGTGTAAAATTATTAGCACTCGATCTGCTTGTTCAAGAGCTTCAAAAAATAGTTCTCTCGCTTAACACATGATCAGCCAATCATGTGACTGTTTTAAACGCTTCCATTTAAGAACAGAAGAGTTAGAGGTGTAAAAGACACTAGTCACAGTTATCTCCTCTGAGAGTAATGAATTTCATTATACAGCCATACCCTATGGTGAATGAAGTGAAGGTGTCATTTGCAAAGTGGAACGTAAATTCTTTGTAGAGAGCCCGCCATGCTGATAAACATATTTTTTCCCTCAGTGAGGAAGGCAATTGTAAACCACCTTACTCCTCGTTTTACTTAATAAAACTTGTATAGGTTCAAACCAGCCTTTCGGCTGATGACCTAAACAACAATAATAATTTTAAAAAAATTGTAACTCATACAAAGTTTAAGAATAATGTATCGGGTATGTATTAAAAAATACCGTCATGTACCTCGAATGGAAGAGAAAGGTGGCCGATAAGGATCTTAAACTACTATCCAGCCGCTCGGAGGAAGAGAGGCAAACCCGGCGTAAGTTCGGAAGAAGGGGTGAGAGATGCTATGTGGCAGAGAGAGCTGGAGGAGGAGGATTGGTGGAACAGATTGAGGTGCGAAATGTGTAGCAGCTGTAAGATCCCCACTAAAAGTAAATACAGTATTTTAAAAAAACCATTCTTACGTGACGTTTCCAAAAGATATTTCTGCATAATTACAATCTGGTGGTTGAAAACACAACGAGCTTGGCAATAACGTAGTACAGTAAAGCACATTGCACTATTATTTTATATTTAAAAAAAATTGAATTGCTCTGCTTGTACTGTTTTTTTTCTTTCCCACTACTGTGTATAGCTACTATTTCCCTACTGTCGATCCAGCTGTTAACCTTCGCTGCCCTGCTCCCACTGTCACAACAGTCAGTTAAAGAGGGAATTCTTTCCCAGTTTTAAGTCGGCGCATGCTCATAGGTAATTTTTTTACTATGTTTTTCTATTATAGCCTTCATGTAACACTTTTGATATCACACAGCCCTTATGTTTGTCGGCTAGACAGTTCAAAGTTTTACATTTATTGGGTAGTAACTTTTTGACCACCCGGTGTGTTTCTTAATAAAGTATAAAACTGACAATGTTAATTGTATTTTTTACTATTCAGTTCCTGTTTATAATTTATATTATCAATAATTTAGTATTTTAATAATTAAGTAGTATTATGAATTGTATTTATTTGTAATTTGTTAATGTAAGTTTTTATGTAATTGATTTTTGGGTTAATGGATCGTCCATGAAGAATTGTCACATATTTAAAAAAACAAAATTGATCCCTCACCACGTGTTACATTTTGAAATTTAGTTTATTCATATTTTTAAACATAAGCTTTACAAGTATTAAGAAAATCCTGTTCATCTACTCCCAAAAAGTACATTATTTGTTTTAAATTATTGTTTTAAATATTAGTTTATCAGTAAAACATTAGACCTTTATGAAAACGAGAGGGCAGCAAAATTTCTACAGTCAGTTTCTGTGTTATAATACATTTAATGTTCAACGCTTAGTTTAGCAGAATTTAGCCATTTTAAACAAACAAAAAAAAACGTAAAACAAGACATAATTATTGTATTTCATATAATTCTGTTACAGTGATGGTAATTTGGGTGATAATTAAATTATCATAATTAAAGAACTCTTTCCAAAGAGAATAAATGTTATTCGTAATAAAACTTCCTTTCAAAATTTATAACAAATATTTAGTTACAAATTAAATACATTATTATTACAGTTATAACACCTAGAAAATTATAATAAACAACCTAATAACACATTGAGTAAGTTGATTGCAAAATGTTTTAAAACTCAACCAAGACGTAAACTACACTCCGTACATTTACAATCTAATAATTAATGAGTTCTTACTTATAATTCTACACAATTATAAAAATTGTACACTATTTTCGTGTAACGAAGGATCTGTTTCAATACGTGACACATACGGGTTTTTAACTAATACGTGTCACAGCTGTTCGACACTGACTGACTCACAAAAGCTAGCTGCTTTATTTTTACTCGTAATAAACAAGCGTCCTCCAAAAAGGTAAAAAACACAAAATTATAATCCAGATAAAAAGTAATCACAAGAATAATAGAACAATCCGAAGAAATAATGAATGAACATAGCCTAATAGAATCTAATGGATTACAATACAACTTTATACTTTATATTAATAGGTCAACAAGCGATTGTAGACTAGCCGCTATATCAGAACACAATAAATTACACCTTTCAAAACCCGTACTAAATCCAGCTACTTTTGTCACACATATTCTCCATTTGTCATAATAGTTTAAGTTGAATTTTCATATTTATCACTAAACCCTTCTTTTAACTGTGTGACATTCCTTAAGGATGATCCGTAAAGTAAATTTCAGCTGATCGTAAAAAAATATTTTTTTGCGTATGATAGTATATATAAGAAAACTGGTTTGCTTGGCTGAAATTTACTTTACATAAGGATAATTTAGTTAAGCCTAATTCAAGAATTTGATTAAGTACTTACAGGATTCATATATTAATAGCATTTAATAAAAATAAATATTACAGTACAGTTCCGCTTATCCGAACCCCGCCGAACTGTAACCCGGCTTAACGTGATTGTTCCTAATTTTTTTTTAATTCGGTGATTTCTCAATACGCACAATATAACACTTAAATACGTAGCGTTACAAAGATTCAAAATAGTGTCCAATAAAATAAATTACGAATACGTTTTAATTTTGTTTTTGTTTTTTTTTGGAATTTAATTACTAATGCGTACGTGAAACCTCATGAGGAGGCAAGCGGCGAAAACAAGAATCGTATAACAGCCAAGGATTTACAAATTAAGTGATAAATTATTGTTTTTTGTAGCCTTTTCATGCAGAAATAACCTTCCAAAACTTAGCGTTCATCCAATTTTTAAAACGAACTTTTTCCATTTTGTTTTACATTGCCTTACGTTTTGTTGAATACTGTAGGGAATTTCCAAATTCTTACGTGTTTTTTTAATAAAATGATGGTGTGATATTGCAGGAAAGTTTGTTTCTTCAAAAATCTGACTTAAAAAAATTTAATAATTAAAATTCACATATTATTATTATTATTATTTCTTGTTAGATCCTACTAGGGATGCATTTCTCTTAGTTCCAGCCAGTTTCCGGATGGCCCATGCTGCCTTCATTTTTTCTGCATGTGATCTTTTTCGCTCCTCCGTCCAGGCTGTTCCCGTTCTCCTCGGCCCTCCCAAGCACTTTAGATTCTCAATTTTCTGCTTCATTTCTGTTCTATTGAGAAGTGTTTCGCCCGTAATGTCATTCACCAGCATCGTCTCGTGGATCTCCTTGTGCCATCTCGTTGTAGTTTTCCTGCCCTCCCAGTACTTCCATAACTGCTTCGTTAGTCTGGAGTCGTGCATCCTCGCTATGTGGCCGAAGAATGCCAGTCGTCTCTGCTGGATGACTTCTATTATGGGTGTGGTGAAGGAATATACTTCTTCGTTACTTCTGAGCCTGTATTCTCCCTCTTTATTTTGAGTCGGCCCGATGATTCTTCTGATGATTTTCCTCTCGGTAGTTTCTATCGAGCGCAGGTGGATGTTAGATTTCAAGTGGTGGGTTTCCGCCGCGTACAGCACCTCCGGTCTGGCAACCGTCTGGTAGTGTCTTATCTTGGCATTACGCGAAATTGATCTCTTATTATAAACGTTCTTGGTGAGACCGTGTGCTTGTGCTAGCTTTGTAGCCTTTGCTTGAATCGCAAGTTTGCCAGAGTTGTCCAGCGTTATGATCTCGCCAAGATATTTAAATGATTCAACACGTGAAATTTCGTCCTCTATCAGGAACTTAGGTGCGTCTTAATTCACATATTATTATTATTTATTGCGTATATTCCCCTTAAGGAGAGCGCTAAAAACACAAAAATCTAGCTCTTGGTGATGGCTCTGTTCCTCCTTTTAGCTTCCCAAAAATCTTTCATTCTCTCTCTTTGCGCCTTCTCTTCGTGTGTCCATTTTCGCCCACTTCTTTTGGCTTGCGATCTGAACTGAATTTCCTGGTTTCTGATTTTTTCTCTGCAAATTTTGCGGTCGTGAATGTCTTCCATTGTGATGCGTAATTCTTGCATTTTAAAGTTCTTTATATACATATAATTTACTCCACATTTTTTTCTATCTGAGGTGTGAGAAAAACTTGTTTTTCTAACTACTACAGTGGTGAAGAAGTGTTAAGGGGAAGCAGTTGGGGCTGTGATGTTCCTTTTTTGGTAGTAATTATAACCACATAATATTCTACTCGTCTGAAACTTATAACAGATAAAGTTTCATTAATGTATAAGTCAGGTTTACGTTACTGAGTTTTTCTTTAATTCCAGAAGAATAATTGATAAAATTGTTCTTGATTATACTTTGTTTGTTACTAAATATTTATGTATTTCACGTTGATAACTTACACTGATTAATCTACGCCTTTGGCCGTTCTTATTGAACAAAACACAACTTCACTGTTTGACTTCTAGTACTGAAGTTATCTATAAAAAGTTATTATTCTTGTAAAATAAACTTGTTAAACAATGAAAATTTAAATTATTATACAAATATTGATATTAAATCAAATAATTATAAATGAAAAATATTAAAACAATGTCTCTATGTGTTATCCGGAATTTCGTGTATCCGAAATCGAGTCACCCCCTACATGTAGTTCGGTTAAGCAGAGTTTACTGTATACTTAATACAAACTGTATTGTGATAAATATAAAGTGATTTCCTTTCTTTTGGATGATTATATTGAGTTTTAATTTAACGTTAGTATTAATATAACATTAATATAAAATTTAATATAACGTTAACGGGATATGTAAACGGTACCAAGACTTATGTTGAGATAGAACCTCTACTTATGACCCATTTTCTGAAAAACCGTTGAAGGTATCCAACTGAAACGTTGCAAGACCTTCAATACATCCAATATTGATAGTGTTCGATTAAAATTCGTCTTTTTTTCTTTTTTTTGTGAAAATTTTTAGGTTCTAGCCGGGAATCGAACCCAGGACCCCCGCGTTGGAGACAAGCGCGGTACCACTTTGCTACGGAGGCGGCCATTCTTCTCTTTTTTTTGTAATATTTGAGATTATAAAAAAATCAATTTTATTGGTACACCTGTTAATTTGTAAAATTTTACTTCGGAAATTTATGTTCCCAAAATTTCAGTTAAATACCTTTTAACAGTTCCTGAGATAATGGGTCACAATATGGTAAAAATGAATTTACGCTTCAAAGTCACTTGAAAACTTTGAGGTACCCTCAATATTTGTTTACAAACAAAACAAACACTGTTTTGGAACGTAATAAAAACAAAATATTTTAGCTACTTTCTAATACCAAAATTCCCTTAAGAAATAACGAAAAAGTTGTTTTCTGTACACTTTTTGAGACTTTACTTATTTATGCAATGTTAATTTTAAAAATTTATAAAAAGAGTATTAAAAATCGCTCAGTAAGAAAATGGCACATTTCTTCATGAAATAAAGGTAAAATATTTTCAAGTTAAAAAGTAAAAACGTTGTTATTTTTCAAATTTCCGGTTACAAGTTCCCTTAATACGGTTTAAATCTATTGAATAACTAATTAAAAACCATCTATTGTTAACTATAATCTATATGTAAAACGAGACCAAAAATATGGATCAACTTTAAATACCTACATAAATATTGTTTTTGTTATGTAATTTCATAAATAATTCGGTTTGTTCTGTTATTGATTTCTTAGTTAAATATTTTAATATATCTTTCAAATATTAAAATAAGTTTATGAACAAGCGTTTTAATGTAGTAAAATAAATTCTCAGTTAATTCTGAACTTCGTAAGCTTTAGTGAAATGTAAAATTTTACAGATTACAGTAATTTGTCGTTCAACCGGTCTTGTAGAACCGAGCCTTATTTGTAATCCGAATTATTGAAAATTCTGAATTACAGAAATCCTTTTTAAAGAGGTTTTAGTGTTTTATTCTGTGGGGTTTCTTTTTAAAGAAAAAATTTTCTTGTCAAGGTGTTCTAGTATTAATTATATTTAGTTACGTTTATTTTAAATGGTTTTGTGTGTGTGCGTGTACTACAAGTCTAACCAAAGGTCTTTAATCGAGTATGTACGGTAAATCGTATATGCACGGATAAGTAATATTTAGTAGAAAAAATTATGATTTCCATAACCAAAAACAAACAAGTTTTCTTAGTTGTAAGATTTTTTTAGTTTGTACGATGAATACAGAAATACTAAAATGGTAAAGTATGAAAATCTCTTGTATTTGGTAGTTCAGTAATTAGTCGAAAGTTGGCGTAGTTATCCGATTTGCTGTTTAATTTCCAGCGGTACCGATATTGGTGCGTAGAACTGAAAAAATCGTAAGGTATTCATACGCTTATACAGCGGTTTCGTTGGTAAGATACAATATTGTACGTTGTACTCAACGAACTTCATCGCTTTTGCTGTCATCAGCTTAACTGCAGAGACTATAATGTGTTACATTACGGCATCATAGCTTATTATCTAAATTTTAACTTCGTAAGAGGTTCAAACCATAGTAATTTGGGAAAAATAAACTTAAAGCACGAGATAGTAGTTGTTTATTTTATTTTGTATGAAGATTTAGTTTCAAGTTCTATACTATCAAAACGTTGACTTTTGAATTACAGTTATTAATCTTAATTTTTCTCAGCCATAATTTGGTATTTTTTAAGTTTATTTAAGTTCACTTCGTAGTCGGTCAATAGCTACTATTTATTTACGGAACGGTATATTTTAGAATTAAAATTCCAGCCGCAAAGTAGATTAGCAAGTTAACCATTAGGCCATGGAGATAAATTTCGTTTTGTATTAAATTTAATATATACAATTGTGTTCGGTTATTCTGAAGTTATTTATCAGAATTAAATTGTGTACAAAATTATTTGAAATGTTTTATTTGTCGTCCGTTTAAAAAAGTAGATTTATATCAAATTTAAAAATGTATTTTCCAAATTACCCCCAAATTTTAGTTTGTGTTTTCCAAATTTTTGAATTTTTTGTACTGGGATGGTATTGTTATAGTACTATAAAGTTTAAACTTTGTTGGGAACCTTCAGGCCAGCCCGAACTCCGGTCACCTAGCTGATTGAATTGCTTTTAATATTTAAGTAACTCCTGTTTGGCGAGATATTTGCTATAGTAACTTTCGAATAAATGAACTAATTTTTATGATTTCTGCACCGAAAATACTTTTTCCGATAACAAACAAAAATATCTTTGTTAAAAGTAAATAATATTTCTTAATAGAATTGACTTGACTCGTAATCTTTTCCTAACAGCGCTTTCTAGCGGACTGTTATCAAATTATTGTTTGATTTCTACCAAATTATCAAGACCCAATCATCAATATTACTTTTTAGTATATTTGTATTCATTTGTGTGTAATCATAATAAGTGATGTATTAGTACTTTAAATTATTGTATTTAAGAGTTAATGATGTATTTGAATTTAATTTTGGGCATTATGGAATGAATATTAGGTCTAATTAAGGTACATTTTGTTATCTAAGTCTTCTTAAGTATAATTTATAAAAATGTTAAACAATTTATATGGTGCTTTAATTATATATTGTTTATGTTATAAAATTTACTTTTGGGAAAATAAGTTTGTTTTTATTTATTTATATATTTATTGTTGGGTTTACCGTTCATCAAATTATTTGATGTAGGCTACGGCACATAATTATCTGTATTCAAGTAGCAAATGATAAATGTTTACAGTTACTTAATAAATTTGAGCCAAGTGAAAGTTCTAATCAGTAGGTAACCATTATTTTCATGTTCCTCATTAAATTTTACATATAGCCCTAAAATTAACCCTTCTAAGATCTGGTTCCTGTGGTCTATCTAATTCTATCTACTACAGATAGGAAACTGAACATTGAAGTACGTAAGATTGGTTATATTAGTCTCAGGGTTTTAAGGGGACATGAGAGTCCTATACTTCACCATACTTGCTTAAGGAACATTTTCTCAGCTTGAACTTACTCCTTAAACATTGTGCATTTTTTCACAATATTATGCTTTTAAAAATATACATTTTGAATGTAACAATTTTATAATATTTTGATTTTTAATAAAGTTAAAAAATTAAATTCAGCTCACCTTTCAGAAAGGTGACATGAACATGAAAGTTTCAAACATTTGTGACTGTAAAATATTTCAGAAAACATTTTTACACAAGTTATTCATAGAAACTATGCGTCCTTGTGAAGGTTAACTACCCTGAAGTTTTCATTAAAATCGGTTGAGTAGTTGCTGAGAAAATGTTCCTTTTGTCCTAAAAAATTACAATAAACTGAAAAATTTAACTTAGTGCATCCCAGCTTATAGTCATTAAGATTGTGTTAGCAAACTTGCTTCATGCAGTATGAAGCAAGCTACTGAGGAGGCTGTGCTTGAAAATAGCATGGATTGTGACAACGGAAGTAGAAATTTATCTGCAGGTTTCAACTGTACCTAGCAAAAAAGGGGTCATCAGCCACTGGTATTTACACAGGCAAGATCCTAGATGTGGCCTAACTCACAAAATTCTGTGACCGCCTTGTTAACTACTGGGGCACTACAGGGAAGTTCTAAACAATTCAAAACAAAAATCATCTTGTTCGTTTAGTTCTAACCGAAGTTACAGCAAAAAATTGATTTAATATCACAAATATAGGATAAAAGTCTATTTGCAGCACAATGTTTTTAAAAAATATTAAAAATAGAAAGGTGTACCGTAGAACTAGAACAAGAGTAAATGTATCAAAATTAATCTCAAGATTTTGAAATATTATAAAAGTGTAAAAGAAACAAAAAAGTCCAAAAATTTCATTCTTGGACCCCCGACTCCCCTTAAGCCAGGATGTTCGTCGTCCTGCTTTTGATACTTTCCCACAGTGATCATAGTATTTTTCTCCTGCTCTCGTAATATAATAAAATTCAGAAGTTTCCTTCTCTTGAAGTATGCAGAATCTGAGCACTTACCGATCCAGCGTTACCAAATTTTTAATTTAATTCATTTCTCAGACAACTGAAACGAGGAGCTTCATCCTGCTGAAACAATGAAACTAAAGGTGCGGTTTCGTTTGTGCAATCGTCGCTTTGATTACTGCATGCAGCCGCTGCATGTGTCACTGCCATTACTCTTCAAATGGATTTCTTAAGAAGTGGTTCCGTTAATGCGTCCGACGCAAGCGATCGCATGCGTCGGCTGCATCGACTGCTTTGGCAACTTGCAGCAGTCGCATGCGTCTGGAAATTGAAAATGAGTTTTTCCAAAGACGATGGCGCAAAACTCATTGAGTTAGCTGCAGAAAACTACGAGTACAACTATTTGATCCTTCAAACTTACTTTCATCGTCCAATGGATACAGTGAACTCCCGCTAATCCGATCTAATAGGGATGAGCCGATTTCGGATAAGCCGGGTTTTTTAAATAACAAGAAAAAGGTGTTTTATTTTAAAAGAATATTTCTGTGTCCTAAAACTTTTATTCGTACGATTTAATTGTCAAATATTTTCCGTGCATTTTAATTCGTTTTTGAAAAGTCAGAATTTTTTTTTTGTTTTTATTGTACATTCGTTTTCTTACCGAAATGTCCCGCCAACGTGTAACTAAAAGTACATCAGTGGGCGTTGCTTCGATGGGTTTGACCACGCGTTAACGTTTACACGATATTGTTAAAATAACATTGCACTTCCACTACCAGTACGTAACACTAATTAGCTACAAAACGAAATGAAAACTGCATTAAGGCCAAGACACTACCGTACCCATTCAACCACAGTACATTACTAATTAGTAATGTACTGTTTGCAGCAATGGTGATGTAGCCAAAATAAACAGTAGGCCTAGTAGTAGGCTAACGCCCCAAGGAAAATACTCATGTTATCGGTACAAAATCCTGTCTGCAAAACTGAATGTCATGTAGGCATACTTTACGTGCTATAATTTACAGTTCAGTTTGCTTAAACAGTATTTTGGTACAGAAATACAATTTACAGTATTTATTATTTATTGTTTTTATTACAGTTATTTGTAGAAAAATTACATTTAAAATAGTGAGTATTTTTTGACGTTTCGGGTAACTCGGATTTCGGTTAACCCGGGCGTCCAGTTGGATTGCACCTTCCGCTGCACAAACGAAACTAACCGACCTGTGTGTCAGTCGCATGCGATTACTGCGCAGTAATCGCATGTGACGATCGCACAAACGAAACCGCACCTTAACTTATTTTCTTTTTAAGTTTGTGGAAAATTAATGTCAAGCATATTTAGGTATTGTGTTGTGTTACTGTTTCTTCCACAAAAAAGGACGGACCAATAACACCATTACGGTGCACCAAAATATTTACTTTTGGAGTATTACAGACGAATTCAAGTATTCATTTGATTGTTTTTTCGTATGAATAATTTTTATCTATTGCTCATCCTTTTCAAAGGATTTGCTCTACTTTCTATTTCATTCAAAATCAGCTAATTTATTTAAATTTCCTTCAAAAAAGTGGAGAGAAATATAAGTGTATTTAACCCTATTTCTTTCATATGGGATGCAAAATACGGAAACATTTATTTGTCTATTTGTAGAATTTACTAATTTAAATAGTTTTCCAGAGAAACATACTGTCTGTCTATAACTTAATGGCCTCCCGCAGAGAGGAGCAGAATCGGCCCGCTATTAGCCTTCTCAATAACACTTTATTATTTACCAATTCCAGTGTACTAGTTAGTAGTAGTACATAATGAAATGTTATTGAGAAGGCTAGTAGCGGGCCGATTCTGCTCCTCTCTGCGGGAGCCCATCAAGTTATAGACAGACAGTACTCGTTATCGTGGAAAAATGAAATGAAACTCGTGAGTTTCTTTCGCTTCTCGTTGAAGGGTCTTTTTAATATTTAATTTCACCTATACAGAACAGCTTCATATCGATTAAAAATAAACTTCAGCTGAATAATTACAAATATTTAATATTTTTGTTACTTGCGCCCTAATTGAACAACCTTTTCCAAAGTTAAAACTGTAAAAGTATGCGGAACATCATAAAGTATAAAGGTAAATTTTAGAAATGATTCTTTAGCGTCGTTAGGCAATACTCGGAAAAGTATTACAGCTTTAAATCTGTGAGCTCACATCCTGTTATTCTGATTCTGAGCGATTTGGTGTTTGAAAAAACAGCCTCAAATTAACGTATTCTTGGACATGGGGAACCATAATTGGGTAGGTTAATTTCCTACCTTGTACATTAGTTTTAAAGTAGAGATAAATGCTCATGCAAATGTAACGTACTTACGGTCATTTGTAAATAATTTTTGGAAAATAAATTACAGTATTATCAAAATCAGTAAAACATTCTCTAAAATCTGGATTAGTATAGACCGGTTTTTCTGATATACTTTTCACATGATGACTTTTGTTTCTCAGTTGAATTTATTAACTAGTACAGAAAGTGATTTTAAAATAAATCAATTATTTTGAATAGCCTTTTAAATTATTTAAAAATAATTGTTATAAATTTATGGCGAGACTGTATGATGGTTTTAACTGGAAATTTCTCGGTTCTATATGTTTTTCAATAGTTTAGACCGAGATCAACCACAAAAACATTAAATTACGTGAAAAAAATTACTTTAATGAAAGAATTAAGTTTTTAGGAGGTTTACCCAGAAAATTATCGTGTCACCAAGAACGAATATTTTTAATAATTTTATACCAATCGTTTTAGAGCAAAGGAAATTTTAGTTTTTTTAAATATCTGCTTTACTGTTTTTAATACTCTCAGCTGTTGGTTCAGCTTTCTAACCAAATGTTGATAGGAAGCTTACTTGTTTGTGTACATTTTTTTTTTGATTTATGTCTTTTTGTGTTTTTGCCCGTTCCCGTAAATTTAAATTTTTAATATTTAGGTACATTTTTCTCGGAAACCATTGAATATACCAGGCTGAAATTTTTACCAGTTATTTATCTTGTACATTCACATACTCCGGCACTTTTATGACTAACTCAAAAGCTACAAAAATGATAAATATGTGAAATACCGTAAAAAAATTTGTAAAAATTTATGTTATTCCTTATTCTGTTTTTAACTTTATGGTTTAACGGATTAAGTTGCGAAAATGTCAGTAGCTCGAGCAACCCGACAACTACAAGTAAGTAAAGTTTCATTTCACTATATTTTACCAATCTTGTGAAAAATGTACCTAAAAATAGCAAATTTAACATTGGCGGGATAAAGTAGGGCCTACAGTCTTCCCTTTAAAGTATACTTTTTTATATTAATCTTTTTCCCAACTATGAACACTATATCTCAACGAGCAAATTCGAAAGAAAATACATAATAATATTAATAAACATGTTGGCATGGTAGCCTAGTGGGAGGGCTTCCAGTAAAACCACCTCCTGACATTACTTCACTAATTTTGTAGGAACGTGCGTATGTATTTCATTTTTCATGTTTATTAAGAATATCCGATCACCTAAACGGGACTGGAACCGAAATATTCTAGTTATGTTAGGGTGATATTCTGCGCCACCAAGCAACTTAGTGTGGGGCGGTTGGTATAGTGGTCAGCTCAATTGACATCTATGCAAAGAGGTCCCGGGTTTGATTCCCGGTCAGGTTTTCTACCTATCACCTTTCAATGTTTACATTAATGTGCAACTTAGTCGGAAGCAAAGAAATCCAAGCAATTTACTAATGATTAATTTTTTGGTTAAAAATAATTTGAGAAATTTCTTACAGTAATTATACAACGGTGCTATCTATCGGTCAACTAACGAACTTAAGACCAAGTTATTCATCGAGTACAGGAGGACGGAATAATCATCGTTGCTTTAGTCCTTGTAATATTAATAGGCGGTTGACCATTGCCAAACTGTTTTATCTACATAATTATATTAATCCAGTTACTATAAATACAAAGAACTCGATAAGAACGTTTTCTTGTCAGTAGAAGGTAATCTCGGAAACAAGACAACCGATTTCAAAATGTATTTCTCTGTCGGAAGCCTAGAGCTTCCTGAGAAATTTAACTTTTCCTTAGTACGTAATTTTTAACTTTTGAAAACATTTTATTTTATTTGGAATTTCTGAAAGCTAGTTAGTTCTTTGTATCATTTACGTCAATTCTGTTCTTTTTTCTATTTATTGTTTACAATGTATTGTGTTACGCTCTCATGTATCAGGTATGTTACAACCGTCCTACAAATTACATTATTCTTTACTTTCCAATTTCTAAAAATTATTTACGGGACAGATATTCAAAATGTTATGTTGCATCCGATTTCTGCAAAGAAAGTTAAACGTTCAAAAAATCAAAGGAATGTTACCTACTACTTTAAAAAATAGATTTTACCTACTTTTACTTATTGGGTAACATATGGTTTAAAGAAGTCAGAAAGAATACCGAGAAAACCGGAATAAACCGAAGAATCTTAATGAACCGAACCAAATTCAGACAACTAATTACGGACATTAAGGGCTTCCATGAAGAGGAAAAACAGTTATTAAAACTTTTCTTTCGAATCCACTAAATTAAATCAAAAATTAAATAAAATTTGCTTGAATCAAACATCAGGTTAATTGTTCGTTGTTGTTTAGGTCATCAGCCAAAAGGTTTGTTTGAACTCCTAGAAGCTTTATAAGTAAAACGAGGAGTGAGGTGGTTTACCATGCCATCCTCACTGAGTGGAAAAGTATGGTTATCAGCATGCCAGGCTCTCTGAAAAGCATCTACTTTCCACCCAGCAAATGATGCCTTCACACTATTCACCACAGGGTTTGGCTGTACAGTGAAATTAATTACTCGCAGAGGAAATAACTTTACAGCTCTGCCTTTTCTGTTCTTGAACGCTTCAGTCGTATAATTAGCTGACCATGTGTTAAGAAACAAAACGATTTTTTGTAGCCTTGGAACTAGCAAATCGAGTGCAAATAAATTAACACTCCACTTGCCTGTTATGGGTAAATTTATTGTCTAGGTATTATATCTATATTAAAATTTTGAATTTTTTAACCGAAAGATTTAAGCCTTTTTGAGATTATTAAAGCCTTTGACAACATAAATAGAAGTCAGATGTTGATGATCTTAACATAATTGGTAGTCTATTGGTGAACCTAGTTAGAGCTCTTAAATGTTTGTATTTCGTCACTAGGGTTGTCATCAATTGTTCGATGGAATTTCAGATGCGATCCAAATAAACCAAGGCTTAAGAACGGGATGCAGTTTGTCCCTACCGTCTGCAGTATTAATAGGTCAGAGTTGGTTTTCTGATCGATGGGGTGGATCAGAACAGGCATATTTGCGTATCCGTGGTGAAGAAGAACAGGGTCTTTTCTCTTATTCCCCGGTCACAGTAGAACTACTGAATTTTAGTATCTATCTTATCTGAATTGTTCTACTCATTTAAAGTATATTCTCTTATTGTATTGTACTTCGTTATATAAAATATTAAATTACGTAAATTAAACCAGAATGGAAAATAAGTTAGTATTCAGTTATTGTTGTTCCTCGCTGTACAGTAAGAAGCTGCCACTGCTACTATAGCGATGAATTTGTTTGATTTGGTTCGTACGGTTAACTAATCGGTAAGTAACCGATCGATGGCGTTGTCACAGCCGCGAGTGTCGCGTTGAAGTGGGATTAAGAGTAGGTACATGGCTCGAAGGTAGTGGATTATCCCTAGAAAAAGTTGTTTGGTTCATTTACGGTTGGTGTAAAGAATATATCACAATGAAATCGGATATTTGGGCGTTTTATTCACTGGAAATTAATGTACAGTAGAAATAGTAAGTGGTATATTTTTTATTAATTTTTTATTATTATTATTTTTTTTTTTTTGGTTTAACGTCGGACTGTTTTGCAATTACTACTAATGCAGACGGTGTGAAGGATGAAATGATTTTTTTTGTAACGTATGAAAATATGCCGTGCCTGAGTGGAATTCGAACCCAAGACCGCATGATTAGTGGCGAGCACGTTACCAACTACGCCAATGCGGCCGGCGTAAGTGGTAAGTGGTAAGTGGTAAGTGAGTTACCTATTAATAAAGACATAATTGCAGCGGATAGATTTAATAACTTAATTAATTTGTAAAATATGTAGGATCTTTAAAATATTTTTCCGGTTTTTATCGTTAAAAATGCTATTACATTACATACGAAATATCCATAAAATGTAAAAAAAACATGCTGGCGGGGGAATAAGAGAAAAGACCCGAAGAATATTTCCTTTAAAAATGTTTACGTAGAAATATTTTGAATTATTGTTCACTTTTACTAAAACGTGTTTTTGGTATTGTTCAATGGCACTACAGCCCAAGTCACAACTTTGTTTCTGAGTCCTTCGCTTGATCTAACCAATTCTTGACAATCCACGTTCCGAAAATTTTATCAATGTTTAAGTTCCTCATTCTGGATATTGAAATTCTTGTTAAGTTTCGAGACTTCTCCTGATTTGGGGAACCCCATTATGTTTACCCTTCCTCCAATTTGTACAATCAAATTATTTCTGTTCGTCTGGGTCGTACCTCACGATGAGCGATCCTAATAGTACCTAAGCTAACGTAGACATAACTCTCAAAATCGTCAGAATTCACAAGCCATAACGCGTACGTAAGGTGAAGATAATTATGACGTTTAGATAGTACTACTGTACTTGTATAAATAGTGAAGTTTTAAAGACAAATGTATCTATCCATAAAAAATTATGAAAAATAATTAAAAATGAAAGATAATTTTTTCAAGAAGAGCTTAAACATGAAATCATTGTAATCATTATCATTGTTAACAACCTCAATTAAGTAATTACAATTAATAAACAAACACGTGTGAATATGTCTAAGATACGCTGTAAGAAAATGGGGAAATCCGCTTTTCATAAACTTAATAGTCTGCACGTGTTGACTTCAGTAAGTAGGCTGTACTTCATAAATAACAAGTGTTACGTCATAATACTCACTGTGTTTCCAACATTATGAGCATATTTCACTTGAGCAGCTGTAATCTAAAAAAAATGCTCTCCGCCCATTGATCCCTCCTCCTCCTCCACCTGGACCACGCCCTTCTATCCTCATTCTCCATCTCAATAGACTATAGGCTATAGCTTGTTCCGACATTCATCTCCTCAAAGGTCTTCCTCTGTTTTTCCTGCATTTTTACTTTCTCTTGCCTCTATAAATATATAGGAAGGAAAGTATTGTTTTCATGTCGATTTTTCGAAATTGAATTTTCACGGAATCTACACGTTTTCAGACCCCCTGAACCCAAAAAACATGTTTTTAGCGATTGGTCTGTGCATGTGTGTGTGTGTGTGTGTGTGTGTGTGTGTGTGTGTGTGTGTGTGTGTGTGTGGGCGCGTGTGTGTGTAAACAAAATATCTTAAGAACGGAACGTCGTACGAAGTTGAAACTTGAAACTTAAGTTAGATACCACTAGAGGACCCGACACGAACATTTTCATCAAAATCGGTCAACTGGAAGTAGTAGCTTATTCGTGTAATTTTTCACTTTTTTATGAATTTTTTAAAAACGGTTCGTACGATTTTTTTAAAAATTGCCTCATGTACTACAATTTTATGCTCTACAAGATAGGATAGGCGCCATGTCTGCTGAAATTCTTGGACAGGCTGTTTATTCATAAAAAGTGTTTTTTAAGATTGCGGCTTTAATATGCATTTTAAAGCAAAAATGTATATAATAAAAGTTGTAGACAATTTAAAATCCTACAATTTTTATTTATAACATTTTTTTGTTTAACGCTTAGTTTAGCGGTAATTAGCGATTTTTTAAAGATTTCAGCCTTAGTATGCATTTTACGACAAAAGTGTATATAATCAAATTTATAGAAAATGAAGAGATCTACAACTTTTATTTGGAGCATTTTTCTCTACAGTCTATTTTAGCGTAAGAGAGTGATTTACCGTATTTTTAAGCATAACTGAGGTTGATTTTCATTTTGCGTCTTTCACTCATGATTAAAATTATGTTTATTGAGGCTAGTTTTTTTTGTTTATTTCTAATGTTTTATTACTAATGTTAGGTTGTATTGTTAATTATTTGCATTGGCAAGAGAAAGTTGTGTGAGTGTTTTACACCGGAATTTTTTTATGTGCTCACTTATCAATGGTATTGCTGCTGAACGTTTTACAGTATTGGACGTACATTTAATTCCCTTCTCACATCGTAACTTCTCTTCGTCTCAATCCTGGTGAACCAGCCGATGCTATCCCAGGATCATTATATCCGCCGATTGTATCAAGTGTTTTTTCTTTAAATCATGTCCCAGTTTTATATCCATTTGACTAAAATTTTGTACCGGGTGATTTTTTAGTCCTGTTACCCAATTGTTAATGTCTGGTAATTTTTTTCTAAGAAAGGGATATTTTGTTTTGTGACACAAAGTTGGTAGCCCTACTCAACCGGTATATATACGACAGTTTGAGTTGATTCTCCTTGAGTTGCGTAAAATTTTGTGCTGTTTCCAGTTGTGTTACGAACAGAATGTCTTTTACCCTAGAACAACGGGTTTTCATTCTTGAACAATATTTTGCTACAAAATCGTTTGCGAGTTTAAAAGAATCATTTCAAATTAAATTTTTTGGTGTTCCTCCACTCTATTCTAGTCAATTTCTAGGCTAACTAACTGATTTTTAGAGGCAGGTATTGTTTGCAGCAGAAAACGTAGTGGTCGACCAAAACTCTTGACAGATGACGTTAAGAGAATGTGAAAACAAGATTGCTCAATTCTCCATGTAAAAGTTTACAAAAACTTTCCTCGCATGTTGATTTGTCATGTTCGAGTGCTCAGAAAGCTGCTAAAAAATTTAAATTGTATCCGTATCACATACGATTAGTTCTAGAGCTTCAGCCTCCAGATTTAAACGAGATTGTTTTAGGATAAAAGACATTCTGTTCGTAGCACGACCGGAAATGGCACAAAATTTTACACAGCTCAAGGAGAATCAACTCATACTGCCATATCCATACTGGTTGAGTAAGGCTACCAACTTAGTGTCACAAAACAAAATTTATTTTTTTTTAGAAAAATATTACCAGACATTAACAATTGGGTAACAGGACTAAAAAATCACTCTGTATAATATCAAAAAATTTCACTTCACATTGCAGCAAAGTCATAATTTTTCTCTCACTTTTTCAATGTTCCATTTCAGGGCTTCCTAACGTTAGCAATTACCTCGATGCACCCTTCCTTATTTATTGGTAGACAAAACAACTCTCCACTGGCAACCCCGGACTATAATTTCTTGTGTTCCTTATCCAATACACCAGTCATTTACCAATACAACGCCGAGCTTCAATTTTTCCATTCAATATACCTCAGATCAGTTGATAATGGTCATCTCTAAAAACACATCTCAAGCACACCAACTTTCTGCACATAACAATGTTGAAAAGCTCCAATTCATGACCACTCTCCAACAGTCTTCGATCTCCTCCTTCGTTCTTCGTGCTGTTCACGGACACGAAACATTCTGCTTTGAAGTCACATATGAAATGCTTAAATGCTATTAATATTCAAAGATTTAACGGTTTAACAACAAAACCGTTAACATTTACATTCGATATTAACATTTTACATTTTCTATTGTAACTTTAAGTTCAAATAGTTATTGCTTAACAGTTACTTCATACTAAATATGAGAATAAAGTATCAAATCAACCTAATTGAAGGTTGATGTTTACAGTAATATTTTATATACTATGTTTTTGTGTTGAATCCATTATGTATAAACGGTTAATCTCCTGACCAACAGCTGTAATTTGACATTTCTCAACGACTGATTGTCAACTTCTTTGGACCTCAGCTTTCAGATAAAATAATAATTGTAATTTTTATACTTAATTTATTGTCCTTTGTGTTTGTCAACAAGATTTACTTAATTATCATCAAGGTTTGATTAAATTTCAATATTTTTCATAGTAGATAATACAACTTTCTTTTAGCTTTCGGGTGGATCCTATAAATTTCTCCGCTTCGCGCGTTCTGTAGCCCATCATATTCTGTCCAACCAGTCACCCTCCTTTATATTCCTCGCTAACATAGCGTCTTGGACTCCCTGTGTTCTCCGAAGATTCTCCGAACCTCTTCATCTATGTTCTGCATGGTAAAGAAACGCTCTTTCCATTTGTCCACTGCTTTTCCTCGGACATTCTCATACCGTAGGCCTACCATACCAATTCTCTGGTCTTTATTCCTTCTGCTATGGTACCATGAGAATCGTTCCTTTGCCTAAGCAACTGATATACTTTATGTATTTATTTTTAAAATACTTTAAATTGAAGAAATTTAAACTAAATAGGAATTTTTGTGTAATCCAGTTATATGATTTTCTTCCGTAGGAATAATAAAATCCTGAAATTGAACCGTAACCTATTTAGTTTAAATTCAACCACTTTGCTACAATCTGGTCAATAAGTTTTATAGGTAAAATGATTTAACTTAAATAGATGGTGTGTTTACGCGGAAAATTGTAACTTATATTTTTAGTTTTCTTTTTCTTCTCTTCACGGATTAGGGATTTCCACCCTTTCCGGTACCTATCTTTATGGCATCTCTAATCCTACCTTTTACCTACCTTTAACATCTCTATGTCCTACCTATTTCCTATTGTTGTATAATCCAGTTATATGATTTTCTTCCGTAGGAATAATAAAATCCTGGAATTGAACCGTAACCTTTTTAGCGTAAATTCAACCACTTTGCTACAATCTGGTCAATAAGTTTTATTGGTAAAATAATTTGACTTAAATAGATGGTGTGTTTACAGGGAAAATTTTAACATATTTAGTTTTTCTGTTTCTTCTCTTCACGGGTTAGGCATTTCAACGTGTTCCGGCACCCATCTTTTCTTCGGCCTGCCAACATCTCTGCTTCCTACTGATCTGTATTTTCATACTAAACCCAGGTAAGCGGCTTTTTAGCATTCTGTTTATATCGTCAACCCATTGCGTACGATACAATTTTACTTTTTTGTTAAGTGAACAAATTGACAATCTTGTACACCCTACTTAATTTAAAAATCTAAAATAACATTTCAAATTTTACATTTTTATTTTTTTCAACCCCACAAATATAATATATATATACTTATCTGATCGGTTTCTTTAGATTTTTAGGTTTAAATACAAAAATAATAATGTCCAATCAAAATTTACAAAAAACCACTGAAGTAATTTATTTAAATTTTATTGCTAATTATAAACCGAATCTAAAATTATTTTAAAGTGTGATTTGCATAATGTACTAGTTTTTTCAAGTAATATATCCCAAAATTGAGTTTATTTTGTTTCGATTAACTTATTAAAATTTAAACGTGTTGAGTGTATTAAAAGCTTATATATTTAACTGTTTTTTTTTAAATTCCTGATATCTGTTGGATATCTCAAGGAAATCAATAAATTACAATTAGGTCCTCTAACACAAACATACGTATTAGAAAAACGTATTAAAGACCTTGCCGTTTTCAGGAATACTTGTTAAAAAATTTATTTACATTCATTTACAAGTTACAGAATTTAAATAGTTGTCAATAGTTAATAGATGAGAGGAATTTAAACTATTTTATTTATTGTGTTAAAATTTAGAAGTTATAACCACTACAAACTGAATGTGTGTTATTTGAATTGAAATTTACCTAATTTCTGTTTGGTTCGAGCAAGGTTTTTATTTATTTTTTAAATGCCCCAAGTTTCTTTGTTAAGTTCCGAAAGAAGGAAATGGATTGACGCAGCGAACTAAATCAAGGTCAGATGACTGCAAACGTTCACACGCGTGCGTATCATCCTACATATATATAAATATATATATATTCAGTATACACACACCGTTCTCACACGTGGCTAACATCGTGTGTCTCATGTCCTCTTCTGTTGCTTATACTATTTCTATTATTAATACTACTATTACTAATATAGTGTAGTTTTACAACTACACTGCTTAATTTACTTTATAAGGTAGTAACTAGCAACTGTGTCTGCGTTGATCGCAGGTTTATGGCTAGAATCAGGGGGTTAGTTAAACCAACAGGTTTTTGCCACACGTTCTGTAGTTTGAAACCAAACTATATGAAACACCTAAGCCTAGGTTTATTCAGGATCTGGGTTGCTGTTTAGGTCATCAGTGATTTGAACCTCTAGAGGCTGTACTAAATAAAACGAGGAATGCGATGGTGTACCATGATCTTCCTCACTGAGTGGAAACGAATGCTTAGCAGCATGCCAAGCACATATTTTCACACCCTGCAAATGACACCTTCACTTCATTCACCACAGGTCTGGGTGTATAGGCCTAATGATGAAATTCAATACTCTCAGAGGAGATAACTCTGACTATTTTCTACACCTCTACCTCTTCTGTTCTTAAATGCTTCAGTTATATAATTGGCCGACCATGTGATAAGAAACAGAACTATCTGGGTGTGATAAATAAAAAACAGACTTAATTATAACGATTAATTGTATTTATTGAAATAATTAATTAATTATTAAATTTAGCCTACTAACAAATACAATTAAATTACTTCAGTAAAATTAATTACAAAACTTACAGCTTAAACTAAATTTGACTATAAGTAAGTAATATCAATTTAACAAATCAAAACAATGATTTACCTGTCCACAATCTTTTAATACCACCTTCTCGCAACGCACTATTGACGTAATTCAGAACTGTTCTCGTAACGACACTATTTCGAGTTGTATCAACAACACTTCCCATTCACAATTGAAGTATTGACTGACATACTACGAAGGCGCTAATTGTTTTATACCTGATAGTTAATCGATACCCTTCTAACACTTTCACCGTTTACTCGACCATAGAAGTAATCCAAATAAAACAAACGTTTTTACTAGTTTAGATTTCCGAGAATTCCTAGAAACATTTCATTCATTTCAATCCATTATCCTTGTTTAATACATTCCAACCCATACAGTACACAAATTCTTACAATAAACTATCTATTCCCTCAATAATTTTACCAGAATATCACTGTACAATATTGCAATACATTTATTTGCCACGTTATGGAAACGTATGCCGATTTTTAAAGTGTCTACGATAAGATACAAAAATAACATTTATTGGTTAATTCAACGAAATTCCGTTGTAACTATTTACTACCTATATGATTGAAAGTGGATAAAGATCCCCGAGATAAAGTGGATAAAGATTACCTGAACAAGATATTAACCTAGTTACGGGTAAAATTTGCGTTGGGGCTGCCACCCCAGAGACTCTTGACTTCCTGAAATCCGACTCCTAGGTTGACCCACTTATGACGTCATTAAGAAATTTCCACTTCTGCCTTTAACCAGTTTTCACCTGTAATCCCAGGAAGTGGCTGTTACTGAATACTACTACGGAGCCAGATGGGCTTAGGTTTTTAACGAGGTTGTTTCCTCCTCCTCCTCCTCCTTTTCGTCACTAGGGAAGGGTTCCCGGGCTTGGAACCGGCTGTATTAAAAGATCTCATTGGCGGATAGAATTGAGTTATGGTCTCAGCTGCTCACAGACAAAGATTGCAGAGTGCACAGATGATGTTTCTGAGGTCTGAGGGCAGCGAAATTCAGGCATTAGACATCAACTCGATATTTCTTCACTAGTGGAAGAAATCGACATCTACAGACGGCAGTCGTTGGCACACAGTGGAAATAGAAGTTCCTACCGAATTCCTTGGTGGCTAAAGGGTACAACCCGAGTGGGAAACGGAGCTATGGAAAGCTTAGGAAAGATGGAAGGACCAATGATATTGAAAGCTAAATGGCGTAACTGTGCGCCTTATACTTGACAAT